>CAWUFW010002897.1:1200000-1800000 GCA_963921515.1 Calotriton arnoldi
AGAACGAAGATGAAATTTGGGTGTCTACCAATGGGTGACCAGTGTTGCCTGATAGCTTGATTTCTCCAATGGATAAGCATTTCTATGGTCCTGCCCATAAAGGAAGAGATGCGATGGTGAGACTGTTCAGACAGAATTGGTTTAACTCTCAATTCAGACTGATGGCTGAGAGTTTGTGTCATCAGGGTGTTGTGTGTCAGCTGATGAACTTAGGAAGGAGGACCCACGTGACAATGAGTCACATAGGTAGATCAGGAGGTCCCTTCAACAGAATGCAAATGGACTATATTGAGATGCCTGTGTGTAACGGGCTGAGATAAATCTTGGTTATTATTTGTGTTTTCTCCCAGAGGGTGGAAGTCTACCCTACCAGGAAGAATGACAGTCTTACGGTGGCAAAGTTGTTGTTGAGAGAGTTCATATCCCGGTTCGGGTTCTCTACTTCTCTAGAATCAGACTGAGGGACTCATTTCAACAATGAGGTCCTGAAACTGTTGCGTGCAGCATTGCAGGTGGAACAGAGGCTACACTGTAGTTACTGCCCCGAGGCTTCTGGAAAAGACGAGTAAGTCAATAGATTGCTGAAGTCGCAGCTGGTGTGTGCATCTACGTCTTTGAAATAGTCAGATGCTTTGCCTTTGGTAATGATGAGTCCTTGTAGTACACGTGACAGGAGGACATGGCTGTCACTCCATAAGATCAAGCGTGATACAAGGGTGTTTGACTTGCGTGTCTCTACTGTGTTTTTAATGCTGTTGCACGATCGCACTTTAACCTATGAAATCTTTTTAGGAAATTGAAATCGTTTTTATTGTAAAGTGAATCTGAACTTGTTGAATCTGCCTAAATACTGCCGCATACCTGAGGTTTGCTTAATTCTTTTATCGGATCCTGACCTCGCGGCTTCCGTTTGTTAGAGCGGATCCGCCTATTCTGGGGTCAACGTTCTAGCCTTTCCACGCTCTGCACCCATAAAAGAAGCGCGCTGGCGTGGCCGCGCAGCGTGATACAAGGGTGTTTGACTTGCGTGTCTCTACTGTGTTTTTAATGCTGTTGCATGATCGCACTTTAACCTATGAAATCCTTTTAGGAAATTGAAATCGTTTTTATTGTAAAGTGAATCTGAACTTGTTGAATCTGCCTAAATACTGCCGCATACCTGAGGTTTGCTTAATTCTTTTATCGGATCCTGACCTCGCGGCTTCCGTTTGTTAGAGCGGATCCGCCTATTCTGGGGTCAACGTTCTAGCCTTTCCACGCTCTGCACCCATAAAGAAGCGCGCTGGCGTGGCCGCGCAGCGTGATACAAGGGTGTTTGACTTGCGTGTCTCTACTGTGTTTTTAATGCTGTTGCACGATCGCACTTTAACCTATGAAATCTTTTTAGGAAATTGAAATCGTTTTTATTGTAAAGTGAATCTGAACTTGTTGAATCTGCCTAAATACTGCCGCATACCTGAGGTTTGCTTAATTCTTTTATCGGATCCTGACCTCGCGGCTTCCGTTTGTTAGAGCGGATCCGCCTATTCTGGGGTCAACGTTCTAGCCTTTCCACGCTCTGCACCCATAAAAGAAGCGCGCTGGCGTGGCCGCGCAGCGTGATACAAGGGTGTTTGACTTGCGTGTCTCTACTGTGTTTTTAATGCTGTTGCACGATCGCACTTTAACCTATGAAATCTTTTTAGGAAATTGAAATCGTTTTTATTGTAAAGTGAATCTGAACTTGTTGAATCTGCCTAAATACTGCCGCATACCTGAGGTTTGCTTAATTCTTTTATCGGATCCTGACCTCGCGGCTTCCGTTTGTTAGAGCGGATCCGCCTATTCTGGGGTCAACGTTCTAGCCTTTCCACGCTCTGCACCCATAAAGAAGCGCGCTGGCGTGGCCGCGCAGCGTGATACAAGGGTGTTTGACTTGCGTGTCTCTACTGTGTTTTTAATGCTGTTGCACGATCGCACTTTAACCTATGAAATCTTTTTAGGAAATTGAAATCGTTTTTATTGTAAAGTGAATCTGAACTTGTTGAATCTGCCTAAATACTGCCGCATACCTGAGGTTTGCTTAATTCTTTTATCGGATCCTGACCTCGCGGCTTCCGTTTGTTAGAGCGGATCCGCCTATTCTGGGGTCAACGTTCTAGCCTTTCCACGCTCTGCACCCATAAAAGAAGCGCGCTGGCGTGGCCGCGCAGCGGACGCGCGCAGCGGGCGCGCCGCCGGCGCGCCAAAGGCAAGCCCGTCTGCGCCCGTCCGCGCATCGACTGCGCATAGCGCCAGCCATACTGTCCATCTGGAGAAAATCGAGGCTGGAGACAGGAGTTATTATTACTCCATGGAACAACTACGTGAAATTGGAGCTGCAGAGGGTAGGAAAGGCAGTCTCAGGTTAGAGGAGACCGCGGGGCCCGTATCTGATTTTGTGAAAAGAGGTAGCCTTAGTTGTGGATTACTTAATGTTAGATCCCTCCCCAAGCATCATTTGGAAATCCAACTATTAATAGAAATGCATGATCTCGATGTGTTGTTCATGACTGAAACTTGGACACACCTTGGGTCAGATTTAGAATTGGGATTGGCGTGTCCTTCTGGATACAAAGCCTTCCACAAGCCCCGAGTAAATGGTAGAGGTGGTGGTGTGGGAGTTATCTTTAAAGAAATTTGGGATTTTGCTCCCCTCAATATTGAGGAGCTGGAGGGCATTGAGCTTCTGGGATTCCTATTAAAGGACACTAAAGGACAAGTATTAACTGGTATAGTCAGCTACAGACCCCCTGGAATAGCCAGTCCTCAACTACAGCAGGGGTTTATTGAGATTCTGAACAATCTGGCACTGACCCATTCCAGACTGCTTGTTGTAGGGGATTTTAATTTATGGCCCAATGGGACTATGGATTCAGGATATTGTAATCTTATTCAATCCTGTGGAAATTTAAACCTACAACAATGGGTTATGGAACCCACACACAAGGGAGGACACACCCTAGATCTAGTGTTCTCCGAAGAACAAACAATGGGAACAGTCAATGTCCTACCGGTATGTTGGTCGGATCATCACATGATTGTCTTTCAGCTGTATAATCCTAGGATGAATAAACCAATTCCTAAGAAAGGCAGGAACTTTTTAAGTAGGAACTGGAAGGGCCTTCTGGAAAAGGCAAGGGTGTCCTCAATATTCCTGTCAAACGAGGGCTATGATGCAAATAAACAGGTGGAAGAGAATTACGTAACATATTGCGAACAAATAATTACTAGGTTGGATCAAGTTGCTCCAATCAAAAGTCATAGGAAACTTGGCAGACCGTCAGCCCCATGGTTCAACGAGAAATTAAGAAACCTGAAGTCGGGCTGTAAGCAAGCGGAAAGGAAATGGCGTAGGGAATACGCAGATGAGGAAAAAACCTCCTGGAAAATGGTAATAGCGGAGTATAGCAAAGAAATTTTAGTAGCAAAAACTGAGTTCTTTGCAGACTCTATTCGGAAGGCACAAGATAGTACTCGAAGTGTCTTCAGGATAGTAGATAATCTGCTTAATCCAGACTGCTCAAAGAATGAGATTGTGCCTAGCCAGGAATTATGTGATAGCCTGGCTACTTTCTTTGAGGATAAGATTAGTAACATCATTTATGGACTCAAATTGGATAATACGTCTAAGGAATTAACGCCTACAAAACAGATATGGCTGGACAACTCTTATTCCTTAGATCATTTTAATTCACTTTCTGTGGAAGAATTCTATAAAATGGCCATGGGGATATCATCAGGCTCCCCTTTGGATCCACTACCACATAAAATCTGGAAGGAGCTGGCTCCTGAACTCTTTCCAGCACTACGGCAAATGTGCAATCAATCACTGGTTAGTGGTTCGGTGCCAACGTGCTGGAAACAGGCGATGGTAACGCCCCTTTTGAAAAAAGCATCACTTGACCCAGCGTGCCCGAAAAACTATAGACCGATCTCTCTTCTACCCTATCCAGTTAAAATCTTGGAACGAGTAGTTAGTAAAGCACTCTCCCAGTTTTTAGAAACAAACAACATTCTGGACAGGGTGCAGTTCGGCTTCCGCCCCGGCCATGGTACGGAAACTGCCTTGGTGACCGTCATGGATGACCTACGCTTGCGTGCAGACAGGGGACAGTCAGCTATTTTGATTCTTCTTGACCTGTCTGCCGCATTTGATACGGTAAACCATGAAATTCTTCTATCCAGGCTTCAAGAGGTGGGGGTTGTGGGCACTGCCTTAAAGTGGTTCCAATCTTACCTATCCAATAGACAACAGGCAGTAGCCCTTCCTCCTTTTCGCTCCAAGTTTTCAAATACCTTGCATGGTGTTCCACAAGGGTCGGCGATTAGTCCTATATTATTTAATATCTATATGAGCCCTTTACTTGCTGTTATAAGGGCTCATAATATTAGTTTAGTAAATTATGCAGACGACACCCAGCTTATCCTGTCCCTTGAGGGTGAGCAATCTGTACCCTTAGAAGACTTCCACGCTTGTCTACGGGACACAGCACTCTGGCTTAGGGAGAATTCTCTTCAATTCAATTCTGATAAAACAGAAATCTTGCATTGTGCCGTAGGTAGAATTCCCCCTATACTTCCGTCTGATTTCTGGCCTACCTCTACTACTACTTCATTGGCTCCTAGCAAATCAGTACGTAATCTGGGAGTCATGTTTGATGATAAGTTGACACTTGAAAAGCATGTTAATAAAACAGTCGGGTGCTGCTTTACTCTGATTAGAGCACTCCGAAAAATTTTCCCACTGTTCTCAATACAGGCCAGAACACTGATAATTAGAGGTACTATCCTTAGTAGGTTGGACTACTGTAATGCTCTGTTGCTGGAATCACCGAAGTATCTGATTGAGAGATTACAGCGAATACAGACCATGGCGGCCAAGTTGGCGTTGATGAGATCATACCGTTCTTCCGCCTCTCAGGCACTCTCAGAGCTGCACTGGCTTCCAATCTCGCAGCGGATACTTTTTAAGGCCTTGTGCATTGTGTTCAAGGCCTTGCATGGCACTGGTCCTAAATCATTGCAGGAAAAATTTGCATGGTATGTTCCCCCTCGGATGCTCCGTTCCTCTTCGGCTAATCTGGTGAAAGTGCCTAGGATCAGGAAAACTAAATCAGGAGGTAGGGCCTTTAGCATAGCGGCTTCACGCCTTTGGAATAGACTCCCGTCTGATATTAGACAAATAGACGATCTCCTGCAATTTAGAAAAAGGGTAAAAACCTGGCTCTATCCTCAAACTGGCCTATCTACATCTTGCTACTCTCACGTCTAGTAAAGGGCTTTCACGGATATTTATACTCAGTCAGGCACTTGTATCACAGCGCCAGGGTACCCGTAGGGTGTTAGTCGCGCTTTATAAATGCTGATAATAATAATAATAATCATGGGGAGAGCTAAGAGACTGCCTGCTGGGCCTGCAAGTGCACTTGTGACCATCACAGATTGTATGATTTTCGACTACTGCAAAGGACTGGCTGATATGGTACGTTCTGTGTCTCACCAGGTTAATGCTGCCACTGCTCTCCCACATCAAGAACAGTGCCACAACCTCAGTCCTGGGGACTGGGTCCTGGTGAAGTAACATTTCCGGAAGATGTGTCTAGAGCCTCACTGGAAAGGCCCTTTCCAAGTCATCTTAGTGACCAACACAGCTGTAAAGTTTGGGGGGCTACCCAACTGGGTTCATGCATCACACACCCAGTGGGTGGAGTGTTACCTTGATGATGTGACTGTACCAAAACCGGAGGTGCAATCAGAAGCTGCCAGATCCCTGGAAGTACCAGAGGGGGAGCGAGGTGAGTGAACCTGAGCCCAAAGATCCATTAGAGAGTTAAGACTCCAAGGTGGTGCAAGAAGGGGTTAAGGCGAACCTTGACTCAATGGTGGCCAACGCTGGAGCAAATGAAGAAACCTGGCTGTTGGCGAAGGTGCAGACCGGCCCTGATCCTGGCGAAGGGCCAAGTGGTGTGATTAGCAGAAACCGAGTCAGTGACGAGTGGCCGAAATGGCAAGGAAGGGTGAGGCAAAGCCTGTCAATTGAATGCATACCACAAACTGTTGTTGAAGAAGCGGCGAACAGTGGGGCAAGTGACAGTGAAGAGAAACAGTCAGTGCTAGGGAGGTCAAAAAGGGCTCGGGTGCCTTGCTACAGACAGTCGGCCCCTGAACAGACTTACTACACAAATAGTGAAATTGTTCGAGTTCCTTACTCTTTCGATGACAACGGTGCTTTGCTAACAAAGCCCACATGAACCTGAACCGTGCCATACAATATTACTTGATATGGATTTCATGATCAGATGACCTGATCAACAAACTGTGCTTGCTAAACGTTTCGATTGAACTGAACTTTGAAACTTTCCTTTGAACTTTGATCGGTTGAATTTTGAAGAGTCCCTGGGGTCAAGGCTGCTGAGGAAGAGTAAGGGCGTCCTTCTAGAAGAAGACAGAATAGGGAAATGGATGTCTCATGAAGACTGCTGTATATAAGGACAATTTTTATCAACTTCAGTTTTGCCTTTTGCACAGTTAGAAATGTTGCAGAGGATAAATCTGTTTGCTGTTCTACTCAATGGTCTGATTGTAGTGAAGTAATGAGTACCTATAACCCTGATAGACATAGGTTGCTGGTAGTAGGGATATTAATTGTTGTCATTATAGTGCTGATTGCTTTGCTCATAGGGTTAAGTCACCCAACACCTAATGATTCTGCAAAGTCCAACTCTCCAGCCACTGAGCTTAGTACTGCTGTAGGAAGTTTGCAGAATTTTGATTTTATGTTGCTACATAAGGATGTTTCTAAGGAGATTTTTCGTTCAACACATATTTTAAGTTGCTTTATGACTACATTGACACAATGGGTGCAAAGAATTGCTACGTTTGCACTCAATTGCCTGCTTCAGTAGCTGAGGGTATTACCCTTCATCATATCCCTCTCACTTATGGTATTTCTTGTAGTATTTTGCTTAGTCTTCTGTATCAACAGGGTCACATTGAGTATTACTTTTTCAATTATGATCTAGTTTTCTCTGACATACCCATGTACAAACATGTAAACCTACACCTTAATGTGAAGGAGATGGAGACTGCCTGGAGCTTCTTTAGGTCCATAACTAAGCTTGACACTGCTTATGCCCATAGATGAAATTTAACCTGCAATGTGAATGCAATATAAAATAAATTTATTTATTCACAAATTAGAGGATAGGAGAAGGGTGATTGATGAGAGAACAGAAATGGGAAAAGATGTTGGAAAGGATAAGTGGGCAGCAAATGAGATTAATCACAAGATGAGTGGAGTTCAACCTACCTTGACTTTAGATTGACAAGATTAGGCGGAGTTGTGTGTGTGTAGAAGACGAAATGTAAGTAAGTAAGTAATTTTATTGTATAAGTTAATTAAAACCTTTACAAAATCGCTCGACGGCGAAATTCATCAAAGTAAAACCGCAGTTACATCATGTATAGTGTCCAATCATAAAAAGCTATGGTACAGTTTGTGTTATCTACGCAACGTATTCCGTTCTACTAGTTTGTGCATTACTCCTATGGAATATCAGTTCATCCAATGTGCATTGAGCAGCCCTTGATTTCCTGGTTATAACAGTCTCGTAAAGTCCTTGAGGCATTTGTGCATAAATAAAAAAGGTGCCGTTGGGTTGCATATATTTTAAAATAACAAGCTTTTTTATTAAAAGGTTTTGACATGATGTAGCAGCCTTGTCGTTGGAATTTATGCCGAAAATGCTGCAGTTCCATAAAGTGCCTGGTGCCCATTACTTAACAAGAGATTGTTTTTTGATATATTAAATGGAAGACTTTTTGCGCCGTGCGTTTCCTAATGAAGAGTGCCAGTTCCGGGAGATGGCGAGCCCACATTAAAAAAAACTGCTTATTGTGCACCGGGTCTCTTCATTTTTTCCTCTGCCATCCCCATGAATTGTACAAACCGGCACGCCAGCTGTAGATCTCCTCCTCCAAGGCATGCCTTCACTGCTTGTCTACAGGATCTTATCCGTCTGGTGTTAAAGATAGTTTTTAAAAGCAGTCGTCATTCAGAATCCAATTCTCGACAGGTGCATAATAGATGCGTGATGCTCTCTTCTGCTTTCCCGCAAAGACGGCACTTAGTTGTTTCCATAGTCGCTTCCATGGTGGGAGATGCGGCAGGACGGGAAGTATGCCCATTCGGGACCGTAGATATATTTCTTTTGTTTTCCTGTTGAAGCCGGCACCTATATAGTTTTGCGGGGAGGGTCTTGTGTAACTCTGCAGCACGCACCATCCATGGGCCCTTTCCCTAAGCGTTTCTTTGTCCTCTACTACTGACAGACTTTTCACTGTCTTATTTACCAATAACTTAAAGCTGTTTTGCGTTCCCGAAGTTGCCCAGAGCTCCTTCAGGCCTAGGCGGTTTATAGATGCTGTCAGATAGTCCCTTGCTATGCAAATCTTGCTTGTATTTATCTCTTTCCATAGGTGGAAATTCAGAGAACTTTCTTCGGACCTTCTGATCCTATGCCAGCATTTCACATAGGCGCCATTTCGAGATATCTTTTGTGACTGTAGACCGAACTCCAGCCTGATTTGTGCGGGAGAGACATAATTTGGGAGGCTGAAAATTATTCTTGCTGATCTTGACAGGGTACGATCCAGAATATCCCTGTCTCTTCCCCTAAGGCCCTCACTCCCCTAGGTGATAGCTGGGATCAGCTTTGCTTGTAGAACCTGTAGTAGTGGGCTGAAGCTTGGTCCGGCGGTTTTAAGTTTAAGAGATTTTAAAGCAACCGCTATTGAGTTGCCTCTCCGTTTCATGGCTTCTTTTTGTGATTTAAAAGTACCCTTGTCGTCAATTATCACCCCTAGATACTTGTATTCGTCCACAACTTCCATGGGTGCACCTGATAGATACCAGTGAAAACCAGATGTGTTCTTTTTCGGGTTAAAACGCATGACCTTCGACTTATCTAAGTTAATTGATAGACCGTTAGATGCTGCGTGACTGATGGTTGCGTTTAGCAGGTGCTGAAGCCCAATTAGAGTTCAGCTAATCAGCACGACGTCGTCGGCGTACAGTAAATTAGAAAGTGACAGCCCCCCTAGCCTGGGCACGTGTGAGGTGCTGATGTTTAATTCCAATGAAAGGTCTGCCATGAACAAATTAAAAAGTGTGGGGGCCAGCACACACCCCTGTTTCAGTCCCCTCGTTGTTGGTATTTTCCTTGACAGGAATTCGCCGGTTCCTAGCTTTACTTGAACCCACATGTTGGTGTGTAAGAGAATTATCTGCTTTAATAGTGCGGCTGGAATTTTCATCTTCTCTAGCTTGGCCCATAGTTTGTTCCTGTCGATGTTGTCGAATGCTGCAGAATAATCAATGAATCAGAGAAAAAGGGGGAGTTTTGCTGCTTTGACGCCGTCCATCAGTAACGTCAGGGTGAGTAAATTTGTGATGGTCCCTGTGCCTTTACAGAAGCCTGTCTGGTTGATGGGAATGAGCGATTTTTCGTTTGCCCATGCTGTCAGGTCGTCCAGGAGGAGTCCGGCATAATATTTTGCCTCGATGTCAATTCAGGTTACGAGTCGGTAGCTGGTTGCTTTGTTCTTATCTCCCTTCTTATAAATTGGGGATATTATGGAGCCTTTCCAGGAGTCTGGTATAATGCCCCCGCCTCCTATGTGTTTAAACACTAATAGTAGCACGGCCGCCCAATAGTCCAGGTCAGTTTTGAATAAAATTGGAGGGATCCCGTTGGGGCCCGGTGCGCCCTCCGGCTTACCTTTGGCTATCGGTTTTTGATCTGCAAAGTCGTAAATTGAGGGACGCTTATTTGTGTTCTGCTGGTGTTTCCAAAGGGACTTCGCTCGTCGGGCTGACCCGGCCCCGGTTTTGCTGCAGAGGGACTTTCCTCCTTTAAGTTGAAATGTTCCAAGAGGTGGCCTGCCCAAGTTTCCTCCATTAAGTGAGAGTTGATGCCTTGCACGTTGGCATATCCTAGGCTGTTTATTGTTCGCCAAAATCTTGCGCTTCGATCTGTCTTCGCATCATACAAGAGCTTGGCCCACAAGGTGTCTTCCGCTTCCCTTTTTGCTTGCCAGATAACTTTTTTCTTTGTTGCTTTTAACTGCGCGAGGGCTTTCTGTAGGGAAGTTTCGTTACCCCTTTGTCTGAGCCTTCGTAGGGTTTTATTTATGTCTTTGTTGAGGGCCTTCAGATTCGGTATTTTGGAAGTAGGGAGATAGTTGAACTGATTTCCTGACCGTGAGCTTGCGAGCTGGGGTTTGGACGTACCCCTACGGGATAAGGGGCCGCCTGATCTTATGACGTACTGATCCCTTAATTTTTTGGTCAGAGTTTCCCAGCGGATTCTCACGTTACTATGTGCCTCTGTTTGGTTGTCCCAGATTGACTTTGCTAGGGCGTGCAGTTTGTCTGGTTGGCTGGTTTTGCAAGTTAGCCTTCTTAAGCTCACAGTATGAATAGAGGCTGGATTCTCCACTGGGAGATCCAGGGGCAGCGCTTGTATGCACATAGAAATTTCCTGGGGCAGATGGTCGCTATGCTCTTTTGTTCCAATCTCGAAGCTTGAAATCCTGCTAAACAGTTGTAGAGTAACAAAAGTGTAGTCTATTGTGGAGCTTGCTGTAGCTTTATGATATGTTGCTGCGGGAGGTTGATCTCCCGGAAAACGACCATTTAGTGCCACGAGGCTTAGGTGCTCCATGTCCTGTATGAAGTTCCTGGTAAGAGCTGACAGATGTTTCTTTTTGCCCTGTTCCTGGCTGGGAATCTTCCAGGCCGTGAATTGTTCCTCCAGATCCTTGTCCCTTTTTTGCGGCCCCAATAAATGCATATTAAAATCTCCAGCCAGCAGAAGGTTTGTTGTTGATTCTTCCGAAAATTATCTGGTTATTTCCGTGCCCACCATTTTGGCTCCTCTGGCTTTGTCACGTGGATGAATGTATAGGTTTAGCACTATAATTTGTTGTTTAGCGTTGCCGTCCCCTAGGTCCACTGCAAGAATTTTAAGCCCATTTGTTGGGGTTAGGATGGAATCTACTTCTTTTATCCCCCTTATAGTGCGAATTGATGAATAGATAGATAGGCCGCCCTTTAGATGTCCAAATTTAGCTCCTTTGGTTACTGGTAAATGATGGGTTTTGTAGCCAAGTAGATGCCGGGGTTCTTCCAACCAAGTCTCCTGCATTAGGATTAGGTCGAAGCCTTGGATATAAGAAATAAATTCTATGTCCGATGCCTTACTTCCTAAGCCGTTTACATTCCAGGAGCAAATTCGGAGTTGCAGGCCGCCAACAGGGGATTGAGTAGAGCTAAGTCAAGTGATCTCTCCTTGTATGTTTATCGTTCTGGCTAACCAGGTCCAGTCATTGTGTGGAGTTACTCGGTCCTGACCTTTCCCTCCTGGTGGTGGTATATCCGTGCTACGCGCCCCTTTGAGGACTGATTGGGCGATCCTGGCCTGTGGGTGACCTGATTGATCCGGTCTATTAGGTATCAAAGGTTCTGGGTAGCCCGGTTGTTGATGTAGGAGAATTTTAATTCCTCAAGCTTTTAATTGGGCCTCCTCCGCCAGAATCCTCCTTGCTGTTTCCTCTGAGGCCCAGGTTGCCTCGGTCATTTCTCTACCTGAGAGTTCTTTGTTGATTTTGAACTCGATTCCTTCGAGATCCAAAGAATTAATGTCTGCCAGGCTCCTGATTGATTGAATCAGATGCAGGATATTCCCTCTATTGAGGATGTCCCTTCGGCCTCTTGATTTGAATTCAGGAATGAATAGAATTGAGCGGCTTTTTTGATTTAAAATATTAGTGGGTAGATGCTTGGCCTAATTTACCTGGCCCATTTGAGGGGGAAGACTTAAAAGGCTAGCTACACCCTCAGCAGCCTGCTTGAGATAGGCAGGGGCTTTAGATGGGGCGGGTAGATGTGCCTGTATATTGTTAATTAAACAAACCGGGTTGCTGTTGCTACTGGTCGTCGTGCTTTTGCCTCCCACGGTGCGTTCTTGCTTGGGCGGTTCTTCTCCAGGGCTTTCCACATCTGATTCTGGCGTCTCCTGGGGAATTATCGTGGTTGGAAGGCCCGCTTTGTTATCTGTCTCTGATGACAGGAGTTCAGAAGTAACGATGTCGACTGGGCATTTTGTCCCATGCTCCGATCTGTCTAGAGGAAAGTAGTCTGTTAAAATCTTCTTCCTCTTTCTCCCTTTCCTCCTCTTCTTGCGACTATGGGTCCGCTCCTCCGTGCCTTGTCCATTTTCCAGGCCTTGTGGTTTGCTGGCGTGTGTTATCAATGATTCCCCTTCTGACTGTTGCGTATGATCGCTTTGTTCTAAATCACCACTCACTTCTTTTGCTTTGCCGTTTTTGCTAAGCCTTTCCGCCCAGGACATCTCGATTAGCTGATCCTCTGTGGTGTTGGATGTGCTAGGCCAACTAGGTCTTGGACAGATAGTAGTCCCAGAGTCCTTATGGGAGGCCTTTGAGGGGGTAATACCGCTACCCTTGTCCTCGCGTGCCACTTCTCCTCTAGTGGTTGTCTCTATATTGCCTTTTTTGTGGGGCTCTTGGGGGTTTGTCCTAGCTTTGTTCGTTAAATTCACTCACCTATTCCCCCATTGGTGCCGGGAGTGTGGACAGTTTGTCTACTATGGCGAAGCAGGTGCAATGTGTTTGCGTTAGTTGTGTTTCTTCCTGAACCCTGTGGATCAGTTTGGTCATGTTCGGGAGTCTGAGATCGATGTTTGCAACATGAGTGGCGACTGAATTAAGAATGGTTAATTGAATGTCCATTTTGTCAGAGTGAAACTGCATTGCCTTGATGGATAGCTGCTTAGGGGCCGATTCTGATGCGGGTTAGAAAAGCTTCCCGACCGAATCGGTTGGGAAATGGTGTCCGACCCACTCGGATCGGGAAAGTCCGCCCGGCGGAGTAGGATGCATCCGGATGCTTCCAGATACGATTTGGTTGAACTCCCATTGACTTCAATGGGAACATTTGTTCCTAACCGCATCAGAATTGGGCCCTCGGTCGGGAAGACACGTTCCCGATCCGATTTGGAAGGAGCAAATGCCGTTAGGAGGCCTTCCTAACCGCATCAGAATCAGGCCCTCGGTCGGGAAGCTTTTCCAACCCGCATCAGAATCGGGCCCATAGTGTCCAGTAGGGACGACCAGAGTCTTCCTGTGTCTGACCAGTCCGTTTCCCTGGGACGGCTTTGATGCCCGCTAGACATCTCGGGCTGCCTAATGCTAGAAGTGTTTAGGGGGTCGTACCACTCTTGTTCGGACCGTATGTCAAACCCGCTGTTAGCTGGATCTGAGCTTGGCGCTTCTGTTTCTACCCAATCTTGCGCCAGAATGCTTCCTGTTGATTTATTGGGAAGTCGGTTGGGCTCTATGCCTGAGGGTTCAATTTTAAAATATGTTGCGGCGTCCGGATTATAGCGCTGGGTTCCTCTATTAACTTCGCCTCGTCCTTCTCCCTCACTTCCATGACTGTTTGAGAGCCACCGGGCGACCGGGTCTGACTCCATAGTGGGGTGACTTTGTTCTAGAGCTACCTGTGCCACTGACAAGAGAATAGGCTCTTTAATCGTTGATTTTTGCTCTTCTCTTGTCGTGGTACACTGAACTGCGATTTCTAGTGGTACTTTGATGGCCTCCGTGTTAGTTGTTGAGGAAAGGATGGCTGTAGAGGTAGTCGTATGCCCCTTGTTGGGATTTTGCATATCCCTAGAAGTTGTTTCTTCTCTTCTTGGCACTAGTGTAACAGAAGGTTCGAGTGGTATGCCTATTCTTGACTCAGGCGGAACGCCAAAGACTCTTGATGGTGCCTGGGTTAAACCAAGGTGTGCGCCCCTCGAGGGGGATATTAAAGGAGCTGTGAGGTCTTCGTTAAGTGCACCAACCTTCTTCGTTTTTAGAATTGGCCCTTCTTGGGGGCCATCTGGGCGTGGAACAGTCATTCCTCCTTTCTCGCCCTCGTCATGTTCTATCTTCTCTGTGTACTCTGTGTTGTGGTTTAAATGATGTACTGTCACTGGGCAAAGAGGGGAAGGAAGGTCACTCAAGCTTTCGTTATTGAGGTTTAGCACTGCCCCTGCATCTTTTAAGAAAGAGAATTTCGTGGAGATCTTAGGCTGGAGGCTGCCTCTGACCCTTCGAGAGATCTGAGTTTGGGCGTCGTCCACCGCCACCAGTCTCTGGTGCGGTATGCTTTCTTCCATTAACTGCTTCTCGTTGCTGGAGATCTCACTGAGGCCTTTGCTCTTCTTTTTCCTCTTACTGAGTATAGATGTAACCGACCGTCTCTCTTTTCCTGATCTCATATCTATTGCGATCCGTATGCCTCCTTAAGTTTGGGTAGCCTTGAGTGTTTTGGGATTTTTAGGTAAGTACACCTGATGACTGCCTAAAATAGAGCTGTTTCCCCTGTCTGTTTTTGGTTCTGTTTTGGCTCTTATTACGTTCTCTCTACGTTCCGTTTGAGAGGCTATTACCCCTGCCTTCTCCAGAGATAACCGGTTGCCACTTGCTAGGAGCTTGCTCTCTGCGGGAGTGCTGGATTCTGCTGGGGCCTGGCCGTCATGGAAGATTTTGACTGTGGGGGCCCGGTTCTGGAAGTGCTGCCGAGCCTTATGACTGGGACTTTTCCCTGGCACCCTAGCATCCTCCTGCTCCTCCCTTTCCCCTCCTCCCCTGCCGTGGAGCTCCCTAGGAACAAGCCACCCTCCTGCTGTGCCTGCTGTCTGCTTCCACCCTACTGCCAACCTGCTTCACCAGTGACTGGAGAGCGGCTGGGATCCTGATGTCGCTAGGGGTATGCAGTCACTAAGGAGGGAGGGGGCCTTGAGAGCAGGGCTCTCGGACGGATCCGCAAGCCGTGCCCAACCTAGTTGGGCCGCTTCCGCAGGTCCGCCGGGCTCGCACTCCGCCGCCGCCTGCTATTGGCGGCAGCGCTCGCCGCCCTCCTTACCTCCTTGCCTCCTTGCCACCAAGCTGCCTTCTTGCCGCCTCGCTGCCTTGTGAGAGCCGTACTGCACCGAGGCCGGATCTGGAGCCGGATGACGGAACAGGGGTACGGCGGTAGAGCGTAAGCGCGGTCAGCCCGGGGAGAGCGCCCGAGATCGGAGGCGAAGGCGGAGGGCAGAGGGGCTCCGCTCGGCTCGGCTGCTCCGCTCGGCGTTTGCATCTGACGTCTGACTGCGTCTGCGTCTGTGCTGCTGAATCACTGGTCAGGTGGCTAGCTAGGCGAAATGTGGTGCGTCATGCATTTATGGGAGAAAGTAAGTATGAACACACATTCGAGTTAGGGTGAAACACTGACCAGATTATGGGAGGGAAAGATCCTGTCATTTCAGGAGTCTATTACGTGTGCAGCTCTAAAACATATTTAACCATACCCAGAAGTGGGTCTGGTACTTGCTAAATATAGCTGTAGTTTTCCCAAAGATTTATCATGTAGAAAAGTTAAAGGAGCATTAAGGGCATTTGCCTGCTAGGCCATAAATGTAGTAGTAGTAGCATCTGAAATAGTAGGAGATGTTTTTGGAGCATTGATTCCATCTGTGAGGGTTGTTCTGAATGATTTGAAGATTAAAAAGCTTTCTACAATAGTGGATAAATTAGCAACTAGTACTGCTGGATCATTGTTAGCTATTGATACTGAAATTATTTCCATTAGGTCTATGGTGCTACAGAATCGCCTTGCATTAAATAGGTTCACTGACACAAAATTGATGTAAAAAATATCGAGTAAAAATATAGACAACAAAATTATTGACTCCTATACTTGAACAGGTAAGTACAAAAATATTGATTAAAAAATATCGATGTAAAAAATATAGATGTATAAAATATCAACTTTTATATAAATATAAAATAAAATATATATTACATATATTAAATATTATTTTAACAAAATAAAATAAATTTAATATACATTTTAATAAAATAACAAATAAACTTAATAAAAAATAAACACACAAAAATAATAATTTATACATATATATTTATTTTAAAACAATTAATAAACTATTATTTTTAATTTATGTTAAAATAATATAAAAAATAATATATATTAATGATTTAAAATATAAAAAAATCTATAATAAATTAAAACAAACTATTAAAACATATTTAAACTTAAATTTCACAATACAATCAGTGCAACAGTAGGGAAAGTGTTGGATAGCAAAGGGGTAAAAATAACTATTCCCACTCCTGTGAGTGCAAAATTAGGGTAAGTGTTGGATAGCGGAGGAATTAAATTTACTATTTCAACTACAGTGTGTGCAACAGTAGGGAAAGTATTGGATAGCAGAGGGGTATGAATTACTATTCCCACTCCAGTGAGAACAACAGTAGGGAAAGTGTTGGATAGCGGAGGGATAAAAATTACTATTCCCACTCCAGTGAGGGTAACAGTAGGGAAAGTGCTGGATAGCGGAGGGGTAAAAATTACTATTCCCACTCCAGTGAGTGCAACAATAGGGAAAGTGTTGGATAGCGGAAGGGTAAAAATTACTATTCCAAATCCAGTGAGTGCAACAATAGGGAAAGTGCTGGATAGCAAGGGGGTAACATTTACTATTTCTACTCCAGTGAGAGCAACAGTAGGGAAAGTGTTGGGTAGCAGAGGGGCAAAAATTACTATTCCCACTCCAAAGAGTGCAACAGTTGAGAAAGTGTTGGATAGCGGAGGGGTAAAAATTACTATTCCCACTCCACTGAATGCAACAGTAGGATAAGTGTTGGATAGCGGAGGGGTAACATTTTTTATTCCCACTCCGGTGAGGGCAACAGTAGGGAAAGTGTTGGATAGCGGAGGGGTAAAAATTACTATTCCCACTCCAGTGAGTGCAACATTAGGGAAAGTGTTGGATAGCGGAGAGACAAAAATTACTATTCACACTCAAACAGTTAAAACAAAAATAAAAAATCTTAAAAAGAAAAACAAATCATAAAAAGAAAAAAAGAATATTCAAAAAAAGAAAAATCAAATATATTAAATATATAAAAAGAAAACATATTATAATATTAATTACATATAACAAAAACCAAAAAATAATATATAAAATAAAATAAATACATTTATTAGAAATAATTCTTTTAAACTACAAAATATTTACAAACAAAAAATGTATTAATACATAAATGTATTTATTTTATTTCCTACCCTATAACACCACACCAATAACAAACACTTCAACATTTTTAATTAAATTTACTTACATAATTAACATAATTAATAATCAATTAAACAAATATTATTAATAAACAAACTAATAAACATTAATTGACTACACACACTTTAACACTATAATATCCACAACACACACCTAAATTAAACTATAAAATAATAAAACACAGCTAAAACTTATTTTTAAATTAAAAACTATTAACAACTAATAATAAAGTAATTAAAATGTATTTTAAAAAACACACAAAAAATAAACAATTACCCAAAATAAATATCAAATAATTAACATTAATTGACAACTATATATTAATTAAATACAAATTACTTCCCACCCTTTACTCCTATAAACTCCACAACACCCACCTAAAGTTAATTACACAATTACCATAATTAATTACCAATTAATTAATTAAAATTAATTAACAACCAATTATTAATTAATTAATAATACATTACTTTACACATTTAACACTATAACATCTCAATTAAACAAATATTAATAAATAAAATATAATCAATAAATGTAATATAATTAAATTACTTCCCACCCCATTCCCCTCTATACCCACAACCCGCTACGGAACTAAAAGCGCAAAATTCAAATAATTTTTTTTAATAACTACTAAAAATGTAACACATATATTAAAAATAAAAAACAATTATACAAAAAAACATACATCACATACATATAAAATATATACTAAAAAACATAACATTAATTAAAAAATGATATTTTTAACTATATTTTTGCAAACAATATTAAACACTTCGATATTTTTAAAATCGATATTACTTACCTTAAGTCAATATGCTTAACCACGATATTCTTGCTGTCGATATTTCTGAACCACAATATTAATGACTCGATATTTGTGCAACTCAATATTATTTACTCGATATTCTGTCTCTGCACCCATTAAATATTTTCCTTGCAGAGGAAGGCGGAGTTTGCAAGAAGTTGAAAGTTCAGCAATCCTGTACTTACATTCCGAACAGGAGTGAAGAGATAAGAGGATTTGTGAGGAATATCACTGATTTGAAACAGGATTTAAAGGAATTAGAAGCTGCTGGTGTCTAGGAAGCACTTGGAAAGGGATTTGCTGCTGTAGGTAATTGGTTTAGGTAGTGGGATTTTAAGCACTATATTGAGGTCTATTATAATCACTGCTATTTGTTTGCCTTGCTGGTTTGTTATGTTTCAGGGATTCAAGTACCTGAGATCAAATAGAAGGGGGATTAAGAGAAAGAGGGACGAAATATAACTAGAGGACCATCAGCAGTGGCGTAGTGAACCCCCGCTTTCTCAGCGTAAGCAGGGGTGGTGTTCACACATAATTATTTATGAGCCTGGTCTGTCAGAGCTCTTAAAAAACAGTGTAAAGTTCTTATGTACGTTTTTGTTCTCTCTCCTTCTCCTTTTTTCTCTCAATAATTGTAATGCATTGCCAAAATGAATTTTCATTGGATCTTGGCTCACAGGAAGGGAGGGAGAGGGGAGGTGGGGAGGGTTCAGTTTGGGAGGGATGTTGAAAATATGTTTTATAAACATTCCGGTAATACCTGAACATGTATTCAAGGAAGAGAATACCCAGACTATTCGACAAACACTGTATAAGGAAATAGATACCTAATGGCTATAAAGAAGAACAGTGATTGAATGTATTATCATGCTTAATGCTTTGAAAAATAAATAAAAATAAGTTTGACAAAAAACTGTGTAAAGGAAACTGAAACCGAGTTCCAGGATGCAAATCCAATCACAGAAAAAGATGCCCAAAAGGTGAAATGATGATGGGAAGAGAGGAAAAGAGTTTGCATAGGCGTAGTTTTCATAGGTGCAGCAGGTGCAGTGCCACCAAGGCACAGAGGCTTAACAGGCCCACCCAACTCTGATCTTTGCTGTATTTTAACAATTAAATGCCAGCAAGGGGGCATTTTTTTCCATGCAGTAAGGCCCACAATACACTGGCTATGGTACTCAGACTGTGAGAGAAGGGTTGGAAGGAAGAGTGAAATGAATGGCACATAAAAAGAAGAAAGCCTGACAAGAAGAAAGGCCAATATGCATGAAAAGATGCATGCAAGAATGAAAGGACTAATGGTAGTTGAAAACAATATTTGCATGGGTGGGTGAAAGAATGGCTGGAATTATGAAATGCTGGATCAATGAATGGATGGACAAATGGAAGTCTGGATGGATGGGTGAATTGATAAAAGGAGGGTGAAATGATGGAAGAATGAAAAAGAATGGATGTATGGGTGTAAGGATGGCTGAATGACTGGAAGTGGGAGTGGAAGAACAGAATGATCGATGAAAGAATGGATAGACCGAATGGTAATTGAAGGATGCAATGGTGAAAGGATGGTTGGATGGAAACATGAATAGATGGATAGATGCATGAAAGTCTTAAAGAATGGAGAGATAGATGGACGGAAGGTGGGATGAAGGGAGCTCATCTAGGCTGGGCACAGCTTATTTGCTTCACTCACCTGATGGCATTCAAGGTAAGTATCAAAGCGGCAGGTATTTTTATTCTCTGGCTACTCCCTTGACAATCAGTATAAGCTTTATTATGAGATAAAAGAACTGGAGAACACTAGACACAATATGTTGAAAACAACACATTTTTGAGATGGTCTCAAAGGAAATATTCATTTATTTGGTGGTGGCTATCCTAGCCATCAGAGGGAGGATTGGAGCAGCGTAATTTAGACTTCACCCTCTACATATATCGTATTTATATGTTACACTATAGAATCTGAAGATTTAAGGTGTGCCTTAACTCATTAACTCGTGTGTGTCACTTATATGCATCATCATGGATAACATTGCTGTGTACATTTACAAATCACATGTAGTGTATTGGAGTGAATAAATAACTCATGTATTTGCATTTATTGAATATTCAAGTTATAATGAAAACAGCTTGTTTACCTATGGTCAATAATGTTATAATGTGCCTTCATTTTGATTCTCGAACTAATTTATATCTAGTATAATACATTTTGAAATTGTTAGTATGCTGTTTATTTCTTTCTTTGCAGGTGCTTTATCAAGTCCCTCATTAGCTAAAGAAAGACTTATTATTTTGTACTGGACTGATAGTGAAAAGTTGCCAGTCGATGTGGCAAAATGACGATGAAAGGAGTCTCCTATACCTGGCATACTATGAAAATGCAGCTCTCAAGGACGAGCAGATGTGTACCCAAATTGTATTGGAATGGGAGTTTAGGGGGTACCTGTCTCTCTGCAAATGCTGCCAGGGGATTGGCTCTGGACTGTGGAAATGAGATATGGATGCTCTGGGACCTTCGATTGTGTTTCAATTGGAGTTCCATAGTAGTTAGGGGAGAGACCTCTTTCTGACTTGGAAGAGAGCAAATCTCTCTACTTTTCTGATTTTCTTTGAGTTTGAAGCTTCATGCTAAACACTGTTTTCGTTTCCCCTGAACTTCTTCTTCTTTTTTTTTCATTTTTTTTTCTCCAGATTTTCAATCCATAGCAAATGGCGATCAAGATCAGTTACATAAATACTTAAACACAAAGCATTAGAAGCCAAAAACAGCCACATACCTTACACAGAATACAAAATATACAACATAATGGCTATCAGTTACACAAAACATATACATGTGACAAACAAGGTATGGTAAAACCTTATTAGACAGCGATCTCTTTTCATATGCTCTATCATAGGCCCCCATATCTGAGTGCCCAATTTTTGTCTTTTAATTGATTTGAGAGCATAAAGGCTAGACTCTAAATAAAAAATATTATAAAATTTAGCCCGCCACATCTCAAATGAAGGGGCTTCCTGCTGCAGCCAAACTGACGCAACACATAGCCGAGCTACCGCTACAGCCATAAATATTAAATATCTGAATGAATACCCCGGTTGTCCCCGCTTAAGAGTGTCACCAACTCCTGTTAACATAACATCTATTGTTATATGAATATCTACCCCTGTAATTTCAGACAAAAACCCCAAAATATGCCCCCTCCATTGGGTTAAATAAGTACAAACATAAAAGATATGCGTGATATCGGCCCTCTCCATCGCACATCTAAAACACTTCCCATCATTCGATCCCCCATTTCATCATCCTCACGGGTGTATGATATAAGCTAAATAGTGACTTAAAATGTTGGGCTTTCAAATTGGCTGAAACCAAATTTTTTTCCGCAATATCTATTGATTGTTGCATATAAACCCCTTCCTGTCCTAGCCGATCGCACCATTTCCTATCTTGGACTTCCACATCATCCTGCTGTGTATCCATTAACATACCATACAATACCCCTATTTTAGCTACGCGTTTTACTGCCTCAACTAGAGGGCTAGTATTCATCCCACTCTGCTTCTGGTGTTTCCATAGGTAGTCCCGAATTTGCAAATATTTTAAAAAATCAGTTTTTTGCAAACTAAATCTGTCCGCTAAGGAAGAAAATGAAGAAAGTCCTTCTTCATCAAATAAATCTCCTAATTGCATTATACCCTTAGCCCTCCATTTATTCATTCTTAAGATCCCAAAATATAGCAGGTAGCATTGTCGTGGAATTAGTAGGGGTATAAAAACATATCCCCGGAATCTCTAACATCCTCCGTACTGTCTTCCATACCTTATATGCTGCCACCACCACCTTAAAGCGTGTTTTTTTTTAAGTAACTTGGCTCCAAAACTTTAAATAAACAGTTTCTAGCTGCTGACCCCAGCATCATCTGATATATTGATGGTGTTTCCGCCAGTGTGCCCACTTCCTCCCCTGTTAACAATATCCTCATATTTTGAAGGAGACAAGCATAATAGTAAAACGTAAAGTTAGGGACGGCCCAGCCCCCACGATTACGTGGTAGCATCATAAATTTAAAAGCCCTCCGAGCTTTACGTTGCCCCCACAGGAACCTATCACACATAGCTTGTACTTTCTGTAGCTGCGTTCATGTCAACTCTAGTGGTACTGGCCTAAAGTAATACATAACTTTGGGGAGAATATTCATCTTGAGTACATTGCACCTCACCACCAGTGAGAGATGCAAGCACTCCAGCCGATCCAATTGCTGTTTAATCCCTGCCAACATACCTCCCCAATTAACCTCTACTAATTCCTGTAGGCACATACTAATTTTAATACCCAAATACATAGCTTCCTCAGTTACACGAGCATCTCTGGGGCAGGCCGCATTCGTACAGACAATTTGTGTTTTCGTTGGGTTTAACTTATACCCTGATACTGCCCCGAATACATGAGCCAGCCGCTCTAGCTCTAAAATCGCTTGCACTGGCTCTGAGGTCACCAACGCAATATCATCTGCGTAAGCTAAAACCCATGCATGGTATTGCCCACAGGACATAGAGCTGATCTTATTACTCTTTTCCAGCATTGTCAAAAAAGGATTAATGTACAGGGCAAATAACAACGGGGAACAAGGGCACCCCTGCCTTGTCCCCCTAGTTATATACACAGGCTCAGATTCTTTGCCCATTATACAAATCCTAGCTATCGGTGATTTGTACATAGCTTGGATAGCTCTGATAAAGCCTGGGCCAAACACCATCTTTCACAAGACAGCCCATAAAAAGGGCCAGTAGACACGGTCAAACGCCTTTTCGGCATCAAGAAATATCAAACCTAACCTGCTTTGTTGTATATTAGCAAGGTCTATCAAAGTGACTACTCTGTTTATATGGTTGACCGTGCTCCTGCCAGGTATAAATCCATGCTGGTGGATAGATACCAGGGGCGTGATTACTCGCGCCAATCTAGTTGCTAAAATTTTGGCATAGACTTTGCCATCTGCATTTAAGAGGGAGATTGGTCTATAGGACCCTGGCAAGTCCGATGGTTTGTCTTTTTTTTCCAATATTACTATATTGGCCTCTTTCCATGATGGTGGCGGGTTCCCAAACTGTGCCTCTTGAAATGTAACCAGCATATCCTCCTTAAGCACCTGAAACAGCGTTCCATAGACCTCAAGCGGTAGTTTGTCTGGTCCTGCTGCTTTTCCCCTAGCTAACGACCCTATTGCCTCCTCAAGCTCCTCCATAGATATCGGGGCGTCGAGTGTTTCCTGTTCTTCCTGTCTTAGGCCTACCACCTCTAGTTGTTGTAAAAAAACATTGATAGCTTGCTCATTACATTTGCTCTGTGTATATAACTCTTTATAAAAGGCATGAAATACTTCCAAAATCTGCTCCATTGTTTCCACCGTATTCCCCGCAAGATCAGTCAGTACAGTTATTTTTTGTGAAGATTACTTAACCCGTAACCTTTGTGCCAGACAGCGCCCTGCAGCTTCCCCGTATTCATACCTTTCCTCCTTATGTATCTTATATTGACTAGCGATTTCCTTGCTCCACACCCTGTTAATTTTAGCTTTGCAACAGGCTATACTAGTTTGCATACCCTTTACGTCCACTCCCCTCCTTATTCCCTGAATTAGTTCCTGCTCCGCTGTTCTGAGATCATCCAGGAGCCCCTGTATAATAATCTGCTGTTATTTCTACCTACCCAATCCGTAACTAAGCGTTTCACCCCTCAATCCTGCCTTCAGAGCATCCCATACCATGGCCCTAGAGGTGGAACCTCTATTGATATCCAAAAATTGTGTAACCCAGATTTTAATGTGTTTAATATAAGAGCTATCCAATAGGAGCTTCCTATCAAAAGTAAAAGCTCTACCCACCTTCCTTTGGCTAATAGTGGAAACATCCAATAACAGTGGACCGTGGTCCGCCGTGATCCTGGGCCACACCTGCATTCTTGCCCCCACCGTGAGTAGTTTAGACATAAAGACATAATCAAGCCTAACTAGTTTATGGTGAGGATAAGAATAAAAAGTATATCCAGGGTCCGGATAGTTCAGGGTCTGCCACACGTCTACCAATCCATGATCCCCAATAAGCTGTTGTAATGCTTTAAAAACCTTGGGTTTTCGACCCCCATATTTATTATTGTTTAACTCCCTCTCCTGACATTCCAAATGGATGTTAAAATCCCCACAGAGAATCAGCGGGGTATCCCACAAAGCCAAATCAACATTTAACCCTTCTAATATTACTGCCTCGTCAAAATTCGATCCATATACTGTGCATATTACAACCTTGGTGCCCCCATTACCAAACATTCCGCAATAGCCCACCTGCCAAAATTATCTGCCAATATCCTCCCAGTCCCTCGAATTCCCTGTCGGGCCAAAATAGCCACACCCCTGTTTGTAGTGGTCTGTCGGGATGCAACAATTAATGTATATCCGAGCTCATTTAATACCGTACGTTTGCCCCATGGTATATGTGTCTCCTGTAAACACAGAATGTCAGGTTTCATTAGTCGTAGATCGGCCGCTACCCGTTGCCTTTTACCAGTATTGTTCAAGCCACAAACATTGAACGAGCATATACGTAACCCACAAGCTGTGGTCCTACCCCCATACCTTGCTACACTATGATAGCCATGTTTCCTTTGTTACGGATTGATTTTTTTATCAACCCTCCCCCCCACACCTAGACCATCCCCATACACCCCACATGCCTGTGCCCCCCATCCCTCCCTCCCTCCTTCCTTTTCCCAATACTCGGGCATTAGGACCAATGGCCCTTGCGATGGGGAGCTTCCTTGCTACCCGGTGTAAACCCCCCCCTCACAAAAATCTTATCTTCCCTATCCAGAAGAAAAGCAACAACCAAAAAAACAAATACATCATTAAGAGACATTAAAGACATTGCCATACAGTTTGACATCCCGCCACGATATTGCTTTTAAATCTCCCTCAGAAAGCTAAAAAATAAACGCCCTCATAATACACCACAATAACATGATTATCTGGCTAATCCATCGTCATTCCCGCTATACAGTCAGCCCATAAACATCTGAGCCAACTAATATGGTAATACCCCTACTGACACCTATACTTAAATTGATAGGAGGTATTCCTTAGCTTGTCCCTCTAGTGTGAAAAACCGTGTTTGCCCCTTATACATTATTTTCAATGTAGCCGAATTCAACAGAAAGGCTTGCGCCCCCTTGCCTTGAAATAGAGAGATTAATTGGCGTAATTGCCACCTTTTTTCCACCGTATGCTGGCAAAAATCAGGCCTGACAAAAAATTGGATGCCCTTCCCTGCCCTCTTCCTATCAGGCCGCGCTAGATCATATACAGCCTGACGCGCAAGGAAATTATTCAAACATATCAAAATCTCCCTTGGCCTGGGGGCAGGCTGTCCCTCTTTGACTGTTTGTTGTTTAGAGGGGAACCTATGTGCCCTTTGAACTTCACTGGCCCAGTTCCACATTGAAAGTTCAGGAAAGGCCTCCGCAAACAATTCCACCACAAATTTGCAAACATCCTGGCCATCAATTCCCTCAGGGATTCCTAATATTCTCAAATTGTTGCGTCGTAGTCGGTTCTCTAAATCGACAAGCTTTAGTTGAGTATCGTTCTTGTGTGAACAAATTGCTTCTGTAGTTGCCTTTTGGGCCGCCATTTCATCCTCAAGCGTAGATATACGTGCTTCTGCTTCATTAATTCTGTCCGTAAATTCATTACAAGCTTTGGCAATCCTCCTAACAGTGTTCTGTAATTTCCGACAAGCAGTATGCGTTTTTAGATTCTCTGTTTGGGTCTCAACTCTGTGATCTAAAATGCTTTGATAAATTGACGCCAGCGAGATTTCTTCATCCTGCTTTTCTAATGAATCTCCTATGATGTGGCTGGTAGATTTTGCTCCTTCAGGTGACAACTCTAATGAGGAAGAATAGTCCCACAGCAAGCTATTCACTTCTTCTGGTTGCTGCACTTTTTCCTTAATTGCAATTTTTTTGCGCACCATCAGCGAATCGGAGTTCTCACACTCCAAGTTTATACTGCTTTGGTCACTTCCAGCACACAATATTGACCTTTCATAAGACCGCGATTTAGGGCCTAACATGCCTTCATCATCCGAAGTGTCCGAGGGGTCCGACATAGAAAAGAATTTCTCCCCTGAATCATTCTCTTTACCTACTCCCCCAAAAGCTCCTCCAAGGTCAGCCACATCCGAAACTCCATCAGCCATAGGTCCCATAGAGGCAGCACATTCCGCGGCTTTTGCTTTCAATACCCTCTCATGTACACTTAACGACATCTGATTATGCTCTGCCGTTGCCCCCGGCTTCCTAGTGTCATCCCCACTCTCTACAATATTCTGTATAGATCCAGGTTTGCTCTTAATAGAATGTTCCTCAGACATCGACCGCCCCTGGGGTATGTTACCTGCCTCTGTGTAGTCCAAATTTCCTGATGTCCCATCCAACAATTTCCCAGCACCCGCCTTGGAAACTTGTGGGGCTGTAAACTTCTTTTTGCTCCCTGCCAAAAATATCTGGGGAACTTTTTTACTATCAGCTCCTAGCTCACCCCCTTGAAATGAATTGTCCATGCTTCCCACTGCTCCATCCAGCGCCCTACGCTGCATACTGCGTCCAGTAGCAGCGCCTCTGTTCGCTACCGCAGCAGCATCCACAGTTGCTCAAGTCTTCCCTCCTCTGGCCGACTTGGGAGGCATACTGCAGCGTCTGAACCAGGCAGGACACGCCTCTCGCCACAACCGACCACCACCGCTTCTGTGATACGAACCACGTAATGTACCGCTGCCGTCTCCTGCTCCAAAGCCGCCGGAGAAAACAGCTTACTGCAAAACCACGTCAGTCTCTCAGGTGCCACAAGTAGGTTTCTGATGTTTTTCTGACAACATTCCACTGTCTTTTCGCCATGTTACACAATCGCATCAGTGCATACCGAGAGGGGGGGGAAGCCGGGAGTTGGTTGCTCACTCGTCCGACTCGGTGGACGCCATCTTGCCTGTGTTTCCTCTGAACTTCTACTGAGGTTCATATGATCCTGACACCTTCCTCGTTTCTCCTGTAGAAATCCCCTTTGCACTTTCATAGCTAGGGTTAGTTTCTTTATGGGACACTCGGTTTGAATGTTTTGCATTCTTTACAAATTGATTATTTCCATTCTATACTTCATAATACTTAAATTCAGAGTGCTTGAGTGCCCTAACATTTTTCCTGTAATGATATATTTAATTAATCATTGCCAATTTTGCTGACTGCTATAAATAATTTAAAAATTAAACTTTATGGTTGCATACCAATCTCTGTGTTGTTATTGTGGAACTGCACTAGTTTCATTGAAATACAAATGAATTCTAAATGTTGGCTCTCCCTCCATTCTTCAAGTCGACTACCAACGGTCCATACGACCACTGGGGGATTCTGTTTGATGACTATGCCAAGAGATGAGGATTAAAATCCCCATTTGATTACTGATAAACTGAATGAGAAGGCATCTTGAAAAAGGCAAATATATTCCGTTTAAACCGCTGAAACATGACACCGATATATTGTCAGTATTCACTATTAACCAGTCAGTCAATATGGTTGTAATGAATGTACTGTAGATCTGACGTATGGAATAGAAGTTAGGAACTCATAATTTTTAATTGTGTAAGTGGAAAACACTGATGAATGGCTGTGCTGGGGAGAGAAAATTAAATCAAGTTTTATGTGCTTTATGGAATAGAAAAGCAAATTTAAATATCCTATAGAGTTGTATAAATATTGATTATAAACATAATTCAAGGTTGCCACTACTTCATAGAAGTATGCAATGCCTAATCCACTAATTAAACTATTTTTGAGAGAGAATAATGAACTAGAGATAGACGCAGGGAAAGGAGGCTCCTCGGCTGAGATGACAATAAAAGCCACTAGATATGTCGAGGCACAAACCGAACCAAATTATTCGCCAGAACCTTCCGGAGTCCTTTATAAATAATTTAGGAGCGCTGTGATCAGGTCAAGCATATTGGAGGGCCAGTAGCGGCTCCGGCTTACGGCCGAACTGAGTTAAGTACATTTATTTATTTATGTACTTAACTAAGTTCGGCCGTCAGCCGGAGTTTACTACCCCCCACCCTGCCCCTCCCCCGCCCCACCGCCCGCAGCACTCCCTCCAGGAGCCGCTACTGTGAAGGGCCAATCAATCACATGTTGTTATGTAGGAAATAATGCTCTTTTGAACTCTGTCCAGTAATTTGTTGTCATCTGACTTGATAAACATGTGCTGGTCCTATATCAATATTGAGGTAAATGAATAGGCAACAAAGCAGCATCCTGTCTCATATATAAGAATAGAAATGCAATCAAGGGCTGAGCATCCATGAAGTCTTTTGGGCAGTATAATGCATACAAATGCACTTGGAGAGGAACACCTGCTCAATAGGCATTTACATATTATATTTGTGCTCCTGAGCGCCTTTGGCGTTACTGAAGGGGATGCACAGATTTGTGAGGCCTCTTCCATAAGTGCATTGTGTAGATACAGTGTTAGCACATAGCAGAATGGGATCTCTCTCATTTGCAAGGGGTCTGACCCCAGGCAAATAAGGGAACGCCTTCGCCTGTACTTATGTGCCATATTACAGATGAAGTAGTATGGGCAATGAGGCCCTTAAGGTATATTCTAACAAGTGTGCCACCCAAGTGGAGGGGTAATTTGAACCCACTCCAAGGGCACTTCTTAGGAGGGAGCATGGAGTGTGGCAGGGTCCTCCCCATACATGAGGTTGCAAGCAGCAGTCACAGATGCAGCCCCCACCCCCAAATAGTATCCCATCAAAGGCAGGGGATGACCCTGCATTCTAACTGCCCCAAATTAAGAAACAGCAAGGCGGGCCAATGCAGGTAGGAATGGTGCAGCATAGGTATCCACCATCAGACCTCCAAAATAAGCATTACTAGAAGGGTTAATCAATGGAGTAAAGGGCCTAAAACCAATCAGTTGTAGTTTGTAAGGAGGCAATATTGGAAGATTTTTCTACTTTTCCAATGAGGTGCTGAGGAGCCAGTCCAAATCCACCATGATACCAGGGGACGGGGGTATGATGCCCTGGTAGGAAAAGCGGCATAGAATTGATATATTATTAATCCCGTTGATAGTACCACAGGCCGGTTACAAAAAACATTTGGAACCAACTCGCAGGGCTCTACTATTAATTACCTGATAGTCTCATCACTCAAAGTTCTTTTTCGAGATATACAAACATATCCTCTGCACTTTAGTGATCACATGGCATTAGTGTGTAAATTGAAATGGAAACAAAAACACACGTTAAGGATACTATTTGTATTCCAAAGCCATTAGGGAAAAGAAATGGGATACCTCTGATATTGACTAACATTGACGAAGAAAAAGTGGTACCTTTGATGGTCAATAGTATATATTCTGAAATAATGATCTGCCTTAACTTAGACTCTCCCAAAACAAACGTGGTGGCAGCTTTTGAGCTAATCATGAAGGACGTGAAATCAAATCTTGTATGTAATGCCCCTAGCCATAATTCTTTTAGACGAGGCTGGTTTGATTCAACCTGTACCAAAACCTTAACTAAACTACATATAGCCCTTCATTCAAACCCTAGGGATCAGCCAATGGTTAGTTCCATTCGTAAACAATATAAAGAGGCCGGAAAGTATTGACAGAAAGTATTAAAAGAAGAGGCCTAGGATTGTCTCGAACAGGCTGCCATCAAAAACAATTCAAAAGATTTTTGGGCGGTGATCAACTCTCCATTTTTGGCAAATAACTCAGATCCTACTCTTGAGACTCATTTGGATGAAGATACTTGTGTAGAACATTTTCCAAGAAATGTTGGTCTTATTTCTGGCGATTTGGAATCTTATTCCAAAGATCCCTTAATAATTTCAAACACCTTTTTATTCTTTGAAGAACCCGAGGTCAGAAACGCCCTAGAGCAGTGTAATAGGAACCAGGCTCCTGGACGGGATGGTGCACCTATTGACTTCTTTTTTGATAAACCGGACCTGTGGGCATCTTTTTAAACTAATGTTTTTAATGCAATAGCTAGAGTGGGGCCACCAGAATCCTGGTCAAATCGATTATAGTTCCAATATATAAAAAAAGGTGACCGACTAATCCCTAAGCATTATAGACCTATTTCTCTGATGGATGGCACTGCTAAATTAATGGGACATGTCCTATTGAATAGATTAGAGTAATAGGCCAGTCAGAGAAATATTTTGATCCCTGCGCAATATGGTTTCAAGAAACACAAAGGTACTATGGATCAATGTTTAAATCTACATTTGCTTATTTCTAAATACACTGTAGCCAAAAGGGGATCCCTCTATATGCTGTTTATGGATCTGTCAGCAGCCTGTGTTTCCCACCCTCAACTATGGCTCATTATGGAAGAGATAGGCATTGATAAAACCATTATCTCCTTCATAAGACAATTGTATGCACAGGCCACGGCTTGCGTACGATATGGAAATAAAGGAGAATGTACTAGGTGGTTCAAGATTGAAAGAGGGGTTATACAGGGATGCGTCCTTGCCCCTTTTTTATTCTCTTTATATAACAACGGGGTGGAGGCGCCCTTGCTTGCTTCAACTTTAGATGTCCCTATGATAAAACAGACCCGTATTCCCATACTCCTTTATGTGGATGACGCAGTCCTAATTGCCCGGATGGGCATGGCACTGCAGAAACTGATAACAGAGTATGTGTCATTCATGGAATTCCTGGATCTTCGTGCAAATGAAGCAAAATCCTTTGTGTTAGTGGCTGGCCAACGGGCAAAGAAAATTCCGGTCTTTCATATGGATGGGCGCAAAATTGAACAAGCAGACACTTTTTCGTATTTGGGAATACTGTTTAATAAAACCATCTCGTGGAACCATATGGTTGCTAATAGAAGCTTGTTTTTAGAGACAAGTATTAATGCAATTTTTACTTTTATTAAAAACTGGGTTCCAAACCATTGGATGCTATCAAAAAGATATATAGGTCCAAAGCTATTTCTGTGGCAACATATGGAGCAGGAGTATGGTGACACACACATTCTGAGTCGCTTCAATAGATAGAAGATACCTTTTTGAAAAAACTAGTAGCCCTCTCCAGAAGTTGTTGCTCTTTTAATTGCCACCGTGAGCTAGAAGTACCTTATATAACTGATCAGGTCCGCCTAGCACCAATCTTGCTGTGGCATTCAATATGGAGAAGAGAATCATTACACTTAACTCAAAATATCATTAAGGATTGTCTTTCCCTCAATAATGCTTATAAGATGCCATGGATCTCATACGTTCAACGTACTTTTACTACTCTAGGCCTACAACAGCTTTTTGAGATATCATCTACATGTGGGCCAATGTCCAAAAACCTAATTAAAAAACAATTTTTATGTAAAATGGAAAGAGTAAGATATGATTATAATAACAAAAAAAGAACGGTTTTGACCTATTTCAACGTACCTGTTATCCCAGAGGGAACAGCTTCCTATCTGTCATTTGTAACACATTCTCAGCATCGATTTGTACTGATAAGGTTGAGACTAAATTTTATCCCCTGTATGCTGGGCTATCCTTCTGGTATCTACTCGCAGCAAGCTTTACCTCCTTGCCAATGTGATGGAGTTTCAACTCAAACTGAGCTCCATTTTCTGTTTTTCTGTAAACACTATGCACTTTATCAAAAGAAAATTATAGTTCCAATTATGCGCAAATATAATATTAGGCAATGCCGAGTAGCGTTCTACTTCTTGCAAATATTACATGATCATTATATTTGTTTTTCAGTAGTATCTTTCCTATGTCTAGCGATAAAGGCAAGAAGGCTTATGAAGTAACTATGAAATAGCTTTTTTTAAACATGTATTTTTATCTGACTTATTTTATTACCTCCTGTGTATGATATTTTATTGAAAACTGTGTTTTGTGCTCTTATTATCTATGTGCTTTTTAGATCGAATAGAGTATTTTAATTTATTGATATACTGTCAAAGTCCTGTGTCTTACTGTAGGATTAGCATACATCCCATTCCAGTAAAGGCATGACACCGGTAATTGGAAAACCTGGCTATCAATGGGAGAACCTGGTGAGAAAGGTATAAGAAAGGAGACAGAAAGAAATAAAGCCGTTGGTGGAGAAAGACGGAGGATTTTTGTGTTATAGCTGTTATGGTATGGCACATTTGAAAAAGAAAGATATAGAGAGTCTTAGGGGCTCATTACGATGACGGACGATAAAGCCCTCCGACCGCCATGGAATCGGGAAGAATCCCCCCGCATGACCCGCGGCATTTCCGTCAGACAAATCACGATGCAATGTACGCAGAATCAGACCGCGGCGGAAGGATGCCACAAAAGACCGTCCAACACGGTCGTAAAAGCTGCAAATCCAACTGCGTCGGATGGGGAAAGCTGTGCAAAGGCTTGAAAAGGCCGCTCCTGCCGCGGCATGACCGCACGGCCAAATACAATGAGAATGCGGAGCTGGCGGACCGAGCACTGCGTCCGACCGCCGCGCACGCACATAGGCCAAATGAATGGCGGATGGAACCAACTTCACAACAACGCCCGAAGTGTGCCTGTACCCCCTGCCGCCCACAATCACAACACACACGCCACAATGATACACCCCAACTTGCTCCTGGTAGGGAAAGCCATGCGCAGCATGGAAGAGACATCTGGAGGTCATCACTCATGTGGACACACCCACATACCACAGTAGAAAACCAACCCCTACCTGGACCAGCAGCCTTTGCACACCACAAGCTGAGACAGAAAGACAGGACACCATTGACTCACACTGCACAACATCACACCCACCTATCTCCACACAACACCACTTCCACCCACACACCTCACACACAACACATATCTCCAACATTACCTTGCACCCCGCACCCCTCATTCATTTGCACCATGCCCCCCAAGAAAATGCCCAACTTCACCGACTCAGAGTTGAAAGTGATGGTAGACGAGACAATCAGGGCAGAACCACATTTGTTCGGGCACCTGGTCCAACACACCCCACCTGCGCGCAAGAATCAGATGCGGGCAAGGAACAACAGCAAAGTCAATGCCGTAGGGACCACCCTACGCACTGTGCGTGACATCAGGAAGCGGTGGTGCGACCCCAAGGGCCGGCTCAAGCTACGGGCCCAGAGGAACCACTCGGCGGCTCAGAAAACTGGTGGCGGCCCTCCCATTCCACCACCAACCTTCACCGAATGGGAGGAGAAGGTGCCTGCCATAATGCATCCAGAGAGTCTCACATGAATAGAGGGGGGACTGGAGGCTGGTAAGTACCAACAAAAGGATCACATCACACTACAATACACCGTTGTGCACAACAAGTGAGCTCCAATCGCCCGCCCACATCAAACGCATGTGGAATGCACGCTTACAGTATGAATGAGTCACAAGGACAGTATTTCCTTAATCATTTCAACCTCACAGGTAGGTGGTCAGCTCATGCACCCTGGCCTCCCTCCCAAACAGCATGGTTCACCCTCCCCACCCCACAGCCATGTGGAAGCTAACACAGTCGACAGTGCCTCCCAACAGGTAGCTAACCATCTCACTGGGGAGGGGCATGTTGAGCCTTGACAGCAAGACCACAACTCCCACAAGGCCCTCTGTCTCCCCTCACAAACAACATGGAGCCAAATGAGCCCCACATCCCGCACTTCGTAGCCAACTCTGGAAACCCCCATCAGTTTCTAGGCCGTGCACATACAGAGAAATCCATCCAGAGGCCACATGAGTCACAGTGTCATTGATGAAGGAACATGCAACTGAAAAGCAGAATACAAGAACGCGACCACAAAAAGCCAACGTGCAAGTCCCATTGCCTCAAAGCAGAAAAACTCAGGTCAACACAACACATGCATGGAAGATCTCGTCAAACCTCACAAAACCACAGGAGGCAAGCACAAAAAGCACAACACAAAGCATGAAGTGGCGGCAGAGTAGTCAGATACACATCGAAAAGACACTAATGTCCAAGCATTAACTGAATCGGATGAGCAACAAGTCAGTACCAGAGGACATGTCCTCGGAAATACAACATCGGTACATATGAAATTGGCCCTTTAGCCATGTCACATCGCTAACGAGCAATGTAGGTACCCAGGGCTTTAAATGGGATGAAAAAACTGGGGGGGTCCCTCAAAGGAGCCTGGCCAATGTAATTAAGGGTGTGGCCCAAAAACCTCAGACATTAATCTGGTCTTAGCATATTGGGCTACCCCACTAGCATTTTCCTGTCACTGCCATTGCACCCAGATACATGAGACAACAAGGAACATGATACCTCCTACAACTCCGGACTACTGGCCTTGGCAATGTTTGTCAGTTGCATAAGATAAGGAAGCAGCAACTATGGCTTGCATCTAACATTGGAAAATCTTTCACTCAAAACCCTGATGACACCACGGCGATGTTGCTGCACATGAGTCTCCAAAGGAGTGATTTCCAGAGACAGAATGAATCCACAAAGGATTTCACTTTCCCAGAACGCTCACCTGGCATGACCTCATGCCGTAACTACTCCACCAGTGAGAAGTGAGGAGTGTGACCATGCGCACATCGATGTGCCTGCTGGATATGCATTCCAGCAGAAAGAACGGACCGCCTGTGGCAGGGCACAAAGCAGAGCACGAAAGAGACCCGTACCGGGGCCCCCTTAAAAAAATTACGCTGCACAGCACCGTTGCGACCCGGCCCACTTAAAGCCCTGTATGTACCTCAACATCATGTGCGACTGATGACATACTGACATGAATGCCCAGTAATGCCAAGGTAGAAGTCATGTCAACTCAAATCAAATTTGCCAAACATGAACATCAAAGTTGTGCTGTGTGCCGAACATGCTGACAATATCACCTCACTCCAACAGGTGACTCACTAGCAACATCAGGCGACCGTGCCATGGCCGAGCCCAGCCCCCCCTCGGAAGGTGAACCCTCGGATGCAGAGTCCCTGGTCTGTACATGTGGGGAAGACCTACATGGCCCCTCCGGCATGCCCAGGGCATGCCTTGCTCTGTCCCTCACTGACACCTCCACCCCCACCCCCACCCCGACTACCACAACAGCCGCACCGCCAACACTGACCCCTGCAGCAACGACCTGTGTGGCAGCCACCTCCAACACCATCACCGCTGCCACCAACACTGTCCCTTTGCCAGCAGTTGCGAACAACACCAGGCACACCGGGGATGCTGGGGACGGTGTGCGGCGGCTGCGCCAGGCAACGCCACATGTCCGTGGTTTCAGGGCAGGTGGGAGGACAACTGGGGGACAGTCACAGGAGGACAATGAGACAGAGGCCCTGGACACCGTGCCAACTGTCCTTGGTGCATACCAGCAGAACCAGGGACAGACGGGCCAGGGCCTTGACGAACTGCATGTACTCCGCCTGCTGCAGAGGTCCATGGACACCCGTTTGGGACAAAGTGCCGGGTACATGGGCCAGCTTGTGGGTGTCCTGAGGGTCATGCATGCATCCAAATAGCTGGCCACCCCCCCCGTGGCCAACCGGATGCTAGTCACACCACCGCAGCAGCGGCCACAGGGAGGGGTGAGTCACACCACAGCGAATCCTCAGACACCTCTGAGCTTGCAGCAGGTTCCCCCCCTGGCTAACGGCTGAGGGGGCGTCCCAAAAAGACCCCTGGATGATCACGTGGAACAGCACCGTGCCGTAACAGTTCTCAGGGCAACCGCTGATGTCACCACTGTAACACCGCACATTGACTTTGTTGTAAATCAGAACCAACATTGCCGCAAGGATGGGAGTGTAATGTTTTACTGTTGGACTCTACCATTGTGTGTCCTACACTAACCATCACTTTCAGATTCACCTCTCACCTGTCACACATTGGCCAGGGAACACAACTCACAACAGTATGCCTTGGTGCCAAGAGCATTTTTATCACAGTAAGTAGCATGTCAACTGACATTGCAATGTATCCGAATACGTAAAAGCGAAAATCCATTGAGATAGTGGAGGAACCTGGAAAGAGACAAGGAAATAACAGTGCGTCGACATATTCTGGAATAACGGCAAAAGCACACCACAAGGCAACACTGTACAATATGCCTTCCAGAGAACACCGGCCAACACCATCAACATGGACAGCAGGGGGACTGGAGCACACGACTGCACCTCCCAACACCGTTTAGCCCTTAGCATCCTGGTAAATGCAGTTCTGCTGAAATGCTCACTTGTGTCACCGTTGTCGTGTGTCAGCAAGGTTGGTGCAGGTCAGTGCTGTGATTCCCTGGACACATGTGTGTCGCGTTAACCTCCCACATCAGTAGGGGTAAGATACATTGTGATCAGTGTCTGCTGAGGAAGCTGCCACAATCTACTCGGGTCTCTGTACCTCTCCCTGCCCGACTCAGGAGAAACACCTCAGTCCCATGAGAAGTAAGCATCATGACTGAACTGCATTTACCAGAATGCCAAGGGATGAACTGTGCTGGGAGGTGAAGCAGTGTGCTCCCATCCCCCTAAGAACATCAACATGGACATGACGGAAGTTGTCACAGATCACATAGCGCAGACCAATGAAATCCTTAGCAGTGTGCCCACAGGAGCCAGCATCACACCACATCCTGTCATGTGGACGATGTGGACATTGTCGCATTAACACACTCAAGTACTGTTGCACAGGGATTTTCTGAATACACGTGCGATTTATGCATGTTCAACCACATGAATACCAGTCCCTGACAACATGCACACGCCAAATCTGGTTTCAAAACGCACTTCGCTGTTCCTGCATGAGCACAACAGCTGCGTGCACAGGCCAGGCATCACGTATATAGGATCTGTTGCACAACGTGTCCTTTTTGTGGCAATGTTCAGCTAACTACCCCATGAGTGATTGTGGATAGTCATTTGTGGCCTCACATTCACACAGCGAAAGCATACTTCAATAAGTGTGCATGCACAATGGGCCTCTGTTTAGACAAGTAGTCGCTCCCACACCAGACCGGAGACCTTCGAATTGCAGGTGTCTTGACAGTCCGCGCTATTCAGTCACTGCTGAACACGGCTCTCCCACTATTTTCGCAGTGAACTGACACACAAATTATTGATAGCGTCTGATGCTGAAGGCCGTTGCACACTTTTTATCAGAGTTGTGGGCTCTGGCCTTGTCCCTTCCTTCCATGCTTTTCCGGGAGTACCACCGGGTGTGATTACTCCAATTTGCACACTGCATTTAGCGGTCTCAGTTCATTACTTTTGCTGTACAGCTGAGCGCTGGTTCTGAGATTGCTCTCACGCCATGTCTGACCGTCCTGTGGTCCAGGCCGAGCCCGGGCAGTTGCAACTGTACCGTGCCCGCATGCAGCTTCTCTTTGGATGTGTCCCATTGGCTGTGCTGGGCATCAGTTATGGGCTAACGTTCCGCAATGCCTATTTCACCTGCGTGCGAACTGTCTTTTCCTGCAGGAGATGTCTGTTTGAGTGGGCCATGGATGTCTGCCTTTCAAACACATACCTTGCCGACCTGGATCATGAGCTGTGGGTGACTCCTTTGTTGGTCCACGTGCTAGACTGCTTCAGTGAGACACGTTTATGGGATGCCTTACAATGTGTCAGGCAGGCAGACAGCTGCGCCTGTGCGTTAGCGCAATGGCTCCTGTGCAATGCCTACATCAAACCTCTCCCAGGTTGCAATGGGATACTCCTTTCAACTTCGTGGTGCAAGGAGCACATCTGTTCCTTCATACTGCTGGATTGGATGGCGGTCCTCTTCGCTGAAGATGATTTGGATCATCTTGTGGAACTGATTGCCTTCGAAGCTGCCTGTGCCTTCCAATTCGTAACTACTTAACAGCAACAGGGACTGTTGGTGACTAATTCAATTTTCGTTTCCCTTTCTTCACGCCTCCTGACGGGAATTGTCATCCAGCTCTCTGACTTTAGCCCTGTCGACATTGGCTTGGACTATGCTGAGCTCTGCGGGCTGTTTCGCTTGGTACCACAGACCGGAGCAAGTGGAGTCTGTCATCTGACCGTCGTGGACATTGTCGTCTGGCATGAGCCTGGCTTCCATTATGCAGATGTGGCACACGAAGATTACATGGCGTTGTTGTTTTGCAAGTACCCAGGGCTCGAGTCGGGTGTACACGCAGGTACACAGCGTCCCCCCCTCTTTACACGGGGTGGACGCCGTCCCCCCCTGCCAAGACGCTGGTCCCCACAGGAATATGCATAACTTGTCCCGGTGTACTCTCCAGTGACCGGGACACGTTCAGCAGCACCTGCACGTTGACTGCTCTCCATTCCTTGCAGCAACGTGCAGGCAGCGAGTGAGCCTTTTTTCACCTCCAGCCGGGCCGAAGTAAAGGGGCCATCCGGCCTCCTTTTGTTTGTACATGCTGACTGGGAGCCACCTTGAACCTTACATTTGAATGTGGATGCCACAGAGGGAAACATAGGCACACAGCTTGCCTTCTGTTCACAGGGACTTAAGGGAGGCATGCTTTTGCCTGTGTTCTGTCCATGTGTATCAATGCAGACACTGTAAGACTGTCAGATGGGTTAGTCTGTCCCAGTGTTTGCACAAATCATTTCTGTTGCACTATTTTACTTCTTTCTTAGCGCTACGTCATAACGTTGTGAGGTCATTTGCATTTTGTCTTACTTGGTCAGTCCCCCCCCCTTCTTTTTTTGGGACCTGTGCCCTGCAAGTACCTTAGTATATGTCTGTCACATGAGAGGTGTCCGCAGAGCTTGTCCTCTGCGCGGTCCTAGAGTACTGTCTGTACATTCTGTCCGTGGTCGGAGGACATTGTCCCTTGTCATTCTGTTCTGGTGTGGCCCTGGCACCCCGACCCAACCAAGTCTCACAGCTGCAAGAGGACACGGATCCCCTTTGGATGACATGGGAATGCGGGCTAGATGCCCCACACTTGGAGAGTGATCCATCCAGTGATGAGAGCGACACAGCAAATGTGTTGCAAATGTCACCATACATAGGCATAGGGATGGGTTCGGCTGACAAAGCCCATAGACCAGGGACATCCCATACAACTCCTACCTCCAAGGGGTGGGGGGATATGCTCGTGGTTCTACGTCCAGAGTGATTATTGATGCGACATGTTGCTTCATGTTAAATGGACATGTCACTGTGGTTACTGGTTGGGTACTCATGCATTTTCAACCTGTTGTGGCACGTATGTTGCATGCTTTGACACTGTAGTAAAAACTTCACATTTGGAAACGTTTCTTGTGTTCGACTTGTGTACAGGCGCTTGAATGCCTCAGAGTGAGTAGGAGAGCAAGTGAGGCAGTATGGCAATGGTGTCCTGTGCATAGGGGTGCTTCGTTGTGCTCAGTCCCTGCATGCATAGGTTCTCAAATCCTGCGCATAGTCCAGTATGTGTATGAAATCACATGAACATTTGTCAAAGTCTGTGAGACAACAGCAAGGCACACAGACACAATCATAGTCGATCATTGTTGAATCACACTCAACGAAAGTAGTTGACGATGAGCTGTTGATGCTGGTCAAGGCCTTCTTCCTCACCACTGTCATCGTCACTGGGCATGTGTGGGTTGGGAGTGGGGGTGATGTTGCTGGTCCGCCAGATGTAGCAGTCATGTGCCAACCCCGGATACTCTGCACACACGTGTGAGATGATCTGCTCTGCCTGTCGTACCACCTGCACGTTGATGGAGTGGTAGTGTTTGAGGATCCTATAGATGGGTTCACTTGCATGTGGTGGTACGAGGCCAATATGTGTACCATCAATGGCTCACATCAACATTTGGTATGCCTCCCAGGCAGGGCCGGCTCCAGGACTCTTTATTTGTGTGGTCCAACGAGGCATTCGGGTGGGCCACTGCGTGCCCAATTTGTCACTTATGTCTCTCGCCAGGCCTGCTTCAGGGCCCTCCTTTATCGCTCCTCAGTTTTACAAGGGCCAGGGAGACACATTCTTTCCTTCCGAATTCTCTTTCTAGATGTTATCACTCTCATGTAGTGTGTTTATCCATGAAGGGTCCTCATGATGGGAGGAGGAGGTTACCTTAGGTGGGAGTATCAGGCAAGTGACAAGGCGGCGCCTTTTCTACCCCGGACACTGGACGGCTCCCACATCGACTATTTACGGCTACCCTCATTTCAAGTTGGATCACACCGATGCGTCCATCACACGCATCTCGTTTTACGTACCTACATTAGGTCTCCATTGCCCAGGGACCATAACGCCCGCCTTCTTCCTACCCAGAACTTTCTAGATTACCCAGCCGGGTTGTAATTATCACCGGCCTTACGAATCTTCCATTCATTCCGCAGCTCCGTACAGCCCTGAAGAAGTCACGGGATAACTCCCTCAAGTGACGAAACACGTGTTGGCTGGTTGTTTTTCGTTGTTACATCATTAAAAATATTTAATCAGCATACTGGTGTGGACCACAGATACTGTTAAAATACGAGACTTTTTGAACCATAAGTTTATCCCAATTACGTGTGCCCAGGACAGTGTTTCTCAACATTACACATGGGGTGCACCAATCACTTTGGGCGAATGAGCTGTGATGTGTGATGTAATTCGCAGGGCGCCAATGCAAATGCAGTATGTGTTCGCATGCGCGGGAGCTGGCATCTGCAGCGATGACACGCAATCAATCAATCAATCAATCATGTCACTTCTAAAGCGCACTACATACCCGCGAGGGTCTCAAGGCGCGGGGGAAGAGGGGGTGGTGCTGCTACTGATCGAAGAGCCAGGTCTTGAGGAGTCTTCTGAAGGCCAGTAGGTCTTGGGTCTGTCGGAGGTTGGTGGGGAGGGTGTTCCAGGTCTTGGCGGCGAGGTGGGAGAAGGATCTGCCGCCGGCGGTCGTTTTCCGGATGCGGGGGACTGTGGCGAGGGCGAGGCTGGTCGAGCGGAGCTGGCGGGTGGGGGTGTAGAAGCTGAGTCGTCTGTTGAGGTAGGCTGGTCCGGAGTTGTGGAGTGCTTTGTGTGCGTGGGTGAGGAGCTTGAAGGTTATCCTCTTGTTGACAGGGAGCCAGTGCAGGTCTCTCAGGTGGGGTGTGATGTGGCTGCGTCCAGGGGATGTCGAGGATAAGACGTGCAGAGGCGTTCTGGATGCGTTGCAGCCGTCTCAGGAGCTTAGCCGTCGTTCCTGCGTAGAGGGCGTTTCCGTAGTCCAGCCTGCTGGTGACGAGGGCCTGGGTGACTGTTTTTCTTGTTTCGGTGGGGATCCACTTGAAGATCCTGCGGAGCATTCGGAGGATGTTGAAGCAGGATGAGGAAACGGCGTTGACCTGCTTTGTCATGGAGAGGGTGGGGTCGAGGATGACCCCTAGGTTGCGTACGTGGTCGGTGGGTGGCGGGGCTGTTCCCAGTGATGTTGGCCACCAGGAGTCGTCCCAGGCTGAAGGGTTGGAACCAAGGATGAGGACCTCCGTCTTGTCCGAGTTCAGCTTCAGGCGGCTGGTCCTCATCCATTCGGCGACGGCCTTCATTCCTTCGTGGAGGTGGGCTTTGGCGGTGTGAGGGTCTTTGGTGAGGGAGAGGATCAGCTGGGTGTCGTCGGCGTAGGAGATTGGCTCCAATTGAATGTTGCAGGGTTGCGGTCGCAGCTTCCTGGCCGGCGCGGTGTGGCACACACTATGCGGATGAGCCATCAGCCAATGGGAGCCTTCGGCGCCGTACCTTTCATGATGTTGCGGTGTGCGCGCTCTGCAACTGCGGGGCTCGGCATTGGCCCCAATTGCCTTCTGGGGCACCGAGGGTCACTCATGGGGATTGGGTGGGCCTCGCACTTTGCATTTGGCAGGTTGCCACATTCGTCGTGGTGCCGCCACGCTTGCTGGGAGTTGTAGTTTTTCAGGGGTTGCATGCGTGGAGATGTTTGGTACGTACCTCTGCTGTTGAGTGCGGCGGCGTCTTATCTGCCGGAGGTGCAGCAGGTAGAGCAGCGGGAAGGCCTGTGGCGCTGGATCCATGGCGGCTCCGGTGGTTTAGATGGCTTCTGTATCGGCTCTTCCTCTCCGTTGTTGTATTTCCGCCATCCGCAACGTGGTGGTTTTTACGCTGCGGTGGGAAGGGCTGTTTGCAACATCGTGATCTGGTTGGCGGACGGAACGTGTTTCCGCACGCCGGTCCTGCTGTTTGCTCCGTCCACCACCCTTGCATACGCAAAAAACGTGCAGAGCCTGACAGACCGCGGTGGACGGTAAAAGGCCTCTGTTGGACCATTGTGATTTGGTGGTCGCAATGACCGCACCTGGGGCGGAAGACATGACGGTTTTCCGCCACCAGCACGGATGGGCTTCCGTCCGTCATCGTAATGAGCCCCTTAGTGTCTGTGCTAGTATCAGGTATGTATTGTAAGAACATAAAACACAGAGAGGCATGTTCACCCTTGAAAAGAACAATATGCACTATTTCCAAAATACGCTAAACTCACCGCAACCCACTGTAGACTCATTAGGGGAAAGAATGCAAGTTACACTTACTGGCTTGGTTCCCGGTATAACAACAATGCATACCATGGTTAAATGCTCCGATCTCACTGCAAATCTAAACTCATAAAAGGAGAAGTAATGGACCTCATACGAGATTCTAGTAATCTGAATTAGCTTGGTTTACATGAATGGTTCCATAAAGCTTGTTCTAAGGCAAAGCCTTTATCATCTCAAGATCTTGGCATCGAGGCACCTTTCTTGGGGTTTCAGTGATCTATCAGGGTATATCAGCATGGATGAGGGCAATATAACTGCTATTAAGAAGTAGCCTTCTCCAACTGCGAAGACATCCCTAGACTTCACCAGATTCGTTAACTTTTACAGACATTTCTGGTGCCTTTTCATCTGTCAGTAGCTTTGGCTTTCAGACTTGTCAGGTTTGTTTGGGGATCTGAGCAAGGTGGAACCTTTTCGACCATGACAAAAGACCTCACTTATCCTATACTTCAGTTGCTAATGTGGTGTTTCACCCTTAGAGGAGGAAGAATGTACAGACAGTGTCAGGAGTGGCTTCCAGAGAGAGCAACATCCACGTGCTGGGACAAACTTAGGAGTCTGGCTCTTAAATCACGACAAGGGCAGAGAGATTTCTGCAATCTGCCTACTAGGATAGGAGTGAGATCTGCATTGACTGCGCGGCATAACGCAGATATAATTGTACATTTGACAGGAGGGTAGTGGCACACTCAGTTGAGAATTAATGACAAGCCCTTTGTCAGAGTAAGAAGGACTTAACACTTTTTAACAAGCTCAAAATGGAATTATTATGGGCAGAAAAAAACACAGCTACAGTTTTCAATGACGGCTTGAAAGATAACTCCATGAGCACGGGAAATGTAGACATCTGATCTAGGTTTCAAAGATACTTTGAAAGGCTGATGTCAGGAGGTTGCTAGAGTTTCAGTGAAGTTAAAAGATAAGTTCAAAGACTGGTTTGCACAGATTCTAACGGCCATACAAAATGGATAGAATTATTAGGTATCTGCTTGAAACTGACGGCGAGAAAAAGTAAATGAAGGCATGTTTTTCAAGACTCACTCTGTGGTTTGAAAGGGCAAAGGAGATTACAGTCGGGCAGATATGCAGAAAAAATGATCAACTCAGCAAAGACAAACAGGAAGAAAGGTGAGTCAGCAATATGCGCCTTATGGTGGTCAAGATGGATACTGGGTGGCAAATGTCCAAAAATGGAAAGGAAAAGCGATTACTTGACTGCGGTGGGCGTCAATCTCTAGAGCCAGGCACATAGCACTCCATTAAAACAGTGAGTAGCTGTTAACGAGTGGAGCAAGATGGAGTTAGCGTGAACTCACGCCATTCAGCCGCTCACGCCAGGCGCATCGATCATCGGCTATGCGCTATGTGCCCTGCGATGCTGATGCCGACGCCGACTCAGAAAGCGAGTGTCTGCTGGTGACCGGTTTATACCTCCAGTCGGCTACAGTTGATTTACATACCGAGGATGCCGAAAACTGCAAAATCGCACGCAGGGTGCCGGTAACCGCAAGAGTGCTCCGGGGGCTTCGGACGCTGTTTATCTGCTGGCTGGCGCGCTACATCGTATCACTTGTATCCGACTCAGCCTCCCTCAACCTGGTGATCCGGCCGCGCGAAAGAACTCAGCAATGCCGGATTCAGACCATGATGACCAGGGGCGCCAAAACAGGCAAATTAAACAAAGCGAGAGCAGCCCAAGCCAACATCGATTTCGGAGACGTTGGACTAGCGGAGAACCTGCCCAAAGGTAAACGGGAGGTTAGTGCCAACAAGAAGTTGACAGGGAGGCTTGGGGGGGGTGGAGCACAAAAGGAAGCAGTGGGATCCCAGCCCTCTGTAGCTAAGTTGTTTGCTGGAGTTAAGGCACCACATTCTGCAACAGATCCCACGGTTAACCCCACACTCCTCGTATTTCCCCCTGAAAATGCGCCCGAAGGCTCGCCGCTAGAGGAACTAAATGACCCGGTTTCCCAGCAAGAAATAACTTCACTAAAGGAAACTCATGTAGGGACGCAATTAGCAGAGATGGGGATTTTATGCGGACAACATGAAGCTGCGGAAGATCTGACAGTGCCTTCTTGTCCACCCATTGAAGGAGATATCGGGGGTCTAGCCGGGGGTCCAGCCGTACAGGGAAACTCGGCATCTTCTGACCCCACATCTGGTCTCCTGGAAGAAGCTCTCAAACCCCCTGTAGCTGGCACTGATAATTACATCCGGAGCCTGGAAGCCAATTCTGGCACTCAAGTCCCATGGACCCCGGAGCTAGGGGGTGAAAAGTTTTACTCGGTGTCGGATGGCTCTGAGACCACCACAGATGAGGGTGGGTCTAATACAAGCGAAGATAACAGTAAGGAATCACCTATAGAGACAGGAACAGTGCAACGCCCTAGGAAGGCAAGAAGCAAGGCTAAAAGACGTAGCCAGCTTAAGTGGGACTATTCAGACTCGCAGATGTCCTACCCCCTTGATGAGGATGTTGCCCGTGCACCAATATGGGAGAGCGTAAAAAATGCTCCAGAAGATACTGCTGAACCCTCTTTAGCTTCCATCTTAGCCTCTATAAAAGAATTTCAAGAGGAGGTTCGTGCTGATAACCGTTCAGCTAAAGGGGCTGCAAAAAAATTACAAGGGGGTATGAGAAAATTGAATAAAATCTGTACTGACATAAGCGACCGTGTCACCATGGTTGAAGGTCGTACAGAGAGTTTGGAAACAGAAGTCTCCGCTGTAAAAGACCAAGGTTCCTCCAACTCTGCTTGCCTGTCCGATCTAATGACAAAAATGGAGGAACAGGAAAATCGGCAACGCAGGAATAATCTCCGTTTGCTTGGCATCCCAGAAGGGACGGAGGGAGAAGATCCAAGACGCTACATAGTGAAGCTTCTACAAGAATCCTTTCCTGATCAACCTAGCTGGAACTGGGACCGCGAAGTGCAGAGGGCACATCGCTTCCCGTTTAACTTAAAGCAACGACGCGATGGCAGCACTTTCTCCGGAGGATAACCAAGGGCGTTCCTAGTGTACTTTGGAAACTTTCTCCTCAGGCAACTGGTTTATGATCAAGCCCGTCCTAACTCTCAGAAGGGGTCCAATGGAGTAACATTTTTTGCCAAACCTGACTTTTGCCATCAGACAGTAGAGCGAAGATGGCGCCTGCGTCAGTAATCCCCCCTTTCCAACAGCTCGGAGCTCAAGTGTACTTAATGAACCCTGCCAGACTGAAAGTTATCTTTAATGGGGCTTCCAGAATTTTTTTGTCCGAGATTAAAGCTGGGGAATACCTGGGAGAAATCAAGTCAAAAAAGGGCTCGAGTTAAAACTAAAGGCGATTGCCCCTCTGTTTCTGTTTTCGGGGGGGGGGGAAATGTTTAAAATTTCTGCTCATTCACCTTGTTCTTTTCTTTTTTTTTTTTTTTCTTTCTCTCTTTTCGCCTTTTCTTCTCTCCTTATGCGTTCTCTAGTTCTGACTAGCCTTCCCAAGAATTTATCGCGTAGCTATTTTCTGTCTCACCGAGCATTTTTATAGTAGGCTCAGGTAAAAAGGTATTTGAAGCAGGGTATGATCTTGAATTTATATTCTTATACTTACTGTATTTGTATTTGTTTTTTTACTCCTTCTTTTTACTTTATATTTCGCACGATATGAATAAGATACAGCCGAAACTCTATACACCGTTCTAAGGCGTGGTTTAGTGGCGGAGACTCACTTCTGACTACCATCACTCAGGGTTTTCCTGAATGCTCTACGATAGGGGGGGGGGAGGGTTGGGGAGGGAATGGGGGGAAATGGCTTTGAGCTGGATGGATCAAGGACACTTTTTTTTGTACACAGTCACTTGTTAAATCACTTGTTAAAGTAAATAATCACAAAGTTGAGCACCTTGAAAGAAGTAAAAAACGCTAAAAAAGGACAAAAAAACCGCACAAAAAAAAAAAAAAGGTTCACTAGGACGAGGACAATTTCAAGGTTTTTTGCTGTAAAACTGTTTATGTGGAGAATGCAACCAAGGTCCTGTCTAAAACGGTCCAAATGTCTAAAAATGTTCAAATGAATAAAATAAGCACCCTCAGAATTGTTTCAGTCAACATATGTGGACTGAATGAAGCTATGAAGAGACAAAAAGTAGCGCAGGGCTTGCGCTCTCTGGGGGCTGACATTGTCAGCCTCCAGGAAACGCACATAGAAGGCTCACAAAACCACTTGTTGAACTCACAGGGATATAAAACCATAGGGGGGACTACACAAGGTGCTAAAATAAAAGGCGTAGGGGTCATGGCTGAAAATAGACTACCTTTAAGATCTCCCCGCATGAAATCTGACTCTCTGGGCAGATGGGTAATAACAGAGTGCTGTTTGCCCCCAAATGTCTCCTTCACTTTATGCTCCATTTACGGTAGTAACACAGACGACCCCGGGATTATCAACTGGATTACAGAAGAACTTGCCCATTGGCCCTCCCCAATTGTTATCTGTGGCGACCTTAATATTAATCTACCTTGCAACTGGAAAGCCGACGATAAATGGACTTATGTTGGTAGGAAGCCCCGAGTATACCAAGCAATATTAAACCTAATTCAAACTCATGGGCTCAGTGATGTCTGGGCTAGCCTAAATCCTACTCTGCCAGGCTATACCTATTTCTCTGCCCCGCACCGTTCATTAGCAAGGCTAGATTATTTCTTGATCTCATCCTCTCTACTCCGCGACTGTGCCATAGATATTGCCCCGCGTTTTTTGTCGGACCACAACCCGCTTATTTTAAATATCGGGGGACTTGGAAATTGGAGGGAAGTCCCGAAAAGGAGCTTTGAGAAAGCACTATTACAAGACATAGGATATCGAACATACATGCAAGCATGGATCCAAGATTTCCTTGAGTTAAACGTGGGGTCTGCTTCAACTATGATAGTTTGGGATACATTAAAAGCGGGCATTCGGGGAGAGACCCTTAGGTTCTCAATAAGGAAAAACAAAAAAGAAAAAGCATTGATCTCTGAACTCCAGGAAAAGCTAAAAAAGGCAGAGGAAAAACTAATTCAAGTAGTACAAACAGGGGTGGATACAGAATTTGCCCAAATTGAAGTGACAATCATTAAAGCTGAAATAGGGTCTGTGTTCGCGGAGAAGGTTGCAGCTAAGTGGGCCTCGACACGGGAAAAAAACTATGAGTGTAGTGAACTCATCGGCCATCACTTGGCTCTCAAAACTAGACAGCAGGTCACAGCAAGTGAAATACTGTCGATTCAACTTGAACTGGAGAAGAGACTAATGACCCGAGTAAAATCCTAGGGGGATTCCGAGAGTTTTACTCGAATCTTTATTCAGAGGAGAACAGTAGCCCAAAAGACGTAAGAGAGGAAGAGATTACTAAATATCTAGAAGAAATTACTCTATCTCAACTTAGCCTGGAAAATCGTGACCAGCTTGAGGATCCCCCGACCTGGGAGGATATCGCCGAAGCCTTAGCTAGCTTACCGGACGGAAAGGCCGCAGGGGTTGATTGTATCCCTGTTGAGTTCTATAAAATCTTTGCCCCCCAAATAAAGACTATCTTTACTTCTTTGGTAATATCCATCTTCGACGGGGCTTCCCCGCCTGCTTCCTGGTCCAATGCTAAAATATCTATATTTCCTAAAAAAGATAAATCACCATTAGAAATGGGATCGTACAGGCCGATTACTCTCATTAATTGCGATTCGAAGATATTTTCTAAACTCCTCGCAATTAGACTATCCTCAGTAATCGAACCTCTGGTGTCAGAATGGCAACACAGGTTCATTCCCAAGAAAGGCACCACCGAACACATTCGGCGGACCATTACGTTGTTAGACGCAGCTCAGGCAACAGGAGACCCGATGTCGCTAATTTTACTAGACGCTGAAAAAGCATTTGATCGGGTCTCCTGGCTGTTTCTTTGGGGTGTTATGAAAAGGATGGGCTTTGGGCCGAAGATAACTCAAGCTATTCAAGCCCTTTACCTCAACCCAACAGCTAGTGTATTTGTAAATGGGAGGCTAACTAAACAATTTGAAATTTCACAGGGTACCAGGCAGGGGTGCCCTTGCTCCCCTTTGCTTTTCGCCCTATATATAGATCCCCTGATTAAAAAAAGTAGAGAACAATTCGGCTATTCAGGCAGTGAGAAGATTTGTGTGGGACACCAAAATTATGGCTTACGCCGACGACCTGGCTGTAGTCACCCCGGAGCCTGAGAGTGCTATTTTAGCTCTGGAATTGGAGGCTCAAGGATTTGGGAAAATTTCGGGGTACGCACTTAACAAAAATATAACGCAGATCATTCTTAACAAAGAAATTAAGTGGGTGGACAGACGGGTTGTTACGAAGACAAAATATTTGGGGGTGACTGTGACAGCAAATACAGACGAGATTGTGGCAGAAAACCTAATCCCATTGGCAGCTGACACTAAGAGAGCGCCCAATCGGATTAACAATCTGCATCTGACCATAGTGGGTAAATGCAACGTTATCAAGATGACTTACTTTCCCAAGTTACTCTACTTTTTTCGGTCTATCCCACTAGAGTTTAATAAAACCATGCTACAGAAATTTCAGCAACTCTTCACACAATTTGTATGGGCATATTCCCAGCCCAGACGGGCGCTCAAGCAACTTTCTCTTCCTAGGGAGAGGGGGGGATGGGCTTTTCCTAATATAACACTTTATTATTGGGCTTCGGTCCTACAGTATAGTACGGAATTACTGGGGGAACATTCTTTTACTCCAACCATTGGGCTCCCTTCGCCCTTCCAACTATTATTAGGAGAGAAGGCTCGCGGTTGTCTCTGGCGACAAATGTCCTTTGGGTACTACAAACGAGTTAGATTTAAGACTTTGATGAGCATTTTCAAAGTTTTCTCCAACGTGCGTAGGATTTATGGGCTGGGGAGACTGAACTACTACTCCCCTATTAACAAGAATTCTAATTTGCCTGCTATTTTTGGGAGGTCTTACCTTCAAGACTGGTACAAAGCCGGTATACTAAAACTGGGCGATTTAATTACCATTGAAGGAACTAAGCTATTTGCCGATCTTAAAAACAAATATGGACTACGAGTCCAAGATGCTTTTAAATATATCGCCATCAGCGACTTTTTGTCTCGAAAGGCTGGTGGTTCTGCAGGGTTTGCGAAAATAGATCTTATCGACAAATTAAGGGCCCCAGCTCCACCCCGGATTGGCTCTATCTATTCTGCATTGAATAGCCAAACCCCTGATGACCTGCCCAGAATAGCAGACAAATGGCAATCAAAGTTGGAGGTTCCACACAGTATGTTCTATAAAGCTCTGAAATCTGCCCAGAGAGATCTGTTGTCAGCTAAATTACAGGCGCAATTTTTTAAAACCGCATTTTTAAAATATATTACTCCTAGCAGAGTCGCCAAATGGGGAACAGGCAAGGGGACGTTGTGTCCTAGATGCTCGGATTTTAGTGTAGACTCAGTACACATGTTTGCCACCTGTCCGAAACTTGCTCTACTCCTTGTCAAAATACAGGAATTTCTTGGGAGGGTTATCTCTCAGGACATTGAGTTGACCCCCATGACTATCCTGTTAGGGACCCAAGATGAGGTTAGCAGAAAGAACGGTGGGGCACTCATTTTTGTAGCAATGACGGTCTGGAGGATCTGTATAGCCTCTGCGTGGGTAGATGCAGATCCTCCTTTGTTCTCCCAGTGGCTGGCTCGATTAGTCGCGACTTGTCATCTTGAGAAGGCTATTTATGCCAAAAAAGGTCACAAGGGGCAAAGGAAGGGCCTAGCTATTTGGGAACCTTTAATTGTCTGGCTTGACCAGACAGGGCCATAGGGCTAATTCAATTTAGGCTCCTTATCCTCCTCTCTCTTCTCATATTTTTTTTTTCTCTTTCCTTTGGTCCAAATATATATTAATGTTTTTAGCATCAGAGGCATGACCCACAAGCCGCTATCCAACTTAAGGGTTCTCTTTCCTAGATAACGCTTAATCCATTACGGTTGCTAAGGAATCTATTATCTTGAATGAGTTTTTTGTTTTATGTGATTTTTTTTGGTCCATCTAACGTTTAATTTGTTTACTTTTCCGTTTAAACAGGGGGTGGGTGGGGGGTGGGTCCTGGGTGGTTTGATATTGTTTCACCTCTGTACTATTTTGCTTTGGTTTGTAAGAAAAAAAAAAAACAGTGAGTAGCTAACACCTTAACGTGGGCGATTCTCATCTGTTAATATTTGCTCAAATTTGCATAAGTGATACGAAAATACGAAAATACCAACTATGAGGCCTACATATGCACAGTCACTACCTATTCATTCTATTCTACTGAAAGCCAAAGAGAATTTCTATGCTGTTGATGTTTGGAGCTTTGACAAACACATGGCACATTTGCAGGTGACATATTTTATCAGTCTTGTGGAACTATTAACATTCAATTTGCTAGATGCAACACAAAATACGATAACTATAGGCATGCCAGAAATGTCTGAGAACAACCCGGAGACCAACTGAAAAATTATGCAGTTGGCTTGACATTCACATGCTGCTGGTCCCCTTTGTAAAATATTACATGAAAGGGTACAAATTAGCAATCTATAGTGACAAATTTATTAGCCATCACATTGCAGCCATTTAGGAACAAACACATTGAATTTGCAGGTTTCTTCTGTGAAAAGGGGGATGAAAACCTGCTCCCACATTGTGACTATAACTACAAAACAGATTTGATTCTGAACCCTGATCACTGTCCCTTGCAATCAAATGTACACATTAATGGAGGACAGAAAACCACTAAATAAAGCATACAATAGAGGCTCCATAAGGCCATCTGAGTCACTAACTTTCCAAGGAAGAATGAGAAGCTTATTGAATTTATCGATTTTCAAGCTATAAATAAAATTGCCATCAAGATGAGAAGTTAGCTCCTCATTCGACAAGCTGGCTCTGATCGCAGCACAGTTCACCCCATTGCATTCTGGTTAATGCAGTACGCTTACTACAAAGTTGCTGTAGTTTTTCACCAAAGTTGGTGCAGGTAGTGCTGTTATCGTTAGACACGTGTTTCTGGGTTTAGCCCTTCATCAGTAGAAAGCAAAAGTAGTAGAGAGCAAAGAAAAGTCATCTGGTGTTGCTGAAATGCTGCCCAAGTCTTCACAGGTCACAGTACCACTCCACAGGCACACAGGTGCATCCCAGGTGAGCTTGTCAGCTCAAGGGAGCCTTTTAAACACGGGGGGAGGGAGCACTCTGCCTCTCATTCCAGCACATTTGACCCCATTGCATTCTGGTAAATGCAGTACACTTACTTCAAAGTTGCTGTAGTTTTCACCAAAGCTGGTGCAGGTAGTGCTGTTATCTCTTGACACGTGTTTCTGGGTTTAGCCCTTCATCAGTAGAGACCAGAAGTAGTAGAGAGCAGAGAAAAGTCATCTAGGGTTGCTGAAATGCTGGCCAACTTCACAGGTCACAGCAACACAGTGAGCTTGTTAGCTCATTGGCTCAAGGGAGCCTTTTAAACACAAGGGGGGAGGGAGCACATTGCCTCTCATCCCAGCACAGTTCACCACAATCATTCTGGTAAATGCAGTACGCTTACTTCAAAGTTGCTGTGACCTGACAAGCTTTTGGAGATGCACCTGTGAGCGGTACTGATTCCCAAGAGGACTGTGGCAGCATTCTCAGCAACCCCTGATAAAATTCGTTTTTGGTCTCTACCGATGAAAGATAAAATCCAGAAACACGTGTCTAGAGCTGAACAGCACTACCTGCACCAACTTTGGTGAAATACTACTATCAATATTCAAGTAAGCACTAATTATGAACTGTATGCAGCATAATGCAAAGGGGCGAACTGTGCTGGGGTGTGAGGCAGTGTGCCCTCATCGCCCTTCAGCTCCTCGTTTGTGTTCTTCTTAATCAAAACAAAAGAGGCCAAGCCAAAATGGAGCTCCGTAGTGCCTAATCTTGTTAGAGTACAGGGAGGGTGCTTTTAGAACTAAGTTACGTATCTGTGGTATCTATTACTGTTGGGTCATAATATTTGGTTTATGAAATACCACAGCCTCTTTCCAATATGCTAGGTATTGTGAAAATACACAAACCAGCTTGTGGAAGTTTCCTTGGAAGACATACTGGCATTCCCACCTCACTATTAAGCATGTGCATTTAGTCCTGACAAAAGTACGAAATATTTTCACCAAATTGGAGAACAGTGAATCCTGTGTGAGGAAAAGTGAATTCTTTCTGTTATGTGTGAAACCCAAACTACAATTCTGTAACACGTTACTGAATTGCAATTTAGATTTGCGACCAAATACTGAATAGGTATTTGGAAGGGGCATGTTTAACCCGTTTACCGCGGCGAACATTCCGCCGCGGTGCGGGCGTTCTAAAGGGTGGGCGGGGCTGCGTCGGCCAACGGTCGTGCGCAGCAACAGGGAGGTAGTGCTCGCGTCGGCCAACGGCCAACGCGAGCACGGAACGGGTCAAGGTGTCCCTTCCAAATACCGATTCGGAATGGGAAGTATTAACATTTGCAGCCAAAATCCGATTGCAAAACATTAATATTTTACTGACTACTCAAATGTAGTGGTAAGCCATTTGGAAACTTCCAGAGGGCCATATGGGACATTTTACCGTTTGAGAATGCTGCAAAAATATTTTTTAAGAGTAGTCAGTGGTCCATGGGACAACTACCTACTCTTAAAAACTGTAACTTAACATTTTCAGTTTATTTTTTTTAAAACATTGCTTTGTTTAAAAGCAATAACAGACATGGGGATTTGCTGTCCTCAGCAGGCCACCATCCCAATAAGGGCTGTGATTCATTGTTGGTTGCAATTTGCGACATACCTCATTAATATTCATGAGGTAGGTCAAATTGCGACCCACTGAAAATCGGATTTTTGCAAACTGACCTATTAGTACATAGGTCACTTTGTAAAAACAGAATGGATTCAGTAAAATTCGGTGCGCAATTCACAACCAGTTTTACCAAATCCATTCTTAAGACATCTGTCCCCTAGAAACAAAACCTTTTTTGGCCAGAAACGCTTTCACTGATGCCGCATCACCCTTATGCAACTCTTCCTATCAATATAAGAACAAACCCCAGCCTTCTCTAGTTTAGTAAATACCTAAAAACTCACCTCTTTTGAACATATGTCTTATCCATTCTTCCAAATCAGTTAACAGTCTACCTTCTTCAATTCATTTACTGTTGGCATTCTTTCTACTGAAACACGTTTCTCTATGTGTAATTTTTTGCTTCTATGCTCTTGCCAATCTGAACAATATAATTCACTCTGATGTGAGTTCAAATGAGTTCTCTGTAAAGTGCTCCTATAATTCTGTAGTGCAGAAGCTCTATATAGAAATTATTAAACAAATATTTTTTTTTTTAAAGTACATGTTTTGTGCTACCCATACACTGACTGTTTGAGACTGACTGCTGAAACCTGCAATGCCCGAAGGCAGCAGGTCTCGAGCACTTCGTCATTTAAGATACCCATTGTATTTTTTCACATTACGAATTTCCAATCATTTCATCCAGGTAAGAAAATGGGAAGGCATATGCCTTATTACATGCACCAGACTGTATTCAGGAGCTTGTATAAACACAGTTCCTATTCTAAAATAACAAATCCTATGCACACGCAAAAGTAAGATATATATGACACCGTTCCTGGAATTTGCAAAGTCGAGACAAATCTTAATCCTTTATGGTTCAATTTTAACACGACCAGTGTACTCTCGGGAACTCTCCGGTTGATAGAGTTCCCGAGAGTACACTGGTCGTGTTGGCTTACTCGCCACGGATTTAAGTATTGGAATTAATTTTATACGAGGTGAAATACTGATTGATGCCCAACCGGGTTGGAATTATCACCGGTGGAGAGATTGGGAGCTGTAATCAATTGTGCAGGAAGCCCTGAAGAAGTCATGGGGAGATTACCCATAGACGAAACGCGCGTTGGCTGGTTTGCGCAAGAGAAATCATATTAAAATTGAACCATAAAGGATTAAGGATTTTTCTCGACTTTGCAAATTCCAGGAACTGTGTCATATATATCTTACTTTTGCGTGTGCATAGGATTTGTTATTTTGTTCTGTCTTGGATCTTCGGGTCCTGTTTTGGGGGTTTATAGGGATATTTCCCCCACCTTTTGCACCGCACTTATTTTGTTCAAATTCAATATTGTTCACGCTATTTGGTTTAGCGCCGATACAACATGCCTGTGTGAATTAATGTCCCCTCCTCCTTTTTGTCACAGTTCCTATTCTGTCAGCACCACATTTGGTATTTGAAATCCAAATAGATACAGAACACGGCTTTAGGGGAAAGGTACTCTCAATTTGAACAACACCTATCTAAGTAGCAAGTACCAATGCACACAATACATAATAGGTTTCCATATGTAAGGATATCTCTACCCCTTCCATGCAAAGAACCAGTCAAAGGCCATTCAGCAGTGTCACTGTTCTCTACGAGGTGAGCATGAAGGCATGACTTAGATAGTGGTCTTAGTAGAAACAATTCCGGTGGCCAGTCTTACAGATTGATGTTCCTTGTTATAGTCAGCCCTGCATACTTATCTTTGCAGTAAGGCAGATAAGCAGCCCATACTCACTAGATGCTTAAGACCTTTATCGATGGCACTGTATCCATGGCATATTATTGCTCTAGGATTTGTAGCAGGCCTAACCAACAATGTAGCGGGGACACTATTCTAGACACTATAGATGCCCTAATTAAGCTGGGACACTTCACTGTACACAAAGGCAATGTAAGGACCCTTACATTACCAGGGTAACAAACTGAAGGTAACCCCTGAGGTTATTAATACAGGCAGGGGTGGAGGCAGATTATTTCATATTTCCCGGAGGCGTTTTTTGAATTGCTGGGACTGACTTACGCCGGTTATATGAATACTAAAAATGTACTGATGGCCAAATCAAAAGGGCCAATCAAAAGGTCGAACAGTATCTACAATTCATTTTACAAAAAAGCGAAAAACAATTGTTAGACATTATTTAGCGTGCATAATTCAACTACAGTGCACTACGTAGCGTGCTACTCGCCAAAAAAGCGATTTGATGCCTCGTCAGGGGTAGTAAGCGCTATATAAATGCAGTTACAATACAATACAATACAATACTTTCCTGAACAAAGTATTCCACCATTTTTTGTCATGTATACTCATCATCTTAAAATAATAACGAAAGGGGGGCGTGGCTTGATGCCTGTGGAAGATGGCGGCGCCCGAGTGAGTCTCCTTGGGACAGCACGGATTGACCAAGCCTTGGAGCCCTTTGACTGTGTTTGGCACGGCATTTTAACCGGCGGAAGATGTGCTGATACTTCGGGCACATCTTACGAGCAGTTTACGGGACGCGTGACCTGACTTTCACATTCGGTCACACTTTCACTTCATGCCGCGTTGACCGCAACCGCCATTCTAGGCACAACATCTCCTCACGCACAGGACGCCAGAGGAAAATCATTTGGAGGTCTCTGTACTCTGGCAGCACTCTCGATGCAGTATTCTTTGTGGAATGCACTTAACTAAACAAAGGTAACCTACATAGCCTATGTAGCGGGTTCTTTTTTTTTTCTTTTTCTCATAAGCAAACAAAGGCAGGAATTACCACGTCTGCTATTTTGTCTGTTCTGAGTGCTATATTCCTGTCACAGCTATAATGGAAATAGCCATGTAAGCCGTATTTAACGGTACCCTTCACGTTTCTTTACTTCCTGCTGAGTCAACTGTGAGGCATTTCCACACCACATTTCTCTGGTGATAATTTGGTGCATTTTTCCATGAAAGGAAGTCATTGTTTCCCGGATGCATTGCTGGTGACACTTTTAATGTGTTTTTTTCCTTTGAGGGAGCGCTTCTACATTTTTTGATACAGCTGAGTCCTAGTATTCTATTTTTTTACTGCTTCTTATAGGAAGATTGAAAAAGCTGGGGCCCCCTGCATCACGTTCTATGCCGTCCTTTATTAAAAATTCTAAGATTTTCACGGAATTTTTCTAAAATGGAGGATTCTCTGGTTTCTATCTCTGAAAGCTCTTCACCCCCGAGCTCTATCCCCCCTGCTGCAGGGAAGGCGGCTACCAAATGCTTGAAAAAGGATCCACCTTCTCCACCAAAGCCCTCCTCTCCTGTTTCCTTAGACATGCTATTGGAGGAGATACGTGCTCTTCGTCCCTTCATGGAGGAAACTACCAAACTGCAATTTCTAACAGAGAACTGGTCTCAGATGAACGACCGGCTTACAACAGTAGAGCATAGCGTCTCCTCTTATGCACTCACCAACGAGAAAGTTAACACTCTTCAATCCCAGGTCTCTTCACTTCAGCGGCAGGTCGAAGACCTTGAAAATCGGAACAGAAGAAATAATCTTCGTATTTATGGTCTCCCGGAAGGCTCGGAGGGCTCTGACCCCCTCTCTTTCTTCAGGTCTTTCCTTCCTAAATTGCTACATTTACCAGAAGGAACATCGCTCAATATCCAACGTGCTCACAGACTTAGTCATCAGCATATGTATCTCATTCTCGGAGACCAAGAGGAGTTGTCATATACTTTCTCGAGTATACAGACCTACTCAAAGTTCTTTCGCAGTTAAATCAATTCAGCGTGTTACATGGTCAGGCTCCACAGCGAGTAGACGCAAAGAACTTCTCAACATGAGACCTGATTTACGTTCTTTGGGGGCCCGCTATGGACTGTTTCACCCTTATCTCTTAAGGTCACCTATAAGAACAAGACTACAACATATGAAGATCCAATTAAATTGCAGAGTTTCATCAATTCCTGTAAATCAGAATCTATGGACTTCTCTGGAGCATCGACATCTCAAAATATTTGATGTTCCCCAACTTCCATAGTAGTTTCTTTTTTTCGTGTTCTGTTTTCAGAGTTCCAATATATGGTTTAATAGTTTAATGCTGTTTGGTACTTCGTTTCTCAACAGTTCACTTTGTCATCTTATTTTATATCTCCCTCTTATGACATAATAATTGCTTTTTCTCCTCATTTACAGGGTTGTTGATGTCTGTGCCTGCCTTATACCCTTGCCCTGTGTGATGTGATGTGGTCCTTCCTCATTCTCCGTTCCGTTGAGTTTGGACGTGCCATCCGTTCCATGTGGCTCCATCCCCCATCCCCTTATGACACTCTTAGGTATGTTGTACCTTTTTTACTGTTGTACCTTTCTCTTCCTTTCTCCTTTTCTCTCTTTGCTTTACTTTCCGTTTTGTTTGCTGTCTCTCCTTTTCCTCTTTTCTCGGTTCAATGTTTCACATTTATTCTTGTATTCATTCTTTTTAAATCCTATATATCGTCATATTATATGCATACATGGTTGGGCTGTTATGAGATTTGTCCTATGCTTTTTGATGGTTTGCCTTAGCCAATATCTTTTTATACTCTCATCGTTGTCTCCATGTCTTTGAAAATTGTGTCATGGAATGTCAGAGGTTTGAATTCTCCCATTAAACGACAGCGTGTTTTATCACATTTATCTATATTGGAGGCTGATGTAGCCCTTATACAAGAGTCTCATTTAGTGGCAACTGAATCTTTTAAACTGAAAAATGGTTGGGATGGGGAAGTTTTTTTTCTCACCAGGTGATGGCAAACAAAATGGAGTATTAACCCTCTGTCATAAATCGTTTTTTTTTTTTTTTAAATGTTAAAGCTTTATCTAAATTAAATTTATGTGAACCATTTTCTTTCTTTTTTAAAATTCTTTATTGACATTATCACAGCTATAACCAAATCTGACTAAACAAAAATAGATTACAAATTTTATCCAAAGCCCCCCCCCACCTCCCCCTGAAGCCCCCCCCCCCACCCATGGCTGACCAGTGGTTAATAGGTTCAATTTCATTGTCAGATATTTACAGAAAAAAAAGAATTGCATAAAATGGAAATACAGAGCAAGATATTTAAAGTTCATTATTCACAGTTCAGATAGGAGCAGTTCGTTAGAGGAGCCCAGATAGCCAGGCCTTTAGCTTTCGATTTGCGGCCTTTTCTAGAGTAAACAGCTTTTTCGAATCTGTATACTGAAAGAAATCTTTCAAGCCACTGTTGACCTGTTGGAGGAATAGGATCGAGCCAGTGAGTGGCTAAACATAACCTAAAAACTGTAGAAGCAATAAATAAAAAGGATTGGTTTAGACTCGAGGAAAGAGAACCTCCTACCCCTAATACAATCAATTGAGGAGTCAGATCAATTTCCCTGCCCAGCATAGTTGTTAAAATGCTACCAACCTTTAATTTCAAAGTATCTAAAGCAGGACATGTGGCGAACATATGAACACTGTCTGCTGCTGGAAACTGGCACCGAGGGCAGATGGAGCCTGCTCCTCTACCCCATTTGGCAATCTTAGCAGGCGTAATATACAGGTTAAACCACGTTTTAAAACATTGTAATTGTAAATTAGTCGCCATAAGTGACGTCTGGGCCAGATATAATGAATCTTCGGTTTGTCCAGGTTCGCTCCCTAGCAAATTTTGCCAGCGATCTATATGTTTGGTTAGGTCATCAGGTAATAAGTCAATTAGCATTTTATACAATCCCCCTAAGGTGCTTGAGCCTTTAAGTACTCCATCCATCAACTTCACCCGGGAGAAGCCAGAGGCTCCCCCCAACTTTTTACTTATAAAGTCCCTTATTTGGAGGTATTTAAAAAACTGTTGATTATCTAGCCCAAACTTATCCCTTATGACATCAAACAATAATAGGTCAGACTCGTTTGTAAGATCACCAATTATTCGTACTCCTTTGTCATACCAATGCTTCATATGACCATCATTAAAGATATGTGGAAAGCTGTTATTCCTATATATTGGGGTATAGGCATTAAAACGTCTGAGCCCGAGTTTTTTTCGGACCGAAGTCCAAACCTTAAAAGCACAGATTAGAGTTTTGAATTTGACCCGTTTAAAATAATTAAAGTCGATATGCCGTAGAAGGCACCCTTTAGCCTCAGTTCCCAAAATCAACTCATAAACGGAAACAGAGGAGCCCACCCTCATTAAATCCTCTTTCTCATTAAGCAATATCCCCATTTTCTGTATCATCGCCGCCCAATGATAAAATTGAAGATTAGGTACTGCCCACCCCCCTCTGTCTCTAGGCAGAGTTAGTAATTTAAGTGCTCTTCGGGGGCGACAGTTAGCCCAAATAAATTTAGAAAAAAGTTGGTTCATTGAAACAAACCAGTCGTTACAAATGGACAAGGGAATAGCCCTTAAAAAGTATAAAATCTTTGGCAAAAAGATCATTTTGATGACATTGCCTCCCTACCATCGTAAGCTTAAGATTTTCAAGGCGGCCAAACTCAGTTTTAAATTTAAAAGTTAGGGGATTTAAATTATTTTCAGTGATTTTGGAGACATCTGCTAAGATTTCTACACCCGTAATAAACTGCTTTCTGGACCACTCGTGCGTCATTTATCTGAAGACCATTACCGGTCAAAATCTGGGTTTTGTTTTGATTTGAATGATAGCCCGATAATTTCCCAAAGATATCCGCTTCTTTCTCAATCTCGCCTAAAGCATTCACGGGATTTGAAGTAATTATGGCGAGATCATCGGCATACGCCAATATTTTTGTGCTACCCCCAATGTTCCGCACTCCAACAATCAAATCGTTAGCTTCAATCCTTCTAACAAGCGGATCTATATAAAGTGCAAACAGTAGGGGTGAACAAGGGCACCCCTGCCGGGTCCCTCTACTGATAAATATAGGGTCCGTCATCTCCCCCATGTTTGAAATTCGTGCAGTCGGATTTCTATACATTGATTTGATAGCCGTGATAAATTTTTCTCCTAGCCCTTTATCTTTTAAGGCTGCCCATAAAAAAGACCAGGAGACCCTATCAAAGGCTTTCTCTGCATCGAGCAGGATAAGCCCGATAGGGTCCCTGGTAATACCTGCCGCATCAAAAAGCATAATAACCCTCTGGATGTGGTCTATTGTACTACATCCAGGTACAAACCCGTGTTGGGTTGGGGAAACTAATCCCTTAATATAGGCCGCAAGGCGAGCAGCGAGTATCTTAGCGTATATTTTAATGTCGCTATTTATTAAAGTAATAGGGCGGTATGACCCCATTTCGTTAGCTGGCTTTCCTTTTTTAGGAAAGACAACTATATTAGCTGCTTCCCAAGACTTCAGAACCCCGCAACCGTTCTGGGCGTTTAAGAAGACATGCTTCATTATTTCCTGGAGGGAAGAAGCGAAGATTTTATAAAACTCGCCAGGTATAGCATCTGGTCCTGCTGCCTTGCCATTTACCAATGAGCAGATAGCACCGTGGATCTCCTCTGTTGTTATTGGAGATTCTAAGGCTTCTCGCTCTTCTGGAGTTAGTTTCTCCGCTGGAACTCCAGCCAGAAAATGTTGCATTATTTCCTCATCATTGCTGGTATCCTCGCAATAGAGTTTCTGATAATACCGGTGAAAGGCAGCTCGAATTTCGCTAGGTTCGGAGACCGACCCTGTCCCCAGATCTTCTATTAATGAAATACCTCCTTGGGTTGTATGTTGTCTCGCCTGCATCGCCAGCACGTGGCCCACCCTTTCCCCACATTCGTATAGTCTAGATCACCAAGCAGAATATTTCCCTGCTGCTTTACTTGATGACACTTCTATAATGGAAGATTTAGCAGCAGCAACCTTGGTTTGTGCCTGTTCTACTTCTCGATTGTTGGAGATAGCCTGTATCAATTGAGTTTCGGCTACACTCAGCTTCTGATATTGTTCCCGGAGAAAATGTTTCTCCTTTGCCTGTGCAGCCATAAATCGATTTCTGTTAAGTTGCTCTCTCAGTTATCTGATGATGATGGAAGATAATTATACACTAAATTGCAAATTGGGAATGCTCCGGTTTCTTTGCTTAATATGTATGCTCCCACTAATGGAGACCCCACTTTTTGGACATCTCTCGCTCAACAAATCTCATCTTGCATTGATGATAATTTCATCCTTGCTGGAGATTGCAATCAAGTAGTTGATCCCTTTATAGATCTCAACTCGCTGGTCTCTTTTAAACCGCATAAAGCACATAAAATATTTCTTTATACCATCCAGCAATATAAGTTTATAGATGCCTGGAGAATTAGCAATCCTACCACGAGGGAATATACATAATACTCTCCGGCTCATTAGACCCAATCTTGAATAGACCACTTTTTTGTATCACACAATATATCCCAATCTTTAAGAGATGCAGATATTGGGTCCATTCTAAAATCTGATCACGCTCCCATTTCTATTCAATTGGATATAGTGCCAAAATCTAATATATCCAGGAGATGGCGTTTTAATAACTCACTCCATTTAGATCCAAAGTTTAACTCCTCTTTTGTTTCCTTCTTTAATGAATACTTCTCCTTAAACCAAACTGATACTTTATCATTCTCCGTTGTTAGGGATGCATTTAAAGCAGCCGCCAGAGATTTTATTATTTGGTTTTGTGTCCCAAAAACGCAAAATTTCATGTAAACTAACCAGAGATCTTTTGGCGAGGATAAAGAGATTGGAGCATTCCTATTATTCCTCGAAGTCCAAAATTTGTTTGTCTCAGCTTATTAAGGCAAAGTTGCAATTCAGGAGTCGACAGATAATGCCTCACTTTATTTGTTAAAACCTAGTGCAAAGTTTTATGGTGGCCAGAACAAAGCTGGCAAACTCTTGGCGAATTATTTAAAACTTAAACATAACAAGTTTGATATTGAATCTATTATGGATGAGCAAGATACGTTAAGGTTTAAGGATACAGAAATATTAAACAAATTTCTTCTTTTTTATAAAGCATTATACACTCCTGAAACCATACCCTCGGAGATTGATATTTCTCAGTTCCTTTCAGGCATTCAATGTTCCTCTGACATCCAAATAGATTTCACTCCTTTAGAATCCGATATTTCACAACAGGAACTCCTCATCGCTTTACAAACACTCAAGAAAGACAAGGCCCCAGGTCCAGAGGGCTTTACAGTGGAATTCTTCACACATTTCGCACCACTACTTCTTCCCAAATTACATACCCTTTTTATTTTTTTTTCACAATTGGTTGAATCCTCTGGTTCTTTTTTAGAAGCCTTAATTTGTCTAATCCCTAAAGAAGGGAAAGATTTAAAATATTGTAAAAATTACACGCCTATTTCACTGGTCAATATTGACTCCAAAAATCTTTCTAAGGCTTTGGCCATGCGTCTGGTATCCTATCTCCCTCAATTGCTAGGCGCGGAACTATCCGGATTTGTTAAAGGCCGCCTTATCTCGGATAATACTTATCTGTTTTTTTATATTCTATCCAAGTCTTCTCACTTACCTCATTCAGTGGCAGCTGTGGCCTTGGACGCGGAGAAGGCGTTTGACCGAGTTAACTGGTCTTAACTCTTTCAAACGCTTAAATGGTTCGGTTTTGGCCCAAGGATTATATCTCTGATTTTGGTTTTAAACTCTAATCCAGTGGTTCCCAATCTGTGCGCCACGGCACCCTGGTGCGCCATCAAAACTAGCCAGGGGCGCCGTGAACACAATTTGGGAACCACTGTCAAGGCCTTTGACCTCTTCTTCCGAACTGCACAGCTCTGCTACCAAAGCTGCGAGAGAAAATGACATCAAGAGAAACAACAGAAACACCCAATAAATAACTTTTCAATGCACTGCCAAAACGCACACCACGGGCTGCAAAGCTTTATTGCTACAAAGGGAAAACAATCAGAGCTGCGCACACAACGGCAGATGAGGAGTCCTAACCCTGCCACATTCACCCCTGGGTCAGAACTGAGCAGGTAGGAACATTTGGAAACCCTCTGTTCATCTTTCTGCATTCTTTTTCTCTCTCCACGCACAAGAGGCTGAATAGGTCAGACTGCCTGAGCCGTGCATCTTGCAGCCAAAAACAGTCTTACGATGCAGACATTTTTCCCCCCAATTCTTTTAATAACTTCTTGGCTGCAACAATTGTTTTGAACCAATATTTGCACTATCTCGTCCCAAAAGGTACGTTGTTTTCCCCTCACAGTACAGGCCTGTACACAAACCTGGCAGGTAAAACTCTAGGACGGTCATTGCTCTTGACTCAAATGCCACAGATTGAGTGGAATGATAAGAGTTATTATCCAGATTAGGAACATCATGTAACGATGACGCATCATCATTATTGACAGAGCACCTTAAGGACTTGCATTTAGCAACCCTCCTTACATTCCATACTCTACCATCCTGAGTAATAACAGTGTTCTTTCAAACCTTAACAACTTTAATAGGATGACTGAATTTGGAAAAGCCTTTCACCAAAAACCCAGGTTTTTTGATTCTAACCCAGTCTCCAACAGCAAAATCAGGAATTTTAACATTCATTTTGGAGTCAAACAAAGTTTTCATGTTGTCCTGCCTGCTCTCCACACGTTTGGCAACTTGGTTAAGGTCAATACTATCATCCACCTTAATAATTTTTTTAATCCACCATGGACAAATTTCCGAAATAGGTTCTCTGCCCTTCAAAAGTCTGAAGGGACTTACCCCAGTCACCGAATGGGGAGTGATGCGATACATCCACAATTTTTTTCTTACAACATCCCTCCAATCAGCTGACCTGCCAGCTGATTGAATACCATCTTTTAGAACACGGTTAAACCGCTCCACCTGGCCATTTTCCCTTGGCTCATACAGGGAAGTGGTCACATGTTTGGTATTACACATATGGAGAAAACTTTCCATTTCTTGTGATGTGAGTTGCACCCCATTGTCCGTTACAAGAACCTCGGGGGACCCCTCACGTGCCAAAACGTCTTTGAAAAAGGTAATGATAACTTGACTAGTGGCATTAGCTATAAACTTGACTTCCGGCCACTTAGAGTGGTAGTCCACCATAACCAGAGCAAAACGGGCATTAGAAGGTAACTGTTTGAAAGGACCTGATATGTCAAAAGCTACTTTTTGCCACGGGCACTCAGGCCAAGAGACTGGTTTAAGGGGGGCAGATGATACTTTAAGCATTTTATCACCACTGATACACTCAGGACATTCTCTAACCACCCTATCTACCATATTGTCGAGCCCAGGCCACCAAACATTTGCTCGGATGAGCCGTTTCATAGAGGACATACCCAAATGTCCTTGGTGGGCAAGTAATAAGATCTTGTTCTGCATAGACGCAGGAGGAATGATCTTTCCTGCTTTCAAAAGCAAACCACCAAGGTCTTCAATCTCACTAGAAACACGACAAAAAGGAGCAATTTCAGCAGAAGCAGACCTTTCCTTTGGCCATCCATTTTTTACATATTCAATGATCCGTTGAGACACAACATCATTATTAATCTCAGTAATCCACTCAGTCTCAGACAAACACAAAAACTCCTGAGATACAAAATCCTTGACAGTGGTAACAATGTCCATTTCTTGTTCAACTAGGGACTCATCCGAACACGGCAATCTGGAAAGGAAATCAGCCGTGACATTGCTCCTGCCAGGAACATACACAACTTCAAAATCATATTCCTGTAGTCTAGATGTGAGACGGGCTATTCGTGCAGTGGAGTTCCCTCCTCCCCCTGGAGATAAAATACCAACTAGGGGTTTATGATCAGTTCTGAGCATAAATCTGTTACCCCACACATAGTTACGAAAATGTTCAATGGCCCAGATGCAAGCCAACAATTCTCTCTCAATCACGGAATATCTCCTCTCAGTCATAGAAAGAGTCCTAGAAGCAAAAGCCACACACCACTCTTCCTTCCCCGCACACTGGCTAAGCACTCCTCCAAGACCATACAAATTGGCATCCACAGTGATAACACACCTCTTATTCAGGGAGAAAGACTTCAGGGTAGGAGCATTAACAATTTCACTCTTAATTTGTCTGAAAGCTGTCTCTTGTTTATCCGACCAGAAAAACTCCGTAGATTTCCTGGTTAACTCCCTAAGAGGCTCCATTTTGGTTGCAAAATTCTGTATGAATTTACTATAGTATTCACACAGGCCCGCAAAAGAAAGGAGTTTCTCTTTATTGTCAGGAGCGGGTGCATTGATGATGGAACAACCAAAGATTTCTTGGGCACAACCCCATCACCAGAGAGTGTATGACCTAGATACTCCACCGATCTACAAAAAAAATTACATTTACCAGCTTTGAGTGTCAAACCACACTTACCTAACCTAAGGCAAACTTCCTTTACATGATGACAGTGGTCTTCCTCATTTTTAGAGAAAATTAGGATATCATCCTGGAAACATTTAACGAACTTGCTGACATCTTTAAAAATGTGGTACATAGCCCTCTGAAACACAGATGCGGCCGAAGCAAGGCCAAATGGCATCCTCTTGAATTGAAAAAGGCCATGGGGTGTGATAAAAGCAGTGTAGTGTTTGGAGTCCTCAGTGAGCTCAATCTGGTGGTAGGCCGACCGGAGATCAAGGGTGGAAAAAATGCAGGCACCATCCAACATGCATACCATTTCATTTATATTAGGAAGAGGGTGGCAATCAGCAACCAGATTAGAATTCAAAGCCCTCAAATCAACGCATAATCTAATACTTTTATCCGGTTTTTGGGCTAAAACAATGGGAGAAACCCACTCAGAAGATTCAATATCTTCAATAACGCCACTCTCAACCATCTCATCCAACACGTTTTTTAACTCAGTCCTAATACTGATAGGAACTCCTCTTAGTTTTTGTTTCACAGGAACAGAACCTTGTTTGACTTTGATCCTATGACTGAAACCCATAAGTTTGCCAAGATCATCAGAAAATACCTGGGGAAACAAATTAACAAAATCGGTACTAGCTGAAGACAAAGCAAGAACCGAAACAGGTTCTTTGTTCCTGGGGTTCAAGACAATCCCCAGTTTGACTTGGTCACGCCAGCCTAAGACATTAACACCCTTGAAAGCTACATATAATTTAATGGTAGCAGAATTACCCTTGAACTCAATGGATACCTCTTTGAAACCCATAAAGTCAATGTAGGATCCATCAAAATTCTGCGCCACAATGTCAGGTTCACATAACAAATCAAGGTCAATTCGTTCTCCAAAAGATTTCAGACAATACTCTTTTGTGATTATAGTCCAAGGCGATCCCGAGTCAGCCATTAACTCCAACTCTCTTCCCAAGATGCATACAATGCACTTAGGAGAACAAATCTTTTCAGCTTCAGACACATCAAAGGAATCTTGGATCTAAACAACAATACCAGACTCTAAATCGCCTTGAGAATGATCACAAGAATGAGGATCACCTTGAGAATGGTCACAAGAATGAGAATGACAAGATACACAAGAAACTTTCCCTTTGAAGAATTTTGAAGAAGATGGTACAAACTTCTTGGAATTCGGAGCACCACCCCTCATGGCATTTTTGCACATTTTAGAGAAATGTCCCAAACGTCCACATTTACCGCATTCTTTACTAATGGCAGGACAGCGTGGGAAAGAGGCTATATGATCAGAATTCCCGCATCTATAGAAATAAAATTGTCTGCTACTAGAAACACTTGTGTCATTAGAGTAAGTCTTAGAAGTACCAGGGTTGATCACATTGACCTCACTGGAAGTGGAAGATTTTGTTTCTTTGTTAAGTGACTTGATCCACTTATCAGACTGCTCCAATGCCTTGGCTGTGCTAATAGCAGTCTCCAAATTAGGATCGCCCAATATTCACAATTGCTCCTGTACCTTCTTACTTCTTACATGAACAATAATTTGGTCCCTGATCATCTCGTCAGTTATTAAACCAAAATTGCAGTGTAAAGACAATGCACGTAAAGCAGTGAGAAATTCATCAAAGCTCTCGCCCTCTTCCTGAGCTCTAGTGTAAAATTTAAACCTATTAAGAGCAACACTAGTCGTTGGTTTAAATCTGCCTTCTATGCGTAAAATGGCTTCATCATACACATTGTAATCACCTCCCGATCTGACAGGAGGAAGAGTCCTATAAACAAGCTGTCCCTCAGAACCTAAGCAGTGAAGAAATGTTTTTTTTTTTGTCTCCGCTGACATACGTTCTCCATCAATAGCCTTTAAGTAGGTAATAAATTCCTCTTTCCACCTTGTCCAAGGTATGGGTGGTTCTTCTTTAGTTTGCAAAAATTTAGAAGGTGGATCAAATTGCATTTTGATGTGATAGTAGCCAAAATGAAGTTAAAATTTCGAGAAGAAAATAAGTATATACCTGTCACAGCTGTGAAATAAACAATGAATACATAAGTATAAAATGTGCTATGGTAACAATTATACAATCTATGAAAGAAAGCACATAATAAATGGTAATAACATAGGAAGGTAGAAAATGAACATCACCAAAACAATGAATAAATAAAAGGAAACAGACTGTAATGTGCAATGAAAATAAAGTACAAGGTGTGCCTGTCACCGAAAGCAAGCAGGCCGTAGCACAAGCAATTTGACAAGGTGTGCCTGTCACCAATCCAGAAGCAGGCTGTAAAAATAAAGTACAAGGTGTGCCTGTCACCGAAAGCAAGCAAGCCGTAGCACAAGCAATTTGACAAGGTGTGCCTGTCACCGATAAAGAACAGGCTCTCCTACCAGTATGAATCACGAAGAAATGCCAAAGGAAATGTTCATTACCTAAAAGGTAAGATACCGGAAACATATAATGAGCGCTTGAGAAAGATCACCACAGCGTTTCCAGGGATGTTTCCGGCGTATCAGAGAATCAACCCACACCAAGATGGCCGCCGGCGTGATGACGCACAACGTGGCCAATCAGGAGGTGCGGTCGCGTTGAGGAGCTGCTAAGCAACAGTAGTAATCACTGGTATCCAAGCAGCACGACGTCATAGGTCGTAACGTGGCAATAGTAGTCGGCCGTTGGTGAGGCAAAAATCTATGAAACAGGACAAAATCACGAAGAAAGTGCAGCCAAGGAGCCAGCGATCTGCGGTTTTCAAGGTTGAAAGCAGGAACCGCATATGCAGGTCGCAGAAAGGCTCAAATCTGCGGAGAAATGAAGGACGAGAAAGTAGGTCCGGAAGACGTCGCAGCACCTGTGCCTCATGAAAACATGCAGCAAACGAAGTCTCCAGCCGGTCGTCGCCAAATTTGTAAAGATGAGTCTTCAGACGGTGAGTACGAAATCCAAGTTTTATTGGAGATGAGGCACAGCACAACTATACAGAACAACGCTAAGCAGTAACTGAACTCAAAGAGCTCTGGAACATGGAACGTAAATTGTACAACGCAGGTACAGTGTTCCATGTTCCAGGCAAGGAGCAGGCAGGAAACAGGGAAAGAGAGAAGAAGTGCCACAAATGGAATGCAACACCTGTCAAACACGTTTAAAAAAAAAAAACAATACCAGTTTGTAGATATGTTTTTGGCAGTGCCCTCACTTTCTGTCACAACCCTGAAGACCAGGTATATCAAGTTGCTGCTGCAGCCTAGCAATTTAGCGAGTTAAAAACACGACCTTGCAGGCCAATCAGGAAATGTTCCACGTCGGACTCAAAAACTACTTTATTATAACTTAAAATAATTCTAAACTCTCTCAATTAAACACATTTACACGGAGCGGTTTAAAGATAGGATATCAAAGGAAGCAGAAATGCTTTTGCACTTATAATGGCAAGATTCGAATCTGTTTGAAAACAATCACAATTCTGATATTTAGGCCAGTGGTTCCCAAACTTAAATTTTAGGCAATTATTCCTATTTTTGTGCAAATTCGTATTCAGGCATAAACTCCCCAGCACCTGAATCTGGTGTTAAAGTGGTGTGGTATAAGTGCATGCGGGGGTATACTTCGCTGCACAGTTTTCATCAGTTAACCTGTCCCATTCAAAATGGTGCAGAGAGAAGCTTTACATGGCAACTTCTTATTCCAGGGGGCATTTGGGGAAGCTCTGTATTTTCAATTACAATTCTGTGCATATTTGAACATAGCTCATAAACACAGAAATCATGGTCACTTTAAACAGGAGGTCTGCATTTTTACAATATACAATATACAAACATAAAAAGATGACAGAAATCTCAGGTGATTGATGTGAGCGATCTGAGCTGATTAGGATAAAAAAACTCAAGGCTCAAATATTGAACATATTCCTAAATAATTGCTGAAATGTGAATATCTTAACATAACTGGAAACTAGTCCCACCATATTCAGAGCATGCAAGAGATCACTGTGCTTTTTCCCCTCTCTGGAGCAATGTCGGGAAAAGATCAACTACATTTGTGCCGAATGTAAAATATCCCATTCTTAACAGAAATCTGTAGGAAATTTTGAGTTGAACACAAAATGCAGTTTATTCCAAAAATTAAATATTTCTAGTAAACTAATTCAAAATGTGGGGGTCCAACTGTTCCAAGTGGTGGAAAATTAAATCTAAGAGTTGCAATGGGGTCCAGAAGTAGTGTGGAAGATTTTCAGATCTTTTTCTCTTTTTTACCGTCAATGTTTAGGCAATTTTGAGGAATGACATGTATAGTTATCCACTATACATGTCAATCCTCAAAATTCTTTGACACTAGAATGCAGTCCAATTTTAAGAGGTCATTGACATGACTTTCCTCAACATCTTTTGGATTTAGGTATCTTCAGTCTTGAACTTTACCAGTTAACTACAAATATTTAATATGATTACAAAAAGAGTTCAGGTTAATTGCCTACTAATCATGAACAGTCAGGGTCATACACTATCTATTATTGAGCCACCTGTTGGGGGCATTCATCACAATACATTGCCTGCACTGGCCTGTAAGGTTAACTTTGTTTTGAATGCACTGTGACTAAACCCCAAAAAATATTTTATTAAACAGCTGTTATATATTTATTTAGTTGCATCTATGATTATAATACCTTCATCAGCTTCATGGCAATTATTTTCAGGGAGAAGAATTGAAGTTCTACCGAGGTAGGGTTGACATCCCCTCACCCACTAAAAAAAGTAACATAATGGGGAGCCACGGCTTATGGCCAATAGGTCATGGGAGCCGTGGATCGAAAAAGTTTGGGAACCACTGCTCTAATCCAAGGGCAGCCATATATGTAAACGGTAACACATCCCCTTACTTTGATTTGGGAAGAGGTGTTCTTCAAGGCTGTCCATTGTCCATTGTCCCCATTTCTTTTCAACCTAGCTTTGGAAACTTTTCTGTCTTGAATTCGTCAAAATAAAGATATACATGGATTTGACGTTAATAACAAACAAATTAAATTGGCGGCATACGCCAATGATATACTATTATTTATCTCAAGACCGCAATCCTCTATCCCTACATTTTTACAAGAGGTGGAGCTCTTTGCCTCCGTTTCTGGCTACAAACTAAATAGAGATAAATGCGAAATACTATCTTTGACCAAGTATACTTTCAAGAAAGATTTCATTAGTTCAAACTTTACTTGGAATTCTAAGCACATATAATACTTAGGACTATATTTTACCCCTTTAATTCCAACAACACTTTCTCTGTGTATGGAGAAGTGTATACAGAAAATTCCCACATTAATGACCAAATGGCACCCTTTATATTTCTCATGGTGGGGTCGTTTAGACACCATTAAAATGATGCTCGTTCCTATCGTATTATATACAATGTCCAATATTCCAGTACCCATTCCTTTAAAAAAAAATTACAAAATAAATTCTATACTATCATCATTCTTGTGGAATAATAAAAAATCTTGCATGTCATTATTGAGATTAACAAGGCTAAAGTCAGAATGTGGTGTTAACTTTCCTGACTTTCCCACTTATCACAAATCTTTCTTCGTCAATCTTCAAGATGGCTTTCTGAATCTCCATTGGATTGTCCTTTGTGGGTGGATCTTGAAAGTTCATATCTCTCTCCTTTTTCTTTAAAGAATATCGTTCTTTCACACGTAAACCACAATCTATATCTACCCCTATCCTCAAACACACCTGCAAACTTCTAGAATCTAGTCCAACGATACCCCCCACAGATTCAAAATCTTTTCTTAATTCCACACTATGGCACAATAAGTTCATACTGATCCATGGCAAACCCTTTTATTGGAAATCTTGGAGACACAAGGGTTTAATTTGGACACACCTTTTTTTTTTTCTCAAAATGAAGTCATATCCTTCTCACAAGCTAGTCAGCTTTTCTACCTACCCCCCTCTTTTCAGTATAAGTACACTCTTCTCAAGCGCACTGGGGACATTGCCAGATGATGATGCTGAACAATCTACAAGCATAGGAAGGCTTGCAATCTAAGGAGAGAATACAAACCTCTTCCACGCTACAATATCATCAGCGATCACTGCTCAACAAGAAGAGAAGAGGGAGGAGCAAGAAATGGTCAAGGAGGAGGAGAATGAGAACAAAGATGAGAACATTTTTGAACCCACACAGAACATCTTAAAGAAGGCCACTTCAAAGACAGGCAGCAGTGTTCCCCCTGCATCACTTCTAAGGACTGCCATTCCCCTGCCATTAGTTAAGCAGCCACGGATGCTAGTTTCACCTCGAGACAGCCCTCCACTCACTGGTAACTCCCTACAATCTCTTACACACTCCTCCCATGAACTTGCATCTCTGGTCTTTGCAGGAGAACACCATGGTTAGGAGCAGGTATCCCCCAGTCACAATTCTCTCCCCCTAAACCTCCCAGATGCCACCCATCTCTGTGCTGGACAACCTGCTGGCCATGTCAGATCGCCATGCATGTGGGGAGGGGGTGGGTTGGCATGAGCTAATGCTGCTCACTGGGAGGATCAGTTTTACCAACAACAGCCTAATGTGAAAGAGGAGGTTCATGCTATGTGGCTTATCCTCCGTTAGATAGCTGCCATCCATAAAGTACTCCCACAGATAATTGTCAGGCAGACCCTTCCTTGGATAACATTGTGAAATGTTACCAAAACATGGTAAAGATGCACCAAGAACATCTTTGAAATTTTAGGAAAGAGAGTGCAAAGCACCAGGCCTTGGCAATGAAGATGATAGAGGCAACAGGCAAAAATACAGATGTCAATCTTCATAGCCAACACATGCAGGAGATTTTACAGAGGCATCTCTTGTAGGAAGGACACAACACCTGCAAACCTCACACATTTGCCACCTCTACCTACACTACCTCAACCTCCAACACCAACTCACCCACCCACAACACAAGCAGTCTTAATCATTCTCCCTATCAGCATTGTGTAGGCAGATTAGCAGGAGGAGACCCCTAAAATAACTGTTTATTCACTATAAACATTTTTGACTAATGGAAATCTGTACAGTTTGGATAACAAACCTGTGTCAAATATTTATCTGTCTTCAATGTTTGATGTTGCATTAACTACATAGGAAAGTGTAATGTTCTATTCTTTGCGGACCTTCAAAGTGTAATGCATTTAAAAACTGCAATCTGATATAGAAAGCATCTTCTAACTAACTAAACATTTCCTTTGCTGAAATACAATGCATTACACAGTAACATTTGTAGACTAAAGAAAGAGACTGTTCTTTTATATATATACATATATATAGCACTATGAGAATAAACAAATATCTTAAGAAGAAATATATATTTTGGTTGATACAAAAATCTGTCCTTCGGAAGGGGCCAAAATGTGCACAATTACAGTCTTTAATCAGAGGGGAAAGCTAACTTGGAGGGGGTTGGGCAAATACTAAAAGAAATCAGGAAATGTTAAGTGAACTAGTCCATATACATTGGGGAAAATAAAAGTTTTTTTGAAAAACTTTGTCATTTTACAATAACAACAACAGTTTACAGTTCTTAGGGGCACATTACGATACCCGGCGTAAAAAAATCCGCCAGGCATGGAAGCGGCAAAAATCCGCCCGCACACACCGCCTGAACACCGACCACGCCATTATGAGTACACAAACTGAAAACCGCCATCGGCGGAAAAATCATACAAAATACCGCCCGCCATCGTCCGAGTCGGAGTCAAACCGCCCGCCACGGACGGAAACACGCACGACAACACAAAACCGCCCGCCCTCACGGCCGACACACCGCACGTGAAATTACGATCGCACCGCCATGAGCGCGGAAAACAACAAAAATACCGCCCGCCAGCGCAAACAACGCCGATGAGAATCGACACGGCAGAAGCCATGGCGCCCACGTACCTGCACAGAAACCATCCGCACACAAAACCAATAGCACACAACATGGCCAACAAGTCCACACAGCAAGGCACACACAAATACACAAGCACAGTACACATCCCGAAAACACCCCCCGGACAAACAAAAAATACAAAGGCCAGAACCCCAGACACAACACACCTGAAAACAACAGACCATGAGGACACACCCACATAGGTGAGTACAAAAGCAGCACTCCCACAGACCACAACCCCTTGCTAGATTGCAAACCAGAGAGGAGAGGAGAGGACACAGTGACACAGCAAGGACAGCAGCACACCACAGAAACGCACACATCACAACCACCACCACCACCACCACCACCAAACACCGGCACCACAAACCCCCTGCACATTACACAACACACACCGCACCAGCACCACAAACACCATGGCACCACAAAGGATGCCCAAGTTCACGCCCATGGAGCTGACGGTCATGGTCGACGAGATCATCAAGGTGTACCCACAAATCTATGGGAACATGGTCCAGCACACACCACTAGCCACCAGAAACAGAATGTGGACCCGGATCGTAGACCAGGTCAATGCAGTCGGGACCCTGCCCAGGAACAGAACCGAGATAAACAAACGTTGGAATGACGTAAAGAGCCTGGTCAAGAAGAAGGAGGGCAAAAACAGAGAGCTGGCTGCCGTCACTGGCGGAGGGAATCCCGCGCTCTTTAAGACCTTCAAAGCGTGGGAGGAGAAGGTGCGAGTCGTAATCCATCCGGAGATCCTCGCCGGATTAGCAGGGGAGTGGAGGCTGGTAAGTACAAACTAATGTATACCAGCACACCGCTATGTACACACATGCGCAACCACCATGCCACAGCTCCCAGGGACAAACACCCCCATGTCCAGCACACAATACACAACACATCACACGCACATGCAACAGACACTACCACACACAGGCCAAACCGAACAACTGTAAGATGCGTGGGGACATGTGTACACTAAGCCAGCCACGTAACCACCAACAGGTCCACAAATATGCCAGAAGCGCCACAACGAGCACCCACCACACCCATGTGTCCGCCACAGCTGCACCAACTGACAAGTAACAGGTAAGTGGCAGGAACACAAAGTGCAGTGGGTCGGAGGGGGACAGCTGAAGTACAACACCCACCAGGCCCCCACTCCCACAGACCAGCAAGGTGGAGCACTCCCCACACCCATGTGTCAGGCACAGCTGCACCAACTGACAAGTAACAGGTAAGTGGCAGGAACACAAAGTGCAGTGGGTCGGAGGGGGACAGCTGAAGTACAACACCCACCAGGCCCCCACTCCCACAGACCAGCAAGGTGGAGCACTCCCCACACCCATGTGTCAGGCACAGCTGCACCAACTGACAAGTAACAGGTAAGTGGCAGGAACACAAAGTGCAGTGGGTGGGACGGTGGACAGCCCAAGTACAACACACACCAGGCCCCAGTCCCACAGCACAGCAAGGAGGAGCATCCCCCACACCCCACACCCACGTGTCAGCCACCGCAGTACACAACGACAGCCGAAAGGCAGACATCACGGTCCACAGCAATCGGTGTCAGTGGGTGTACAGCCACCCCCACGACCCACTACACCCCCCACCCCCACAGACCTGCAACATGGAGCACCCCCGCTAAGAGCCATGTGGCATCCAGTACAGTGCACGCACGAACAACTTGCAGGTGGGAAACTGGACAGGGCTGGATTACTGGAGGCATGAGGACCATAACACCACCAACACATGGGACATGTCACGTAGCACACGAACACGCAGCACCGCCCACCGTCACGAACAAGTGAACAATGTGCACACGGACATGAACAGCAGACTCACACCCCACATGACCCATCACAGACATAGCAACACCCAAGGAGCCACGTCTGCATGCACAAGCCACACTGAATATAGTCCCACACGGCAGCCACTGTGCAACTCATCACACACAACCGAAACACCATTGAAGTCCTGTCCATGTAGCCCCTACTGCCTGTCAACCACACACCCCACAACTACGCCTATGTAAGACAAACAACACTAGACGCAACAGAGCGGAACAACAGAAATGCACACGAACACCACTGAACCCATCAAACACACAGACACACCATGCACATACAACATACCATCCATCCCATCCGTCAGCCCCAGTCTCATGAAAGGCATGTCATCCGCACAGCTGCCACACATACAGCAGTCACGCTAAGACACATGCCCATGACCAACCATGTGCCAGAAGTCAATTAAGCGCACGACACACTGTGAGCAACAACACACAACTTGGGCCACACCCCCCGAGCACTGCAGTGATGCACATGGCACAGGGCAGCACGCACACCAAGGAGATGGGACAACTGCAATACGTTGGCTGGCACACAACTATCACTCACTCATAACGATGCGTCCAATGCCATGTCCAGTAACCACAACAGACAGCAAATATGCAGGGCATGTCAGGCATGCACACACCTCAGACCATGCACTGTCATGCTGCCACAACACATGTCACGTTCGGCACCCATGGCTCACAGCATGTACCCCAAAAGCATATACCCTCCCAAATGCGAATCTGGGGCATGGCCCCCATGTTGCCATATGCGTTCCTAAGCGTTCCATTTGAACTCCAAAAGCAAAGTACAAACCAGACCCAGGATGGGCCAGGAGCCCGCATACACCAGAGTCACAATGAGTAGGGGCAAAGCAACACACCCATCGGCATGGCCAATCCGTCCCATGCCACATGTGCACAGCACACAGTCCCATTGCCTAGCACACACACCTACAGATGCCACAGCCACACACTCGCCTCCGGGAAACCCATGTACGAGATTGCACGAACTGCCAATGTCAGACGACTAATACATACTTCGCCAGGTGCAACACAATAACAAATCTCATTCTCTCCACAGGTGACGAACTGCTGGACGCTGGGGATGGAGACAGCAGCCAGCACAGCCAGCCTACAAGCCCCCAACGAGGACACACGGATCTGGAGGATCTGTCCACCTCTTCGGACACGGACCACCAAGCTGGCCCATCTGGCGTGGCAGGGCCCAGCCGCTCCCCAGGACCCCTCCTACCCACCAACCCATCATCCAGGGATGCTGAACAGTCCCAGTCCCCTGCTGCCACTGTCGTTGCGGCCACACCCACGGTCATTGCGGCCACTACCACTGCCGCAACCGCCACCATCGCCGCACCGACCACCACCGCCTCCACCACCACCACGTCTTCGCTGGCACCAGCCCCAGCGCAGGTGGTGGCCCGGCCGACTGGATCCACCCTGGGAGCCACAGCGAGGACCGTGGTGAGCAATGTGGCTAGTGGGCAGGCCGGTGGCAGCAGGACTGGTAGGAGGAGCAGGGTCAGGGAAACGCCAGCCTCCCCTGGGAGCCATGCCCTGCCTCAAATGGACAGAGTCCTTGGGGCCTATGAAGAGGCCCAAGGACAATGGGCCAGGTCTGCTACTGACACGCGGGAGGTGCTGGGGGTGCTGAGGTCCATGGACGCCCATATGGGCCAATTCGTGTCCCGTATGGACCAACTCGTGGACCTCATGGGCCAGCTGGTGGTGGCGGTGGGGTCACAGGCAAGGCCAGCAACACCACCTCCGCCACCACCTGCTAGGGCGCAGGCTCGGGCAGCAGTGTCCACTTCCCCTGCGTCCACAGCCAGTGAGCACACCTCACCCACCACCAGCAGGTCGCCACCACACACCCCCCTCCCAAACGTGGAAGGGGCCGTCCGAAGAGGAAACAGATCTCCCGGGAGGACTTCGCACGCTCCAGTCGCAAGTGAGGCAGCCAGCCAGCCTTCCGCCAGCCTTCCTTGACCAGCCACTGCATTGACTTGCTCTACGATCCCACTCCACACAGCCATCTGGATGGCATGTGTGTGTTGGACTATGGACATAGAACCAGTGGGTACACCCTGATCATCACGCAGCCATGACCGACAGCTCATTGTCACTGCACGCACCACTTTTGTCATCACCTTACACACAATCACATGTCACAGTTTGTAATAAATGCACCTTTTTCACTAACTGCTGTTTGTGCCCTGTGTCTTTATTGTACGGAATACAACGGCCACCTTGGGCGGAAAGGCACCTGATGCGTGGCATGGAAATGGAATCCGGAGGGCCTGTAGGGACCTAGGGGTGGGAGACAGAACAGGAGCACATTCAATGAGTGTGTCACACACCCATCACACAGTACATGTCAACAACTACAAGCAATGTACACACATCGCACAGAGCAATAGGGCACAATGCCACAGCCACCAACAGTGGCATACTACCCTGGCCATGGAGCGTTGACACACTGCACGCAGTGAACATACGGCCACCCTGACACAGCACACACACACCTGCATAGATACAGACACATCATCCGTCGTACATGGACACTCACCGTCAAGTGAAGTAGCGGGCGATGAGCTGCTGGCGCACATTCCCAGCTTCCTCCTCTCCGCTGTCCACCTCACTCGAGCTGTCCTGGTCTGCGGGCTGGGGCCCTGGTTGATCTCCGTCATCCACAATGAGGGGGATCTGCTTCCGAATGGCCAGATTGTGCAGCATGCAGCACGCCACCACTATCTGGCACACCTTCTGTGGGGAGTACGCCAGTGCACCCCCGGTGCGGTCCAGGCACCTGAACCTGGACTTGAGGAGGCCAAAGGTACGCTCGACCACACGTCTGGTCCTCCCATGTGCCTCATTGTATCGATCGTCTGCTGGGGTGCGAGGATTCCTCAATGGACTGAGCAGCCATGCCCCATTCGGATACGCAGAGTCACCTGGGTGTGAGGGACACAGAGAACCGTTGCTATTCCAACTGGACAGGGGACAGCATCGCACAACCAGCACGCTACACCACTCCACATACTCACCGACAATACAGCCACGATCCTGTTGCAGATTGGCCATCAGTCGTGGCAAGATGCTGTTGCGCATTATGTGTGCGTCATGGGCCGAGCCTGGAAACTTTGCACACACGTGGGTGATCACCATGTCCGCAAGGCACACCACTTGCACATTCAGGGAGTGCGTGTGCTTCCTGTTGCGGTACAGGTGCTCAGTGGCCTGTGGTGGAACAAGGCCAACATGAGTGCAGTCAATGGCTCCCACGACGTGTGGGATTCTGCCAAGGGCATAGAATGCACCCTTCACTGCCGCCAATTCACGAGCCCTGGGGAATCTGATGTACCTGTTCCGGCACAGCATCATGGCTGCCAGTACATCCCTCAGCACCTTGCTGAACATGGGCTGGGACATCCCTCCTCCACTGCCCACTGTGTGCTGGAATGACCCAGTGGCGAAGAAATGCATGGCGGCCATCACCTTAGCCGTGGGGGTGACAGCAGTCGGATACACCCTGCGGGGACGGAGATGGGGCTCTAACATGGCACACAGTCGATGCAGAGTTGGCCTGTCCAGCCGAAACTTCCTGATTACCTCTGTATCGTCCATGTCCGCCAGCAATTGGTATGGGCGGTCAATGTTCGGTCTCCGCCTGGGTTAAATGGCAGAGGACACATGTCAAAGCAACACGGCACATAGCAATTTCGCATACACATCACTGACATGACTGAGCAAGCACATGAGCCACAGCCCAGCTGTCAAGCTGGGACGGCACGGCCACAATACACTTACACAGGTCTCCCAACAATGGCAATGGCAAGTGAGACATACCACTGCCATGTGCATGCACATGGGGATCTAGGCCCCAATGACTTGCGGGGCGTGCTGATGGGGACTGACTGCATATTCGTCAAGCGGCAACGCCACGGCAACATGAGTGTCTGCTGAGCATGGTACTGCTTCCGAGGCTGGATGAGTATGGCACACGACGACGACGATGTGGGCACGGGCTGAGCGGCCAATACAAGTGGGACCTGTGGCACGAGGGGATATGAGACAGTAGTAGGTGTCAGCACTGCACCCTATGTACAGCACTGTACGGATCACAGCTCCCAAAACATTGACTGGTGTCCACATTGACAGCCCCATGCCAAGACGGCTGTGTGCTTGCAGTCACACGTCACAGGTGAGAGGTTACATTGCACGTGCCAGGTGGCAGTCGTACATAGTGGGAGCTGGCATGTGTGTGCATGTGTCTCCTGTTCAGGATCCACCAGATGGGCGCTGACTCTGTACTGACCATTGGACACAGCATGTTCCGTGGAAGGCTTGTGTGTGTGGGATGGTGGCACTGGATGTGCCTCCGTTGGGGGGGGCCATGCACAGGGCGGGTACGTCGATGATTGCGCATTGTTGGTCACGGTGGGTGCACCAGCTAAGATGTGTTGCCCTGTGTTCAATTCCTATGTCCGCATGATGATGGACTGTGGATGTGGGCAGACTACACATTGGTCGATGTGCTGTCTATATGCATGTGCCTTCACACCAGGCACAGCTGCCCCTGCACATGTGACCCCTGCTGGACTCGCTGCTGGGTCTGTGGAGCTGATGCACCTTCTGCGCGTGGGGCGGACAGCTCTCCTCACTTCCCTCATTGCGCATGTCATGTCTTTGCCGCAGGTGACATGGATCATGGAGGGCCCACATGTACGCGTGGGTAGGCTACACATGATTGTTCACTGGTCGCCACCCCCAGTCAGTGTTTCGAATGGGAAGGTTGTCGTGCTGGTGGTATGTTCGATGTGGCGGATGGGCGGGCCTAGGTGCGGGCTTACATTCCGGACATGGGGGGTAGTTGGATTGGCGACTAGTTGCAGTACACACGGGACACGTCTCTTCCTTTCCACATCTGGGTCATCCCTTGTACTAACTGACAGTGATACAGTCATCTTCGCCCCAGCCCTCATGTCCTCCCCTCGCCCCCCAATATGCATGCTCACCTGCGAGGCTAGCGCTTGCACAGGCAGCCCCAAGCTTGCACCAGAGAGGGCAAGGAGTGTATGTGTGGGTCCAGTTGCACGAGTGGGCTGTCTCAGGGTATGATGTGTGGCGGGACGCCGTCCACCTGCGTGGTGCCCCAAATGGAGACCCGGCCTGCATGGACTATGCATCACAGTCTTCGCCTTCCGGATCCGCCACCTGCGACACCCAGTGGCTGTGGCTGCCCTTGCGGCCATGCCGCGTCCGTCTGTGGCTGATGGCCCACACATTCACTCTTTGGCCTCTCTGGGGAGGGCTCAGGGGTGGTGGCGCACGCGCTTGCACTTAGTCGCAATGGCATGTGGCGTGGTTGGTATGATGGGCAATGGATGGGATGGTGCGAGCCACCTCCCGTGACGTCAGTGCTGCTCGTGCTGTGGTGCGTCCCCCTACACTTCCATTTGACTTTTGCCATGCTGGACGTTGAGGTTCTATTGCCTGCGTGATATGACCAGGAGGAGCGCGAGGAGACCTCTCACACACCATGCTCCACTGCCATCCCGTGCCCTGTATCGCCTGTGCGGATTGACTATGTTGGGGTTACACCTGGTCGACTGGGGCTGTGTGTGCCTTGTCAAGGGGCATGGCGGGCGCACAACAGGATCCAGCTCGTCCACAGAGGGTGGGCTGAGGTGCGCCTGGTACCGCTTTGTACGTGTGCCCGGCTGCTGTGCACACACGTGTTCACTCCCCCCGACAGGTGTCCTCTCACAATGCCCAGGGAAGCGGTGGTGTACTGTTCATGAGCCCTCCCAACACGGCGTGCTCCAACTTGGCATGTGCGCATCTACCCGTCGCACCCACCCACCTGAGCACTGCGTCCATACGACTTCACACGACACATGTGTGTCTTCCACAGTAGTGCTACTCATTTGCGTTGACATCCAATACCAGTGGACTACATGGTCATGTCACGACTGCCGTGTACTTCACATACTCTCATCCTCTCTCATTCGTACTTGTGAAATGAGTCAGCGGAGACAGTTCTGGTTTCAAACATTATATTGAGTCTTCTGTCCTCTGTGATGCAGTATAGTGGACACTACTGGCAGCGGAATACATATTGAGGATATACTGAGCATGATTACAAATGGGATAGGGTGTGGGGTTACATCTGCTTGGCCAAGGCTGTGCTAATGTACATTTACGTATAGCTGCGGAGCTGCGGACTTTGACACAGACGGTATACATGTAGCCTACCAGACCGCTCGGCATCATGGGCACAGTCCATCTCAGTTCCATGTGACAGGTTTGCTGCGGTTGTTCCTCATGCACGCGTGCATGTGAGATGACATCAGGGCATGTGCTTGCGTGCATGCAGCGGCGTGCCACTTGTTGTTGCACTGTGGTGGTTACTGGACATGTCACAGTCACTGGGGTCGTGTTGTTGTTGTATGCACTTGTCGTTCATGCAAAGGTCCTGGTATGGGATTCCCGGGCGGGGGTGGGAGGGGTGCAGCACCCACAGACTCCAGGCGACCTATTCATGTCCACTGAGCGGTGTGTGTGTCCATGTGCGCTGGATCCATGTCATGTCCTGGTTGTTCGTGCAGTTCCGTCCATGTGGGTGCGATGCACAGAGCCCATGCCACTGCCTCCCACGATGCATGCGGTGTTCCTGGATGTGATGGGGAACAGTGTGCATGTCCCGGTCATATCCGATGTCATGGCGATGTCGTTGATGGTGTGGTTACAGTTGCCGGTCGTTTGGTATGGCTGTTGTGGTGGTGACTGGCCAGATCCGTGCGGAAGCTGAGCATGGGTGCGGGGTTGGACTTCATAGGTCACTCGGGGAACCTGCGTTGTGGTCCGACGTATTTACAGGTTGTCAGGTATGCGATGCCGCTCCAGCAGGGCTTCCATGTCATTGGTGGTGTACATGTTTGCCAGCCAATGAAGCGGATGGTGGCTGTCAAGGTGTTGTTCGTAGGTTGTCCCTTGGAGGACCATGATGGGGCATGCTGGGTGACATTCGATGTAGCTGTTCTCGATGATCCGTCGTGTGGAGGCACAGTGGTTCCATTTCAGTGCGCGTGCGATGTTGGCCACATACGCCATGCCCCCATAGGCAGAGCAGGCCCTGTCGTGTGCGTCCAGAGGGAGGAGTAGTGGTAGCAGGTCCGCCTTCAGACATGCCGGGTTGGAGAGGCATATCTCGACGGGATGCTGGTAGGGACACCTCCGACAGTAGAAGACGGGCATGACGCAGCTGAACAATGTGATGCGGTAAGTCAGTCGGTAACTTACGTTCAGCAGGGACAGGAGATCGCATCCCAATGTATGTATCGTGCTGGTTTGGTACAGCTTGAGCTCTTCGGCGTAGTTGGGTAGGTGTGTTGCGGTTGCCATTTCGCAGCGGTGCGTTGTGGTGGCGTGCTCCGGCTGTGTGTGCAGTCTGCAATGTGCACACTCCGGGGTTGCTGTGAGCTCTGTGTAGTCGTGGGGAGACAGGACTTGTGTTCTGTTGGCTTGTTTGGAGGACACGGGCCCTCTTCCCACATGCTTCTCAGACAGTTCAAGGTCAGTGCTGTGTGACTCCTTCCAATTAACTTGCATGTGGCCGACATGGGGGAGTGTTTTCTTCTTTCTTCCCCGTCCGTTGTGTGCTTCTGTGATATGCGCTATCTGCCCTGTGGTCGGTCCCTCGGCATGCCTGTGTTGGTCTATTCTTGGACAATGGCTGTATTCACCGGCTTCTGTCGTAGGGCTGTGGTTTCGGTGTTGGAATGGAAGGTCATTCAGTGCTGTCTGCTCTCCCTTGTGTGGGCGGCAGCCTGCCTTTCCGCTCAGCGTTGGGCCTTGTGTGTGGATGTAATTCTTGGGCCACCTGTTGTCGGTCCCCGGGCTCTTTGGTGTTCCGTTTCATGTATCTTGTTCATATGTGCAGGGTGGTATGGGTTTTTCAGTGTGGTACTGGCGTTCCTCTTCCCGAAGGGGCCCTGCTTCTCCTAGTTGGTGTTGCCGCCGCTGTGTGCTTCGCCATGTTTGTTACACTGGGGAGTGTCCTGCTGTTGCGTGACTTCACTGACATGTGTGCGTCGGTTGTGTGGCGTTGGGTGTTGTCCGTGAATTGGGCGTTGGGGACATGTCTGTGGCCGGCCTGTCACGTGTCATGTGCGTTCGGGGTGGGGCTGGTGTGTGTGCTGCTTGGTTGTGTCCCTGTGTCTGTGTGCGACGCATGCATGGCGCTGCGGTTGGCCTCTGCGTTGTGCGCATGTGTGGCGGCGCCATCGGCGCTTTGGGGCCGTGACGGGGTGGTTGGTTCCTAGTCCCAGGTGGTGTGTACACATGTGTTCCGCGATGTTAGGATTTGGCCTGTGTGTCATATGTGGATGCGATGGTGGATGTGTAGTGTGCACGCGCTGGTGGGGGTTGTCCGCTTTTTCCTCCCTTGCACTGTGTGCGCTGTTTGCGTGCACTTGTTGTGTGTGTGCCTACCTGCGTCTCCGCGGTACGTTGCGTCCTTGGTGGTGCATCAGCAGAAGCATGGGAAGGGCCTGCAGTGCTGGATTCATGCCCGGGGTGCCGCTTCTTCGTTGTCCGTGCTCTGCGTCCGTGTTTCCGCCTCTCTTTCACGTGCGGTGTCTCTTAGCCGTGGGAGCCGTTTGTTTGCGGCATCGTAATTTATGCGCCGGGCGGGACGTGTTTCGTCGGACGGTGTGTGTCAGTTGTGCTGCGCCGCTACGTGTGCGGGCGCACTTTGATGGCGGACGGTGTTGCTGGCTTGCCGGCGGTGTTTGGCCTGCTTTTCGCAGCGTAATTGGGCGGGCGTGTGGACTGCTGCGTGCCGGCGGTAACTGGTGGTTTTTGCATCCGCCAGCACGGCGGTAGTGCTTCCGCCCGCCATCGTAATGGGCCCCTTAGTTCTCGTTTAACAAATACAGAAAGGTGCAATACTACTATATGCATTACACTTTTTAGCCTCTTTTAGACAGATTCTAGTGTATGTCATGCGTTCTTAGTTTACGTACCTACTTTAAGGGAATACACCATTCCACCGACATGAGAATGCATCTTCCATGATTTGGTTGTGCGCGTGTGCCCCTTACCCATCCACATGTGTACCGGTCCGCCCCTGAGATTGGGGGCCCTGGGTGTTGTCCATTTCTAGGAGGTGTTGTCGCAGTGGCTGTGAGATGTCACGGGGTCTAGATGTAATTGGTTGTAGATTAGCGTATAGTTCGCAGTTTGTGTTGCAGCGAATTAAACTGTTAAGCCATACTTTTTATGTGGGAGTGAATCTGCTGCCCCAGTGTATGGCTATTTCCCTTTTTGCTAGCAGCAGGGCAATCGCGACAAACCGACGCACGGGCTTTGGGACCCCACGCACATATCCCATAAGTGCCCGTCCTGGCGACGTCATGATGGTGGAGTGCACCATTTGCGATAGCACTGTGAATATTTCCAGCCAGAATTTGCCGATTCTGTCGCAATTTCAAGTCATGTGCACAAAGTCTGCATGCTGCGCGCGGCACTTGGGGCATGTGTGAGCGCGGGTAGGGTCAATTTTATGCAGTTTAGACTGTGTCGTGTAGGCTCTCCATAGGTTTTTAAAATTAAGTAGTTTATGTCTATTATTTAGGGATACCTTCCATGTCTGTGCACAGCAGTATTCCCACTGAGTCTGGTAGTGGGTGACCAAGTTCATGCTCCCATGCTTCGCGGATCCCGGTGTCCCTAGTCAGATAGAGAGCCAAGCTAGCCTTGTACAGTTCAGATATTAAGTGTTCCCCTCCAGAATCAGAAATTAGTAGCATTAAGGGGGGGAAGTTTTCCGGCTCTAGAGGAAAACTGGGGATCTGGGCCCTCAAAACCCTCAGCAGCCTGCTCAGTATAAACTGATCCATATATGGGGCCCCGTGGAAACGGACGTCTTCCATCCTCGAGTATACATGCCCCCCCGGAAAGAGGTCGCCCAGCGTGTCAAGAGAGTATTTTGTGAGGGTGCGCCGCACCAGCCCCTCTTGTGTGATGGGCAGCCACGGATTATCAGCCAGAGGGATAGCCGAGGAGTATAGGGCGCATCGCCAGTCCGAAGGGCCAGGTTTTTCCCAGGCCCAACTAGTCGTCAATACCGTTTGTATATCATGGGGTCCCTAGGGAGGCCCAGCGGCAGCTCCGCGGCCAGAGGGGTCGGGTCAGCAAGGTCTGCTTCTGGTTTTGCATTTGGAATCTGGGCGTCAGGATGATACTAGTGGTGTGCAAAGCTGCTCTGGGCCACCAGGTAGTATAGTTGAAAATTGGGGACGCCGAACACACCCCGTTCATATGACAGGGTCATTGTATCCCAACTGATTCTGGGTCGCTTGCCCCCCCAGACCAGGCGAATGAGGGTGGAGCGTAGAGTTTGGAAAACCATATTGGCAAGCAGGATGGGGACTTTGTGGAACATATACAGGAATTTAGGCAGCAGCACCATTTTAATAATGGCAACTCGCCCCGCCAATGATAGAGGGAGTTTTAGCCACCGCTCCACCTGCAAGTTTAGTTTACCTGCCTCCTTGTGAATGTGTATCCCCAAATATTTAACGGACGTATCGCACCATGACAATGGGAATTCACAGTTCATGCTTACCGTTGTGGGCGTTAAGGGAAAAGCCTCAGATTTGCTCCAGTTTATTTGGAGCCCAGATAATGCACCGTATCGAATGACTTCTCTGAGTACTGGCGCCAGGTTTTCACTGGGGTGCCGAACATAGAGGATAATGTTGTCCGCGTAGAGTGTGATCAAGAATGGGCCGGTTTTGAACTGCAACCCCATGTGGAGATGGCGTTCTTGTAGGTGCCGAATTAGGGGGTCAAGTGCGACGATGAAAAGCAAGGGTGATACCGGGCATCCCTGTCTCGTGCCACGCGACAGTGAAAAGGGGGGGGGTCAGGGTCCTGTTTGGTCGGATTCAAGCCGTGGGCTGTGTATAAAGTAGTGTAATGAGCGCTATAAATCCCAATGGTATGCCCATCTTACCCAGTGTTGCTATTAAGAACGGCCATTCTAGGGAGTCAAACGCCTTCTCAGCGTCCAGCAGTATGGCAACTGCGGATACATCAGATGACATCCTATGCAGTACCGCGAACAGGGTGCGCATATTCAGGGCCGTGGATCTGTGCGGGATGAAGCCCGATTGGGCCGGTGAAATTATTTGGTCAAGAAGGAGGGAGAGTCGTGTCGCTATCATTTTAGCTAGGATTTTGTTATTGAAGTTTAATAAAGAGAGTGGCCTGTACGAGCCACAAAACTGTGGTTCCCTCCCAGGTTTAGGAAGTAGTATGATAGCCGCTTCTCGCAATGTGGGTGGCAGGGCTTTGTTTTCAAGGGCCTCTCGATACACTTCAAGGAGGCATGGGGCAAATAGATTCTTATATGTTTTATAGAAAATGCCTGTGTAGCCGTCCAGGCCAGGTGCCTTCGTACCATCCATTGCTTCAATGGCTTGAGTTACTTCCTCCGTTGTGAAAGGTTCCCCCAGGAATTGCTGATGTGTGGAGTCCAGCCATACCATTGCTATTTCTTCCAGGTATTGCTTTCTCTCAGCAGCATCGTCTGCCACCCGGGTGGTGTATAAGTCAGTGTAATACGTGAGGAGTTCGTTCTGGATGTCTAGTGTATCTTTTTATTTGGGTACCCTCTCTATTTCGGAGACTCGTGATGTAGGGCTGGCCTCTGGGGGGCTGTACTAGCCACGCGAGTGTGTGCCCTGGTCTTTCCCCCTCCCCATATCTCCTGGCAGTAGCGTGTTTCTGGTTCTGCTGCCTCGCGAAATTCAGACAGAAGACGATGCAGTGTCGCCGGCACTTCATGCTGAGCCTGTTCCCGATCCATCGCTTCTAATTGCTCTTCCAGCCGGAAAAGCGTGCGCCTCAGGTCTTTTAGAATTCCAGTGTTTGGAGATACAGATCCCCCTCATGTAAGCTTTAAAAAGCCTCCCACAATGTGACCCAGGATGTAACTGAGCCTTTATTCAAGTCAAAGTATTCCACAATAGCCGCTCGCAGCTCGGATTGGAATGCCTCGTCTCTAAGCGCCAGCCCCAGGAATCTCCAGTGTCTCTCAAAGCCGCCTTCCCTGAGTATGTGAAGTTTAAGAAGGACTGGGGAAAGGTCCGATAGTGTTGTCTGGGTAGATGATATATAGTGTTGTACCATGGCGCCACACTGGGGGAAAGCATCCAGTTGTCCAGGCGTGTCCACATGTCGTGTGGTGCCACGTAATGTGTGTAGGCAGCGCGGACGGGTGGCGGTGACGCCAAATGTCTATTAAGCTGTGCGTTTCGCAAAGTTCTACAATTGCCTGGCGGGCCCTAGGTTTAGAGTCGGGGATGTCGGCAGTACTGTCGCGTTTGGGGTCTAAGAGTAGATTAAAGTCGCCCCCCCCTTGCAGATATAGTCCGCCTCAACTTGATCAATCTGGGATAGCAAATTGCAAAAGAATTCTGGACTGTCCGTATTGGATACATAGAAGCAGATAAAGGCCATGAGGTAACCCATGAGGCGGCCCGCTACCAGGGTGTAGCGCCCCTCAGTGTCTGCGTGGATCATCGAGGGTAGAAAGGGTATTTGTTTATGTATTAGAATGGCAGTCCCCCTGGCGTATGTGCTGTAGCCTGCAAAGTATCGGTGCGCCCCCCATGTGGACGCATACCAGGGTGTTGGCGTAGGTGGGAGGTGAGTCTCCTGCAAAAAGGCAATATCAGCCTTGTGTCTTTGCAAATAGTGTAAAACCTGTTTGCCTTTGCGTGCATTATTTAATCCCCTGATGTCCCATGTGACTAGTGTTAACTCTGAAAAGGTATGTAGCCTACCTTGTGCATTCATGGGGGGTATTTTGTGAGGCTTGGTGTATATGACTAGTGCCGCAACGTGTTAAGAACAGCAACCATAACATGAAATTGTTATAAAACTTCCCATTTAAACCGGGTTTCTCGTCTTCCCTCCCTCCCCCCACCCATCTCTGCTGTATCCATAAAAGGGAATTCCCAACTATCCACAATTTACCATGAATATGAAAAGATTGATTTCTTATCTACGGTTCAAAAAGGTGTGATTCACACTAAGGGGATGGCGACGCTTCGCCAGTTACCCATGTATGTAGGATGGCTCAGTTACTAAAATATGATGCTTCATTTGCCATATTCTAACTTTAAGCAGCATCTAGGCATTATGCTCCGCTGCCGCTTGGTTTCCATGTGTCCATGATGGCTATATGTCGAGCCAGTAGCTATTCAGTGGAGAAGGGGTCGGCGCTGGCTCTGGAGTTACTGTCGATGGGGATCCCTGCATCTGCTTCCTCCTGCGTGTCCCATGGGTCTCCGAGTATGTGCGGCAAAATTCTTGCACTGCCCGTCGGGGTATCAAAGAGCCACGTTTTACCTTCCACTACTACACGCAGCCGGGCAGGGTAGATCATGTCGTATCTCAGGCTCAGGTTCCATAGTGTGGCCTTGACTATGGTGTATTTACGGAGGGCCTCTTGTACCATGGCAGTGAAGTCTGGGTATAGGGAAATTGAGGAGCCCTGCCATTTCAGTGAACCTTTTTCCCTAGCCAACCGCAGTGCAGTATCCCTGTCTCTGAAGTTTACCAAACGGGCTATTAGTGGCCTAGGGGGGCAGCCAGGGTTAGGGCGCGGGCCAAGTGTTCGGTGGGCCCTCTCAACTAGGAATGAAGTTGTGAAGGATTCTTTGTTGAATATTTCAGTTAGGAGTGTTTCTACAAAGCGATCCATGCGGCCCGTATTCATGGTTTCCCCGACACCCAGGATGCGTAGGTTATTGTGCTTACTTCTCGCCTCTAGGTCTTCATTTTTCATTGCCACGGTTTTGAGGAGTTTTTCCTTTCGATCTAATTTCTTTATCGACTGCGCAGCATCATCTTCAAGGTCAGAGACCCTACCCTCAACCGTGTCCAGACGTTTTTCATGAGTGTCTATGCGTGCCCCCATTGTGTCCAGCCACTTTTCCAGGGAGTCAAAGCATCCGTCCAGGGCCCTAAAGCCAGCTCTGAGCTCCACCATTAAGGCATCCGCCCCCACCAGTTCCGTATTTGCAGGGCCCGCTGCACCAACACTCTCCGCCATCGGCGCACTGGGATTCTTCTCAGGGCCTCTGTTTGGGGTCCCAACGGACCATCGCCTGCTCCACCGCAGTATCTGTATATGTCCTGAGCAGTCGAGGCTGCAGCTCGGCCTAGATTCACAGCGGTGCGGACTAGAGGTTCCACACGTCTGCATGGTCGACTGGAGATGAAGGGCCTTTTCGCGGCACCCTCAGGTCTCCTCTCTATGTTCTATTGGGGGGGAAGGGGAAGAATGTCCCTCCAATTAGCTCCTGGTATCCGTGGCTGCCAATGGCTGTAAGTGCCCCAGCCGTTCTTCCTTGTTTTGCAGGAGCTAGGCCCAACTAGGCCGCAACGTCCCCCGCTCAGCAGGGCTGTCCGTACATAACAATCCTGTCCTTCACGCGGCACTGGGCGTCGGTGGCCTGCCCCCGCCAGGTCTCTCGCATCGCAGGGCAATGGTGTTCTGCGGTGTGCGGTTTTAGTGGGATGTGAGGGGGGAATGTGGAACCCAGGTGTCAGCAGATGCCGCTGCTCGCAGTCGGCCCAACCAGCTGAACAGCCGTTCCCAGGCTCACCCGCAGACCCTTTCACGGCAGGGCCTCCGGGAGCAACACGGGCCAGCTTACCTACAGCGCGGCATGGACCTCCTGCTCTGGTAGTGCATCGAGGGTTCACGGTCTCCGCTGCCCTGTCCCAGCCACCGGTGTCGCAGGCATCGGCAGCCCCAGAGATTTTCTGTTTTGCAGGGCGGGGGGGACCACGAGTGATCCGACCCTCCGGATCCACGGTCTACGGGCCAGGGAGGCTCCCGTCACTCCGCAGCAGGCCGCACCCAACCGGATGTGCCCCCGTGGCAGCAGCCTCAGTCTGCAGGGTTCACGGCCGGAACTGGTGCATTATCTTCATTTTCGGGACTTCTGCTCCCGAATTCCTGTGTCCACCACGGCTAACTGCACAGCCCTCAATGATTGCGGTAAGGGTGGCTTTTTTAGGGCATGATTATGGCACGGATTACGGGATGGCTGGCGGAGCTGCAGTGCTATGCGGCCATCTTGGTCGGCAGCCTGGCCATGCCCAAAAGGTTCTTAGTTAATAAGGAAATCAAAAACAAGAGACCCCTGTCCCAAAGTCTCAGAAACATGTTCCTAGCTTGGGGGCAAAAGTTGCTGGCCTTATTTGCTCTCGGTCTTCACAACGATGTTCAAATCCTTCTAAGATGCGTATGTCAAATGACTGGCTGTAGCAGGACCGGACACCGCACTGGAAAGACGAATCAGTGGGGTATCAGGGGAAACAGGAATCAAAGAGGAGACGGGACACAAGGAGGTGGGGCCAGTTGGGGAGGCAGACAAGACATAAGACCTGCTATCAAGAAGGTCTTGAGGCCACAAAGTTTGGGGCTTTTCAGTGACCGTCTCTCGGAGTATCCAGACCTTGTCAATAAAGTCCTGGATATCCCATGAGATCATTCCCTAAACCTCACCGATTGGCCTCAGGCATCCTTGAGAGCATCCAAGGACACACATTCAGGTGGAAGGAATTGGGCTGCACAGAGGGCTATAGGGTGACGAGGGGCAGAAGTGTCCCTCAACGCTAGTTCTGGGCGGGCATTGGGCAAAGGAGGTGATGCGTGGGAAGGGGGTGCAGCTGGAAGCCCTGCTGGAATTGGCTGCTCAGGACTTAAGGAGAGATGGTGCAGCTCCAGAAAGTGTGGGGTTCTGCTCTTGGAACACCACAGGTTGATCTTATTGAAGACCAGTAGGAGACCCAAGATATTCCTCATTCTGGCTGGTAGTGTTCAGATCCACTGCCCCCCAAGTCGCTCTTCAGCCTCCACCTAGAGCCTCTTAGCAACCAATCTTGTTAGTCTTCAGGCCAGAGCACTACCCCTGCTGGTAGTGGGTTCCTCCACACTGGTGATGTAAAGCGGTGGTGACCCTCTCCGAGCCAATGATTTACATTCTTGCCCCCGATCCTGCTGTGATCTTCCTTGGCCAGCCCGGTTCTCTGAAAAGGAATGTGTAATAAGAGACTTTTTGAATTAATTTGGTCCATAATACATGCCTACATAAATTTAGCTGAAATGGGAAAATATTTCCCATTGCACAAGTGCTGACATTGTGGAGTCTTTAACAAACTTGTCACTATCCTCTACTTTCATTCTGAAATGTTGGTAGTCACAAATAGTTAAAATGAAACATTTTCAAAATATCTGCAGAATCAGCCATTCAAATGAGGAGAAATGGCAATAAGAGTTTATATCTGTGAAACATTCAGTTTAAACTGTTGAAAATATAGGTTTTCACCGGGATCCACGCATTGATTATCTGAGAGGAGATAGTTTTTAAGCATGGCTACAAAGTATTGTAAAGGATGTTAAACTACCTACATTTTTAACATCAAACATTCTACACATTATTAATTAATTTTGTGCACTTTGAAGGTAATTGTGGTTAGGTAGTAAGGTAAAGATGCATGGTATCCGCATCTCAAACTAAAATTGGCAAAATTGAAATGTTACAGATTTCAAAGGTATAATGTGGGTTTTAACTTTTATGTTGACAAAATGTCCCTTTATGTTAAAAGCATTTCCATAATGTCAAGATCAGATGATTAGTCAATCAAAAGTAAAGAAATACTAAACATGCATGCTTAGAAAGTTTAACTTTCAAACCTGTCATTACACAAAAAGTCATGTTATTATAATATAACATGGAATGTTATTACAAAACTCCCAGCGAACACTTGACAGGACATTAATCTCAAAACACATGTGCACTTAAGTTGTTAATAGTAATATACACTTACGGTCTCTCTGCTGCTCAACCTTTTCAAGTTGAGCATGGTGGGTTGGCCAGGCAGCTTTCAGGACCCTCCCCTACAGTGGTGTTATGCGGGCATAACGATAATGTCCTATGCCTTAATTCTGGCCCAGTGATGAAGTTCCTCCCTGCCCTTGTGGCTTGCTTCCCCCATGGGGTGTGGAAGCCCACTGCATTGCAGCACAATACGTCTTCCCAGATTTGTGTCCTGCTGCATCGCTCTGATGGGTCTCTATACCCCCATAAAACTGAGGGTACTTGTCGACTACCTCCTGACTAATGATGCTCAATTTGGCCTTAGAGAATTGAGGGGGAGGGGCATTCTCATTAAATCAAGGATTTTAGTAAGTTTGACCAAAAACATGTGTGGTATGTGAGATTTTGTGTTGTGATTTCGTTATTGAAATGATGTGTTATAATGTTTGCGAAAATGAAGTCTAATTTTAAACTTGAGCATAGCATGTTAGTCAACAAGATTATGTGAAGTAAACAGAGTTGTTTCAGAATGGTATATACGGACAGAGTGTTAGTTGTCCACCATTCATCGCTCACAAAACACTGTCTGCACCCAGACTAGCAGCTCAATGGAAAACGGAGTTATCTAGCTGATCCCGCACCTGCATACCCTTACCTGTATTCTGAACTCAACCCCAGTTACTTAGATGTGGGTATAGGTCAGGGTGAAGACCTATATGTAAGCCCCTTTGCATAATGGACACCTCTAGGACACCAGCACTTCCCCTGTACCATAAAGACGTCTTAATTGTGACCTGAGAGTCATAAAATTGCGTTCAATAATGACTTGAGTACGTATGTGTCCTTTTGTACCTCTGTTTAGATACTGTGTTTGGAAGTCTGTAGGCTGTGAGGATAAGGGGGAGGGAGCATACCTGGTTTTCCCTGCAACAAAGAAAAGTTATTTATTTTACAAAGAGAAATCTATTCTACTTGTAATACATTATGGCTACATATATGCCTTGTGTGCCATGGTAATGTGTGTGTATATTGTGTTGTAGTGATTGATTCTGTTTCAGATGCCACCCTCAGAAACACATGTAGCCCCAGTGGTAAGTGTTGTTACTTACCAATAAGCCACAGTCACCAATATTTAAGCAACCAAGCTAAGTGCAAGAGGTGACTGTCGGAAAATGTAGCTGCCGTATATGCATCCAGGAAAGGCAGTGTATGTCAGTGAAGCAGCCACTGGCATCGCAGACAGCCTACATAGTGATGGAGTGCCAGAGGTGTCTGTTGTGAAAAACGTGTGCAATCTGGTGAGGAGGCTGAAGTGCCACATGTGCAGTCAATGACACCTAGCACACTAGGGAAGTGGCCAAAGGCATAAAATTCCCTTACCACCCTTTGTCTTTCCGCTAGTGACTGTGGCATGGCGATAAAACGGTGCTCGCTTCTGTTGATGCATCTCAGAACCTGATGCATTGATTTCTGTGGGAGGTTGTGACAGTACCATGGTTCAGCCATTTGTGGTGCTGGACTTACTCCAGCTCTAATCAGGAGTACATTTACTACTTTTTGGCGGTAGTAACTTTAGAAGTACAGTTTGTGAACAACAATGAGCTTACTCTTTTGTGAGTGGATCTTTAAACGTTTGTTAACCGCTTCTTAATTCTCCCTTAACTCTTCCCCTTTAATAATAAGTATTCTCAATCTTCCAGCCACTCCCCTCTGTCCCTCCCACATTTACTACTAAAATGTATACTTGTGTGTATGGAGACCACGCAGTCATGGCAGAGATTTCCGCAAAGAAAAAGATAGAGACTGAGGTGGAAAGTCTGCACATAAGTTTGTGAATAGCATTTTGTAGTACGTTTGCAGTGCTATTGTAGTACTACAAACGTACCACAAATGTAGTTTGTGAATAGGCCCCAATGTGTGGTTATCAACGAAGCACCTGCTTCTAGGAGGACCACACAAATGTTAACCTTCATAGAAATAAAGTCACCTATCCTGCAGCAGCATGACTTAGCTTTCTAGGAAACTGGAAAGTATGCTTAATGTTTATGCATCCCTAGTGAAACTAATAGCATGCAGTCTTTGTCGGAGAAAGCAACCATGTCTGATTGTAGTAGGAGATCCATAGAATGCAAAGTTAAAAACCTGTATTCAACGCGAGTGGGAAATCAGTTACTATTTAACTAACTAGTTGTAAATCTTTGGTGAATATTCTGTAACTGCATTGTGTTGATGTTGCTTGATCTTTATGTGGTATTTCACTCCCTTATTAGGCTGGTGAGTAGGTTAACTTAGCTAAAAAAAAAATCTATTCTCCTATTTCTTATTGCATATGTGGTCTCGAGTGCTGTTGGTAAATTTACCTCGACTGAAACCCTAGTGACTTGTTGAGTGCCGTAGGCCTTGTGTTTCACCAGCACTTTTTAGTTCTGGCGTTAACCATAACATTTTGACGCTAACATAAAATATTCCCCTTTGGTGTTAGGGACCTTTTGTAAAGAAAATATATTTTTTTGCCATTTTTATCTGCTTTTTATTTTTATTTTGCAATGGCTTGGCAACTTCCCAGATACAGTTACAATCTTCTCGCTGTGGCTTGTAGTGTGCTGCATCCGGCTGAAGGGCTCCAAGCATCAGCTATCGTCAATGGGCTTGAAAATCAAGTATAGACACACATAGTGGGAGTCATCTTCCAATTTTTTTACAGAAGTAAAAACCATTTAATGATGGGCCTCTATGAATGCGCATTATTGAACATGTAGAGGGATATCTTTCAGTGGTTTTTGTAACAAAAACTATTTCAAGATGAGCTTCTGTTTGAGCACGTGTTTTGTAACAACGTTTTAATTTTTAAAAAAATGACAAATAAAGCAAGCACTGGTAAAGCCAAAAGGCCTGCAGCCAACGCCAGACCTATTGGCTTTGTCAATAATTGTTAATATATGTGTGCAGTACACCAAGCCTCAGGAACTCTTTCCATAACGGTGCAGATGAGATCCAAATCATCATTAAACTGTCTCATCCACTAGATAAAGCCCTTGCTTCGAGCCATCCATTCTACTTTCTCCATCATACAAGACTGGATGAGCAGCAATTTATTAGGCCTTAACAAAATCGACCCTGCTACCCTAACAATCAACAAAAAAATTGACTTTTCTTAATCACTTCTCAGGCCAATTTGAAAATTTAGGTTGTCATCTTAGAATTAACGTTGCTATGGCAAGCACCATCATTGGTGTGCTGGCCACAAGGGGTGTGCTTTTTGCCCATGTTGGCAGAAAGGCATTGCTACAGCAATTAATAGTTCATAAGAAAAAAGGATTGTAACATCTGTTTACTAGACTCCAAAAATAGTTATTGAAACTGAAGAAAATTTCGAATTTGACCATCATGTAACATATTTCCCTCACTCTCAGCAAAGTCTCCAGTCACCTGTTAGACTGCTTCCCCACAAAGCAGCCAGCTACTATGCAGCCAACCACCTAAGAACACACCGCACCAAGGGACAGCTTTTTCTGTTGGTGCCTACAGTTTGCTAGATGTGGCTGGTGGCAGGTCGTTTTTCTGTTTCACACCAGTAGCCTGGGGAGTTCATTGTCCAAACCTGTCTTTCAGGAACATGGTAACATCTTAAATTTGTTGTCAATTGACATCTGTTCTGTAGATTGATAGTACCCGAATCCCTCTGTCATGATGTCCTGATTACCGTTCTATGAGACAATACAACTAACCAAAGGAGTTGTAATGTTCCCCCTGATGCGTGTACAAAGTGTTACGCGGTGACCTTATTTGCTACATGCATTTTTGCATCCCTTATCCAATTAAAATATATAGATATATTTGCAAAGGCAGGATTATACATAAATACAAACATTATCGGGTACTGAAACCTAACTATCCCAATTAAAATAACTCAAAAAAGGTATTTTCTTTGGAAGGATACAGTTGTGGAGTGTTTTTTGAGCAGCTATGCATTTCTGAAACACGGTGGCAACAGGGGAACAAACTAATTTATAAGCCTTTATTAAATAATTGGAAAAAGTACATTATTGAAACGGCAAGCTATTCTTGAAAGACACTTTCAATAAAACCGCATTCAAAATGACTTGGTACGTTAGAAGTGTACTGAACTAATATTACATTATCGGATTCAGTAGTGTTCAAACTGGCAAAATACATGACAAATAATGCAGAGACAAGAACTCCTTTCGATAGATGGGAGAGGAAAGAACTCTGAAATGCATTAAAATATTAGCTGCATAAAATGTAGAGCACAAATGCAAAGTTAAATCAATAACTTTTTTGTCACCATCGGACATTATCGAGGTGCAGGACAGTCCAGTGTAAATTTTGAAAAAAACCAATGTATAATCCTTGAAACAAATGTATGTGTGTGGTACGTGACATTTCTGCACACACACTGCCGGCCACACGGTCATGGTGTGGGCTGCTGACAAAACAAATGTCAAATTCTCCCACACTCTAGTCAGCGCTCCGAAACAATTGAAAATAAGACCTTCAGGGCCCTACTGATTGCACACTCTCACTTGGATGGAGTCCAAAAAAAAAAGTGATTCAACAATAGCTGCTGATGCAACTTGAACTGCTTTGCACGAAGAATGGCGGAGGTGTGGAGTGCCCATATTATTCCGTTTCCATTTGTTAAGCTGCGCTCATGCAGGATTCAGATTGCATGTTGTGCTAAATGAGGTTGAGTCGAGTGTTACGCCACAGAAAGCACCACTGAAGATCAAAGGGAAGTCAGGAGACTTACTCAACACAAATGGTACAGAACATTGTTAAATGGGGTTATAACGCCACATTACCTCGTCATCCACATTTCTCATTTCATTCTTTACTAATTGCAGTTGTGAGGCCCGGACTCATTTCTAGGACCCCTTGACAAGCACACCTTTTCCATTTCTACTAAAAACATAAACCCACCCCTTTACTATGTAAGGGAATTATGTCATGAGTTGTAAAGTCATGAAGATTTTCTTGTGTGCCCTTTGGGTGCACTCTCTTTCTGGTCATAGTGCTTGGGGATTTTAATGGATTTTATTTTTAGTTTTTTAAAGGAGTTGTTTAGAATATAAAGTGATGCATCAGCCCACATTATGGTAAATTGTTTTCGGCTCTTGCATGAAAATATTTTAAAATGCATTATGCAAGCTTCCTTTATCACTGTGCAGCAGCCCATGATTTGTGGGAAAAAGCAGCCTTCATTGTGGTGCAGCATCTCACGCAGGGCCGGCGCTAGGCATGGGCAGTGTGGGCAGCTGCCCAGGGCCTCGTACCCAGCCCACCAGCATGGGGCCCCGCACCTCTTGTAACCCTGCCGATCAAACTGAAAGAAAGGTGTCTCATTGCAATTGGGTCCATGGGAGGGTGCCCCACTCCCTTAGCCTCTCAGGGATGGTGTGGGGAGGCCAAGGGAAGGGAGACACTTCCTCTTGTCCCAATTGCAAGGAGACACATTTTGCAGGTTTGTTCTGCCATTAGGTCTCCTGCCGGGCTGCCCATTCAGAGACACTGCAGGACGCCCATTGTCCAGCATTTTAGCGCCCCAACAGTTTTAACTTTCAGCCCCCAAGCAATTCTCAAACCTTCAGCCTGATAGGAGCTGTAAAAGAGGTGCTTGTAGGTGGCTGAGAGGAGGCGTTGCGGCCCAGGAGGAGTCTGCACAAAGCAGCTTCAGAAGCCCTGAATGTGTCACTGATGTAAATTAGAGGGGCCTCGCACATTCCCTTTTGGTCCGGGGCCCCAAAAATCCTAGAACCAGCCCTGATCTCATGTGTTGTGATCTGGGGGTGCCTTCATCGCAGTGCAGCGGCATCAGTTTTGTGATCGTTCACCTTCATCATGGTCCAGCGGCCCACGTTTAGTCATCTGGGCTGCCTTTGTAAAGGTTTAGCGGCCACGCTTACCAATCCCACTTCTGATGTCTGGCACTGCATGGGAGGCGATCGACAAGCGGTTCCCAGCAGGGCAGTCTTAACAGCATTATAGGCCCCTGGGTAAAGCAGTGCACTGGGCCCTGCCTACACAACCACTCGCAGGAATAAAAATGTTGAATTGAAAATTTGTGTTAAATTCTGGCCTGCATGGGGCCCCTATACTCGTGGGGCCCCCGGGCAACTGGCAAGCGTGCCCATGCATTAAGACAGAACAGTGTAGGGGGGAACAGGCTGACTGCTATGGCAAGCAGTCAACGATTCTCTATTTTAAATCAGACTGGTGTCAATAGGTGGTGCAGGAGGGCAGCGTTTGTGTGACTTGATTTTGGAAGCCATGGGGATCAGAGGTGATTTAAAAAGATTCTTATCTGTCATTAAATTGCCCATATGCTGTGGAGGGGCAAACAGAGGTGAATACGGTGAGGGTGACACCACTTACGCTCTTAGCAGTTACTCAAGCAGTGCTGTAGTTATTTGGATGCCTACATTGCATGTCTACATAATCGATGTATTTAATGTTTGCTTACCTGCCATATATGCGTATCTTTAGAGAGACTTCCTTAAGAGTATTTAAAAGAGAGGAAATTTGCTGTTCCTAGAGAGAAATATATTCACAAGGAAGAACTTCATAAAACAATTTATAGATGTCTGCTAATCGTTATCAACCGTCTGTAGATAAGTAAAGTTCAACAATTGGGAATTAGTTTAGGCAATTTAACAGACCTACGGCAAAGCTTCCAGTTAACTCAACCATCCAGTCACTTTTGATAACTTGAAGACTTTTTCTATGGCAGCTGGTGGTATAGTAGCAGCTAGAAGACAATTATATTCAGGAGTTTGGAAGGCTGTTGAGACATAAAAAGCATGTTTCTTGAAATTCCTTTTGCATGGAATAAACTATTTCGGGTAGAACTGGTGGATGTGATTCTCAGATCCTTTCAGAACCAGAAACAAACAAATCCTTTAAAGTAACATTAATTAAGGACAAGAACATAATTTAGGCGATATTCCTGGGATATTCAAAGAGCCTTGTCTCCTCCTCCAGATTCTTGTTTTGCAGCTACTCCTAATCAGAGGAACTAAGAAAAAAGAGCAGCCTTGCAAGATAATGTGTTGATGCTGTTGGGTAGGAATGCAATTGTACCAGGCCCACAAGAGGGAAAGTGTTTTGGTTGGTACTCAAGAGCATTACTAGTAAATAAGTCATCGGGTAATTACTGACTATCATAGACGCAGACAGCTGATTGTTTTTTTGTCAACAATTCATTTCAAGATGAATTCCTTGCAGCATTAGCAGCAAAGGGTGATTACTTGTAGTCAATAGATCTACAGGACGCCTACCTTCATGCCCTTATAATGAAGGACCATCAAAAGTATCTGAAATTTGCAGTCTGGGAAAGCTATTTGCAATTCCAGGTACTACCGTTTGACCTCAAGCCATCTCACAGAACATTCACCAAAGTTCTAGCACCAGTGATGGCACTCTTACATAAGCTGGGAGTTCAAGTACATGTTCATTTGGATGAATTAAATGTGTCTCACTCTAGTATACCCAAGAGAGGTCATACACAACACTGCTCTGATTATGGAGAGCTTTGAGTTTTTGTTGATCTTTCAGAAGTCTCATCTCCAGCCACTGCAGAGCCTAGAATATATAGCCGCCTCATTCAGCACAGTCATGAGGATGGCGTGTTTACTACTACCAACAGGTGAACATACATGCTGGAGTCCAGCATCTCAAATGTTTAAGCGCAAGACTTCAGTGACTCAGCTCCTGTGGTGGCTGGATTGTCATGACTTAGAGAATGGAGTTTCTCTGAGCAATCAGTCTGGGGCAGTGATAACAACAGATGTAATCAAATTGTGCTGGTAAGCAGTTCTAAGATCAGAGACAGCACAAGGGGTAGAATTGTGTCGATAGTAAGGTTATTTCTCCAGCTGGAGAGAGTTAATGGAGGTTTGGTAATTTCTGCAAAGATTGTTGAAAGAAAATGAGGCTTTGGCAGCAGTCATAAGGATTCACATTTTAGTGATGTGTCACTTGAACTGTTTCGGACCAGGTCAATCGTTGAAATGTCTAATACAATTAATTCTGATATGGGCAGAGAAGAACTTTTTCCCTCAGAGCGGTTCATATTCGAGGAAACAAACATTTCTTTCCCCCTCATCTCAGAATTTCCATTTATTGACAATAATGTTATGGGGGATTTGCAGGAGGTTCGGTTATCCAACTGTAGATCTGTTTGTGAACTGTCGAAATGCCCTACTCCTTCAGTTCTTTTCCAGGTTCCCTTAGTGATGTGGTAGATGTATTGTCATATCAATGGTCTACCTCTGTGGTATATGCTTTACGTCCAGTTCTCTGGTTCCTCACCTAAGATTGAGAAATATGAGGGACAAGAATGGCCAAAAAGACCGCAGGTCCTGCTTTCGAAGGGGATGCTCATAGTTCCTTTCATGGGAACCATGTCCTCAGGGCACTTCATGCCTGCCTCTGTCAACACTTTGGCATCTAAGACTAGTGGCTTAAGGTTGAAAGGGAGGGCTTAGGAATGTGGGTCTTTCTCTTTCTGCGGCCAGTGCAATTCAGACTTCTAGAAAATATTCTAATAGAAGGTCTTACAATCACCACAACTACATGTACTAACAGGAGTTAAACATTTATCACCTATACATTGTTCCCAGGAGGATATTCTTCAAATCCTTCATGATGGATTCAACAAACAACCTTAGAAGTACAGCGGGATGCGGTTAAGACATTTAGATCTCAATGGGATCCTCTAGGATAAATTGGAGGTTGGTTAGCTATGCTTTTCAGAGGATTGGAGGTCTGGACACCCAAAGATTAGAAACACATTTTCAGGTTGAGCGCTACATTTGGTTTTAGCATCTCTACAAGATACTCCCTTTGAACAATTAGACAAATGTTCATAAGAATTGAGGTCCTTTAATGTCGTATTTTTAGTAGTTATCAATATGGTAATACAGTTAAGGAAGTTAAATGCACTAAAGTGCAAAACCCCTTATCTTGGATTTTTGGATGACTGAATTGTATTAAAATTGGATCCAATTTCTGACCCAAAAGTAAATTCAGCTTTTCACAGGAGACAATAGATAATACTACCTGTTTTGTTTTGCAACCCAGTAAGAGGTTATGCAGAAATTATTGGATCTGGTTAAAGCAGTGAAGCTTTCCTTGAATGGAAACCCAAGGCGGACCCGAGAAACCTCAAGAACTTCCGGCCCATCTCTCTGCTTCCGTTCCCAGCCAAGGTCATCGAGAAGATCGTCAACAAACAGCTAACCCGATACCTCGAAGAAAACAGCATCCTGGACCCATCCCAATCAGGGTTCCGCAGCAACCACAGCACTGAGACTGCCCTCATCGCCGCCACCGACGACATCAGGATCCTGCTGGACAATGGTGAGACCGCAGCCCTCATCCTGTTGGACCTCTCCGCCGCCTTCGACACTGTCTGCCACCGCACTCTACGCGCACGCCTCCACGACGCAGGGATCCGAGACAAGGCCCTGGAATGGACCACCTCCTTCCTCGACGGCAGAACCCAGAGAGTCAGCCTCCCACCTTTCCGATCCGAAGCCTCCGAGATCATCTGCGGCGTACCCCAGGGATCGTCCCTCAGCCCAACACTGTTCAACATCTACATGGCCCGCTCGCACGCATCGCCAGACAGCACGACCTCAACATTATCTCCTACGCCGACGACACTCAACTGATCCTCTCCCTCACCAAGGACCCCTCGCCGCCAAAGCCAATCTCCATGAAGGAATGAAGGCCGTCACCGATTGGATGAAGATCAGCCGACTAAAGCTGAACACGGACAAAACGGAGGTCCTCATCCTCGGCTCCAACCCTCAGCCTGGGACGACTCCTGGTGGCCAACGACGCTGGGAGCACCCCCGACACCCACCGACCACGCACGCAACCTGGGAGTCATCCTCGACTCAACGCTCTCCATGGCCAAGCAAGTCAACGCAGTCTCCTCCTCCTGCTTCAACACCCTCCGCATGCTTCGCAAGATCTACAGGTGGATCCCGACAGACACAAGAAGAACAGTCACCCAGGCCCTCGTCAGTAGCAGACTTGACTATGGGAACGCCCTCTACGCGGGAGCCCCGGCCAAGCTCATCAAGCGACTGCAACGCATACAAAACGCCTCCGCACGCCTGATCCTCGATGTACCACGCCACAGCCACATCACCCCCCACTTGAGGAACCTGCACTGGCTCCTCGTCGACAGGAGGATCACCTTCAAACTCCTCATTCACGCACACAAGGCACTCCACAAAACTGGCCCAGCCTACCTCAACAGACGACTCTTCTTCTACGTCCCCAACCGCCAGCTCCGCTCCGCCGACCTCTCCCTCGCCAGCGTCCCTCGCATTCGAAGAACAACCACCGGCGGCAGATCCTTCTCACACCTCGCCGCCAAGACCTGGAACACCCTTCCACTAAGCCTACGGCAGACCCAAGACCTGCTGACCTTCAGGAGGCTACTCAAGACCTGGCTGTTCGACCAGTAGCAGCACCCCCCCCCTTCCCTCTCCCCGGCGCCTTGAGACCCTCGCGGGTAAGTAGTGCGCTCTACAAATTCTGTGATTGATTGATTGATTGAACAGTGGAGTGCAGGAAGTGTGACTCACTTTCTCAATTTTGGTGAAGCAAACAGAGGATAAAAGTCTTTCTTGCCCACCTTGAATACAGTGGCGGCTGGCATGGCTCGCGGGTGGTGGGCCAGGAGTAGCGCCGGGGGGTTAGGAGGGGAATCGGAGGGGGGACGGGAGGGGGCAGTCGCGCGCGGGTTGGAATGCGCAATATTAAAATAAAATAAATTTACCTTGCCGTCGGGTCCCGTACCTTTGCTCCTGCTCTCCTCGTCTTGGAACAGGAAGCACAGCCATGCCCCACTGACGAATCACAACGCAGCAATTCAGTGTTGTGATTGGTAAGCACCCAGGCTCCCCTGACCAATCACAACGCTGCAATGCAGCGTTGTGATTGGTCTGAGCGCTCAGCCAGGGGATGGAGGGGTGGACATGTTCTCCATGCAGGCTGTAATGCACCCTGCATGGAGAACAGGGAAAGTGCGCATGACTGGTTTGGGCGGCCAGAGAGGGCCGACCAAACAGTCATTGTGCACTTTGGAGTGGGCAAACCACTCCTCCCCTGCCCTGCTCTGAGAGCAGAGCAGCCCTGCCCATCCCGCCCGCCATGCAGCACGAAGCACAAAATGATAACTCAAAGTTATTATAATTTTATGTTTCGCACTTTGCACTACTTAAAAGCAGTGGGGCGACGCCACTGCTTGAATCGCAGGATTAAGGAAATGATCATTCTGGTTTATTAGCTACTGATCATTGTGTTCCAGGTTCCGTGCAGGGACATTCAACAAAAAGAATGGCTGCCTTTTGGAGAAGTAGACTGGCGCCTCTATTACAGATATTTGTGCAGCAGTAACTTGGGCTAATTCGTCTATGTTTCTTTATCACTATGGATTGAATCTAGCCCAAGTAAAATAATTAGAGTTTGGTACTAGGGTTCTCCAAGCGAATGGTGTACATTAATTTGTTTACTTTTTGAACAGGAATATATCTTGAATTAGGGTGATCTTTGTTTGCATAATTTCTGTTCTATTTGCATTTTCATTATTGCGAAGAAGACAGTTTTGGCTTTGGCATGTCTGCAGTAAGTTAGTGGTGGGACTACAAATGTGAATGAGAAGATAATGACCAGATTACTTAATGGTAATCCTCATTACTCTGATTGCACAGTCCGTGTACCAGTGTTCACGTTATACGTCTTCTTTAAGGGTTTTGGGGGCTTAAGTGTATCAGGAAGTCTTCATGCCATCATTCCCTTTAGGTTGTAAAAGAAGTGGGGTCTTTTTATCACAAATTTAACAGGTGTGCTTGCCAAGGGGGGTCTAGAAGTGAGACAGGACATCACAAGTGCAATTAGTTAGTACAGTGGCGTAGCTAGGCACTCTGCCGCCCGTGGCGGTCCCTGCCTTTGCCGCCGCCGAGCGCCTAAGAGCGGGGGGTGGGGGGGGGTGCTGGCGATAAATTTACCTGCCGCCCCCAAATCTCGTACCGCCCCCTCCGCCCCCCCCTTGCTACGCCAGTGAGTTAGTACTGAGGGGACGAATGTGGAATCAGAGTAATGAGGATGTAATATAGACATCATATACTTGGAATTCTATGATTTCCACAGATAAAACCACAGTTTGTGTATGAGGCAAACCAAATGTTGTCAAGGAAGTTCAGGGCCAATATCTTGGAAGAGAAAACTGTATGCTACTAGTGATGCTGGAGTACCACAGAAGCATCTGCAAGCTGGTGAATGCCAAACATGATGGCCAAGAAAGATATGAGTTTATGGTCACACTAAGTCCTACTTAGTGTGTCAGGACGGGGGGCAGGGCTTTCTGCTTCTGCCAGTCAGGCAGCAGCAGAAAGCAGTGATGGGCAGGACACTTTAAGTTTAAAGTGCGCATGTCTATTTGGCCAGCCGTCTTGCAACAGTCAGTCAGACATACGCTGGGTTAGAGACAGCATAGGGCTCCAGTGTCCTCGTGAGCGCCGAAGGAGGCCGCCCTCTCCAATCCTGGCACTTCTTTCATGCTGCATGAGAGTAGCGCCATGATTGGTTACTGCAGTTTCCTGGGTTCCGTGTTGGGGCCTGCCTGCCTGGAGTAGACCCGAGCGAGGAGGACGTCGTGCCAGGAAGGTAAGTGAAATTATTTTTTTACTTATTTATTTACTTCTATTTTTGTCCCACCCGCCCCACCACCCTCCATACATGCCAGCTCCCTCTGTGCTTGACTCTGATATCAACCCTGGTACAGCTACCCACCAGAGTGCAGAGATAAAGTGCTCAGTTTACAGACTCTTATGAAAGGTGGCTGCATTTTACGTGAATAAATGGCTGGAAGAAGCCAGTCCTTAGATTGCATGGTAAATGCACAGCACGTGCAACGTTTGCAAGGTGTAACTCGCCTCTGACAAACTCCTGAATCACACGTCTGCGGGCAATCAATCCACTGTTTGTCTGGTATCGATTAAGAATCTACATAGGTGTGAGAAAGCAAGATTTATTTTTGTATTCTGCGTAGTAAAATAACATAATGCTTAGATACGAAAGCAGAAGGAAAGTAGGTAAGTCTGAAGCACTGCAGGTTTTCAGACGAGAATGAGCTTGTAAACATCATCACGGGTAAGAAGCATGAAGCTCTGACTGGTTAACAAGGCTCTGCACTGCAAACTGCGTCACAGCTACCACAAGCACGCTCTCTTTTATGTACTGGAAATATAGGCACAGTGATAAACAGTTTGTATTTCAATTGAGCTCATCATATTTGTTTGTTCATGCTTACCAAACACCCCAGAGATGATTTTTTCAACAATTTTATGAATTTTTTTTGTCAATACTTTGGTACTGGGCAGAGACACTGCAACAGAGAAAATCATTACATTTAACATTTCTTGGGGTCATCTACGCGGAATGCCAGGTTACCGAAACAACTCCCATCCAACCTCGACATAGTTTTCCAATTACCATGTTAACAAAGCCCCTGAAATGTTGCATATCACGGGGAAGAACTCCTCCCCTCTAATGGGGCAGTCACACAGGAGCACAGATTATCTGCTAATTTTGGAGTCAAACAAGAGCCAAGCAAAGTTCCTTCGCTAATGACCATTCATGAGCATCCCAACACCACAAACCATAAGACGGGCCTGAAGCTGCAGCCAGTGTAACACAGTAGACTTCTTGTCGAGCAGTAAGCACAATTCACAAATCTGTAGCAGATATTACCCTTACGAGTAGCCCCGAGATAAACACGGATACCGATATAGCGAAAGATTCTCTAAATGGCCCCTGCCCTTATTCACAGCAGAAACCACTCTCCCAAACACACAGCCATCCACCGACAGGACACGACCAACTGATAGGTTGCATCATTTGCAACTAATCAGAAACTTTAGTCTCATACAAGGTAGATACTTGGGGTATATCGTATGCATTACTGATGGAGACAGGATGTCTTAAACACTGTGACAAGGCCCGTTTAGAGTTCTTCTATTTTTATCAAGTGCTTGTTTGCAGATTCTTTTATCTCTTTTGGTAGAAAGTTTAGACACAACAGAGGTGTTAGTATCATTGCTTCCTCCTATCTAGGCTGACATATTTTTAGGTCGAGCCCTGAGCCAGCGCGCAAGCGCTGCTCTGGGGTTGATCTTGGGTAGTTGAGCACGGGAGAGAAGCCACGCCCACTCCCCAGCCCATCTTTTTCATTGGCTTGTGTCTTTGTCCTTTACTAAATGCTGCCTTCCATTGGTTTATAGGCCTGTTAGTCCCTCCCTATCACGTCCATATCGTCATTTGTATCCTTACATGGCTACTGGCCCCTTTACTTCGAGTACTATTTTCTCCCGCCCCCGTCCCGCAGTCCGTACCTTCTCGCCCCCCCCAGCACTCCCGTTGTTCGTGCCTTCGCGCCCCCCTGGCCCCTGCCCGCCCGTTTGCAATGCAATAGGTCTCGCGTAAATGCGAGTCCTATTGCATTGCAAATGCTTGTTTTGCCCAGTTTCCCTCGGTTTGTATTGGTTCTATTGCTCGCCCATCTGGCTGTCTCAGTTTAGATAACTGGCATCGCCTGTCAATACATCGCTGTCAGTGTACGCCATCACCAGACGTCACGCCCACCCGCTGTACTTTGGAGACACTAAGTTTCCTACAGGTGTCCCCTCATAGGGTCTGCATCTTGAATCGAGTTACAGGAGCCCTGGTGGGGGGTGAGGGGCGCGGGAATAGGAAATGCTACAGCTTTCGAAGACCCTCGCCCTTCCGGATTCCCTAAACCGGAGAGATGCTCCTAATTCCACTGAGAGCTGAACGTTATTCACTTATGTGCGCGAGTTGTTCAGGTGCAGGGGGAGGCTCTACGGACAGGAACACATCTCTAGACACAACTAAACAAAATCATGCAATTCAGCCACAGAACGCCGAGGGCCCCACACGCTTTCGAACCTGTGAGCAAACACTCGTCCTCCGTCACTAACCCTCCCAGACCTGAACTCTCTGCTAGTCCCTCCTGCACGGCCCAACCGACGCACCCAGCGCGTCTGCCGCCCACCAGCAAGCAGCCCTCAGCCGTCTACGAGCGGCTCCTTCCAAGCCCAACTTGTCAGATCCTCTTCGGCACAGCCGGGCGTGCGACCCTCCAACAGATGGTGGCTGACAGCAGCGACAAGCAGCAGGGAGAAGGCGCAAATCCTTGGCACAGCTGCCAGAGGCAAGTAGGCACGGTATTTAGATGCCCTCTGCCACCCGGCACGGGCTCAAACAGGGCATCTCAAAGATTGCTGAAGAAGGGAGCGGGGCAAGAAGCCGTACGGACTCCGGATCAAGGATTCCACCACATCAGCCGCAGCGATTCCACCATACCAGGCACAGTAGTACAATCATATATTGTGCACACTGATTCCACCCAGCTCTGTTCTGCGGAGACCTTGCCCTGATTCCCCTGAATAATTCTTAAACAGATTGTTTTCAATACCGTTTTCCTTTGATTTATTTTTGTGAGTGATGTGTGAGTGTCGATTACAGACATTTTGAAGATAAACGTGTTTGCTTTACGCAACATCCATAAAAAAGTTTATTTTAGATCCAAAACTGGACCTCACATGTGAGAAATGGGGGGGTGTCACAGAGATTACTTAAGGTAATATTAGTAAGCTGCTGCTGTTACAATATTGAAAACACAGCACTATCCCTGGATATTGGATGTAAACACGTTTAGAATTTAGACCATTGTTAGCGACCAGGCCAAAGGAGGCATAAAAGAACTGAAACTAGAGCATCATTTCAAAGTTCATCCGAACAGGGCCCCCAAAATCCTTAAAATGTCCCTGACCATAACATCTAGGTCAGTGGATCCACAAGCATAGGATGTGAACAGGGGTTCCACGATACTAACTGGGCAGTGATTTCACATTAGTATCAGGTGCACAATACAACACGAAGGATACTGTCTGCCATTCACCATTGGTGTTCTAGGGGCTCGGATGCAGTATCCTTCAAATGAATAGAATATTATTACTGCTTCTGCCCCAGGACAATCGTCTTCTATAAACTCTTAAATAGCGAGCTGGCCGCTGTTTTCGTTCTTTGTCCAGTAAAGCTATTGATGCATTGGTCAAGTGCAGGATTCCATGCCACACACGTGGGGCACATGTCACACGTGAGACACATGCCACATGCGTGGGGCCGCACAGAAACCATCCCGGGCGGACAATGCGACGGGAGCCTAGAGAGGACAAGTTCTGCATCCAATGTGACAGCGAAGAACCAGCACTCGGACAAGAAATAGACTAAAAGAAAAATTGTCTCTCACTCACCACATGCCTGCCGTTTCTAAGCGCTATAATTAACAGGTGCTATTACCCAACTGTCCTGCTGAGACTCAACCCCGCGCCGTACTGATGACGGGAGATGTCAGAGTCAAGCATTTAGCTGTCATCTTGTTCTTGACCTGAGAGTTCACGCGTGGAAAGGTCTGAATTGTTGCTGGTGCGCTCAGTTTTGCATCAGTCCATTGAGTTTATAAAGTCTCGGTGATGGCAACAATATAACCCGAGCAGCTCTGACCCCTCGACCCACGCCTGTGAAAGATGAGCAGATGTTGTAACTCAAAGCATTTGGTTTCACTGTCTGCCAATCAAGGCTATGGTGTTCAAGTCCGCGCATTATTCTGTTGCATGTGGCTTCCATAGACGCCATCTTAGAAGATAAAGGCTTCTGGCCGATGATGATGTGACACAAGTTGTCAAATACGTTGCTTATGCTCTGGCTTCATCCCACAGCGCCTGTACCGCCACCTCTGGCCCCCATGAGCCCACGGCACGATCGAGAATGACAGCACTGCTGCCAGTACCTTCTGCCTGGTCCAGGAACCTGTTTCGGAAGGGAGGAGGGACAATATATAACGTCAAAGACCTATCCTGTATGTCCTTAAAGGAAGCATTAGTGGGAGAGATGGATAATAGAGACACCAGATATGCGATTTTATTTCTGGCAGTCCCATAAAAGCGTTTCAAGGGAGGGGCGAGACTGGGATTTTTTTGGGGAGAAGGGAAATGCAGAGCACACAGAATTATAACTGGGTCGTTGCCATTAAGGGGTTTTAGCATGGCCATCACCGAGAGCCACTAGCGTGAATACCAGATTCCAAATCCAGTTAGTCGCTGCCTTGACGTAGCAATAGAGGTAAACAAAGGCTGCTTCCCACTGTTGCTTTGTCAAAGGAATTCCAGGCTCCTCTGATAGGACTCTCTGAGAGCCGGTCAGTGCAGCATTGGCCCTCTGCTCCGAAGAGAGCAGAGCGCACAGCTTTGGAAAGGAAGGAGGATAAGAGATACAGAGGATGTTGACGGTGGGTGGCAGGAGGCCAGGATTTTCTTTTTAGGTCGAGCCTGGGCAGCGCATGCGCTGCTCTGCAAAGCATGCTGTATTCGAGTATAGACTTGAAGCCCCGCCCACTCTCCGCCCATATTTGTCATTGGCTTGTGTCAATGTCATTCGTAAATGCTGGCTTCTAAATTCGTTAATTGGCTTGTTAGTCCCTCCTTAGTACCACCTTCTCTTCATTTGTAACCTCCCATGAGGACTGGACCTTTTACTTCTGTTGTTACACGGTATGTCTTATTTAGTCTGTCAGCACTATTTTCTTCAATGAGTTTTTCCTACTGCAGGCACAACATGCTTTCCTGCAATATTCAGCATGCCATGCGCGCTTTCACTTTCCAAGCAGCCCGGGACAATGGCGGCCACTTATTTGAAATAAAATAGGTCTTGCATTTACAAGAGTTTGAGGTATTGGCATTGTAAATGACAATGCCTTTTATTTAGGTGTTAATTATCAAAATAGATAAATAAAAGGCAATGTCATTTACAATGCCAATAGCTTAAACTCTCGCAAATGCGAGATCTATTGCATTGCAAATGCTTGTTTTTTATAGATTTTGCTATTGGCACTGCCATAACATCATGGACGCTTACAGTGGAAGCTGAGATGTTTTTATTGTTTTAGTTATGGGGGCATATAGTCTATTTGTAAATCGAGATGACGCATTTATCGCCATATTTATTTAATCTTGTGGAGACTTTAGGGTCTGCAAGTACTGTTTTATTTCATAAATATGAGCTAAAATTGGTATTCAGATATTATAAAAACCCTGGTATCAGAACATTAATTGGAGGGGTTCACACTAGGGCTATCAAGCAAGAGGTCACGCCAGTTTGTAGCAACAAACGGCCTCTGTCGGGGGCTGCTCTGGGAGCAGTGCAGAGAAGTGGCCTTCAGCCTTGTACTGATTATCATTCCCAGGCAAGGGCTGTTATAGAGAATAGTTGAGCAGCTATTTTTATGGAAAGGAGTATGCTGTGTGATCCATCCTAAGAAACTCAATTTGTAGGCTAGCTATTTTCTCCTTTTACTAAAATTTAGCATAGTGCTTAGAAGTACTGATAGGGTATTAGGATGCCAGAAACATGTTAGGAATGTTCATATTGTTTTCGCCGGCCATATCATGCATTGCTGCACTTAAATTTTAAACCTGTGTAGTTGCCATTCATATTTTATGCACACATGGATTTTAGAAGTAGACATTTTATCCCGTTTCTTAGTGTTATTTTAAGTGTGTTATTCATTCACGAAAGAGGATTTGGAATTTCACTATGTCCCTGAACTCATCTAGTGGGAATGGTCACGATCAGAAACCACTTTCCACACAATACTTCTCAGTGGGTTGTGTATGGGTCGCATTTCAACTGGATTTCTAATTTGTACTGGTGCACCGAACTAAGTCCTGGTAACAAGGGGTTCGAAATCCAACCCCTGAGCTCTGAAAGAGAGGGGGGGGCAAATGATAAGGTAAGCTCTTGTAAGGAATTTAAACTGTGTGAATCTAAACCTAATGTTGCTAATTCCCTTTCGGTATAAACAAGGATTATGCGGCATTCAGCATCAGAAAATTGCATCCCACAATCTTCCTTCCATTTAGAGTTAAAAGTGTTGAGTAACAAAGTAACCTTTTCTGCATGGTCCTACTGGATTGTTCACCTTTTTTCTGGGCTCTGTGTTTGTGGCTAGTAGGACTCTGTGCACTGTGATAGTGCCAGTCGCTGTCCCAGTGCCACTGTGGTGTGTAGTTTTTTCCTAATTCGTTTATTTAACAGTCCAGTAAGGCTATTGTAAATTAGCACTGTACTTGCATTAATGGTGTGGAAGTTAAATGTCATATGTTAACTGCAGTGTGTTTTTACACCACCCTCATATATGACAAAAATGCATGGCTCCAGGTAGCACCATTGTGCTCTGGCTAGGCTGCACTTAAAAGGACTGGCGTGACACATGGCAGGGAAAAGTGCTCTTGCCACGTAGGAAAATCCTTTTTTATACATTAGATAAGTCATGCGTTGAATGCCCGCAGAGCTGAGTGCTTAGTATTTGCGACATACTACATATTAGAAATCGCATGCCCTTATAGTGAAGAATTACACAAAAGCGTTTTACACTTGTAGTGAAGAATAGATTTTCCCAGAACAGGACTGGATGGATTTTGGGACCTGTTATTAGATTTCAATCACCTCCCTCCTGTTTCTCTATATCTCGTTATAGTGTGGATCTGATCCCTACTGCAATTTTGGTGCAGTGCCCCCATATCAATGCCTTAAATGCTTCACATCAGGAGTGATGATGCAGTGCCCAGGTTTTCTCTAAATTAACTATGTATTTCTTCTCCTGTCGTATGTTTGAAGACCTAGCCCTCCAGCGTCTCTCCCGTTAGTCTCCAGATAGGGACTGTTGTTCTCTGTTTGCTTCATGCCACGACTATTATTAGCACATTTTGGTCTGAGAGTTTTCTTTTTATGTATTCAGCTCTCTCATGGCTTGTAAATGCAGGGTATTTAATATGCTGTCTGGCCTCACATGTAGAGCGCAGGAGTGAGAGTATTCTCTAGGGTTTGGATGCAATGTTCCATGAATCGATTGAGTTCCAGTGATATAACCAAGTTTGCAATGCCCCTGGAGTTCTTATTTTAGCCGATGCCAGCAGGGGGATATGGGATCTATCCCAAATCACGTCTGGGATGCAGTTGAATTCATTTCCCCAGTAGTATTTATTTATTTATTAAGGAGTTTTATATAGCGCTGGCCGGACCCGGGGGTATCGGAGCGCTTTACAACAGTTTTTTGCAAGAGTCATACAATAGAGCAGTGTTATACATATTGGTTCGGAAGTCCAAGTGTGCTGTGCTGCATTGAGGTAGTACGTGAGTCCTGAGATAACCTCATTGAGTGCACGATGTCTTGGGGTGAACCTCTTGGGGGGGGGGGGGGGGGAACAGGAAGGGGTCAAAGAGCAGGGAGGAGGTAGGTCTTTGTGATACAATGTCTGGGTGTAACGGCGAGCAGGGATTTGCGTTAAGGCTGCGGCTATCCATTCGGGAAAGAGCGGTTGAGGAAGAGGACTTTTAGGTGTTTTTTTAATTTTGTGAAGGACGAGATAGTTCTGATATCTGCTGGGATGGAGTTCCAGATTTTGGGCGCGTTTCCGGCGAAGGACCGTGCAGCGGTTTTTTGTTTGCGTGTTTTCATAAGGATGAGCAGTAGGGTATTGGAGCTCCTGAGGTTCCTTGTCTGACCAGCCCTCTTGAGTTTGGCGGCCAGGTAGTCAGGTTTTCCTGCTTTGTGCGTGAGGCAGGCAGTTCTGAAGCTGGCACGCAATTCGACTGGGAGCCATTTTAGTTCTCTGAGTGCTGGTGAAATGTGATCGTATTTCCTAATTCCAGTGACCATTCTGGCTGCTGCGTTGAGAGTTGTTTTGAGGGGAGCTAGGTGAGATTTTGTTGTACCAGTGAGGGTTGCATTCCCATAGTCGAGTCTGAACAGCACCAGTGATTGGGTGGCTTGTCTGAGGTCTTTGGTTGGGATGAATGGTTTTATTTTGTTGAATAGCTTCAGATTGAGGAAGGCACTCTTTGCGGAGTTTTTGATGTGTTTGGCCATGTCGAGTTTTGGGTCTAGGGTGATTCTTAATGATTTTACGGAGTTTGCCAGAGTGAGATTGCCGTTGAGAGCATCCATAGCTTTTAGCCATTCTGAAATTTGAGGGTTCTCTTCTTTGTTGGAGATGAGGAGGATCTCAGTTTTGTCTTGATTCAGTTTTAAGTGGTTTAGAGACAGCCAATGTTGGATTTCTTTTAGAGTGTCATTTAGTCTGTGAATGTCATCTATGGAGGAGGTTTCTAGATAGATCTGGGTGTCATCTGCATATAGGTGGAAAGGGATGTTGGCATTTTTAAGTATGGTGGTGAGGGGTTCCATGTATATGTTGAACAGTTGTGGTGAGAGCACTGAACCTTGGGGGACGCCCCTGCTGACGGGGTGTAGGTCGGAAGTAAAGTTTTTGATTTTTATCCTTTGTGAGCGGCTGTGTAAGGAGGAGAACCAGCGTAGGACCACCTCATCAGCACTTACCCTTTCTTGTAAAGCCTTGATGAGTAGTTGGTGATCAACCGTGTCAAAGGCTGCCGATAGGTCCAGGAGAATGAGTAGGCAGCATTGATCAGTATCGAGGGATTTGTTTGGATAGCCCATTAACATTTTTTATTTGGTCTGTGTTCAGGGTATAAGTATTAGAAAGGGCCATATCCCTCCCATCCAGTTTACCACATACAATTCCAAACTGCCCATCCTTGTCAATAGTTGAAACTGCCTGGAAAGGTGTCCCCGGACGGACCCAAATCATCACATCCCTGGTGTATGTTAAATAAAGAGTGAAACATATCTGGACCTCTTGAGCACTTTGCAGGGCTGCACACACTGAATAAGATGTGTCTCCGGGAGAAACACTATCATATCACAGTATGGAGATTTCCACTCTGTCTGTGGGGCGACAAGGGCCCTGTCACTTTCCCTGAGCTCTCTGGGTTCCCATAACCTATGAACAGTAAACATCCCTAACAATCCTTTCCAAAGACAGAAGCAACAGCCTATGTCTATAATTGCATTAACAACAGTCAGTGTGCTATAGTTAGGCCCCATGTTTGGGTGCCTACAAAGGGAGGTGACCTGTACTTTGGTCTTACTCACAGCTCCAGCCAAAACACAGCCATTTTCTATCACAGCGAGTACTGACCGAAAAAAGGAAGGTTGAGAATGCACTGCTCTGCTTTAGGTTTCAGACCGTCAGATGCAATGAAGAAGATTACCACACTGACAATCCATGGCAATATCCATGTTTAGCAAAGTCAGATGAGTCTGCAGATGCACTGGCTATTTGCTGATAGACCATCATTCCTCCCTCTATGATAATCTCTTAGAAGTCCTCCTTCTTAGCTGTGGAAAGGTGTAATTAAGTGTGTTATTAGTTAAAGGAGGTGAATACCTACTACAAATAATACTTCCAATCCTTTTCTGGGTGAACCATAAAAGTCACTAAATATGGTAGCAATGGCACAGAGCAGACAGGCTTAACGTAGAGGCAATGTGTACAGTTTTTATGCATTACTAAAACGAAGGAAAAAAAATCAAAATGCAAAACAATAAAAATTCCAAAAAAACAGAGTAACATTTAATAAACAAAATGACAAAACTCCAATATAGGGAACCATAGTTGTGAATTTTCAATTTTTTAATTAAAATAGAGCCAAGAATGAAAAAGTGCCAATGATAGTCAATGGTTGCAGTAGCCCGGGACCCAGGCGCAATTTGAGACTGGACACAATGGAGCACGATTCGGATACACCAACCAGGTTTGTCCTGGTCAAAGATTTTACCTTCAGACTTTAGTCCTTTAAGTCCTAATCCACCACAGTAGAACACTTCTAAAGCCCCCAAAACCTCAGGGAGGTAATGAAAGACTGACAGGGTGGCAGGCAGAGGCCAACAGTAGAGTCCAGCACAGGTCTAGTTGTCACTGGTCAGCTGTGCAGTTGCAGGAAAAGGCCTCTTGTAGCTTCTGTTTCTATAGCTTTAATAGAAAGACAGCCGGATGACCCCTGGAGTCCACATCTTTGAACTGGGTATATGGGGGAGAACAGGTCCAGTCTTTTAGGACTCTTCTCAGGTCTCAGTCAGCAGGTTCAGTCCTCTTCTGATCTTGCAAATGTCCAGGAGTGTTCTGAAGTGGGTGCCTGGAGACGCCACATTTATGCCTGGCACGAGCCAGTGGATGGTAATGACCCCAGTGGATACCCTAACCACAGGGGTAAAGGTTCCCAGGGATAACCCAACCTTACCCACCCTCTTTGGGCATTTTGAAGACAACCAGAGACTTTGGCCACACTGAACTTGGGCTCTGAGGGCTGGAGGTGTGTGGGGAGTATACTAGGTAATCCTAGTGTTCTCCCATATCTAACACCAAAATCCAGTTTAAGGCAGTCTCTGTACCCACAACAAACTCAGAGACAAAAGTCTGGTAGAACAGAGCTGAGCTTTCGGCAACCAGACTGTGAATATATACATACTGTTTTGGCTTTCTGTTTCCCTCCTTTGAAGTTCTCCCAAATTGTTATATGTGAGCCAGGTAGACCTGGCAAACAGGCTTTGACACTGTAAAGTCAAAAAGAGGCCAGTTGTAACTGGGGCCTGTCTGGTTGGCAGGTGTGGGAGTAACAAAAGAAGATCCCTGGCCAAGTGTCAGCTTACATTTATCTGTAACAGGGATGCCTCTTTGAAGTGTACCCCAAGTGTCATATGAAAAACGGCAGCAGAACACTCAAGCAAAATGTAACATTCAAACGGCATCAAAAGGTTCCTACCAGCACTCCCATAATATTCTGTCAAATTCAGGTAGGTCATCTCTCCCCATTCAGGTCAGCCTACTGTCTGCTCCTGGGAGCAAGTTCATACCTCTTTCACACCTATTCAATGCGAATTACTGGCTGGCAGAAGTCAGACAGCAAAATGCAGATTTAGCTTCCAGGAACTTCAGGCAGGGCCATGGTAATTTTCTAAAAGTTACTTTTCTGTAACATTTAGAAATAAAACTGACTTCACCACTGAACTGAATTGTTTAATAACTATTAAAAATTGTTGTTTAATTATTTTTCTATGTAGTCCCATTCCTGAGATGCATTATTAGTATTTAATATTGCATCCCAGTGCTTTGCTATGGAACAGCCAACTCTGCTACAGTGAAAATAGCTTTTAGGGGTTTTCACTGTAGGGACATGTTTAACATTAACCTTTTACATGTCCTTCGTTTAAATATCATGCTCCCTGCCTTATGGGCCGTAAGGCCTGATTAAGGGTGAATTATTAATTTTTAAAAAGGAAGGTTTAGGCTTGTCAAAAGAGGTTATTTTGACAGGGTGAATTAGTAGTTTTAAAACTGCACAGCTAGGTTATAATGGTAGGCCTGGAGGCATGCATTACTGTGCCACAGTAGTGTATGGCACAATGAGCACTCCAGTCCAATGGTAGCATTTAATTTACATGCCCTGGGTACAGCTGGTACTATATACTAGGGACTTATAAGTACATTAAATATGCCAATTAGGAGAATACCAATTTAACTATGTTGAAAGTAGGCCCACAAGCACTTTACCCCCTGGTTATTAGGGGTAAAGTGCACAGAGGTCTAAAGCCAGAAAAAATAGACTTCAGCAAAAACAAATCCAGAGTGACCCTGCAGAAATGGTACATTTCCAATAGAAGGCCATTAGCAAATATCTGCAGGGACTCCCAAAGAGATCTGTCACACCGTCCAAGTAAGGAATTCACATTTGCATCTTACACTTAGGGAGCAGATGTTCCAAATACTTTGCACCCTACCGAATCTAGGTATGTGCTCTCTTTGTCTATTGGTACTGTTGTCAAAGGAACAGTAGCATGGCTTTTCTTTGCTGATGCAATTCAAAATAATCTGGGGCAAGATTAGCTTTGAGAAACAGGAGGTCCTGCTCAGATGTTCTGTACTTCTTTGAAAGGAATGCTGGAGCTGCCTTAGCGGACACAGATACCAAGATAAGGTTCATAGTTAGTTCCAGACAAATATTTTTCAAATTATTGGAGGTTTTTGCCATTGGTGTGAGCATATGTATATTGTACTTAGCCACCCCTCTGACTAGGACTTCATCAAAGATGTTTAGGTCATCTATTGGAGAATCTCTTGCTGGAGGAGAGTCTGACAATTTAGGTGAACACCTTTTGGTGGAGGATGAAGATGAGAAAAAAAGGTGAAGCCACTCTAGAAGTTTGAGAGACTGGAGAAGCGCGAGATCTAGATGTACCAGGAGAAGAATGATGCCTGGGAGTAAGTGACCTTATGCAAGAATGTATCTTTGATGATGAGTGACATGATCATCTGTCTATTCTGAACCTCTAGTATGCATAACTACAGAGTCGGCGCTGCTGGAAGTTGGTCATATTGAGGGTGCTGCTCTTGAGGAACTGAGGTTCCTATCAAGGAAAATCTTTAAAGTGATGCTGCAGAAGGAATTCCAAGATGCACCACAAGCAGAAAACGTCTGTAAAGATGAACTCAGCATCCGGCTTGAAGACTGCCACAGCTGGAGAGCCATAAACACAGGTGAAGAGCAGAACCCAAGCATAAGAACACACCTGAAAAGAAGAGCCCAAACAGTTGGACCCTTTCATCAAGAGAAAGGAAAACCAGGTACCTAGCCATGCCCTGGGTGCAGCTTTTATAAATTGTAGGGTCCTCAAATACTGCAAGGTGGACACTATTGTTCATCCTCTCAGATGTTTTCAACTTGTAGCACATCTTGGAACTTTTTCTATAGGGTCACTTCAATAATTTTCTTGTATCCTTGGAATATAACTCTTCAAAGAATTTCCTTGCATCTTTGGAACTTTTTAACCTCTTCCAGTGCTGTCTTCAGATGCCTCAGGTTAGTTTCTAGGTAAGGAGAGCTATATTTGTTTGTTTAGATTGTAAACAAGTTGGATTCTTGAACTATCCCATTCACCTAGAACTAGAACTCTACCTCATTTTCTAAGTTGTGCTGTAACAACTATCTCTTGGACCTTCACAGAGTTATTTACAAATCCTGGGTAACCTTTGTTTCTGTTCGGTGACTTAAGTTGTGGATTTTTAACAGCTGTGTATAGGTCATCAGAACAAGACAAGTGTCACAATGATACCCTTGGCTCTAGCAAGATAAAAGTCCTCCAAAGGTCCTGTACCATTGATACATTGAGTGTTTATTATAACACACTTGTTGCTAGAATGTTTCTTGGGTATTTGTCAGTTTCGGTACAATGTTACCAATTATGTGAAATCCATGTAAAATTAACAAGTGCTTGCAATTGAAATGTTTATTTTACTCAAATGGACAATATGCCCTTCCACACACTTTGGGACGCATTTAAAGCTGCTGGCCGTGATTATATTATGAGATATGTCTCTAACAAGCGAAAACAATCCCGTATTTCCACTGCTGAACTTCTAACCAAAATACAGAGACTGGAACATTCTTTTTATACTTCCAAATCGAAGGAGTGCTTATCAGAACTTATCAAAACCAAATTCCAATTAATAAGGAATCCACTGATAATGCCTCGTTATACTTACTAAAAACTAGTGCGAAATTTTATGGAGGTCAAAATAAATCATGTAAACTGTTAGCTAATTACCATAAAATCGGACATAGTAAGCTTCAAATTGAATCTATTATTGATGCACACCAGACACTAAGAAATAAGGATTCCGAAATTTTAGATGAATTTGTGCAGTTGTATAGATCATTATACACGCCGAAGATTATACCTTCAGACGCTGACATATCTCACTACCTCTCTGCTATTAAAAAATGTTCCAACATTTCGGTGAATTTTGATCTGCTGGAATCCGATGTGTCACAGATGGAATTGCATAATGCATTGAGGGTTCTTAAAAAGGACAAAGCCCCAGGCCCAGATGGATTCACAGTCAAATTTTACTTACATTTTGCTCAATTACTTCTTCCACAATTGCACAAGCCCATAACTTCCTTTTTACACTCACATAGGTCCTCTGGCTCCTTTTTAGGCGCTTTAATTTGTCTTATTTCCAAAGAAGGAAAAGGCTTGCACTATTGCAAAAATTACAGACCAATTCTTTTAGTCAACGTTGATATAAAAAAAATTCTAAAGCTCTGGCTATCCGTCTTGAATCCTATTCGCCTCAACTACTTGGCAAGGAACAATCAGATTTTGTTAAAGGGCATTACATTACTGATAACACACGTTTATTTTTTGATATTCTGACAAAAACTTCACGCTATACTCAATCTCTAGCAGCGATTGCCTTAGATGCCGAAAAGGCATTTGACAGAGTATACTGGCCTTTTATTTTTCATATACTTAAATGGTTTGGACCAAAAATTATATCCCTTATTTCTCTACTCTATACTGATCCTAAAGCTGCTATTTTTGCAAATGGCCTTACTTCTTCTTATTTTACTCTCCATAGAGGTGTTCGCCAAGGCTGCCCTCTATCCCCTTTCCATTTTAATTTGGCACTAGAACCATTTTTATCCAAAATACAGCAAATCCAACTTATTCATGACACTCTCGAGTATCTGTGCGCAATACAAATTAAATTAACATAACATAACATAACTTCACGTTTAACACTCATCGCACTAAATTAGCGGCATACGCTGATGATGTCTTACTGTTACTCTCTCAACCTCAGTCTACTCTCCCAGCGTTCTTACAGGAAGTTGAGTCCTATTTGTTGGCATCTGTCTACAAATTGAATAATGAAAAATGCAAAATATTACCTCTAACTAGTTATACTTTTATGGAGGAATTTTAAATTTCCAATTTCGCATGGTGTCCCTACCATATTAAATATCTTGGTCTATGGCTCACCCAATATATTAAAAATTCAATTTCTTTCAATTTTGACAATTGCCTCAACAAATTAAATCTGCTCATAATGAAATGGCATCCACTTTATTTGTCCTGGTGGGGCCGTCTTGACACCATTAAGATGATGATAGTTCCTATCATACTTTATACTATCTCTAACATTCCACTACCTATACCAATCAAATCCTTCTATACTTACATCATTTTTGTGGAATAATAAAAAATCTTGTATGTCACTATCAAAATTGGCACGTCCAAAATCAGAAGGAGGTGTAAATTTTCCAAGATACCATAAGGCATTTTTATAACAACAATTATCTAGTTGGGTTTCAGAAGTCTCATTAAACTCCCCATTATGGGTTGACCTTGAACATTACTTTCTTTCTCCTTTTTCTTTACAATAATACTTCTCTTTTACCTGCAGACCACAAATTGTGTCTACACTGGTCCTTAAACATTCCTGTAAATTGCTAGATTCTGTCATTCGCTCTACCCCGAAGGATCTAGATACTTTCCTTGCTTCCACTATTTGGCACAATAAATTTATATTAATAAACAATAAACCCATATATTGGAAATCATGGAGAAATAAGGGATTACTCTGGATACATCAACTTTTTGATCAAGACACAGTTCTACCATTCTCACAAGCACGTCATCTTTTTCACCTTGCCTCTTCCTTCCAAAGTAAATTTTCGGCTCTACAAACCGCAGTGCACATTGCATATACTCACTTCCAATTCTCCCTCTCCTCCTCTCTTGGTACAGGGTGGTATAACCTCCTACGTACAAATCCCAAAGCGTCTACTATTTATTCTCATTTGACATCCACTTCTACTGAGAGTTGAATCAAAGGTAGAATTATCCTGGGAATCGGATTTAGGTACGGATTGGTCCATCTCCCTCTGCAATAAGATCTGGAAAAAACTCAGGAAATCTTCTAGAGCAGCAAACACCACACAAACTCTTTTCTTCATTTATAACAGACTCTTATTATCTCCTATGACCTTACATAAAATGCATTTTGAACTCCCAGATACTTGCTGGTCGTGCTCCTTTGTGCACGCTGACTTAAAGCATTTACTTTTCACATGTCCATTTGCGCTCAAGTTTTGGGTGCAAATTTGGACTCAGATTAACAATTTTTCATACCACAATTCCTTTTTTCATTTGCTAATATCTTCCTGGGAAGTTTATCTATTGAGTGGGATGTGTCCCTCATGGATACGAATTTTGGATTTACTGTTGGCAGTTGCATTTCAGCAGATCACCAGAAATTGGAAGGACTCGTCTAAACTATCCTTTCAACTATGGTGGTATGCGGTCTGTCACAACCATAGATTGGATACCACGTTTGTATACCCTATATCTCTTGCTGTGAAACGTTTACATTTATGGTCTCCTGTTACACAGTTCTTAGATGAAAGTGCAAAGCGCACCTTTGCTCCTACACCCTACCAACAAGAAACTTTTCAGCCTCCTTGACTTTCCCTTTATTGATATTAATACTGTTTTTACATGTTTATTTCAATCATTTAAACAATTATATATTTTTATTATACTAAGTTTCTACATGTACAAGCTAGCTTTTTTTATTCCTTGACATATATTATTCCTTTTTTCCTTGGACAACTTATTTACATTAATACTGTTCCTTATGTAATCCCTTATGTTTCATTGCATTATATATTGCTGTTTTAATATTTCTTCAACAAACTTACATTTGAACTGGAAATGTATGTAAGAGCAGAGAGTACCAGATGTCTGGTGTTCTGTATAGTACAGAAATGTATTACTTGTGAGAGACTGCAGGACTCCCCAGAGAGCCTCCATTTGATGAGATGAGGTGTGTGACTACAACCCAACTTGTGCCTTGTTTCATATCGGTGTGGCCGCCATCAGTATAGAGCAGTCTTGGATGTGTTTGGCACTGTCGATGGGGAAGGAGATAGGTGGGTTCCACATCATTTCTGCATAAATACTGGCATGTACAAGCTAGTGACAATGATCCTTATGGCAACATTCCACTGAGTTCTTTTAGATGAAGAACAAGGGTAGTACGGGACCTACATACTCCTAAAATGTATGCTATTAAATTGCACACCCCTTGAAAATTCTAGAAAATTGAAAAAGAGGTTAGCAAACATTTTTGAGAGCAAGAAGATGACAGAGGTAATTTTTTATGTTCACTTTCAGAAGTTGATGTACATTGCTATAATAAACACTGTGTTTTGGTCCTCCTTATTTTACAATAACAAATGTTTATTGAAGATACACAGCAAAATGAGTGCATATTTGTGTGATCACATACACATATTCCAAACACTAGTGAAAGAAAAGAGTAGCAGAGCTAAATGCCTAACAAACATGATGTTTTCAGGATATTCATCCTATGAATTATCGTTCAATGGATCTCAAATATGTAAATGTATAGAAAGAGAAATCCTGTTTCAGAATCAGACACAGATTCATAAACTGAACTACTACTTAAATATAGTGTTTCAGCCTTAAGATGACCAGCTTTATCTAACTTCAGCATGGTATTTTTCAAAGGCAATTCTAATGATCCAGTTATTCCATAAGAAAAAGCTGTCAGACTGACTAAACAATTACATATCGGTTTTATGAAACAAATCTGAAATCTAAATCCGGATTACATGCTTTCACCAGGCGAATTAAGCTTGCTCAGATTTGTTCGAGGCCCCCGGAACGTGTTGTCCATATTTTAAAAAAAGTGTCGGTGTAAGAGTCTTGGGAACAAACACACAACCTTCGATTCTATCCAGCCATGTCTGAAGCTGTTGTGGCCATGTGAAGATGGTATGGCCCTCTTTCTAAAGAAGTTTCGGTCCGATCTTATAAATGAAAACTACAAGCGCATTAACAAATACATTAACATGCCTTACTCAATTCTTCCTCTCCTTTGCAACTGAATCAGTTCACTGGGCATTGGTGAGCATCCCTTTTTTAAAGCCACTTTATTAGCAATACAGGATGCTATTTTATTAAATAACTGCAGCAGTTCCTATAGTAAACTCTTGCTATTTGTTAATCTACATGAAATTTAATCCTGCTTTTGCAATTTGTTATTTGATCATTTTTTTAAATGCCAATTAATTGATGTTAGGAAGAATGGGATTTTATAATGCAGCTTTCAAGAATGTCAGAATTTCAGAAAAATACACTCTTAGTGATAACTTAAACAACACGCTTCTATTACCTTTTATTTCTTTGTAATTTTAATTTCCTGGGCTGATTTTCTACCTTTTTTAGGTTTTCTGGGATAAGGGTGTCAAGACTATAGCATATATTCACAGGAGAGACTTTCAGAACAGGGGCAACATCTTCAGGGCGCAATAAAGGTTTGTTTTGGTTTATCTGTTCCAGGGAATTAGCAGAAATAGGGCCCAGAAGCGCATTTTCTGTGGGTGCAGGGATACTGAAGCTGTGACTACACACCACTGGATGTAAAGTCTGCACTGGATACTCAACACTGCTCCCTTGAATTGGATTCACATCTGAAGGGATACAGTTATCCCTACTATAGGCTGCTTTCTTGCTTGTGGCCAAATTTTCATCAGAGAAATGCCTCCTGCGCTTCTGCTGTGCTGGCACTGCACCTCCATTTTGATTTCCATCTGGCAATTGCGATTCCGAGCTACATGGGAGTTTCCTGCTTAAAGTTCCTGCCTTGAAACACTCCCCAGAATTAGGTTTTTGCTGGCTGCTGGATTCATTTGGCTGTCTCGGATTAGCACACAATTCCAATTCTGGAAGACAAGGCTCCACGCTGCTAGCAGCTGTTGTTATGCTGTCCAATGGCTGTCCTGTTCTGAAACATTGCATTTTAAGTAATCCATTAGAAGGAGTTTCTTCTTTTTCTTGATGGTTTTTTTTGGAGTCCTTTGGTTCAAGAAGCATTTTTCTGGCTGAAGGCTCCATAATTTGTTCTTTTGTTTTTGTCTTCTTTATGCTGTCATAAACACAAAAATACAGATGTATATGCATCAGTAAAAATATAAACTCATTCAGATTTAGAGGATTATGCATTTCGGTTGCTGATTATGAACAATACCATATGAAGGTGTTTTAATGCTCCTATTCATCTCTGACAAGCAGTGCTGGTGAAACAATGTTTGTAAAATCCCCTTCTGTTTTTCCACCACCCCGCACAATGAAGTAATAATGGTGCCTCTCTGGGGGAGGTCAGACTTTCTTCCAGCTGGCCAAGCTTGAGTCCTTGCAGATGCAAAGGGTCAGCGCTACATTTGCGTCTTCATTTCTAGGATCGGCCGAATAAAGCGTGCAATAATCAAACCACCCTCTTTCTTCGTACGAACTGACTCCCAGGACAATCACTAATGTCACTGCACTCGCATCTCTGTTGAAATCAGGCCCACTAACTGAGCAGCTGGGGAAGGAGTGAGCTCATGGCTGCCTTCAAGACATTCAAAAATACAGGGAAGAGGAAAGGAAGAATTCACAGGAGAGAGGCACGAGCGTTGTATATCAGTTTCCTCTACATTCCTTGTTAACTACAAAAGTACAGACCACATAGACTTCAAAAGTAAACTATCTAACAACGTGGCACAAAAGCGGAGGATGGTTTAAAGTTGCAAAATTTCACTTAAAGTCGAGGTCTCTAGAATAAAGGAACTTAAAAAAACAGATCTGAAGCCATTACTCAACTTTAATTAGTATCTGTTCAACTTTAATTGGTTACTGTTCTGTTCCTGCTAGGGTATGTGGAGGAAGAGGGAGGGATTTAGACTGGCCTGGAGGTAGCACTGAAGGAGGCTCCAGGGGCCCTAGTACATAGTATACTCACTCAGTGGCTAACACAGGGGCAACCCTGAAGAATGTGAAGAGGGGCCCAGGAGTCTACCATATTTCACAGATATTCATTGGCCTTGGTCTGAATGTGGGCCCGTAGAACGGGTGGGGGGCCGGAAGGGTTGCCTGCTTGCCCCCTGCACTGCAGGGTCTGTTGGGGCCTGTGTAGCGCCCCTGAGCATACCTTTTTATACCATCACTCCGTTTCAGCCATGTTCAACAAATCCGATACACTACTTACAAAGTCTGCATACTAACAATACAATATGCAATCACGTCAAACGTGAATATGCTTATTGTAAACAAAGTAAGCGGGTACACCTACATTTCCTTTAGGATACATTGTTGTTTCTTTGTGGCGGAAGGAACGGTAGTCTTTCCGTTTTCTGTGGGTTGGATAAAATATTCCGATGTCCCACCGGAAACGCTGTCTTTCTACTCAAAGAGAAAACAAAACAGTGTAAATTAACTTCATAACAGCACTATTTCTAAAAGAACGTTTCATTTTGACAGACTGTGGCAGGTGGGTTAGATTCGAATACTTTTCACTTTGTTGCCTGTGGTACTGAATATGGCTAAAGCCGGGGTGGGGAATAAAAACAGTTCTGGCAAATTTTGTCATATCCCCCCCCATATTCAGAAGAACTACTCTGACTGCAACAAGTAATACCTTTTACAGCATAAACACGACAATCTCACAGTGATAATGATATCTAGTGATGGCGAGCACACAGACGTTGAAAACAAGCATTGGCAAACCCAATAGGTCTCTCCTATGGCTTTTTCAATGTATTTTAGCCATGTTGTACACCAGCGTGGCTAAAAGTTAGTGGAGGAGAGTGGCGTGGAGTGTTGTGTATTGGAGTAACAGAGTGGAGTGTGTAGAAAGGCATACAGTGGAGTGGCTTAGAGTAGAGTGGACTGGATTAGAGTGCATTGGAGTAGAGTGTTGCAGAATATAGTGGAGTAGAGTGCAGCAGCATTGATTTAATCAGTGTGGAATGCAGTGACATTGATTAGAGAGTTGCATAGGTAAAATGCAGGCGCATGGAGTGCAGTGGTGCAGAGTGGAGTGGTGCAGAGTATAGTGACGCACAGTAGAGTGGCATAAACTGTAGTGACATAGAGTGGCGCAGAGTACAGCATAGTGCCGTAGAGTGCAATTGCATAGTGTAGTGTGATAGAAAGTGGAGTGATGGAGAGTGCAGTGGTGTTGAGTGGAGTGATGCAGTGTAGAGTGGCGTAGAGTGCACTGGCACAGAATGCAGCAGTGCAGAGTAGTGTGTCAGAGTTCAGTGAAGTGTTGCACAGCGTCCCAGAGTGCAGTGGTGTAGAGTGGGGTAGAGTGCTTTGGCATATAGTACAGTGTCAAAGAGTAAAATGGTGCAGAGTAGAGTGCAGTGGCATAGAAAGGCAAGGGGTGGCGTAGAGTAGAGTGGAATGGTGTAGAGTGCATTGGCGTAGAGTGTTGCAGTGTATAGTGGCGTAAAGTGCAGTAGCGTAGAGTGCAGTGGCGTATAATGCCGTGTCGTAGAATGCAGTGAAGTAGATTAGAGTGGTGCATAGTAGAGTGCAGTGGCATAGAGAGCAGTGGTGCAGAGTGGAGTGGTGCAGAGTAGAGTGGCATAGAGTGCAGTGGAATAGAACACAGTGGAGTACAGAACAGTTGCCTAGAGTAGAGTGGCAGAGAGTGCAGTTGCATGAGTGTGTAGAGTGGAGTGGAATGATGCAGAGTGCAGTGACGTATAGTGCAGCGATGCAGAGTAGAGTGGCGTAGAGTGTACTGGCATAGAATGCAGTAGTGCAGAGTAGAGTGGCAGAGAGTGCAGTGTTGAAAAGTAGAGTGCAGTGGTGTAGAGTAGCGTAGAGTATATTGACATAGAGTACAGTGGTGCAGATTAGAGTGCAATGACGTAGAGTGCACTGGTGTAGAGTGAATTGCCGTAGAATGCAGTGCTTTAGAGTAGAGTAGCATAGAGTGCACAGTGGAGTAGAGTGGCGTCGAGTGAAGTGGTGAAGAGTAGAGTTCAGTGGCATAGAGTAGTCTGGCATAGAGTGTAATGGCGTAGAGCAGGGTTCTCCGAAGTTGGTCCTGGAGGGCCGGATCCATGCCAGATTTTTAGCATATGCCCATTTAGATAAATGTAGTTATCTTAAAAATCTGGCATGGATCCGGCCCTCCAGGACCAACTTTGGAGAACCCTGGCGTAGAGTGCAGTGGTGTAGAGTAGAACAGAGTGGCGTACAGTGGATTGGCGTAGAGTGCAGGGGCCTAGAGTGCAGTGTTGCAGAGTGGCGTACAGTGGAGCGGCGTAGAGTGGAGTTGTGTAGAGTGGAGTGGCCAATACTGGAGTCGTGTAGAGTGCAGAGTCGAAGAGTGCAGTGGTGTAGAGTAGAACAAGATTTACAGGCTTGCTTACAGAAAGGAGCACTTGTGGAAGAATATAAGAAGAGGTAGTGTGAAAAGGCTTTGATCCTTGAGAGGCACCAACTCATGCTGGATAGCCTAAAACAAATAAAGCCAGCAAATAGAAATCCAGAAAATGTGAGTAACAAACCACAAAGCCAATGGTAAGCAGGGGGCAGAATGCATTCCCAGAGAAGCCTTCTCGATGCCCCTAAGATGTCTTATCTTGTAACTGGCTCCCTCACCCTCTAGGATTTTGCTTCGGAAGGGAAGATTTGAGACGGGACAGCAGTTCACTAATTCCAAGGGATCAGCAGTTGAATCATTTCAGCATGGGAGTCACAATTGCTTTAAAAGGGTTCTGTTGTAGGAGTATATTTCTGGCTTTTCTTTTTTCAAAATGTTTGTGAATTTACACCTCAGAACCACTGGCAACTCATACCAAATGCAGAAGAATATCGCTGTGGAGGCAGAGTGGACCAGTGTCACGATGGAATCTGGTACATTTACAAAACCTATGTCTGGAATTGGGTTACAAATTAAATTGGAGTGCACGACCTAAGTTCAGGTAGCATCAACTTCTGGCAGTGACAACTGATGCCCACAGAATGTGTGCTCATCACAGACCAGGGCAATACCCACCCCACTACAACAATGCTACAAATGTAAATGTTAATACTTTCAACTGGGTATGCCCGTGAAGTGGTGCAAGAAAACAAAATGGGTTGAGGTTCACCAGCTACCTCTTTCTCTGTGCAGGGGCCTTCTGATCGCTTTTCTATCTGTATACTTCAGTTGCAAGTATGCTGCGAGAACACCCAGGCAATTACAATTGTGAAAGAGGCTGGGTAAAGTGATATAGACAATTCTACATTCTCAAAGTACTGTGAAAGTGCTGGAGTGGGCACAAATGCTTTGTCAGGATATATCACCAGAATACCTAAGATACTGTTGTAGTTCTGGTAGTACCGATAAGGACTCATATAGGCAGTAAAATACCTTAACTGCAAATGGGGACACAGGCAGAACATGATCCTGTAAATTATGCATGTTCCAGATGCTTGCTTACCACAGGCTGCATTAATGCAACAATCCCAAGAGTCTGACTCCTACAGTTTGTCTGAACTCGCTTGTTTAAGCACTGCACCAACTGAGACCTGAAGAACAGTCAGGTTATGAATGGCTTCCTTGTTTAGAAGTAAGTAAGGACTAGTGCAAAATACTAAGGGAATATTCAGAGAAAGAATCCGGGTGGAAGTGGTCAGCTGAAATGTCCTTTTGAATGAAGAAACGGAGAGTACTGGAGCTGTGTCAGCAAAAAATATTTATAGATCAGAAGGATTCCTGTAGTTGAAGGTATAGTTTCTTACCTGTAACTCCTGTTCTCTCATAGGGGTATTTCCATGATAGTCCTAATCGTTGAATAGTCCCGCCCACCTGTGGGGACCCCGGAGCACTTTTTCCAATGTATCTTCTTAAGTGCTGAAATTAGCCCTTCTTCACGAAGGCCTTGAATAGCCACTTAAGAAAGTCATTATGCAGCCTATACAATTAGGCTACAGTGGTCATAATTATTCATCTTGTTATAACAAAAAAGGGGAATATCCAAGGACATGCAACTAATGCATGAAAAACTTTGTAAGGCAACATAAACAATCTTTCACAAACCCTTTGTTATGTGAGAGAAGGATGAAGAAGTGCAGGGCAGTGTAGCCCATAGGTTGTCATTATAAGGGAAGACAAGCATTGGCATAGCCAATAGGTCTCGCTTTTGGGACATTATAAGTGTTTAGCCATGCAACAGTTGATGTTGCACCAAGGATATTGTGCTGCAGAATTAAATACTTATAAGGTCCCAAAGGCGAGTCCTATTGGCTATGCCAATGCTGGTTTTATATGCTGGTGAAACCTTATTGCGCACTGGGGTGAAGCTGCATTAATTGGTATACATTGGAAATAGTGTGAGACCACTCAAACAATACATCCAGTAACATCACAGAGTGATTAAAAATGGTAACTTCGAGCTATCTGCTGGCAACACATTTTCAAGAAGTACATCCAAAAGGATGCACATTTTGGTTTCATGTAGTTGAACATATTCACATTCACAGCAGAATGTTGTTCACCGTTTGTAAACCATTTGTAATGAGTCAGACTGGGTTTCGCCAGATGATAGTACGGAAAGAAGGGGAGAGGAAGGGAGGAGAGGGAAGAGAGGGCAAGAGATGAAGAGAAGAAGAGGGAGGGCGGGGCAGAGAGACGTACTGAAAAGCAGGAGATGGGGTGAGGAAAGAGGTGGATTGAGGGAAGGACAGGCAGAAAGAACTTGAATTTATATAGTGTCTCGGAGTATACTGCAGTTGTTTCTAAGCGCTGTAAATAATGGGTGTTACAATTATACAATTAATAGTACTCAAAACAGAGCTTCAGGAGCAGAATGCAGTGGAAGGGATAGGGCACGAGCGTAATTTATAGCAAGAGTAATGTGAGGTAGCGGAAGGGGCTGGGGAGAGGGAGGAAAGAGGAGAAAATGGACAAGAGCAAAACCAGAGGGGAGAGTAACGGGGCTGAGCATGCCAGCAAATGGCGACTGTAGAGTAAAACGATGCGCTATGAAAAGGGAGCGTGGAGAAGACGAGACAGGTGAGAGGACAAGAGCTAATGGGGGCGCGTAGATTAGAGGAGTTGGAAATTATGGGCGCCAACGACCTGGAGAAGCAGGTGCAACTAAGAAAGGAGGACGCGCGGTAAGGTGAAAGGTCAAGACAGAAGGGAAGATAAGAAGGAGAAGGTGTAAGACAGAAAGAGAGTCCGAAAAGACGTAACAAAGAATATAGAGAGAGAAGGTGACTCAATGAAGCGTCTGGCGAGGGAAAGTAGAGAAAATAGAGAGAGAAGTTAAACGGGGAAGAAGAAAGTAGGCGAGAGTTGAGAGAAAGGGGAGGGGACAGTCACGGCGGAAAGAATACAGAAAGGAGACAGAACAGGTAGAGGACAGAAGCCACAGCACAGGGGAGGGGGAGAGAAAAGGGAGAGAAGAGAAAAGAGAGAGGAGAAAAGGCATGGGGTGGTATGAAAAAGAGAAAAAAAATGTGTGACATAGAACGATGACACGAGAAGGAACAGCGGAGAAAAAAGCTGGATGATATAAATAAGAGACGCTTTGGGGTCTGAGGAGTGCAGAGGACAGCACACAGACGACACGCAGGTATGTACAGCGGGGACGAGAAACAGACGCGCAATACATATTCAGCGCAACGGGAGAGGGAGGGGGGCGAACGTACAGGCGCTCTGGGCGGCGGGAGCAGAAGGTGCCGGCTATTGTACAGTCAGACATCTGTTGACATCCAGGCGGAGAGTCGAAGGTAAGGAGTGAAAGATGAGGGTGGATGAAAAGGAGAAAGGGCAGATAGGAGGGTGAAAAGGATTTTAGGCAAAAGAGAGAAAGAAAAAAATAAAACGCATAGACAGCGGTAGATAGGGAAATGAAGGGAAGCAAAATGAAAGGTGAATGTGGAAGTCATTAGAAAAAGTAGAGAACGATAAAGGAAAATTTATGAAAATGTTTTGGGAGAGAAAAGGCGACGAAGAGACAAAGGTGAAAGCAAGAGTCTAGAAGAAACGAGGAACTGGAGAACCAAATAAAGTAAAATGCAAAAATAACTGAAAAGAGGGAGTTGGGGGAGAATATAAGAAGTAGTAAGCGAGAAGGGGTATGAAGGACCAGGTGGAAAGAAAGGAAACAACCCTCCAAGAAAGCAAGATAAGAAAGAGTAAGGAACACGGAAATGGGAGAACGAGGAAAGAAAATCCAAAGATAAATAAGGATGGAAGAATAAGAAAGAAACAAGAAGAAAAGTGCAGCCGCCATTGTTGCCGATTAGGAGCGGTGTTGAAGATGTGGAAACAGAGTTGGGCGAGCTGCGCGACGGGACGTGTGGGGGGAAGGAAAGAGGCGCGCGCGCGCGCTTGGGAGAGCAGTCTGCTCTTTTTCAAAGCACATACTCGTGCTTGTGGTGCGCCGCTGCGCACTCCCGCAGGGCGTATGCCGCCACAAGCACGAGTATGTGCTTTGAAAAAGAGCTGCACGACGGCTAAAGGTCTCCTATGCAGCGCATGCGCGCTGCGTAGGCGAGACCTAAAAAAGGAGACTGTGCCATTAAGAACTGTGTGACCTCCAATATCCCACCATGCTCAGCCAGAGGCAGTTACCTCAGTTCTTTTTGTAGGCTGTATTAGCTGAATAATAGCGAAGCATAAAAGTGTCTGTGTAATCCACCGGGGAGGAGGGAGTGTTGCTTATAACTATCATGGAAATACCCCTACGAGAGAACAGGAGTTACAGGTAAGAAACGATACCTTCTTCTCGTAGGGGATTTTCATGTATAGTCATAAGGGTTGAATAGAGTAGCAAGCCTATCCCCCCTGAAATGGTGGAGTAGACAGAAACAATAGCCAGACAGATAGCTAAGCAAAGAGATTTCTGAGGGACGCCTGTCCCACTTGAGCATCTGTTCTAGCACAAAGGCAAGACATTAGTGTCTAGTGAATGTGTGGACTGACCCATGTAGCAGCTTTGCAAATATCTGCCAGGGAAACATTTCTCATCAAGGCAGAAGTGGCTGCCTCAGGGGAATTGGTGGAAAAGCATAGAGAAATGTGTTGGACTAGTCCATCCATAGGGCATTCCCCAATGATTTTGGATGGTAAAACCTGGCGGCGAAGTCGCTGCATTTTTTGTTTTCCGCTGTAGCGAAAAGGTCAGTAGAAGGTGCACCCCACAAGCGGAAGATATCTTGCACGGCATCTTCGTTCAGAACCCACTAGTGGTTTTCGTTGAGATCCTTGCTGAGCGCATCTGCTTGGACATTCTGAATGCCTGGAAGGTGAGTGGTTGTTACCTTCAGATTCCTGGCGAAGAGCCGTGCCGGATCACCTGGGCCTCTTGTGACAGGGCTCTGGACCTTTTTTTCTGCCCCTGCTGGTTCAGGTAGTACATGATGGTTGTATTGTCCGTCTGAACAAGTAGGTTGTTGGTCATGAACGACGGGTGAAACGCCTTGAGCGCCAGATGAACTACGCGGAGTTCGAGGAGATTGATGTGGTATGTCCTCTCCTTCGGAGACCATGAGCCTCGTATTTGCAGGTCATCCATGTGGGCTCCCCATCCAAGCAGAGAGGCATCCATCACGATATTCTGTGTTGGATCGTGTTGGTGTAATGGCATCCCCTGCAGGATGCTCGGAGAACACCACCACTTGAGGGATTTGATGGCATGAAGGGATAGAGTGATCTTGTCTTCCCAGTTTCCTGAAAACAGGTTCAACTGGTCCTCCAGACACTCCTTGAGAGGGCGCATGTGGAGGCGAGCTTTGGGAGTTAGAAAGATGCAGGAGGCCATCGAACCGAGAAGTGAGGAGATTATGCGGACTGTTGACGACACATTCGTTGGAGAGAGTGACATTTCTGGAGAATGGATAAGCGTCGTTCTTCCAAAGGACACACCCTTGGGTGAATTGTGTCGATGGTAGCTCCTAAGTAGTGCAACTTCTGGACTGGTGTTGTAGTGGACTTGAGAAAATTGACCTAAAGACCCAACCGATGGAGAAGATCGGAAGCCCATTTGAAATGTAGTTGGGCTTCAGGAAAGGCGGACGCCTTGATTAACCAGTCACCCAGGTACGGATAGACAAAGATTAGGTGTTTTCGAAGATGTGCTGCCACCACAACCATGCACTTGAAGAACGTCCTGGGCGCTGACTTGAGACCAAACGGTAGGACGGCATATTGGTAGTGGCCTTGTCCCACGACGAATCTTAGGAACTTCTGATGCTTCTTTGAGATGGGAATATGAAAATAGGCATTGTGCAGGTCTATGGAGCAAAGCCAGTCTCCCTGGTGATACTGAGGGTATATTTGGTGTAAAACCAGCATCCTGCACTTCCTATTTCGAATCCATTTGTTGGCGATCCTGAGGTCGACAATGGGCCTAAACTTTTGTTTGTCCTTTTTTGGCACGAGGAAGTACCTGGAGTAAATGCCCTTTCCCCGTTGACAGAGGGGGGACAGGTTCCCCCACCTTCTTGCGACACAGAGTGTTGACTTCCTTCTTTAGAAGGTCGAGGTGGGAGGTGGATGACTTTGGTAGAATGGCCGATGGTGGGGCAGTAAATCTGAGACAATACCCATTTTTTACAATATTCAAGACCCAGGCGTCTGTCGTTATGCGTTGCCACTCTGCCAGGTAATGAGATGCTTCCCCCTACCAGAGTGGGTAACAGAAGAGGGGGAAGGGAGAATTCAGGGCTTTGATGCTGTAGGTTGTTGGCCCACTTGGTTAGGTTGTTGGGCCGCACGCTGCTTCCGCTGAGGTTGGTAGGACCTTTGGTACTGCTGCTGCGATCTCCCAGTCTGCCATTGAGGGGTATGAACCCTCTGTGACGATGGTGGTAGGGACGGAACGATCGGTGCTGGTCGTTAGATTTCTCAAGCCCTACAGCTTTTAAAGTGTCCATCTCCATCTTCATCTTTGCCATTTCGTCATCAGCTTGAGAGCCGAACGAACAGAGTGGAACCCAAAAATGACAAGTTCTGGATACGCAGCTGAGCGTCAGGTTTTAATGAGGTCAGTCGAAGCCATGCATGTCTGCACAAGGACACTCCCTGGCAGTAACTGTGAGCCGCTACAATAGAGGGATCCGCCACCATACTAATGATCTGGTTGGAGACCATGGCACCTTCTTGGACGATTTCCAGAAAATCCTGCCGGTGATCCTTTGGAAGGTGTTCCGCAAAATGAAGAATGGAATCCCACAAGGCTCTGTCATATCGGCCCAAGAGAGCTGTTGTGCTGGCCGCCTTCATGGATGTAGCCGCAGTGTTGCAGACTTTGCGACCAGAAGAATCTAATCTTCTACTCTCCTTATCCGGAGGAGATGTGGCATGAGACTTGCGGGCAGCCAGAATTAACACGGAGTCAGGTGGTGGGTCGGAAAGCAGAAATGACTGATCTTGATCCGGAGGATGATATTTTTTCTGGAGCCTGCGGGGGTGCTAACTTTGCCACAGCTGGAGTAAGAAACAAGCCCATGGCTGGCTCAAGAAGACCTGGCACAAGTGGAAGCAAAGGTCTTGAGGCCGTGCGTTGGTGGAGCGTTTGGAAGATCATTGAGGTAGATGGCGTTGGAACAGCCATTGGTATGTTCAGTTTAGCTGTACCTCTAACAAGGACTTCTTGAAAGGTGTTTATGTCATCAACCGGTGAGCAACAAGGCTGAGGAGAATCCGACAGGGTGGGTGAATAGTCCCTGGTGGAAGAGGCCGTGTTCCCCTAGTGATGATGGCGAGATCACGACCTTGATGTGTGGTGTGATCTGCGATGTAAACGAGAGGGCCGTGATCTAGTAGAAGAATGCCCAGATTTTATGATGGCCCTGGAGTGAGCAATGGCGCAACCGTGAGCGTGAGTGCCTGGGAACTGGAGCGCTAGGCACGTGCGACAATGGAGGAGGTGGAATGACAGGTACAGGTAAAGCTGGTGGTGTCGGCAACACTGGATGTAGAGGAGTCACTGGAGGCAACAAGGTGGGTAGTACCGGCAACACAGGAGGCAGTGGAGCTGGCGGAGCCGGCAACTCCATAAAAAGCGTAGGCCGCGAAGGTGGTGTCGCAGCTGGTAGAGAGAAGAGATCAGTACAGGCGAAGTTGGCACCTCTATCAGAGAAGGAGATCTAGATTGTGAGTCAGATGACGAGTAGATTCTCCTTCTTTTAGATTTCTGAGATCTTCTTAACGTCAAGGGACTTTTTAACGTCGACCTCTGTCTCAGTCGCCTTGATCTCAACGTTGATCGGCTTCTGAACGTCGACCACTCCCATCGACGTTTGGCTCTCGACATAGAGCGTCTCCTTCTGGGTGACGGTGAGTGAGCATCCCTCGACGACTATGAACTTCTTGACATCAGGTGGCAATGTGTAGAGGTCTTGACGTCACCCGTGAGTGTCTTGACGTCAGGCGACGTTTGTACGACATCGATCTAGTCCTTGACGGCGAGCATGTGGGTGCTGCACCTCCTCTCGACGTTGACTGCCTCGACGTCGACCAGGACCGAAAGCGTTTTCTTCTTGAAAAACGCCTCTCAGACCTTCCACGACCACTGGAGGCTGAGGGAGGAGCCCTGGTGGAAGGGTTACCTTTCCCTCGCTCACAGGTCCTACTGGCTTACTGGCATCTTCTTTCTTCTTTACCTTGAAGGCGAATTTTCTCCCTGTCACACAGGGTTCACCTGGAGTAAGTCTTGCAGATGTCACAGGACGCAGGTAGATGTGAAGACGGCAGACAGATGATATAGACTTCATGGGGGTCTGTTTAGGCCTTTTTCCTGCCACAGCGAGGACATTTGTCAAATAAAGAAGGCATTTTAATACAGAAAAATACCTCTGTTTCTGTCAGAAAAAGGCAAAAAACATAAGAGGAAGACAAAAGACATCGAGTGAAACAGTAGTCACTGTTATTTAAAGCTATATTTTGAAGAAAAAAACTAAAAAGGTCGAGTTCAATGCTCCAAGGGTCCTGTCAGCAGGGGCCGGAAAAAAGAACTGAGGTAACTGCCTCTGGCTGAGCATGATCGGATATTGGAGGTCACACAGTTCTTAAAGGCACAGTCTCCTTTTTCTTCCCTTATAATGGCAGCCTATGGGCCACAATGCCCTGCACTTCTTCATCCTTCTCCCACATAACAAAGAGTTTGTGGAATATTTTTTCTGTTGCCTTAGAAAGTTTTTCATGCATTAGTTGCATGTTTCCTTGGATATTCCCTTTTTTTGTTTCAACAAAAATGAAAGATTTTTGACCACTGTAGCCTAATTCTATAGGCTGCATAATGACTTTCTTAAGTGACTATTCAAGGCCTTCCTGAAGAAAGGCAAACTTCAGCACTTCAGAAGATATATTAGAAAAAGTGCTTCGGATGCCTGCAGGCGGACGAGACTATTCAATGCTTATGACTATACATGGATATCCCCTACGAGAGAATCAAAGCTCCTGAAATGGCACATATAGAATGTCTGATGAGGACTTTGTACAAGAAATATTGCTTCGCCTTCTTCCATGATTCAATTCTGTGTTTAATCTGAAAAACTGGGGATGTTGCCCCAGATGCTTGCTTTTTTTTTTTTTTTATTGAGCAGAAACATAGATTAAAAAATGAAGTATTGATTATTAAAATTTCGGTCTTATTATGATTGATTTTATACCCTCCAATTGATTCAAACTGCGCAAGTTCTGCCAGTGTCGTTTCGATGTTCTGTCTTTCCGGTCTAAGGTATAGGATAATGTCCGCAAATAGCTTCAATTTCGACATTCCTGATATTGACGTTGTTATCCCTACATTATTTTGGATCCTAATAGCCAAGGGTTCGATAAAAAGGTAAACAGCATGGGGGACAGCCTTACCTAGTTCCCCGATTTACATTGACTGTCCCGGCCAGGTTAGAATTAACAAAGACCCGTGCCTGCGCCCCTTGATAAATATTCCGTAGCATGTTAATAACCAGGGGAGGATCCCCAACCCTTCCAAGACCATAAAAAAGGGCATCCCAATTCGCCAAGTCGAACGTTTTCTCTGGGTCGACCATCATTATTAGTGCTGGTGTTCGGTTAGCATTAAAAAAAGTCAACTACGTGCATGCGTCAGATGCTTGCTTATTACTGCAGCAGTTGCAAACTTGACTAAATCGAATCAGACTGCCATAGTGCAATGCTCACTCAATGGAGGCATTCATAGCATCCTGAAGACAGACATGTAGATATCAGACTATTAAATGGAAGGCTGGTATCATTATTCAAGGGACCTCACTGTATCGTTTCAGACCAGATGTAGCTCCACTCACCAAAGAAGAGATGGATTTGTATGCTACATCTTACCACACTGTTGACACATCATACTTTTCTAGCCTATACTACATGGACGGGAGGTAAAAAGAAACTTAATGAAGGTTCCAGTTGTCGTGCCTTTTACTCTGCAGAATAATGACAAATAGGAAGCCCGCATCAGAAAGGCAAATCATAGGACATTTAGAACATGCACTGCCCAAAGGGAAATTCAGTCCTGTAGTCTCTTATTTACCAGAGTACTGTGGGTAGCTTACAGACATATGCTCCTTCAACATCTGCATCCTATGTTGATGACCAGGAAAAAGGTAAAAATGTTGTGTTCCAAGCTGTAGGTGGTCTTTGATCTAATATATGCAATTATCAGGTTCCACGCAGAGCTGACCAACGAAACCACCTTTGTTGCCACTAGAATAGTCACAGAAAGACTCCATTAATACTGACATGCTTCCCTTATGTTCAGATCCTCACTAATATCACATCCATCAGAGCTTAAAATTAGACAGTTTTGAGACACAACTCAATATGTTCAGCTGGCCTATGTTCTCAAGCATTAAATCAATAATTAAAGGTCCTGTAGTTTCGGAGGTGGATCTCCTCCCTCAAAGAAACCAATGGAAACCACAAGTGCGTCTGAAGGGTTTGGCAATCCACCATATGCAGAACATTGGAATATGAACACAGGCATAAATAGTACCAGAAAAAAGAGCATAGTTCTCACTGTAAAAGGAATTTCCCTCATACGTGTTAGAGCAAACAATTTATATAAGATAGGAAGAGATGAAGTTCCTAAGAGTAAAAAACTCTGTCATGTTAATAGCTTAATTTATTTCCCTAAATATAGACATCACTTTCACGTCTAAGAGGTTGTCCCATTGCCTTATCGAAAGGCAAACTAACAGAGAACGTCGCAGTGTATGTAGATCATTTCTCTGTCACCTGTCTTGAATTTATCTTCATATTTAACCAGTTCCACACTTACTCTAAATCATGTCACTAACATCAAATGTAAGGAAAGAATATTTTGTAACTATGGGTGTCACTTCACTATGTATGAGTATTATTCATAGAAAGTTAATTATGCTCTAAAACATTTTCAGACACCTATCTCAGAGCGTCAGTTTCAAAATATAAAAGGGGTTATGTTGTGCCTCACACATAAAATATTTATGTTTGATCAACAAAAATGTGGACAGCATTCGGTAACTGCTAGGGTAACAATGTTGCTCCTCTAATGCCTGGTTTTTCCAGGGTCGATGGTGGAATTAAAAATGGCTGGATTTCTCGCCTTGCACTATATGTAGAAAGGTACCCCCTGGGATTAATTTGTAGGTCAAGGAGCAAGGGGGAAAAAAACACAAAGAATATAAGAAAAAACTCCAACGTAACCTGTATTCTTTCTCTATTAGCTCACTAGAGCTCTATGGGCTGCCCATTACTAGAATTATCAAATCATGCATGTGATCATATTGTTATTTGTCATTTTATTATATTTTTGAACTTATTCATATTTTCTCAATTTATCTAATCATACAAAAGTTAATAACATGTTTATGAAACCACAAGAAATTCCTTAATGGAAAGATACAATTGTTCCACATTGAAATACAAGTGATGATTTTTCTAATGCAATGCTAAAATTTGAGAATGATACATATATGTTGAGACATTTGAAATACCCCCTAAAACCAACCACACTAACATTCTAACCTCACACGCAACAACACACTAACACTCTCACCACATACATAGGCTACCCAGCCACAATTACATACACCGATGGTAATCACGGAGATAACACTTCAAAAGATCGTGTTGTAGGCTGGGATTTCACAATCTGAATGACCTCCCTCGTGACCTATATTTCTTTTGTCAAGCTGAAATTAAATTCAACATGGGCTGAATATGGGCTAAACACCAACAAAGTCCAAAGACATAACCATGTTTATAAATATTCACATTATTTATTTATTTTCTTTGTTTTATCAAAAATCTTTATACTTTCTTTTAAATGTAAAATCAATGTGTTAAACATCTACAGACAAAATTACATAGTTGTAACATGACATTTACATACATCACTAACCCCTGAGTAGAGAAACAAGAAAAGGACATTCATACATACTACCTCACATACATTCCATCTCAAGTACACTCATGCCACATTCACTAATACATATATCTGGAGGGTAGGAGACAAAAGGTTGTATAATCTCCGCGACCAATTAAAGTAACTGCATATAGCAGGATCTGAACAGCAATGGTCGACGCGCGTTTCGGTGGCTTAATGAATGGTAGCACCACCTTCCTCAGGACCTTAGCCAGATATCAGACCAATATTGATACACCCAGGGGATACTAGTGCTGATACTTTGCAAGAGACGGGCCCCTGGCAGATACTGTCTTGTGTGGCTATATCTATAAATTATTGTGCCACACTCTAGAAGTCTCATATGTCCTGTGCATTAAATGAAACGTGTATACATATATTTTGTCAGCAGAGTTAGATATCCTTATAGGGCAGGCTTGTTAGAATCAGTGAGTCATATTTAGTCACACTACACCAGTCCACTTCGGCGATGTCTCAGTACTATTATTTATGGAATTGTTTGGGTCTGATACTTCGTTGGATTTTCCGCCCGGTCGCTTCTCCGTCTAGTTACAGACGACCCTGTGCCGACAAATTACGAATTGCTGGGCATAGACCCAAACAATTCCATAAATAATAGTACTGAGACATCGCCGAAGTTGTGTGACTAAATAGGACTCACTGATTCTAACAAGCCTGCCCTAGAAGGATATCTAACTCTGCTGACAAAATATATGTATACACGTTTCATTTAATGCACAGGACATATGAGACTTCTAGAGCGTGGCACAATAATTTAGAGATATAGCCACACAAGACAGTATCTGCCAGGGGCCCGTCTCTTGCAAAGTATCAGCACTAGTATCCCCTGGGTGTATCAATATTGGCCTGATATCTGGCTAAGGTCCTGAGGAAGGTGGTGCTACCATTCATTAAGCCACCGAAACGCGCGTCGACCATTGCTGTTCAGATCCTGCTATATGCAGTTACTTTAATTGGTCGCGGAGATTATGCAACCTTTTGTCTCCTACCCTCCAGATATATGTATTAGTGAATGTGGCATGAGTGTACTTGAGATGGAATGTATGTGAGGTAGTATGTATGAATGTCCTTTTCTTGTTTCTATACTCAGGGGTTAGTGATGTATGTAAATGTCATGTTACAACTATGTAATTTTGTCTGTAGATGTTTAACACATTGATTTTACATTTAAAAAAAATATAAAAGAAAGTATAAAGATTTTTGATAAAACAAAGAAAATAAATAAATAATGTGAATATTTATAAACATGGTTATGTCTTTGGACTTTGTTGGTTTTTAGCCCATATTCAGCCCATGTTGAATTTAATTTCAGCTTGACAAAAGAAATATAGGTCACGAGGAGGTCATTCAGATTGTGTTGTTGTTTTCCCTCTTCTCCCTGACCTTAAAACTATTTGCTTAGAGGGGGTCCCCTTATTTTGCGTAGGCTGGGATTTCACAACAACCCAGTCAACGCACGTTTCGGTGGAGTTTTTGATTTGTATCCACCCATTTATGCATTTAAAGGTGAGTGATAGGGGGATCATGAGGTTCTCTGATGCTTTCTGAAGACTCACAGGAATGGAGAGATAAACCGATATGTCCCGCCTGAGACAAAGGTTCAATATAAGTATTTCTATAGGAAGATCATCCAATCAATGGCAACCATATCCGGAAAAAAGAAATCTACTCAAAGATTGCTTCAATATTGCCAACAGAATTCTTGCAGTCGGTACATTATATACAGCATATCACATTTGCCCAGGCTTATTTCTGCATTGTAGCTACTGTGGTTCAAAAACCTTATGGTTGTTAAAAAAATTCCAAAACAAACTTTTGTTTTATGTGGAGAGTTTCCAATGTGACTTTAATTCAGATATAAATCTTCCCAGTGAATCAAGCCCAAAATAAGTACCACGCCTTCGCCATAATTGTAAGTTGTTCTGCAGAATATTTATTTATCAATGGGAAAAAAGAGAAGAAAAATGGAAATCAGTTTTAGCTATGCTGAATTATAATTGATTTAAAATTTACATTTGAAATAAGTATAGCATCTATCCATGTTTTAGCTATATACAATGAAAATAATGTCTCTTTTCCTCCTCAGACCAGTCCCAGGTCCCAATATGGAGTTTCCGAATTGCTCAGAAAGACGACAGTTCCTTGGTCCACGCAAGGGAACAGGTGGTTGATGACGAACCAGAGAAGGTAGACCCTTTCTTTTGTATCAAACGGGGTCTCTTGTACAGGGTGACGAATGTTGATGACAAGACCACAGAACAGTTGCTTGTACCCCAAGCTTTCCATGACCAGGCGTTACATTTGGCCCATAGCCAAGCGGTGGGAGGTCACTATGGACAAGAACACACTCTAAAATACCTCCTAGAGCGTTTTTTCTGGCCAGGGGTATGTAAGGAAATAGCCTGTCCCCGGTGTCAAGTGGTAAATTCCCTGGGTACCCAGAGGGCACCTCTATGTCCCCTTCCCATTGTAGGGGTTCCCTTCCAAAGGGTGGGGATGGACTTGGTGGGACCCCTAAGCCCCAGTGCCCGAGGTCACCAATACATATTGGTCTTGGAGGACTATGCTACCCGGTATCTGGAAGCCATACCCCTTACAAGCATGACCACCACCTCAGTTGCCCAGGCCATGATTTTGTTCTCAGGTGGGATTTCCTCAGGAGTTATAGATCGACCAAGGGACGCCTTTCATGTCTCGCCTGATGGCTCAGATCTGTAGCCTGATGAGCATCCGACAAATCCATACTGCTGTATATCACCCCCAGACCGATGGCTTGGTGGAACGATATACGTACCATTATGACCATGCTCAAAAAAATTATAGACGATACCAGAAGAGATTGGGACATGAAACTACCCCTAGTGTTATTCGCAATACACACTCATGAACAGAAATCCAGGGGATTCACCCCTGTCAAACTCTTGTTCGGCAGGAAGCCCGGCAACCTATGGAATATGGCTGTCGAACAATGGACCAAAGAGGAGGATGAAGGAAAACCGCTGTTGGTATACAGCACAGCCCTAAAAGAAAATCTCACCACATTATGGGAAAAGGTTCACGAGCACCTCGAACAGGCCCAAAAACGACAAAAACAAGCTTAGGACCGGGGAAGCCAGTTAAGCGGATTTCAAGTAGGTGACAAAGTCCTGTTTATGCTACCTAACTCTGAGAAAAAACTGCTTGCCTCGTGGCAAGGCCCCTATATGGTATTGGACAAAGTGACCCCAGTGACTTATAGAATCTTCGTACCTCACAAGGGCAAGAGGGAACAAATCTACCATGTGAACCTACTAAAGGCCTGGGATGGTACCCAAGCTCCACCGCCTGTAGGTGATGCCAGTTTCCTCCCCGGCACAGACCCGTGAAAACACAGTAAGGACAGGACCCAACCTGGGAGCAGAACAGCAACGCCAATTAGAGGCCTTTTAAACCAGTTCCCGGGCCTTCTATCCCTCTCACCAGGTCGCACGACTTTGGTGTACCACAACATCCTGACTGATGGACAGCGGGCAATCAAATGACGTCCCTACTGAATTCCCGCAGCTCCCAGGCAGGCAGTAGAACAGGAGATGGAAGCCATGCTACAAGTGGACATCACTGAACCTTCCCAGAGTGAGTGGTGTTCTCTCGTGGTTCTAGTTCCAAAAGGGGACGGCAGTCTACGTTATTGCATCGACTTCAGACAGTGGGATGCTACACCCTGCTTTGATAGTTACTCCATGCCACAGGTAGATGTACTGGTAGAACGACTAGGCAAGACTCGGGTCATGACCACTATCGATCCCACCAAGGGGTGTTGGCAGATTCCCTTAGCCCCCCTCTGCATGAGAAAAAACAGCCTTTGCTACTCCTTCGGGTCTCTACCATTTTAAGGTTCTTCCATTTGGTCTCCATGGGGCACCTGCAACCTTGCAGAGACTGAGGGACGTATTGTAGAAATCCCTTCAGGCCTATGCCGGTGCTTATCTCGACGACAATGTAGTACACAACCCAGATTGGGAAACACATATGCAACACTTAACAAATGCTTTGAGTACTCTACACCAAGTAGGTCTAACTCTGAAGCCGAAAAAACTGTGTTTGCTACTGACCACATTGAGTATTTGGGCTACACTGTCCTGTCAGGAACCATACGGCCCGAAGTAGACAAACTAGAGGCAATCAAGAAGATCTCACACCCCACCACAAAAAATGAAGTGAGGTCTTTTTTTGGATTGGTGGGTTATTACTGACGATTTATTCACCAATTATCGAAGATTGCAAGTCCTCTTAATGATCTTTTATCAAAAGAATTTCCTGGAACCGCTTTCCCTGGGACGAACCACAGGAACAGAGTTTTTTTTATATCTTAGTGAGGCCCTGTGTCATGCTTCCTTTTTAATCTGTCCAGACTTTGAGAAGACCTTCATATTGCAGACCGATGCTTTGGACCGTGGTCTGGGAGCGATATTGTGGCAGCCTGACGTCCGCGGGGACTTGAGGCCGGTCCTTTACTTGAGCAGGAAATTATTCCCGCGAGAGGTTCAGTTGGCAACTATCGAAAAAGAGCGTCTCGCAATTAAATGGGCAATGGAGGCCCTACAGTATTACCTATTGGGTCGTACATTCATTTTATTGACTGATCATACCCTCTTGCCTGGCTGTCCCAACATAAAGACACTAATTCAAAGGTGTTTCATTAGTTTTTGCCATTACAACCCTTCTCATTTCAGGCTTTCCACGTGCCAGGGAAGCTGCAGACGAATGTGGACTTCCTTTCGAGGCACCCTGTGAATGAATGGCCCGAACGTCCATTCAATGGGGGGAGGCAATGTAATCTGGTGGTGGCTCTCCCTTCCCTCTTCAAATCGGGAGGACGGATCGGGAGCGGATGCAGACCTCGGTTGCAGGCTGTGGCTGCCGTCTAATGTTTCCCGGTGACGTCATCACGTCATTCTCTAAATGGAGCAAATCGGCAGCCAAGGCGGCCCTACATGGGGAAATGCCGGAACCTGTTGGCAATGTGGAGACATTCTGGGAGCATTATACATAGCCTCATATTGCTAAACTTTGAAAATGTGTGTACACATTTTTATACTGGAACCCCTGTGAGTGCAGTCAGAGTTTACAACATTTACTTAGAGCGCTCACCCTAATAATAAAGGCTTTGAATTAATGAACCATAAATACAAGTTTGAACAGCATTAACCTATGGAAAAAAATATTACCTTAACTGCAGACAGTGCCCTTCCCTGTTCCATAATGTGGTACTGCAAACTGGAAGCCAAAGGGTTTGTGCTGCAGGGGTGTTGGGCCTACTTGTCCCAAGGACAAAATACACATAAAAACTTGTTGCCCTTGACCCCACACAAAAGGTCCTGTGTGTCAGGCTATAGGAATTCCACATCCTGCAGTGACATCACATTTTTCCATGTCAGGTATGAGTAGTTGATGCATTGCATTCCGGTACTTGTAGTCCTCTCTATAATGGGTAAGCAAAATAACAAGAAACAGCCTGCAAAAAAAGATACACCTGACGAGAGAGAGGTTGAGATCTCTGCTTTACAATCCTACGCTTAAAATGGTTATTTTAGTATTGAATTCACTTAATATTTTTATATATTACAAAGGGAATCTGCTTAGTAGACTACTTTGGTTTAAGTAGAGCATTTAAGTAAAGCTGGTCACTTTCCTTTTTCAATGTTGTGCTTTTATTGGTATATATTTGTCAATTATTTTTAAACTATATGTATTGCATGTGCTATTAGCTGTTGCCTGACACCTTATTCAAAGCATGCCCGAGGGAAACAAGAAATCTGGGGTTCTAGCCAGATCCTTAAATAGAATCATTGGAAAATCAGTTGCAATGTCTAGCATTTAATGTCCTGTCTGGTATTATTTTCCCTTATCAGTAAAAACCTTTGAAAGTTAATGTAAGAAGAAAACACTTTAAAATGTGTTTTCAGCTGCCCTAATGGCCCCTGACTAATAACTTAAGCAAACAAAGACAGAAAGACAATGTTAAAACGAATACAGATTATTTCATCTAAAGTTCTACTTAAGAAACATATACAGGCTTTTGCAGACTCTTAAAACAGGAAGAGAGAGAGCTGGCATTTTTCTCTGAGAAAGGTGGCAATCCTACCTCTTACCCTCTAAGAGGAGCAGTGCTCTGTAGAGGATGCTCTTCCTCAGGGGGCCCCTCCCACTCATGTAAGGTGCCTGGCAGGCTCGGACTAAAGAGAAACAAATGTTATTTTTTTCTTTTCAGTCCTGGAACTGGGCAATGTCAGCTCAGGGTATGCTGCACACTGCATCTGCTTCAGAGAGACGGTGCACAGACATGGTGAGGGGGACCCCTTCATGTAAAGAAGACTGCCCTCCCCCCGCACTGCGGGGGCTGCCTGTTACGCCTGTGCCGACTGGCATTTTGGGTGTCTCAGAATTTATTATTATGCAAAAATACTCATTGGAGAAAATACACCACTGACAGGAACTCATTCTGCCTCAACTGCAACATGGAAACAGTGTGTGGGGTGTACAGTCAGAGAAGAAGAGAAATAAACTACCCTAGGTATGCAGAAGAGATCAGAGTAGGGACCTTGTCAACTAATGGAGTAAACAAGTCCTCAACAGTCAGAAGGAAACTGACAGGCTCCGTATATGTCAACTAATTGAACATCTGTGCTTTTAGTGGGCCTGGTCCTTCCTTGCCTCAGACTGAGTAGTAATTAAAAACAGACATTGAAACTGGTCCTTAACGGGCCCTATATTCATGTCCTTAATTTTACTGGTAGAAACACCGATTGATTTCTGAACAATGAAATGTGAAAAACATTGAGGTAATCTATGTCGGCGATTTAGTTCCTGTTACATTTTACATTTTACTTAATCTTGCATTTCCTAAGAGTGTTAGATATTTCCAGGTTACTGTATTTATTCGTATTAGCATAATTCTCTTATTTCATGCATTCCTTGAACTGAGTCGTTTCCAGGTGTTTATAACGTAGAGGCTAAAGGCAGTGAGAGTTTCTCATTCTGCCTGTCAGTGAGTCAAAAAGGTGTTCATAGTACATGGTCATACAATCCTTAGACTCTCTACAAAGCACACAGAGCAATGGTCATGTAAATTGTGATTCTGTGCAAATGTGTGTGAATAAGGTACACAATTGTCACTAAAGCAAAAGAAAGAAGAAAATGCAGTGCTTACAATTAAGTGAGTGTGTTTTGTGTTTGGATGGTGGTGAAGTGAAGGAGAGGCAAAGAAGTGCATTCAGGAGAAAGTGAGAACAGGGTGCTAAAGAGGAAAGAGATGAGGTGTAATATATGCAGAAGGAGAAGGTGTGGAGAAAAAAACAAAGGTGTACATGTGTAGCATAGAGTGAACATAAAGTAAGTGATTAAGACACTTTGAACACCACTACCCCTCCCACAAAGCTCAGTAATATTGAATTCACAGTCTCATAATTTCAAATGTAAAACATTTTCAATATAACTTATTTACAACAAAATCATTGATGCTACTCATTTATCTTAAACAGACAACAACCTTGGAAAAGCCAACAGTTTGGGTTGGTTTTAGGTGTATGTCAGTTGTTGTGTTATATATCTGGATACAATAACAGAAAGCTCAGATAGGAATCAAAATAGTGATCTTGTGGCACACTGTGGGAATCACAGAAATGAAGTTTACATGTTTAAGCCACACCCTTAATTACATACTTTTTAGAAACCCCTCTACTTTTTTCATCCCACTTAAAGCCCTGTTGAAACTTAGGGGCTGATTACGATGTCGGGTGGAGTACGGTCGTCATGGGACCGACCAACACCCAGTCAGCTGTCCCGACTGGCCCATAAGGATGCGACCAAACACTATTCGGTTGCATACCTACATTTTACAATGGGAGCATGCATTCCAGACGCAAACCGGACGAAATGCATGCTCCCAGTGTAAAATGGGAGGTCCAGGGATCAAGATGGGGGCACCATAGGTGCCTCCTCGGCCTCCAACGGAGGCCGTGCACCCAAGTGAGCCTTGCTGGGGGCCCCCAAATGCGAGTTCCGACAGCCTTTCTGTGTCGGAAATGCCGGCACGGAAAGGCTGCCGAAAACTGAAATCGTAATCGCAAGGGCGGTAAGAGCCGCCCTTGGGATTACAGGCCGCATTCCGACTGGCCGATGGGCTTTTCCGACCCCATCAGAAGCCAGCCGGAATGACCAGTCAGATTCCAACCGCCTCCATTGTAATGAGGCAGTCGGAAAGGAATCCGAGCAGCATATTACGTTGCAGTAGTAAAGGCTCTGACCGAGGGTCGGAGTCTTTTACGAGTGCATCGTAATCGGCCCCATATGTTTAGAACACATAATTAAATTAATTAACCTTGTATACAAACGTTACCAAAGCCAATTGTTCTCCCCTTTGAAAGGTGCCAGCCCACCTTTTATCTATGCCAGTAATTGTTACCAATGCTGAACTGCATTGGCAAAAACAAAGTAAAACATGCATTGGCAAAGCTAATAGGTCTGGTGTTGACTGTTAGCCTTCTGGCTTTCTCAACATTTGTTTTTTTGCCTTGGTTTAGCAAAACTTCATTGCTGGGCAAGCTCTGTGGCCTCCTCAGCCAAAAAACAGGAGCAAAAGTAAAATTATTTTTGGGACTCAGAAAGCACCCTTTGCCAAAGAGGTCCTTGGCAGTGAAGGAAACTACTTTATGTGTAGTTGTGCTTCTTGTGAAAGAGCATCATGTGGTCGCTCACAGTGAAGTTAGCCAATGGCTGAAGTGGGCTGCCCCATGGCCCCATGCTGTAGTGGGCGGAAGAAAAATATGAAGGACACAACAACAACCAATGAATGAAGAGGGCTGGATGAATGTCTCTAAAAAACAGAGAGAGAATATGAATGTATGTGCGCGCATACACACACACATTATATATATATATATATATATATATATATATATAGATATATATGTATATATATATGTATATATTCTCTTAGTTTCCGTTATTGGGCCAGTCTTAGATGCAACCAAGAATTGTGGAGTCATATGTACTGTACGTAAGGTTTTGGTCATATGCAAGCATCTGAAATCGTTATTCTGGCACACTTTGCCTTTGCCATGAATTTTGGAATTGGTCAAATGTTGTTACAAATCTTAGTTAAATCCCAACAGTGTGTTTTAGACTTATGCACGAGCATTGGGTCAAGAAGAAATTGATGCAATTTCAGTCTTTCTTCTTGCCATGTCCTAAGGAGCCGAGGTCCGGTTTGAATTATTGCTACAAATGACTAGCTTTCATTGATTATTTGTATACAGTTATTTTTATGGTTTTGTCACATAAATCTTGTGCTGATATAGATATTATCTATAACAAGTATATCCTTATTTATATGCACTGTTATTTAATTTGTGTTTGAAACTTTTATGTTTACTAGTAAGCACAGTTGCTGTGACAACCAACTGAGAGTGCTCACTATATAGTGTTGGATTACAATGGCGCCCGGTGTAGTGATCAAGGCGGTATGCCGTCGAAACGCGTCTAGGTTATCGTAATAAACTTACTGTGCCACAATCCCACGGAGTCAGCGCCTGTGTTTGAAGTTGCCAGGACTGGTACCATATGTGAAGATTTGCCGGAATCTTTCCGCTGACCCTCCTCGATCTGGAGCACCGCGCGCCCGGAGCCGTGTGGTTCTGTTCTTTGGAAAGAAAACGCGGAGCCCCCCGCAGCAGTTATTTTACCACTCGCTTACCGATTATGTACAGACACGCGTGGACATTTTTCAATTTGTTAGGAAGCTAAAATTGTAGAAGTACTTCTTCAATGCCTCCAAAAACATAGGAGATATGGAAATAACAAGCAACATCATTAGTGGTCTCAATGTAGAAGATATGATTCTTCTCCAGGACCCGATAGAACTTGAATTGGATGAACAAACCAATGTGAGATCACCTACGGATTTGGCACTTGCAACAGGGCTGGACATATATGGAAGTGAACGTACTCCCTATAAGCCTAAATCAGTATTCATTCCCATGATGCCGAAAGATGGATTAGACATTTTTGCGGAAAATGTCGTTAAAGACCTTAAAGAACTGGCAATATTATCAAGCAAAGATTTCACACAAACAGACCGTAATCGAAGGATACAATACAATGATCTTGTCCAGAAAATAAGAGAAAGACAAGACATTGTAGTTCGTTGGTCCGATAAAGGTGGCAATGTGGTGCTCTGGCCATTAGACAAGTACAATTTGGAGGCGCAAAAACAATTGCAAGACAGGGAGTGCTATAGCCGCATTATCCCTACTAACAACTTTGGTATCAAGGAGAGGTTCCATAAAGCACTCTACGGATGGAGGGGGGAGGGACTTATCTCCAAGCAAGAATTTGAATTTTTTAAAAATGACTATCCGGTGACACCACAATTGTATCTTATACCGAAGATACATAAAAATGCAACTGATCCTTCGGGTCGACCCATCATTGCCGCAATAGGAGGACTCTTTGAAAATGTGTCCAGATACATCAACCATTTCCTTCAACTGTGTGTCATTGAACTACCCTCGTACATCAGGGATACGGGGGATTTCCTGACGAAAATCTATAATATGTCTTGGAAGGAGGACTATGTGTTGATGACACTAGATGTCAATACGCTATATACTAGCATCAGACACAGAGATGGCCTAAATGCATTGGGTTACTATTTGGGGAAAAGACCCATACACCTGTATAAACATACTCTGATGCTATTACAAATGGCTGAGTGGTGCCTCGACAACAATATCTTTGTTTTTGATAAACTCTTTTACAAACAGCTACAAGGTACAGCCATGGGTACCTGCTTCGCCCCCAGCTATGCGAATTTGCATATGGGCTGGTGGGAGGAGCAGGTACTCATGACAACACAGAAACAAGCAATGACAGAAAACATCAGTCTATTTGTGAGATATATAGACGACATTTTCATCATCTGGCAGGGTTCTCAGGAAGCTGCTTGCAAATTTGCTGAAGATTTGAATACCAACAACCTTAATTTATCCTTCACATTTAACACCAGTACAGAGTCCATACACTTTTTAGACCTAGAAATATTTGTGGAGAATAATAAGATACACTCTAGGACATATAGAAAGCCTACATCAGGAAATTCTATTCTTCACGCAAGTAGTTTCCACCCCACAAGACTAAAGGAGAGCATCCCATATGCTGAGTGCCTCCGAATGAAGCGGAACTGTAGCACGGAAACAGGTCTGAAGGGATCAACTAACGATTTGTTTCGAAGACTAGAGTCCAGAGGGTACAGCCCCGAAACACTAGCTGCTGCTAGTGCTAAAACTAAAAGTGTGAAAAGGGAGGATCTACTATTCAATTCCACCAAGAGTAAGGAGAAGAAAAATAGCAGTAGCTCCATAGGAACCCCTAGACCATTCACAGGCTACAACACATATCACACAAACTTGAGAAAGATACTACATAAACATTGGCAGACAGTTCGTAGTGACCAGGTTATCGGCCCTACCTGCGCCAGAGCTCCTCAGATATCTTTCAGAAGAGCCAAGTCGATGCGGAGAGAGCTTGTATGTAACTCACCTACTATTAGAAAGGGATCTGACTGGTTGAGATTGCATGAGGCTTCCAACGATGCCCAAAATGCAAAGCTTGCAGGCATGGTGTCAACACCAGAATAGTTCAAACACCTTTTAGACAGGTGCCTTATGAAATTCGAGGTAGCTACACTTGTAAGAGTGACTTTGCTGTCTACGTCCTTCAATGTACTTGTAACAAACAATACGTGGGCAGCACCATCCACCCTGTACATGTCCGTATATTACAACACCTACGGGCTATTACCAACGATGATCATAGCTACCCAGTCGCCAAACATATAAACGCGTGCCATGGGGGAAATGCTAAAGATCTCTCCTTCTGTGTGATCGACACTGTCCCCAAAAATCTGAGAGGGGGCAATAGACAGTTGGCGTTTAGGAGGTTAGAATCAAGATATATTATCCTATTGAATTCTAAAATCCCGAATGGTTTGAATGCAGACAAGGCGCTAACTGTACATTTGTAGCCCTTTGCTGCTTGTCCTGTTCCCTGTCCAGCCCCTTTTCATTAGGCCCACTTTCACTTTATTTTTAGTATTTAGCACTCGTTAGTTGTAATAGGTTTCTAACTCTACCTTAATTGGCTCTGTAGTCCCCTTACTCACCTCTAGTAGCAACTTGGCTACCCACACTGTAATGGATTTCCTGCATAAGCCCACTTGGGCGATATTCTCTTAGTTTCCGTTATTGGGCCAGTCTTAGATGCAACCAAGAATTGTGGCGTCATATGTACTGTAAGTAAGGTTTTGGTCATATGCAAGCATCTGAAATCGTTATTCTGGCACACTTTGCCTTTGCCATGAATTTTGGAATTTGTCAAATGTTGTTACAAATCTTAGTTAAATCCCAACAGTATGTTTTAGACTTATGCACGAGCATTGGGTCAAGAAGAAATTGATGCAATTTCAGTCTTTCTTCTTGCCATGTCCTAAGGAGCCGAGGTCCGGTTTGAATTATTGCTACAAATGACTAGCTTTCATTGATTATTTGTATACAGTTATTTTTATGGTTTTGTCTCATAAATCTTGTGCTGATATAGATATTATCTATAACAAGTATATCATTGTTTATATGCACTGTTATTTCATTTGTGTTTGAAACTTTTATGTTTACTAGTAAGCACGGTTGCTGTGACAACCAACTGAGAGTGCTCACTATATAGTGTTGGATTACAATGGCGCCCGGTGTAGTGATCAAGGCGGTACGCCGTCGAAACGCGTCTAGGTTATCGTTGTAATAAACTTACTGTGCCACAATCCCAAGGAGTCAGCGCCTGTGTTTGAAGTTGCCAGGACTGGAGAGATATAGATATATATCTATATCCTCCACTCCAGGAAAAGAGCACGCACACGAGAATAATGCTGTTATAAACAATAAAAACACATGGTGTATCCAATTGTTAACTATATGTGCAAAATACGCAGAAATGATCACTATAACACTTAAAGTGAAATGTACTTGAGCACCAAAATGATAAAATAAAATGAACAGCCTTCATGAGAATATGAACCAAATAATCACACAGGCCATTGATCAAACCATCGAGCTAGCTGCCCTAGTAAAATTTGCATGTGGATATACATTACGCTGCATTAATCATGAAATGCAGGGGAGACATGCTACATTAAAACACTAATTCTTATGTCGACAGGCCCCTTGAGAATAAACTTGTCAGGTCCCATTTGGCTCTTGTTTGGCAATGACAGTAAGATACGATGGTTCACATGTTCAAGATTAAACTCGCACCATTGATCAACAGGTATATATACTCTCAATCTACTAACGGTCCGCATTATTTCACACAGAATGTAAGAGACAGCATACATGTAAAAATACATCTTTGCTAATGTGCAATTCAAACCTTATTGTCAATTCAGAAACAGTGTTCAAATCTACCGGCCGGAACTACTGCTCCCATAATGCCTTAGTCTAGTTCCATGCAAATTCTGTAAGGCTCCGTCAATATGCAGACATCAAAGAACATATGGGCAAAACGTCAGTACCCTGGCGTCCTTATACATTAAGGTGGAGTCTAATATCTCCTCCATTTGGAAAGCCATACCCTTCATTGCTGCAATCGAGCCCGGACTCTCTGGGGCTTTAAAAATGAATTAATCCCATGCATGACGTGTATGAGATCAAGCAGTCTCCACTTGTTGCAGCTACATACACTGTGCAGACGAACACATAAGTGGGGTCGGGGGAGACCAATACACAAAAATAGATTAGCCCAATAGTCCTCACCGCTAAACACGGTGCCCAGTCACCACGGGTCACGTCGGTCTTCCGAGTAGGGCATTTCAAAACAGGGAGAGGACTGGATCCCGCGCTGAATGTCAAGTGACTTCCTCGCTGCAGAGATGCTGCCTCCCATACTGCTGTCATCCACAACTTCTCATCCCGGCGGACATCATGGGGGCCGTCAGAGTAGCACTACCATGCTTGTTTCCTCCAGATTGCGGCTGGATCTGGTGGCCCAGATCGACTGGTGTTCCGTGAGCAGCGTCAACCGCAAACGCTGTAAGTATCAAAAAGAAACCTCCACTCCACTTCAGGAAAAGAGCACGCACACGAGGACCATTCAGGTAAAGGTTTTTTTATTGAATTAAGCCTCCTCCGACCCATATATATTTTGACTGAAAAAACAATAGCTTAATGTGACGTTATAGTTAGGTAACAAGGTCAGATGCAACATAACATTTTAACCAAAAACAGTGAAATTAATCAGTTATAGTTAACTGAAGTAACTATAGCTCGAGCCCTATCTGGTAGGATCTTGATTGTGCACCATCTTCTTTAAAGTTGTTTGCATCTGTGTTTTGACAAGCGTAGTTTCGGGGTGTACCAGCTGGCTTGTTTGGAGGGTATGTGAGTTTTGGCTGGTTTGGTGGGGGCGACTTGGTCAGCGGTGTTGGTGATCCAGTCATTGAAATTATGACCTGCCAGGTCCAAGTTGGTGGAGTCTATGGGCTGTGTGGTGCCGAGGGCGTTGGTCCAATTTTGCTGGGTGACCTTGGACCAGCTGCGGAAGGGAGCGCTGTGTCCTTTTGGGGGGTGGGAGGCTGCAATGGTGAAGTGTATGATGGAGTGGTCCAACCAGGTGAGTTCAGAGTTGTGGCTGCATCTGATTCTGTTGCTGGTCGTGAACATAGGGTTCGGCGTATGTTCTGCTTTGTGTGGGGTCTGTGACTAGCTGCTTGAGTCCGATGTTGTGTGGTCTTTCCAGGTCGGTGGAGCTGGTGTCGGTTCCATCATCCAGGTGGAAGTTGAGGTCTCCCAGAAAGACAGAGTTCAGATTCAATGGCGAGTGGGGTAATGAATTTAGCGATGGCGTTGCTGAGGCCGGCTCATGGTCCTGGTGGGATGTATCCGAGGGTGCCTCTGATGGTGATGTTGTCGTTAGTGTGGAACTGGAAATTCATAAGTTTCATTATAGGTGTGGTTTCATCGTTGGAGATGGTGCAGGTGATTGATTCCTTATGTATGATGTTGATGCCACCTCCAGGTTTGTTGGTGCTGTTGCGGTGCTTCATTTTGTAGCCAATGGGAATTGCCGTGGTGATGTCCGGGTTTGCTGCTGAGGTGAGTCAGGTTTCTGTGATGAAGGTAACGTCTGGGGTGACGGTGGAGATGGTGTCCCAGATTCCGGTGGCATGCTTGCTGAGTGATCGGACGTTGAGCAGGAGGTAGGCGAGTTTTCCGGGGGTGGTCTTGGCTTCTGGTGGTGGTGTGGCACTGGTGGATGTTGTGGTGTTTGGCAGTGGGGTTGAGGTGAACCGGCAGCCGAGGCAGAAGAAGGGTCCCTTTGTGGAGTGGAGTGATGTGAGGCAGCAGTTGTTGTTACGTCCAGAGTTGAGGGCTTGAAGGTCAGCGGCGGTGTAACGGTGGGAGTGCAGTGGGCCAAGGGTCCTAAAACTGAACACGGTCCAGGCACGGACGGGCGTAGACAGGCTTGTCTTCGGCACGCCAGCGGGGCAGCTGCGCAGTGGCCTCTATAAGTATTAGTCCTGGGAGGTGGGAGAGGTTATCCGGGAGGCGGGAGGGCAGCGAGGAGCAGGAAGCAAAATGGCGGGAAGGCGCCGAAGGGAAACTCACAACCAATTAAATTAAATGTACAAGAGAGGCAGACAAATGCAGTGGAAAACAAAGCAAAATTAACTAAGGGCTTGCCAAAATGACCTCAAGGCTAAACAACAGCAGAATAACAACAAGCATTGGCATAGCCAATAGGTCTCGCCTTTGGGACCTTATGTGTTTAGCCAGAACTTTTGGCTATGTTGTAGAGCATTGTGGCTGCTGTGCATCATGTTGAAAAGTTATAATAAAAAGTGTTAAGCATTTTTGTTACCTTTATACAAACCAAGACGACATTATATACAACTGAACAACCTGATTAAAAAAAGATTTTAACATAAAAAATGTCTTTTAGTTTTTTTGTACTTGCACTGCTGGCAACTTCTTCCTGCCTGTTCTGATGCTTGTTTGTTATACATTTTTTTGTTATGGGGGAGAGGGACATAAATAACGGGAGAGTGGAGGTTGGAAAACAGTAATTTAATTAGAACACCATCAGCGGACGGACACTAGGGGAGAATCAACAGATGCCAGATTCCGAGGGCAGACTGAGGTGATGCTTAGGACAGCATGACAACATGGCATGGCAAAATATAAATTTACCAATGACACCAAAACATTCTAATACCAGCCATAAAAATGCCACACTGTCCCTGGGCAGGGCTGTGTCAAAAGACTGTGAGCCACTCAAGCACCGGTTAACTCTCTGCAAAGAGATGGGGGATGCAAGGATAAAGCCTGTGCCAGTATTTTTGAGAGATATTTATTTCTGGCAATTGTCAAATCCAGAGAGGTTATCTTTGGAAGCGTGCATAAGCCTGAAAGAAAAAGACTACTGTGGAACAGTCACTGACTCAGGGAAAGACTAGCAATACGGACAAGTGCTGTTGAGCATGCCTGTGCATATTCAATGACCTAAAAGACCCTATTTGGATTCTTGGCTCGACACAACCTTTCATATGATCTTGGGCAGGTTGTTTCACATCACTGGGCCTCAGCCAATAGATGCTTTGTCAGTTAGTTTTAAAAGAAAGAAATATGCCCCTGGAAATGTACACACCACAAAAACGTCTGCTGACATTTTTCGGTCTGGCCCACAGACAGCTTTAGATAGTACAGTTGCCTCATGTAAGCACAAAAAAAGATCATAAACAAATAAATACATAAATATATAAAGGGTCTTTGTGTCTACCCTCTTCATCCATTGGCTTGTTCTACTATCAATCACATCTACATGGGCAATGGGTCAGCACACCTCAAGCATTGCTCGCTTACACCATAAATGATGGCATTTTTCGTAATCTAAAAACAGTACACTTCACCGCCTTGGAAGTTAGGCTTTTTTTTCTTTCCATTCTTTAGCAGACTTTGATTTGTTTTAGATTCCATTACATGTTTAAACTATCCCTCCAGGTTACAGTAATTCAAACACAACAGCACCTTTTCTTTGTGCTAGTAAGGATAATATTTTCGCCTACTGTGCAGTGCAGTGAATATTAAAGGGTTTCTATATTTGGTCTAAAAACACCTGCATGCAAGGGAGCATCCATCGTGTTCTATTAAATTATATACACAATGTTCATTAATTATTAAATATTTATTTTTAGCATATGACCACCACATTAAGGTGGCAGGTTGTTTTTCCCATTCTTTCCTATATTTTGTGGCATGTACTTATTATGAATAAAATAAAACATCTCCAGCTTGCGGAGGCCAGGCCTCTTGGCTATACCAATGCTTTTTTACGGGGAGTTTCTATGGAATCGAGGGAAAAGCTTGAGGTTTGCAGCCTTTGTGCATTTTCTATTTTTCTACTTCAAGAATGTGAGGTGCTTGCCTAGGATAATGACGACGGGGTCTTGCAGGTGAGGTACTGTAGGGGACGTGCTTAAGGAAAGATTAAACAGGAGTCGCCACTTTTACCGTTTATTGGGGAGGAATGTTAGATTGAACGCATAAGAAAGGGGGCGGAATGATGGAAGAAGAGAGGAAAGTGTGGGAAAGTAACAATAGGTTAGGGCGAGGAGAGGAGTCTGAAAGAAATAGAGAAAAGAAAGGAAGGAGGAAAAAGAAGGGAAGAATGAAGCCAAAAAAGGAGGCAAAAAATAAAGGAATACAAAGGATTAGAGACAGGCATGGATAAGGAAAATAATTAAACGTAATGTGTAAATGAGGCAGAATGAGAGGTGTGAGGGGAGAGGCAAGAGAACAGAAAATGGAGAGGGAGGAAAGTGAGGGAGATGAAGTTATGAAAGAGATAAGTGAGGACAAACTGAAATAACGGAAGAATGAAAATGCAGAAAGAAATCGAGATGAAAGAAGGAGAGGGGTGAAGGGCAGCATGGCACGTTGGCTCACGCAGTAATTGCACATCTCGTTGCCAAGAGCTGGGGCTCTTCCCATCCAGCGGCCCAGTAAGAGGCGTCTCTCCTTTCACAAAGGAAACGTGAGAGGACGGGGAGCGGACGTTAACCTCTTCGAGTACTCGAGGAAATGAGCGTGAAACCGCCTCCTTTCGGCCGCGCCTCTCCTCGTTAAAATGGACGCGAAGAGTGTCCGGAAACTAGGACCGACCGGAATCGTGACAGTGTGCGGAAACTCCGTCCCTGCTCCCAGCCGCGCTTCCCGTTAAAGCAGTGGGGCTGGGAACAGCCTTCATCCTGGGAGTCACTTGAGGGCAGGCTGACGCAGCAGCCTCCGGGGAGCGGTGGGGGCTTGGGAATGACCTTGACTGCTGGTCTCCGGGGACAGGGGACACTTGAAAAGGAGTCACTGATGTGAGCAACCCAGGCTAATATTTCTATTGTGTGAGCTGCTGCTTGCTAGGACACAGCGTTAACAAGCCTCAGCAAAAGGAAATAACAAGCGTGGCCGAAAGTGAAAGTGCCGCGTTTGGAGAAAAAGTGCACCAGGGCCAGCACGAGCTCCATCTGTTTCCAATTAACGTGAACGCGAGAGCGGGCGCGATAATTGGACACAGATGGCGCTGATGCTCGCTCCCGGGCACCCTAGGCCAGGGGAGAAAGAAGGCGGGACATGCACCCGCCTTGGGCCAATTGCGTGCTGTCTTTCTTAGAAAGACGCATGCAAAGGCCAATCGCGGGTTAATAAAAAAAAAGCACACGCACGTGCGTGTGTTCAGAGTTGAAAAGCCCTTACTAAATGCCTCGCAGAGCAGCGCATGCGCGCTGGCTCAGGTGAGACCTAAAAAGGGCTGAAATACAAACGCAGGAGGTCAAGTGGACCACCTGACCTGGGGACAATAAACTCTATCAGCCGGCTTCAGGGTTGCTAGCAATACAGCAATAACACAGAGCTAGGGCAGCGTCAGCTTCTTCACCATCACTATATTTCACTCTGTTCTTTTCTTTCAGTGAATCCCTCAATCCCTCAGATTTCCAGTATTGCACACTAGCTGTACATTGGTAGGTGCTACCTTTCTAAAGCGCAGATCAATACCCAGCTCCTCTTCTACTCTTTTTTAATTTCTATTTCTTTCATGCCTGCTCTCTCTATGAACGCGTACTCTGACCATGCTAATCATTCAATCTACAAATAAATTGTATCTTGTTATAAATGTCAGAGTAGCCCAGTCCATAATACTCTCAATTCATTAAGTAAAATAATTTGTGTCACAAAATAAACGGCAAAAGCATTACTATCTACAAGCCTTACGCACCCTGTGGAGTAGTAGGCCTAACTCCTCCTGAATTCACCTTTTCACCACTCTAAAACAGACAACCTTAACTCAAAGCATAGAATATGGCATTGGAGCTGCAGGGCTTATAGCTTAACGTAGGATTACCGGTTAGTCACATAAAAGGTGTTATATGGCTCCTTAAGAGAGTCACCGGAAAGGTATTAAACGGCTCCTTAAAAGCGTTCCATTTGGAGGAAAAAACTCACAAAGTATTTTTTTTAAATCATTGGCAATCTTGCAACTCTTGATTGAAGATAGGGATCAAAACTGAAGTTATTAGCAAGCAACCAAGTTTCCATCAGGAAACAGGAAACAGACAGGCAAGAGTATCCAAAAGAAGATCCGTTTGAAGTTGCAAAGTAAAAATCAGAGCCAAAAATAGGTGGAAGCGGGCAAAGAATTAAACAAAAAATAAATAGAGATACAAATGCATTGCGACACATACATCACTTAGAAATGAAAATTATATATGACCAAACAAGAACTGACAACACTGGAAAAGAATACTCCATCTTGTTTTGGGAACCTTGAATAGCATTCTATGGCCAGACCACCATCTTGAAAAGAGCAGACTATAAGGCTTGGCCACACTGCTTTCTTGAAACCCACAACTTCCGTCTGGCACAAGAAGAACCCCACATTTGACATCTTTACTCAGAGCTGAATTCCGCAGTCTCTTTGCTGCTCTTCATACCCAACACCCCATGCTGCTTTCGAAACATATATCTGGGTAACCGCAAGTGCAGAGACACCAGTGTGGCCTAGGCTATGTCTTTAACCATGCAGCACTAAGCAACATGCTGTCTAAGAGTGCATGGAGTGCTCCATCTTCTCCTGGGCACAAATAAACTCTGATAATCTATTGGTGCCTGCACAGTTCTCTGCACAGAAGTAACAGAACTTGCCATGTCATGTGGTGAGCTCTCCAGAGTGGTGCTGGATAACTTCAACTGCAGCAGAGTACTCTGAGTCAGGCTTGAGATAAGCAAAAGGGTTTTGTTGATATGGCTATTCGCTGGCTTTTGAATGCCAACAGGTTTCAATAGGTATCAAAGTTGGGAGATAGTGAGTCATGGAGCTACAAACATTACGCTTTCACCACAGCTGAAAAGACAGTGCAGAGTGGTTTCAATCATGTACTAAAAAGCAGGCCAAATAACGAACCTGTAACACACAAGCATTTGCAATGCAATCGGTCTCGCCTTTGGGACCTTATATGTATTTAGCTATGCAGCACATTAGCCTGGGTGCTGAAACATCTACTGTTCTTTAACATGGAGGGAAAGTAAGCACCAGACTGCGTGACACGCCAGGTATGGGAACACATGGAGAGAAATATTGCCTTTCAGCGGGAAATGGTATAGTCCAAAGCTCTGTTTTTAATATAAAATCAGGGCCTTCGGTGGTCATATCACTGAAAATACCAGATTTGAAAGAAATATTATTGTCTACAGGTGCTCGTGGAAGACAATTTCTATGGACTGGAATCTAGAGAATGCTAAAGTGATTCTAGTATTTTACTGACCTCTGCTGGTCGTTTTCTATCAAGAAAGTTAAATAGAGGCAGTTGCCAGAAAAATAAAAGAAAGAAAGTCCCTCAGCAGAAAGCAATTCTGATATTTTACTGACCTCTACTGGTCGTTTTCTATCAAGACAGTTACATAGAGGCAGTTGAACAGAAAAAAAGTCCCTAAGCAGCAGCAGACAAGTCCTAGGGCTGATCTGCAGAGCCCACAAAGTACATACACATATAAGTATATACTAAAGTATATACAAGAGGTCTCGAATGCTCGCCATAAAAAAGCAAATGGATGACAAAATCCGGCATTAAATCCCAGAAATAAGGGGCTCATTACGATGGTGGAACGATCGTTCCGCCATCAAATTGAGAATTACGCAACAACATATTAGGATGGCGGTGGGTATCACGGCGGACGCAAAGTCCGTCAGCCGCTTTTCCGCCGGTGGCAATCGCACCGATTGCCTGGCGGGCGGAGCAGGGCCACTAATATGGTGGCGGTGCCTAGCCCGCCATATTAGGATGTGGTTTCAGGAGGCCTTTCCATGGCGGCGATGCCGCAATGGAAAGGCTGGCGGGGATTGGGTTTGGGGGCCCTTTGCAGGCCCCCCATGTGGGGGGCGGGGGTGTCGCTGCACTGGGGGGTACCTATGGTACCCCCCTGCATTTCCATGCACCAAGTGGCAGGCACCGCGTGGTGCCTGCCACGTGGTGCAGGGAAATGCGGTGCAAGCACCTTTCACATTGCGGACGGTGCTGCAGCCAGCAGCACCGCCCGCAATGTTAAAGGCCCAGGATGCGCCCGACAGTATGGCGGTCGCATCCTAATTGCAGTGGTGGGACCGCCGCATGTCTGGCGGGAAGTCCCAATCACCGCTACGGTGGCGGGCAGACAAAGTCCGCCCGCCATCGTAATCAGCCCCTAAGTTCTTAATGAATTAATTGCTAAATCAAGGGATACTTCTCCACAATATGGGCCCGTAAAATCCAGACTACTCTGCAGTCACCGACCACTTGAGAATACATTTGTGCACCTATCAAAACCTGTTGTTTATACACTTCGGGACAAAGTGCTCAATGGTGCTGATGATATAAACAGCCACCTCTGTGCTGGCCCCATAAGATTTCTTCTAGGCATTCTGACAGATATTCCTAAACAACATAATTATTTATTTTTTTGTTCGCTGTGATCATTAGGTGATGATTTGGTATGGGATGGATGGAAGGGCTGTTGCCTTTTAAACAATTCTGTTTTAAGACTGTGTTTATTGTAACAAAATGGAAAAACATATTATGGGAGATTGTGTTGGGTTTGTGGAGGCCAAATGATATCAGGATTCAAAATAAGGCACTTGTTCCCAAAGTAATACAGCCAGTAAAGGAGGCAATACCATCCATGTACCCTGGCCCTTCGGTCTACAGTCCTCAGTTGTGAGCTATTTTCAAACAAAATAACACTTTATACAGCTTGCCATTTTACAACACTTCAATTTGGCCATAAGATAATGGAGAACAGGACAGGACAGATAAGAGGGCAACTCCAACAGATTTACTTTCGCCTCATGATTCCTTTATATGTAGGGAAACTGGAATTAAGCAATTCTGCAGGAGAAGCTTTATCTGCATAATATGGATTTACTGCACTTTCTACAAAATCCGCAAGAAAAAAACAAATTGTTTCTAAATCAAGTGGATCAAATGTTACTGACACAAGAATTGGCAAAACCAATAGGTCTCGGGTTTCAGGCCTATTGTCTTTGTCAATGTTTTTCAAGCAAAAATGATTTTTGCAGATGCTATGCCCTATCAGTAAATTAAAAAACGAAAAGAAAAAAAGACATAATGATGCAACACACGGATGAGTGCGTATGCGCCATGACATTATGCAGTTGCATCATTCAGTGGGTCGTGCGCCTACGGAATGACGAAGGTGCTAACTATTTTTACCGATCCAAGAAGGAGACTACCACTTAGCAGTAAATAAGAAAATTAAGTTTCGCTTGGGCAAAAGTGCATTTGTGAAAGCGAAGCAGCAGGCAGCAAATGGAAGCTGTTTGGGCCAGTCAAAAGAAGTAAAATTAAGTGTTTTATGTACCACTTTGGGTTGGAGAGAAACAAAAGAGCGGACAGGAGGGGAGCAATGGACAAGGGGGATTAAATAAATTAAAAAAACAGGGTGAGCAGAAAGGAGCAACAAGGAGAGTGTGTATCTAACAGGAAAAGCAGAACATGACAGAAAGAGCAGGTGGGGGCAGGTATTTAATGGGGGTAAGCTGTACACCAGGGAGAGAGCTGGCAAACACATGCACTCTCATGGAGTGCTTAAAGAAAAAGAAAAATGTAGTTTCTAAGCAGTGAATAATGGAAGGATACAAATCACCCAATCCAAAGGATGGTAAAAAGGCAATCCTTTTATCCTTTCCCAAGGCAGGGAAAAAGACAACAAGAGGATGGCATGCCATTGAATAGGAAGCACGTAAATGAAAGTGGCAATAAAGCTAACCAATGGCAAACAATTGGCAGGCTGTAAGTCCACTGTAAGCTTTTAGTATAGTCCACAAGAGGATTCTGCCTTCCAGAGAGCTCGCCTACAGACAAGTAAAAGCTATTTATAAGCGAGATGTAAAAAACAAAATACAGGTGGTGCCACAAAGTGGCAGACTCTGCAAAGAATAACTGGTTAATGTTCAGTTGCTGATTGCTATATTCTGGTTTTATACTGGTACTAATGAGGTGCAACCTCTGCACAGGCTGTTTTATATGTGGTAAAACGATAAAAAATACTGCTGCTGCATTATGCCAAATAATTTGCCTTCCCTTGCACCATAATTTAGTCAACACTGATGTTTAATTGGGGGCGTGGCCAAATGGCAGCGGTGTCGGATGTGCCTTAAGCTCACTCCCCACCTGGCCTGCTACTAATCCTCCTGAATTCCTGCTACAACTCATGCCTGCTGCTTTTTGCTCTCCCCAAAGCCACCAAAAGCAGCGGAGGGGGAAGATCATCCAGTGATCACAGCCGGGAGATGCAGTGGTGGACCTTGCAGCTTGCGGCCCAGCACGGAGAGGTGGAGGGAGCAGACCTCGGACCGGGAGTCGCCCTTCCTTTCTGGATGCGGCGGGCCTGGCGGAGGCTCCCCTTGTAGACTGCATCTGGGCTGCAGGACTCCCTGGCCGGCTGGTGCCCAACGTGACCAGTGGCCTGTGAGCCACACCGGAACCGAGGACTGAGGCCGGTATGCCGGGAGCTCTCCTTTACGGACTCGCTCCGGTGCCTTTCCCGTGGCAGGAGCCCTCCACCTCCATGGGGCAGCAGTGAGTGTTCTCATGGGGGCCTGAGAGGCCCGAGGCGCGAGAGGGGGACACCGACAAACCATGGCGGCCAGCTCCGCCTGAGAATATCAGTGAGACAAGCGTTGGGCCCGGGGTGCGACGGGGAGAGCGCGGTTCTGCAGTTTGGCCCTCTCCCCCCATCTCCCTCTTGCTGGAGCCTGCGAGAGTAAAGACGGGATGCTTGGGGAGTTTGCATGTATCTCCTGAGGCAAGGGACGACTTCGCTGGTGGAACTGCGCTGTAAGCCTGGGTCCCAACCCTGTGGAGAGAGACGGAGGCCGGTGTGGACACCTATCGGCCCGCAAGGGGAAGCAATGCCTATTGTGAGAGACCGAGGGGAGAGGGAGCTGAGGTGACACCGTGAAGGAGGTCGGGGGGGGCCCCCAGATAGCTGGTGAAATCACGCTGGAGCAGGAGGGCGGGTTAGGGAGGCCACACGCTGTATGGGTGATGTTTTTGGGCTGAGGCCGAATGGAGGACTACCTGGAGGCCTCCTCTCACCAGGTGGTTTCCAGGGGGACTAGTGCCTTTGTCCTGTGTGAGCGTAGACTGAGTTTGGGGGTAACAGGCTGGCGCCTCACCCTTGGCCTCCGTGCGCCCCTCTCCCCCTACTCCCATATTGAGATCACATCCCGGGCCAGCGGGCGACCGACCTGTGAATCCACGCATGTCCTGACATCCTGGGATTTGGCAATCGGCTTGTGTGTGGCTGCGGGACCTCCTCTCTCCCAGATCCAGTTGCACACTCACAAATATTCAAGGAGGAGGCTCTCGCCCTCACCTCCCGCTGGATACGATCTGACTGATGCCGGTCCTCTGACTTCGTGCGGGCCCGTGCCTTCCATAGACGGGGGACGCCTTCCCACCATCCAGAATATGGCCCGCGACAAAGAACTAAAGCCTCCCCAGCAAGGAAAGATGGGTTGCTACGCTAAGGTAGTTACGCCAGCGGTGGAAGAGGCCTCGCCAGCAGAATCTAACAGCGCGGCCCTCCTCTTGGCCATTCAGTCTTCTAGAGAGGCTCTGGAGTGGGGGGTGGGGAGGGAGGTGCACACAAGGTCTCTCTTTTGCGCCAAGACCTCCCAAATGTCGCTGAGAGAGTCACCACAGCACAGACTATAATATCTTAACTGGAAGATACAGTCCAGAGTCTCAGAAAGGACCTGGCGGAGCACGAGCCACAAATAAGGAGGTGGTGTGGCGGCTTGAAGATGCTGAAAACCAGGCCTGAAGCAACAACCTTAGGTTCGTTGGATTCCCCGAGGGCTCAAACGCGCAACGATTCCTCGATGTATGGCTGCGAAGCATCCTGCCGCATCATAAACTCTCTCCCTGCTTTATGATTGAAAGGCCTCTAGTCTGACAGCGGGGGTGTGGAATCAAAACTTTGGACCCTAGCAGACGACTGCAACACGCTCTGCTGAGACAGAGACTGCAACCACAGACTGGTCCACTGTTCAACTGTGTATCTGAAGCCACCGCTTCCAGGGGTAGTTGGCTTTGATTGAGTGAGCATGTGTTAGGGGTGTGAATTTGTGTGTGGGGGAGGGAGGCTACAGACCACTCAGATTCCCTGTTGGGTAGTTGTTGTGTTATGGGGTTATACACTCGCAGGGGTCATTGGCGGTGGGGAGGTCACATGTTCAGAGAGTTCTGGAAGTTTCAGTTTGGGGCATGACACCACCGACACACCAGTTTATGACAGGCCCCTGCGAGGGCGACATGCACCATAATGCCCATCAGTTAGTGCATGAGGGGGCATTTGCCTCTTGTATTGTCTGATTCACGATGGTTACATCACAGTTGGATACCAAGACCCTTTCGGTCCTAATCATGGAATGCAAATGGTCTTGGAGACAAGATTAAGAGGGGCCTGGTTGCCCAATATATTAAACGTCTTCACCCAGAAGTGATACTCCTACCAGAGACCCATCTTAAAGAAACACAGTGTAAATTCCTAGGGAGAGGTGCCTACGCCACACTTACCCACGCGGGATACACCTCGGGGTCCAGGGGCATAGCTATCCTGATTAGGAAGACCCACCTTTCCAGATAATAAAACAGTGGATAGACCAATTAGGGAGATATGTGGGAGTATGGGGGTTTTGGGGCAGAGCAGACGTTGCGTTGATCAGTGTTTATGCACCCTCCCCTTGTACTGGAAAAGCTGGCTGAGTTGCTGTTGGAAGCAGATTCACCACTCCATATCATGGGGGGAGAATTTAATGATGTAATGACTAACGAGATGGATAGGTCGTGCTCCCGGGGAATGGTACACACCCCACCCCCCTGTTATGTTTCGTAGGGTACCCCAATATAGGCTTGACAAGTTATCTGACCCTTCACCTACATTTACCGTACCATTGTACTAAATAACGGGTTTTGGTATAGACCTTTTACCTAGTTAAGCGCTGCATGAATGTTGTGTGGTTTTCCCTGAAAACTAGCCTAATTAATTATGCATAAGGATTCTCAGAATCACAGCAGGATTACCATCGTCTGCATAATAACTATGTATAAGGGTCATCCCTTCCGTCATCCTCGGCCGACATGTCACAGCAAAGTAGAATCCCCTGAGGGTACCTTTTTGGGTATATATACACTACATCTTTGCCAGGGTAGGCAGAGGAGAAAGACTTCCATACTGACACACTGACGCGAGACGCTGAAGTTCCTGCACGCAGACACTCCAGCACGCAGTGGTCTGACACCCCTCGCGGGGTATCCATATCGAGACCAAGAAGGGGTCCTTCATTCTCTCGCACCAGGTAATGGGGTTGGCCTCATCTTAAGGCGATTCTTGGCTCCACATCTACATACATGCTAGGTACACTTAGATACATAGTTAGGGTAGTTAGGGTTGCATCGTAGGAGTACGCATTATTACTGTCATGTATTTATATGCTTGCATATATTCATTGTTTTAGCACTATGGTAGAAATCTACCATCCATTTACTTTTGGTGCTTATAATCATTTATATCTGTTTCTGTCTTATGATTGTATCAGCGCACCTATTTTCCACTAGAATGATGCTGGTTAAATAAATACTTATTGAAAACATCCCCACATTTTATTCTGTGTATCTCTCCGAGACAAAGTGAGCACGAGTGACTGAGTGAAAAGTACTGTACTGTTTCCACGATCCCTGATGGGACAGAGTTGTCATGCTCGATAGTTGCCTGGAACTATTCTCTCCTTGGTAAGAGGAGTTTACAGTGGCACTGTGAGCTAGCTGGTATACAGGCAAACATATACGGTGGGGGTGTCTGGAATCAGTTTGGACACCAATCCCACAGTTTATGTTGTCTAAACGCGCAGATCCTATATAGATTTATAGGAACTACAAGACATGGCACCCCCAACGTTGGTTTGGTACTTATTTAACGGTCAAATCTGAGCAGTTCAGTCGTGCTTTCTCAGAGACCCCTACTCACATTTACCCAGAGACGTCTGCAGTGGGAAGAGAAAAATCCACCGCAGCTGAGTAGGCATATCCTATGTATTGGCTGTAGGTTTTAATCAAGCTTGAAGGAATACAGTTCCCTATTGTGCATAAAACCTTATCTCAGTTTCCTTGAAACTCTTTCAACAATGACTGAAGAAGAAAATGCTGCAGCAGCATTACGTGTAAATGCAGCGAGGGAAGAAGAGCAGGAATGTGCGATAAACATTTCAGAAAATGTTAGAACTGTCCTTACTTTAAAACTAACATCTAGAGGTGGGACAGTAACTTTCGTGATTAAGGCACACGAGTCATACAGGACAGATGTATTCTATTCATGGGTCAAATTCCCACCAGCAGATGCACGCACAAACACATTTCATTTTTACACTGAAGATGAAATACCAGAGGAATATTGTCCATACGAGGACATTGAAGTCCCGCTCACCTACCAGGAGCAAATAAAGTGGTTTAAAGGCACGCTCCAACACACAACAGAAAGAGTGAGACTCGGTCCGCTCGGAAGAGATGGAGCCACTTGGCCGGTCCTAGCGGCCTACACACCGCATCCAGACATTGACATAATGACCGTAGCAGACTTACGCCCACTACACACAGAAATAATAAAACTTTACAGAAATCTGACACAGTTCGTTATGAGAACACTTACACTTCAGCCAACATGGGCTACACCAACAGGACAAATTCAGGGGTCTGCAACGAAAATAACTCCTTAAACATTAAACGCAGTTATGGGTCAAATGCCCACTAAGCGTGAGCAAATGCCATTCTGGATAGCTCAGAAAATAACACATTTAGAGGCAGTGTTTCCACACACAAGCCCTCAAGAAAAACATAGAATGCTAACAATATACTTGCCAATGGGGATAGCTCCCCAGATAGAGGGTTGTACTTCTTGGGGTACAGTTTTCGCTGCCATTTATACCAGAACTCATGGTATCCCTTCAATAGCAGTAATACCAGATGTATTGAGACAGATACAGAATGAGTATGGAGCAGAACCTGCTCTGAACTTAGGGATGAAATTGTTAGGAAACTTTGCCCAGGTATCGACAATTATGTTAGCAAACATAAAAGGGGAGGCAGCAGCAGCGGCAATACGACAACGCCTGAGGGATTTAACTCCTATACAACAGGAGCGTGAATTACCTAAAATTATCGTAGATACATATGCCGAACTAGGCAGAGATAATTTGGGAGCTAGAGCAACAAAACCTCAACTCATGGGTGATCCTGAAAAGGATAACACCAAGCAAGCACCTGATTCTTCTAAGACGAAATGGGACAATAAAACAAAAGAATAGAGAGAATAGATCACAATCAAGGGGTGGGTCTCCTCAACAGAAGCCCTCCGAAAGGAGGTACAACCGTAGGAATCGTGATAACATTAAAAAACCTGACAGGTATCAGGATACTGATACACGTTCCTCTCGTTCCTTTCAGGGTTAATCAAAAAACTCCGGGAGGGAAGGACGGTCAGAACACAGACAAGAAGAACGAACAAAGCCCAGAGATACACATCGTACTCCGGACTATAATATCAAGAAAGAAGATAAACAAAAATCAAAACCTCAATTTCAAAAGAAGAAGGTAGCTGGCCTTAAAGTAAGCCATGCCAAGGAAACTGAGGACTCAACTTCTGAACAGGGAACGGCTCTGACGATGCTAGACAGCGCAGCAGAAGTAACAATAGCTCACCAGAACCTGATGGAATTTCTGGTGACAGTGGCGTTGAATGAACATATCACGGCGGAGACACCTGATAGTAGGGTAAGTGGCCCACACCCATTATATGAAATAACACTCCAAATGGAGGGGGACAAACCTAGAAAAATTAAAGGTCTCTTTTGGGAGAACCTGACTTATGGCTATGACATCCTTTTGGCTGAAAAAGATTGGCCGCCTGAAATTGTTATGGAGTGCCCGAAGGGAGAAACGGTAATTTTACCGACTTTTTCCGACCTCGTTCCAGTATCACTAAAACATTCATACGCACAGGAGTGGGCGGTAGCACTTGCTCCAGCATTATATCGCAACCATGCAGGGTGGGATGCTGAATCACCACACCATGTAATCCCAGTAAAAACTACTCCAATTCCACAGAGGCAGTACCCTATTAAACAAGAAGCGAAAAAACAAGTCAGGGAGATCCTAGATCAACTTGAATACCAAGGTGTAATAGAGAATTGCACCTCTTCAATGAATAATCCTTTGTTTCCCGTTATGAAACATGATAATTCATATCGTCTAGTTTTAGACTACAGACATTTGAACACTTGCACAAAAACATTTGCAGTACAGAATGCACACAGTGCCACATTGATGAATAACATTGTGCAGAAAAAATACAAAACACTAGAAATCTCAAATTGATTTTTCTGCCAAAATATAGCAACTGAGAGCAGATATTTGACAGCATTTTCATACTTAGGCTCTCGGCGTCAATTCTGTCGACTGCCCCAAGGGTATAAGAATAGCCCCTGGTTGTTCTCAGCTAGGTTAACAGAGTTGCTTCAAAATTTTGATGAGGAGGCATTGTTCTATGTGGATGATATTTATCTGAAGGATGATGATTTATTGGATCTTTTGACCAGGGTGAGCAACGTAATTCTGGGGTTCGCCTCAGAGGGCTACAAATTCAACTTTAAAAAAATCGGAAATAGCCCACCTCTATCTTCAATTTTGGGATACGAGTTATTAAATGAAGGGAAAAGCCTAGCAGCTAACTTTTTAGAAAAGTGTGCGCTGCTCCAACCTCCAAAGTCTCTGAAAAATTTACAATCCATTTTAGGAATCCTAAATTTTGGCAGAACATACATTTTGGATTACGCTGAAACGTAAAACCTTTCTAGGATTTAATCAGACCTGATTTTTCAATTAGGACACAGGAACACACGGTTATCCTTCGTTCCTGAAATTATAGCTTCCAAACACATACACACACGTGTAAATACCACAAATTTGGTGATCCATGTAATCGTGGGTCAATCAGGGTACACTTACCTAACCTTCAATGAAGGCGAAACAGTGCCCATAGCATACAACTCACACTTGTACACCAATGCTGAAATGCGTATTGCTTCTACAGAAATAATTCTGACAGCAGTACAGACTTCTGTAGTGAGAGATAGAGCACTGGCTCATGGGAAACTAATAATTGTCGTAACTCCAGTACCGGCCCTAGAGGCTGTTACAAAGGCAAGCTTTCCAAATGCTAAAGCCTTACATTAGCTATGGATACAATGGGCTAATTCTATCACTGCAACAGATAACAGATGTAGACAACAAATTTGATTCTACAATAAAAACACAGGCATTTCTGCAATATGAACAAGAATATCCTGTCCCGAATTAAATATTGCCTCTAGATCAGTATGAATACATTATTTACACAGACGGTTCTGCTCAGCCTGCCATAGGTAGTAAACAGCAATACAGCGCAGTTTGTGCGATTGTAAAAGGACGTATACAGGAAGGCAAGTTCCATCCTAGCAGTACAAAGACACAGTCTCTAGGAGACTGCACGGGACAGCTGGCAGAATTAAAAGCCCTATTACTGGCTCTAATAAATACAGATCGGGAATTCCCCACACTTATATTGTGCAATTAGTTTTACTGTGTCCAGTCTTACAATGAATATCTTCACTACTGGGGTCAAAATGGGTTTAAAGACTCAAAAGGTTGCACAATAAAGCACAAATCGCTTTGGGAACAAGTGGCAGAGCTGAAAAAAGAGTTGCCAAGAGCTCACGTAATACACATGCTGAGTCATCAACGTGATGGCGTACACGTTGAAGGGAATTCATTGGCCTACTATTCTGGATAGGTTTAGTGAATGTCTTTTTCTTGCTCGTGAATGGACACTATCACCCAGAACGCTCCGCAGTATCACATGTGAACTTGGTACTGGAACCTTATACGTCATCTCATCGTGAACAGAGAGATCTGTCCTATGTGAACATAACAGCAGTTCCAGCTCCTGACTGGATAGTTTGGGACAGAGTTTCATATGATGTATTTGATCCCACTGAACTCTTAAAAATACCACATGTATTCAAAATTTCTTTAAATGATATCATCACCTCCAGTACATACTCTGACGATTGGGATTTTGAAACTGTGAAAAAATATGTTGTCTGATTTAGAACTGTCTGCAGCATTTACGAAATATGAAATGTTTGACCACTCATCTGATTTTGATGCCATGTACTGTTACCAACATTATGGTCATCACTTTCTGTATAGAACCAGTGCACCGCGTAATATTTTCACACACCACCAGTGGGAACATTGCCCAACACCACCGAAAGGTAGTTCACAAACGTTTGCACAAAAGTATGCTTATTTTTCGGGGTTTAATACATCAGATCCACGTTCATATTATTATAAGCTTGCACCTACATCTGCAAAGAAAAGTATGCTCACCAAAACGAAACAGATATACTCTGCATCCTTTATCGCCCAACTGTCTCAACAGGGTTTCGACTTATGGAACGACACTATAGATATAAAATCAGTCTGGGGTACTGAGGAATGGCAGGTTCTGGGAACTGAGGCACTATTTAGAGCATGCCTCATACCACAACAGATGATTTTCCTGAACGACACTGTGCAACAGACTTCCTGTCTTGGGTTAGCCAAGATTAAGGACTTGAACACACCGGGTATTCCCCCACTTTCACACTTGGAGGGATGGCAGAACTAAACAGAAAATGGTGAAAGTACACTTCGATGACATTGTGCATGACGTTTCATATAATTCAACAGACCCCAATTGGAAGGGATGGTTAGTTTGGCCTGTCAACATGAATAGGTGTCAGTCAAGATTCAGGGGTACCACCGAAGGGTTTAGTATCCATAGGCCCGACTTACGCTATGCACAACGAGAACATCCAGGGGTGGTGACATCATACAGTGTTGGGAAGTTATGCCTAAATTGGCTAAGAACCTCGACACTGTCTCAGGTGAAATAACACGTGCCCCTACTCTCAGATGACATGGATCTTAGGGATTTTTTACTAGGTCCCAGAAAGCCACGTCAGAAACGCTTCCTATACGCTGTTTATAATGAAATTTGGAAAATCTCTCAATAAGAAGCTGCGGAGAGATTACGTGAAATTGACAGAATTAACTTAAAAAAAGGCTTTGGCTGTGGTTGACAATGGTATGACCACACTGACATCCAGAAGTTGTTCACTGGGCAACATTGTATCTTCTGCTACAGATATAATGGAACATGATCTGTCCTTCTTACAACACGGACAATCACAGTTACGTTCTATTGTGTCATTAAGCTGGACGCTACAATCTTTGCGCTCTGGTTATGTGCCCTGGCGATATATCAACAGTACGTCTCTGTTCTCTGCATATAATTTGACAGCAATGCAGACAACAATGGCACAAAGGGATGCAAAATATACAATGCTGCGCATTGAAAAATTAAACAGGGATGTGGAATTCCCATAGCCCGACACCCAGGACATATTGTTTGGGGTCAAGGGCAACATGTTTTCATGAGCATTTTGTCCTTGGGACAAGTAGGCCCAACCCCCTGCCTCACAAACCCTTTAGCTGCCAGTTTGCAGTACCACATTATGGATCAGGGAAGGGCACTGTCTGCAGTTAAGGTAATATTTTTGCCCATATATTAATGCTGTTCGAACTTGTATTTATGGTTCATTAATTGAAAGCCTTTATTATTAGGGTGAGCGCTCTAATTAAATGTTGTAAGCTCTGACTGCACTACTGACAGTGGTTCTAGTATAAAAATGTGTACACACGTTTTCAAAGTTTAGCAATACAAGGCTATGTATAATGCGCCCAGAATGCTCTCTGATTTGATGCAAATATTTGCAGAAGCTTGAAAGCAAAATTGATGATTCTTTGCTTTCAAAATAAAATGTTCATAAAAAAGGAAAGCAGGAAAAAAACATTTTGCTAAACTACTGTAAAATTTAAGGTACCATTTCTTTGCAGCATCCTTTAGTAACATGTGTAGATTCATGCCAGTATTTCCCAAAAATATTCATAATGGAAAATCAGTGTAACCAGTTTCAATAAGATTATGGGAAACAAGCATTGGCAAAGCCAGCAGGTCTCAAATTGGTGGTCAGCTTTTTAGTTGTGTGACTTGTTTTGGTATGGTTTTTGTAAAACCTTATTGGTGTTGGAGCTGCCGGGCCCTCACCATTATAACAAACATTGGCAAAAGCAAAAATTGTTTTTTGGTCTCAAAAAGCACAGACTGTAGTTACTGGCAGTGAACAAAACTACTTTGTGTGCAGATATGCTCCTTGTGAAAAAGCAGAATGCTGTCACTCACAGTGAAGCCAGCCGATATAGAGAGAGACAGAATTTTAATAAACACAAAAGGTCACGGTCAACGCCAAACTAAATTAGGGGCTCAATTATTAAAGAAAGTCTCAAAAGTGCACCCATGCTATATGTCCTTGCATTAAGTGCAGCTATACGGCTTTCGTGAATTCCCAAGAATTTACAGAAGTAGGACAAGAAATAGTACTCCTAGAAAATATGTGTGAACTGCATTTTAGCATGAGCAAATATGCATGTGTAGATTTGCTCATGCGAAAATGTGAGTGCTTGCAAGTTCACATTCCCTCCAACCACTTTTTTCCCCCAACTCTGTAAGAAGGTTTACATCTGCCATTATCAGGAGTAAATTTCCAACATTTCTCAAAACGGGAAAAGATTAGAGAAGAGTTGTTGAAAACCCTTAAAACATGCAAGTTAGTAGGTTTGCACAGACTCAAAAGGGCATTCTAACCCTGGAACTATTGCTTACCACTACCTTCAGCCCCCGTATGTAGATCTGCGTAAACGTGGCAACAAAAGGGGATTGCAAGTATTCAAACACTACTATGGTATGAGCCCTGGCATAATCAGAGAGGCTATATCAGAGCTCTTATATAATGAGATAGCTACCATATTTTGTCGCTGCACTACATGGCACCAAAGGGGTAAGTGGATTTTGTTACAGGACAAGTAAATTTATGAAGCAACCTGCCCATGGACAAGTAGATGTTTTAATAAATTCCACACCCCTGTAAATTAGACCAATTACCTTTCACCGTGGCAGAATCTCCATCCACAGAATGGTTAATTCATGGCCATATAACATTGCCAGTAACAACTTTCCAGGTTCAATATTGCCTAGAACACCACAAGGTAGGCAATGGGTAGGGAATTCATCCATGAATCTTGGGAATTATTGTATAGATTTAGATGCAGGAACGGGGACACTGAAGTGTTTCTCAGCTGTACAGACTGAGAGAATCCTTTGAGTTGATGTCTAATTTGCCAGGATATTATGCTTCACTGGGCCTGTAATGGCTCAGTAGCTAACTTATCCTGTCATTTGAAAGGTTCCCCAGCTGCCGTGATTAATCCAGTGTTCAGGCTGCTCTCAAAAGGGAGTTACTTAATGCTGAATGATCAAGGTTGTTGTGGGATGCTTCCAGGCATCGTATATCTTGTCACTGTAAGTTCCAGGGTTACTTGTTGTATGCAAGTATTGTTTCCACCGACCCACACAGTCAGGAAGGCGACGTTATGGCCTTCGTTGAATGTTTCCTTTATACGGTTTGATACTCTGAGCCGAATGAAAGCCATGCTCTTACAAAAGGATGTGCCCTTAACCTCAGCCCGAGAGACTTTTGATCTCCAGGTTGCAAGGTCCTCAGCTGAGATACAGGCACTGGTACGAACAAATTGCTCTTTCCATTTTTGAGAAATGGTACAACGTATCTTTAACATGTCTGATATGAAGGGTATAGTACACCTATTTAGGACCATAGGTTCTGGACTGTTAAGCACCTTTCAGACAGTCCTCAGAGTGATTCCAGCTTTTATACACTCCATATTTGGAAGCATTTTTGGAGGGCTTCTGCTGATCCTGCTATTGATAGTGGGTATCCTGACTTTTATTTTTCTGCTACGCAATGGACGTCCCAGTCACCAAGGAAATGGAAAAAGCGCTCTTGGAGCAACGTTACCGTGACCGCATGGTACTCCATCTTGGCACACCTCAACTTCGGGAGCTAAGCGAGTCTTGGTTCCTATAATTTCGACCAGTCTGGATTGACTGTGTTTTGCCTGTTCTCCGCTGCTTGTTCTGCGGATATGAATACGTGTTGGACCTCTGTCTAACACCTCCATCGGTTGCGCCACCGGACGTGGATGCATTGCTGGACCCATTAAAGGCCCATGTAGTGCTGTGTCCTTAGCGTATTCCCATGTTGATGTCGGCATTCTTAGAGCCACCACGGGATGCTTCAGCTCTTGTTGGATTGGATACTGGCTCCACTACAGGCACACAGGCTTTGGACTTTTCAAATGCTTCCCCAGCAACAGCTGTGGGATCTGAGGAAGATCATCTTTGCTCGATTGACCTGATCTGTGAGGTGTTACAGGGACCGTCGTCTGCGAAGGCAATCAGCAGTGATGTTGCGTCTCCCACACAGGACACAAACATTTGGCTCTTCGCGCGCTGGGATGAATTCGGCCTTTTTCCAAAACAACCGAAATTGGAGTTTTAAACAAAATTTTGTTTTTCCTCTCTTATTTTCTCTTGCTGAGCACTATGGCTTTCATACGTACTCAGTTGATCAGACTATATATACGAACATATTTTAAGGGACTTTTAGAGGTTATTTTTTAGAAATGTTATGAACTTTTAGAAATGTTTTAAACGTCTTTTAAACAATGTTTTAATGCTTGATTAGAAGGGCATTCCCCTTTTTTTAATATGTCGTCTGGTCGGATGAGGAGTGGGTGTTATGTTTTGTAGGGTACCCCAATATAGGCTTGAGCAGTTATCTGACCCATAACCTACATTTACCGTACCATTGTACTACATAACAGGTTTTGGTATTGACCTTTCACCTAGTTAAGCGCTGCATAAATGTCATGTGGTTTTCCCTGAAAACTAGCCTCATTAATTATGCATAAGGATTCTCAGAATCACAGCAGGATTACCATCTTCTGCATAGTTACTATGTATAAGGGTCATCCCTTCCGTCATCCTCGGCTGACATGACACAGCAAGGTAGAATCCCCCGAGGGTACCTTTTTGGGTATATATATACACCACATCTTTGCCGGGGTAGGCAGAGGAGAAAGACTTCCATGCTGACACACTGACGCGAGACGCTGAAGTTCCTGCACGCAGACACTCTTCTTTTTTTTCTTTTAGAGTTTTATATAGCGCGAACTAGACCCGAGACATCGGGTATCAGAGCGCTTTACATGAGCACAAGTTTCGTTACAGAAGGACACATTCATTTTTGGTAGGCACGGGGAGATTAAGTGATTTGCCCAGATTCACAGGATGTTGAGCGTTGTTGCCGAGACTCGAACCCGGTTCCCCAGCTTCAAGGTCGACTGCTCTAGCCGTAAGGCTACATCCTCTCCCTCATCCACTCCAGCACGCAGTGGTCTGACATCCCTTACGGGGTGTCCATCTTGAGACCAAGACGGGGTCCTTCATTCTCTCGCACCAGGTAATGGGGTTGGCCTCATCCTAGGGGGATTCTTGGCTCTACATCTATATACATGCTAGGTACACTTAGGTACATCTAGTTAGGGTTGCATCGTAGGAGTACGCATTATTATTGTCATGTATTTATATGCTTGCATATAGTCATTGTTTTAGCACTATGGTAGAAATTTACCATCCATTTACTTTGTTGGTGCTTATAATCATTTATATCTGTTTCTGTCTTATGGTTGTTTCAGCACACCTATTGTACACTAGAATGATGCTGGTTGAATAAATACTTATTGAAAACGTCCCCACCATTTATTCTGTGTATCTCTCCGAGACAAAGTGAGCACAAGTGACTGAGCGAAAAGTACTGTACTGTTTCCACGATCCCTGATGGGACAGAGCTGTCATGTTCGATAGTTGCCAGGAACTATTCTCTCCTTGGCAAGAGGAGTTTACAGTGGCACTGTGAGCTAGCTGGTATACAGGCGAACATATCCGGTGGGGGTGTCTGGAATCAGTCTGGACACCAATCCCACAGTTTATGTTGTCTAAACACGCAGATCCTATATAGATTTATAGGAACTACACAACACCCCTTTCCCTTTTTGCTGCATCCCTGATCCTCTCGGACCTATGGAGGTGCACCCATCCCTCGGAGCAAAAATACTCCTATTTCTCAAATTATTTTTCAAAGTGTTTTCCTGTTTAGACTATATTTTTGCCCCAGCAGGAGAGGTTGGCACAATACAACAGGCACATACTTAGCTAGGGACCTCTCAGATCACTCACCCTCTGCTGGTGAAACTGGTCCGGAACTGTAGGGGAGGGATGGGCTGGAAATTGAATGCGTGCGAGTTGAGGGTCTGAGGGTGGACTCCAAATTGCATTTCCAGGAAAACGAGAACTCAGTCACCATTAAAATAATACTGTGGGAGGCATACAAAACGGCCCTTTGAGACAGTGTCCAAAACCTCATAGTCTGCAATAAAGAGAGACTATTGGGATCCCTGGAAGAAACAGAGTGCAATTTGTTAGAGACTGAGGGGACCCTTGACCCAGATCCAGACCACTCCACCCTTAGACAGTTAAGCCTCCTGCAAGAGAAATACAAGACCTTAGCACAAGAGGGTGCCAAGCCTCAAATGTTGGCTTCGCTGCACCGCCTGTACAAAGCCTGAGACAAAGCAGGAAAACTCCTCGCTAGGTTGGGTAGAAGGGAAGCGGAAGCCAGATGGGTGTATTGGATAAAGAGCCCCAGGGGTGATCGAGCAGAGTTGGACTAAGCTATAGCAGAAGCATTTGCACGCTATCATGAGGGCCAGACTGCTACAAGCTCAGCCCCACATTGACCATTACCCGGAGTCTATAACCATGCCAGTACTAGATGCTGAGGTGAGAGCAGCGCTTGATGCTGAGATTACCTTGGCGAACGTTCAAGATGCTGTAATCAAGCTTAAAGCAAACAAGACCCTGAGACCCTATGGGATTCCCGCCAAATTCTATAAACGATGTTCTGGCCTACTGGGACCTCATCTCCTAAATATGTTTCTCAAAGCTGACAAAAGGCATTCTTCCTCCAGACCTGAAACAGGCTGTCATAGTGGTTATCCCTAAAGACGGTAGGCCCAAAGACTGCTGCGGTTCATACCGCCTGATTTCCCTGCTTAACATCGAGGTAAAAATCCTGGCCACAATATTGGCGTCCAGACTGCTACAGGTCATAACGCCTCTGATCCACAGAGATTAATCAGGGTTTATGCCTGGTAGATCCACCCGCTACAATCTCAGTAGAACCCACAACTGGCTGAACGAAATAAGGGAGTGACCAATCCCCTACATCTTCCTCGCACTTGATGCTGAAAAGGCGCTTGATGCGGTACATTGGCCCTTCCTAGATTGCACCCTGGTTAAATTCGGGTTTGGTCCCTGTTATAGGAGGCAGGTTAAGTTATTATATCAGGCCCCAGTGACGGCGGTCAGTGTCAATGGAGTGGTGTCTGCGGAGACATTGGTAGATGTACAAGACAGGGCTGCCCCTTGTCCCCTTTTCTCTTTGCCCTGACTATTTGAGTCCTTAGCCTGTGCAGTCCATGGCCATCCTGGAATTCACGGCATCCAGCTCATGGGTGAAGCCGCCATAGAAGAAAAAATTTAGCTCTACACGGACGATATCCTTCTATACTTGACTGACCCATCCTCATCTCTCCCTGTGACCTTTAAACTATTTGAGGAGGATGAGAGTTACTCTAGCTAATCTATTGAGATAAATCAGTGATTTTCCTCCCACAGAGAGGGCTGAAGGTGCCCCTACATTCCCGCTGTCTGACACACACCATCCTGGGTTTCAAATACCTGGAAATGTTTATAACACTAGGAAGGGTAACCTACTGTATACGTAACCTCGGGTGGGTGATTCGATCCTGTCAGGAAGAGATGGAGAGCGTTGCCACTCACACTGATGAGGAGAGCAGTTACGCTCAAGATGATCTCTCTACCCAAACTGCTGTACATACTACAAAATACCTACTATAGGATTTCTCCAGAGACCTGACCCTGTCTCCACCACTTATGTGTGGGGGTGGAACGGGACGTCTCCTCCCAGCCACACAGGTCACATTTGCGGCATGGGACAGGGCAATGAAAACGAGAGGGTGGCATGGAAAGATTACTAGAGTAACAGCTCTGTGGGAAATGGCTCCCCGAAATGCGGCAATTGCGGGGATTCGAGGCTTGTGACCTGCTTGGCATATCTAAGGTGGGAGACCTGCTCGAGGGTGGGGACATCATGCTGTTCGCTTTGCTCCTACGGGAATATGGGATGAATGCCACAAGTTCTTAAAATATGCACAAATACGACATGCGGGCGTGCCGAGGAACTTCCTGGGAAGGGTATCCTGGAATACACCCCTTTTCAGAGACGACTCCTAACCAAGGAGCTAGGAAAAGGAGCAATTTCCCTGACCTATAAGACCCTTAATAACAATATGCCATACACTCTCCGTAAGCTAAGGGATAAATGGGAAGAAGAGGTAAGAGAAATGGATGGTATAGACTGGGTGCAACCCTGATGCACCCAAGAGAGGTGGCAATTAAAGGCCCACTGCGCTTAGTCCAATTTAAAATACTACACATAGTGTACTACAACAGATGTCGTTTACATGCAATGGGAAGGGTGCAGACCCCGCAGTGTTTACGATGTCAGTGAGAGGAGAGTTCCTTTTGTCATACGATCTGGAACTGTCCCTTGATCCTGGAGTATTGGGTGGACATCACCGGGGAACTTGGCAGAGTGCTTTTGGCCCAACTTCCATTAGATCCCAAATTCCTTATCCTGGGGATTCCCAATGACGTGGATCTCCCACAAGCTCAATTACTTCTCTGTGGCCTTGGCCTTATTGTTGCCAAAAGAGATATTGCCTGATACTGGGTGTTACGGGAATGCCCTGCCAGGAAGGAGTGGAAACAAGGAATGGACATGTATATGATGGCTGAAAAAAACACCTATGTCAGTAGGGGATGGTCCAGAAAATTTCGCAAAGTGTGGGGTAAATGGCTGCAGTACTAATCCCTGGAGTTATTAGACAGCAGTGGGAGAGCAAGACAAGATACTCCTTGAGGGAGAAAGGAAATGCTGCTAAATGCTTTTTGGAGGTCTATATTGTGGTGATGAGCTACTGAGCAATGGGTGTTGTCTATTTGGTGTCTGGGGAGAGGGTGGGGCGGGGGGAGGGAATGAGGTTGGTTGTTTTCAAATACACAATGCGTTCTGTAGAGTTCGCCTCCAGATGGTTGTATCATCTCATTGTCTTCTATTGCATTGTTCTTAAAATAAAAATATATTTAAAAAAAAAAAAAAAAACACTGACATATAATTTGGTCCTCCACTGCTGCACAACTCCTGTGGTCCGCTTATAGGAAACTTCAAACCTATTTTCTTTGAGTATTCTGACCTTCTCTTCAACTGCTAGGAAAATGTTTTCACTTCTGTTACTTGTATTTCCTTTTACTATTTAATAAACATATATCAATTTATTGTAGTCATGGGTCTTGTGTTTATCGATTGACTAATGGGTAGACTTTCTGTGTCCATGTAAGATGACTGTCTTCCCTGGTGCTTGTAATTCTCTCTGTCCTAGCATCTCCAGGCTGCTTAACAAGGGTTAGTTAGCTGGTAGGTTATATATTTGTGCATCTAGATTTTCCACTTCACTGTGGCAATTATTTGCTGAATGGTTTGGCATATTTTCTTTTTTAGAGTTTTCAAAGTTATGGGTTGGAATACTATGCTACCTCGAGTGATTGCTAATGGTTAGAATTATGGCAAGCATGAGTCCCATCACCTTTTCTGTGTGTGATGTAACGCCCGAAGTGGCAAGGGTATGCCCAACCGTGGGCCCCTTGCTCTCTGTGCACTGGAACCAAGCTGCACCTGAATGACCCCAATCAGGATGAAACAGTCTTGGGCTGCTTGAGTTCAGGGTCAGGGAGGACCTGGTCTGGCAGTTCAGGCTGGACTGTTCCTACTAGAGCAGGGTCAAGGCTGATTTGCATATGGCTGGGTCCAAACTGAGGTGGCATGGTTGGCAAAAGAACGATTGGGTGGAATGCTATCCAAGTTATTGCCAGTGGTTAGACTTATTGCAAGCATTCTTCCCATCACCTTTTCTGTTTTTGGGTTCCCAAACTAGCCAGAGGTTGAACTGAGGCACCCCAAATGTTTGAGTTTTAATTAACCAACTAACCAATAAGGGGAGCCATGAATATTAATGACAACTTGAAACATTATCTGTGGTCCTTCGAAATTGGAACATGAACACAGGTGTCTTGTACACTGAAGAAAAACACAAGCCCCACCCCACTTCCCAAACATCAGGGTTTGGGGCAGATGACTATCTCCAACATTTTCAGTTATATGAAATGTTACTTATCGTAGTAAGTCTCATTTTCTCATTACCAATACTTAGTAAACTCTAGACAGAACCTCACAAGACTTGGAATGCATGAGGAACTGGCCTTGCACCTGATGTTCCCTGGGCTGCTCACTGTAGGCCAATTCATAAAGGTAAATTTCCATGTGAGTAAATCTACATAAGTTAATTTACTGGCTAATCACCATTTTGGAGTGCAAATTTACTACATGTAGATTTACATGTCCCCACACCCTGCAACTAAGAGGTGGAGCCAAATTAACAACTGCAAAGTTACTAATAGTAAAAAGGAAAATTTAAATTTTATAAAACATTTTAAGAAAAGGCAGCAAAAATATTTTTCATTTTAAATATGGCAAGTAGCTGTATATATTTATTTGAAATGTAGAACAAATAAAAAATGTTACAGCACTATGAATTTTGAATTATATATTTAAATAATGTTAATATACGAAATTCATTAAAAAATATATTTATTGAAAAAAATCACACCTAAAGTACTTTGTTTTCTTTATTATGTAGTAAGAATGACTAAACATATGTATAGAATGAATGTAAAATATTTTAATAATTTGTTAAAAAAAATGAGTTACATTTATTTTTACATTTAAAAAAATGGTTACTAATATTTTATAATAATATTTATCTTTACATAATATTTTAAAAATTAAATTAAACATATATATTTAACAAAAGTCAAAAATAGATTAATTGATTTTAGTATTATTTCCTACAGGGTGTTTCTTTAAGTCCTCGCCTCCACTATTATGTATGGAAGAGTGTTGCAGTACCAGTGGTTGGCTGTGTGTGGTCCTGGACATACTCCACGTCTGAGCTGCAATACCTTTACAACTGTTTTGGGACTTTTTTGGCTGTAGTAACTATAGACATGCAGATTGTGAATAGCAATGGGCTTACTCTTCCTGGGTTCATCACCCTCCGCCTGGGACGACTCTTGGTGGCCCCCGGCCCTGGGCACCGCGCCCAAGCCAACGGACCACGCACGCAACCTGGGCTTCATCCTGGACTCCTCCTTGTCGATGACCAGACAAGTCAACGCCGTCTCATCTTCGTGCTTCAACACCCTGCGCATGCTCCGCAAGATCTTCAGATGGATCCCCACTGAAACCAGGAAGACCGTCACCCAGGCACTCGTCACCAGCCGACTGGACTATGGGAACACCCTCTACGCCGGAACCACAGCCAAACTTCAAAAAAGACTCCAGCGCATCCAGAACGCCTCCGCACGACTCATCCTGGACATCCCCCGACACAGCCACATCACCGGACACCTGAAAGACCTGCACTGGCTCCCCGTCAGCAAGAGAATCACGTTCAGACTCCTCACCCACGCACACAAGGCCCTCCACGACCTGGGCCCCAAGTACCTCAACGACCGCATGACCTTCTACACGCCCACCCGCCAGCTACGATCAACCAGCCACGCCCTCGCCACCGTACCACGCATCCGCAGAGCCACCGCCGGAGGAAGATCCTTCTCCTACCTGGCAGCCAAGACCTGGAACTCCCTCCCCACTCACCTTCGGCGAACCCAGGACCATTTCTCCTTCAGGAAGCAGCTCAAGACCTGGCTGTTCGAGCAGTAACTCCCCCCTCCCCCAGCGCCTTGAGACCCTCCCGGGTGAGTAGCGCGCTCTATAAATGCATTGATTGATTGATTGATTGATTGACTCTTTTGTAGGTCGGTGGTTGTTTGCCCTTCCATAAACATCTCCTTAACCCCTCTCTATTCCCATTCAATCTTGTAGTAAGTATTCCCCAATTTCAAGCCACTTACCCCTGTCCCTTCCGCGTGTATAGCATTTTATAGTATGTCAATCAATCAATCAATCAATCAGGGGAATTGTAAGCGCGCTACTCACCCGTGAGGGTCTCAAGGCGCTGGGGGGGTAAACAGCTACGTTCAGTCGAAGAGCCAGGTCTTGAGCGTCTTCTTGAAGATGTTCAGGGAGGGGGCGCGTCTGATGTTGAGCGGGTGCTCGTTGCAGGTCTTGGCTGCGATGTAGGAGAAGGTTCTTCCACCTGTTCTGGCTCTGCGGATGCGCAGGATTTCGGCGAGGTCGGCGGATCAGAGGTTTCTCTTGGGTACGTGGAAGGAGATTCTCTTGTTGAGGTATTGGGGTCCGGTGTTGTGGATGCATTTGTAGGCGTGGGTGAGTATCTTGAAAGTGACTCTCTTCTCAACGGGGAGCCAGTGGAGGTTCTGTAGGTGTTGGGTGGTGTGCTCGTGTCGAGGAATGTCGAGGACGAGTCTGGCTGCGGTGTTCTGTATGGTCTGGAGCTTGCAGAACAGAGACTTGTTGATCCCGGCGTAGAGGGCATTTCTGTAGTCCAGTCTGCTGGTTATGAGTGCGTGGGTGACGGCCTTCCTTGATTCGGGGGGATCCACTTGAAGGTCTTTCGGAGGATTCGGAGGGTGTCGAAGCAGTTGGAGGCGACGGTGTTGACCTGTCGGGTCATGGAGAGGGAGGAGTCGAGTACGATGCCGAGGTTTCGGGCGTGGTTCGTGGGTGTGGGGGGGCTGCTGAGGGCGGTAGGTCACCAGGTGTTGTCTCATGCCGAGGGGGAGGGTCCGAGGACGAGGACTTCTGTCTTCTCCGAGTTGAGCTTCAGGCAGTTTCTGCTCATACAGGATGCGACGTCCTTCATTCCTTCCTGGAAGTTGAGTCTGGTGGTGATTGGGTCCTTGGTGAGGGAGAGGATTAGCTGGGTGTCGTCGGCGTAGGATACTATGCTGAGTCCGTGCTGTCTAACGATGGCGGCGAGGGGGGCCATGTAGATGTTGAAGAGCGTGAGGCTGAGCGATGATCCTTGGGGCACTCCGCAGTTGATTTCTGTGGGTTCGGAGAGGAAAGGTGGTAGTGTGATTCTTTGGGTTCTGCCGGTGAGGAACGAGCGGATCCAGTCGAGGGCGGTTCCTTGTATGCCGGCGTCGTGGAGTCTGGCGGTGAATGTGCGGTGGGAGACGGTGTCGAACGCTGCAGAGAGGTCGAGTAGGATCAGAGCCGCGGTGTGTCCTTGGTCGAGGAGGGTGCGGATGTCGTCTGTGGCGGCGAGTAGGGCCGTTTCGGTGCTGTGGTTGCTGCGGAATCCAGATTGGGAGGGGTCGAGGATGGAGTTTTCTTCGATGAATTTGGTTAGTTGTGCATTGACGGTCTTCTCTGTGACTTTGGCCGCGAAGGGGAGGAGGGAGGTGGGTCGGTAGTTCTTGAGGTCGGTGGGGTCTGCTGAGGGCTTCTTGAGCAGGGGTCTGACTTCTGCGCGTTTCCAGTCGTCGGGAAAGATGCCGGTCTTGAAGGTGGTGTTGATGGTGTGTCGTAGTTCGGGGGCGATGGCGGCTCTGTGCAAAATGTGCGGGGGGCTGGGGTCCGTGGGGGCCCCTGAGTGGATGCCTTTCATGGTCGAAGTGGTGTCTTCGGTGGTGACTAGGATCCAGGAGGAGATGGTGGGCTGGATGGCGTTGCTGGAGCAGGAAGTGGTTTCGGAGTTGGGTGTCTGGTCGTTGAAGTTGTTGTAGAGTGCCTTGATTTTTAGATGGAAGTAGGATCCTAGCTTGTTGCAGAGGTCCTGGGAAGGGGTGATGTCCGTGGTTTCGCTGGGGGGCTTAGTGAATTCCTGGATGACGCTGAAGTGTTGCTTGGAGTTGCCGGCGTTGGCGAGGATCTTGTTTTGGATGAAGGTCCTTTTGGTGGATCTGATGCGTTGGTGGTATTCCGTCATGGCGTTTTTGTAGGTGGTGTGATCTTCTGGCGTTTTGCTGTTTCTCCAGTTCTTCTCAAGACGTCTGCAGGTGCGTCTGGATTCTTGGAGGTCGGCGGTGAGCCAGGTGGCTTTCCTGGGGCGTTGTCTGTCCGGGTTGCGTAGTGGTGCAAGCTTGTCTGCGCAGCTGGAGATCCATCTGTGGAGTCCTTTGGCTGCGAGGTTGGCGTCGGTCGACGTGGTGGGGGCGTTGTGGTTGAGGGGGGAGTTGAGTTGTTCCTCAGTGACTTTGCTCCAGTTCCTTCGTGGGGGGCGCGGTGCAGGTTTGGGCGGCGTGGGTTTGTTGACATGGAAGTGTACGCAGTGGTGGTCTGTCCATGGGGGTTGCGTGGTGTGGCTGAAGTGGATGTTGTTACCTCCTGTGAAGATGGGGTCGAGGGTGTGTCCTGCCTTGTGGGTGGGCGTGGTGGCGAGCTGTTTCAGTCCGATGTTGGCGAGGTTGTCCAGGAGGGCGGCGGAGTTGGGGTCGCTGGGGTTGTCGAGGTGGAAGTTCAGGTCTCCGATGAGTATGTAATCCATGGAGGCGATGGCGTGGGGTGCGATGAGGTCGGTGATGGTAGTGGCGAACGGAGTGCCGGGTCCGGGGGGGGGTCTGTAGGCGAGGGTGCCATGGAGTGAGGTTCTAGGGCTGGTCTGGATCTGGAAGTGAAGGTGTTCGGTGGTGAGGAAGGAGTCCTTCGTGGTGGAGGTGGCGAGTCGGAGGGAGCTCTTGTGTACGATGGCCAGTCCTCCTCCTGGGTGGTTGGGGCGGTCCTCCCTCTGGATCTTGCATCCATCGGGGATGGCGGTGGCGATGTCGGGGGCGGAGGAGGCGTTGGTCCAGGTTTCTGTAAAGAAGGCGACGTCTAGCGAGAGGATGTCGAGGAGGTCCCAGATCTCTACGGCGTGTATGTGCAGGGAGCGCACGTTGAGGAAGATGCACTTCAGGGCTTCGGTGTTGTTGGCGTTCGGTGGGGCGGCTGTGGGGGTGCGGTCGGCGGTGAAGGATTGGCGGCAGTGACGGCAGGAGAACTGGCCCTGGGTGGTGTTCGGCATCGATCGCTGCCAGTTGTTGTTCCTTCCAGGGTTGAGTGCGAGGAGGGCAGCGGAGTTGTAGCGGTGGGAGGTCGCAGATCCAGGGTTCCTGGCGCTGGCCAGGTCGCAGACGGGCTTGCCTTTGGCGCGGCCGCACAGCGGCCGCCATTAAGTAGGAGAGGGGGAAGGGAAGTGCAGCTGGGAGGCGGGAGTGGGAACCGGCAGGGGGGGAGGGGCCGCGGGGGCAGCAGCGGAGAGTAACGAGCAGAGAAGGCAGAAAATGGCAAAAGAAAACACAGGCACAAGTACAATAAACAAGACAGGCACAATAACAAGACAGTGAAGGGGCTAGAAAGAAAGACAGAAAAACGAGCACAGAAAGACAGAAAAACGGCACAAACACAGAGACAGACAGCAGCGGCCAGCAGAAGAGCAAGGCTCTTCCACTGGACCACCAGGGATGAGGCGCAGGCAGGAGCCTGCGGGTGGAGGAGGGCCTCGAACACCTATCTGCACTGGGGCAGCAGCAGCAGCACTACCGCAGAGCTGCTGGGGGAGAGAGCAGGTCTCTGACCAGGAGGTCAGAGGTCCAGCTCAGTCGTCCCAGCAGCGGCTGCCATTAAGTAGACCAAATAATTGTATTTGTTCCCAACGCACTACTCTTCCCCTCTATGACTTCTTTCACTCTATCTCACACTGAGTGCAGGCACCTACTATTGTTTTTAGTCCCATTAGCAGAGGGGCTAGTAGCCACACCCCGTCGTGAGTAGTACTGCCGCAGTACAACTGTATGTACAACAAAAAGCAGTTTGTGAATAGGGCCCTGTGAGTTCTGACAATATAGCTACAGGATTATGCTATTGGCTACACCAGATCCCAGATGAAAATGGAGTATGGTGTGCTCTGGTTATGTTTAAGCATGAGCAGCAAGAGATATCACCGTAAGTAGCTTCTCATATTACATTCCACCATTGTGCTGGGCTATGGATTGCACTGTCAACCCATGAAGCAGTTTTTTTGTAAACCTGGTGCTAACTTTGTCCCTGGCTAAGACAGTCCTGTAATACCAAAAGGCAGTTATTCACTCTTATTTGGAGGTGTGGGGGGTATCCCATTGCATTCTTTGCTCTGTAAACACGAAACAATCTTATTTCTATGGCTAGTATTGAGGTTATGATTTAGCCAAACCTCCTTGCACTTACTAATTCTGACCTGAACTGCCACATCGGCCATACAAAGGGAAATGACAATACAGCCACTCTGTGTTATATAGCAACTGCAAACACAAACCGAGCCATATTTCCGAACTACAGGTGCCCAGTAGCTCTATTCCCTTTCATTCCATCAATTTCTATCATGAGCTTGCATTTCAAGCTCTATCCCTGTTATGGGTCATAGTTGGGAATAGGGCAGATGAAGTGCTGCTCTCTTGGAAATAGGGACGTTGCTGGGGTAGAAGTGGGGGTGGGGGGGAAGGTGGGACAACGACCGGGTGGGGGTTTGTTTGGGGGTGTGACACGACCTCCCCACCCAATAAAATGCATTCTTAGCTTGGTAGTTGGGTTTGGATGACATGGGTCCTGTTTGTAATGGCTTTGTCTGTTTTACTCCAGATCTATCGCAAAGAGGCCTTTCATATTTTAAAGTGTACTTTCGTCCCCATTTCACTAAGAAAAGGTTTTAATTTGTTCATTTTTTTGGTCAGGAATGTAAAGATATATTGTGACTGCTTTACACAGAAAGTAATAAATCTACACTCTCAGAAGAACTCCTATGAACAGGTGCAGATTTACTACGTTTTGGAATTCACAAACATTGGCAGAAGTAGGCTGGGAAAGATGCAACAATTTCATATCCCTGGGTTCACTACTGGCAGCGTCATGTGACATTTTGGCCATGTAACATTTTTGGATGGATGTTACTGTTTCCAAAATGCAGCTTGCACGCACAATACCTTTCCTCACTGGGAAAGGTTGATTTGTAGTTGGACTTTTTTTTCTCCGCAATGAAAATATTTTTCTCTTTTGAGAAACCCCTAACCCCACATCATTTTGGAGTGTTCCATTGCTCTTCGTACCATGGTAGAGGATTACCCTCAACGCTTTGCTGGAGCAAATCTCCAACAATGTCCAGTGTGATAAAAGGTCAGAGCGGAGTCTGTAAATGCCCACTAAATCACAAGTTGGCCACTCGCGCCACACTTCCTGCATAGAGTTTAGAACTGCACCATTGTACAAAGTTGTGACGTACAATTATGCAGTGGGTAAAATGTTAGGTACCCTTTGGTTGATTCTTAACAGGCATAAATCTCTGGTAGTAAATTTGGCTTTCTGAATTGGAACCACAATGTCATTAGTTTAAGGGAGAGCAACATAAATATCAAATATCCTCTTTTCTTTATGCTTTTTTATGGGGTGGTGAAGTGTGATGTGCAACAGCAAGGTAAAAGAACAAGACTGATCTATCAATCTAGCTCTGCTGATAAACATATCAGTAGAGCTAGATAGATAGATCAGCAGAGATAGATGGCAGAGCAAGACTGGGTGCTAGAAGCAGCCCATCCCTTATTGCACTGAGCCAGCACAGCAAGAGAGTTCGGCCTTCTCCAGGAAGGTTTGGGTTATCCTACCAACAACATCTGAAACAAAGTAGGGGCTTAACAATTGATTTGAAAGCACACATTCCTAAAGATATTTAATGGATAAAAAGCCATTTGCCCAATTAAAAAACAGTCAGAAAGCTACACCCACTGGTTTCTGACCTCTCAAGGCTGCAGTGCTCCTTGTCATCTCACCCCTCGACCCTGCTGCCCACCACTTTGTTAGTTGGAAAATTTGAGATGCACACCCCCCGAATCTCACTGATGCCAGGTAGGGCTCTCTACCCAGCCATGATTTCTGGTAACACCCTCAGGCAGTCTCCTCTCTCGGAGCTGATGTTGGCCAGCAAGGAAACGGGCCACACAGCAACTAACACAGAACGTGGAAGCCAGTGTTCACGGTCGACTTCCAAGGTATCTCTCCTCGTGGGACCTCTAACTAAACTGAGGCAAACCGACAGAGAAGAGGTATTTTTTTAGCAAAATATTTTTTCATTTTACGTCTATCTGAAGGTGGTTACAGTGGAAAACACCATCAGTTGTATCCGTTTCTATTTTTTACTAAATTGGACAGACTTTAATATCCTTTTTTCGTCCTGTACAAACCGTAAACACATTTTGAGTTAAACTCGTCTTTGTGATCGGCTTCCCAGATGGTCATGCTCGGTGCATTGACTTAAGTCTTCAGTCTAATTTTCACAGCTACTTGCCCTGTCCAGTAAGGAATTTAAAATTACAGGGAACTGGTCGCGAAATTGACATTCTTGCTTAAATGGGCCTCCCCACAGGCAGAGCGCTACACATGTGTGTTAGTTGTCAGCCGGCACTCGTTCGCAGGCTACAAACGCTGTGAGTACTGGTAATAACGCGTTTAATTTTGTGCTAACAAAAGTTCTTTGGCTTCGTGTGTTTGAACTTCATCATGTAGACGGACTTCAATATCTGACCTTTTAATCAGAGGTGAACTTTGCTAGTTCCCAAATGCCAAGATTTGCAAGGAGAACGCCCCAGGCACAATGAGGGCGTATTTCAAGTCCTTCTGGCGTCAGACCCAAAGCACCGTCTCAAATGGACCTTATCAATCGGATGCCAAACATTCAGAAAGTCTGGGTACTTTTTTTTCCAGAAGAGAGTTGAACCACGGCAGACCTCTGAGAATTCAGTCCCATTGTGCTTCAGAATCCTTTTTTTCGTACAGTGGCCGCGCTGAGGATAAAACAAATGCTGAAAACGAAATGATTTATATGTGAAACACTTCAGAACATGCCCTAGGAGTGCAGTAGACTTTCCCTTTGCAGCCACACCCTTGAAAATGCTGTATTTTGAGAGCTGAACAATTAACATAAGGAGCATGAGTCAGACACTGAACAACTGTGGGAAAGCAGAATCGTGGGCTGCGAGGAATGATGTAAACTCCCCGAGGCTGGACAATACCGACAGTCGAGCTGAAAGGAGCCATAAAAAACAAGGGATACTTCATGTTTGGTGTCAATCTCTGCCTTACAAAAGTGGAGAATTATTTTATGTTCATAATGCGGCCTAATCATGTGTCTAGTTGGTTGTCCCATTTGCGTCGGTAGGGTGTTTTAAATTGCTGTTGGGTGAAAACGCGCACAAAGGATATCTGCGTCATTTTAGCAATCTCACACCTCAGTGAAACCATGGGATTGTGCCCACCCTGACCACTGCACCCCAACACGAAAAAAATGAAGGCAAATGGGTGCACAGAGAGTGTTTCACAACTTTTATCCTGACCTGCACAAAGCAATGGCTGCAGAAAAAGGAATTCCTACAAACTTCCTTGAGAACCCTCACCGGTGGTAGACCATAAAATCCCACTGGTGCAAGATAACCTCCTGCTGGGTCTATCTATATGGATCGAAAATTGACAGTATACATAGCTGCCAAGGTTTCAAATTGCTATGTGAGCCATTCTCATAATTTCAGTGTAATTATGAGTGACATTTCAATGACTATGAGTGACACTTTCTTGCAAGCAAAATCAAGCACTGAAGACGAGGGAAACATAGAAATATCAGAAATTACAGTTGAGCATTTGAGCAACGAGAAACTCTAAGATCATAAAACTACTGTAAAGCACCAGAAATCAGGACAGTGAGGCACACACACTACAGCCAGCCAGGACGCTGTATTAGACTTGCTTGACTATAGTACAGCATGTTCAACCCTAATAAAAATGATTACTGAGCACCACTGAGTGGTGTCCTCCCCGGTCAGGGCGCCGCTACCTGCTGGCCAGCCCCACTGACACGGGATGGCACCAGTTCGCCAGCCTAGGGGTGATATATGCTTGCTGTAACTGCAAAATAAAACTTGTCCCTACTCACATCACGCGATCCTTGGTCTTAAAAAAACACACCATGAATTTGGCTATGAAGTAGCCTGGAGTATCACCGCTGGAACAAGACCTGCACGTCATTATTCAGCTCGGGGCTTCTATTTGCTGGTTCCCCGAAGTATCAAAGAATTCTCTCGTTTGTATGAGGAGTGGCAAAGTGACAGCACGGCACAGTGTTTGGGAGACAGGTACCGAGAACAGGTGCTGGAAAGGTAAATCGCCGCAGAACATGCATGCACACTGTACCTTTGGCTAACCGCCTGTAGAAAACAAGCAGAAGCGCGGCAGCCGTTTATGCTTTGGCAGTTACACAAAACAATCTTAATCCCCTGTGGTAATGAGAAAAACAAAGTGGACAGCCGTTTTGAAGCACGGCGGGCATTTATAGTTGGGCTGTAAAACAAAGTAAGTACAATCACCAGCTGAAAGAAAAAAAGGACTGCCATTTTGGATTGGGGTCCATCTATCACGGTGGAACGCTTGATGGGCGTCACATATAAGCAATATGAAACATTGTTTCACCCTCAGCGCGCAGGTGGTCAAGCTGATGCTAAGATGTGTGATTAATGCATTTTAATGTGGTGATACGGACCACCACATTAAAATGTGTTAGTCTAACGCCTGATGTGTGGTACTTGGCAGGACTGAGTATATCTACGATTCACACATTGTCTGCTTACTTATTTGTTTACTTTTTTCTATAGCACGAACTTCACCCATGTGGGTTTTAGAGTGCTCTACAAAAGGCAGAACAAGTGAAGAGAACGCATAAGATGAACATGGTTTCTGAATGCTATGTAGAGTGCAGACATGAAATTAAAGCGCTATTTATATACTTCTACTGTGACAAGAACATATGAAGCATTCACTGTAACATTCTAGAAAGCTGAAGAAACATTTATAATGTTAAGTGGGAGAAGCGCAGAAGCCCTGAGCTAACACAACAATAAGAGTAGTACTGCCATGCAAACAAGTACATAGAAAAATAGAATTGAGTAGCAGTCTCATAATTGCTATTTGAGGGTGGGTTTATAGAAGTGCTGAGAGTAGGCACTGTCCAGAGAATGGGCCATCTAATTCAGAAAGTTCATAGCGCAGAATGGTGCACCACATATGGAAGTACAACAGGAAAAGTAGTCGCACTCCTCTGAGTGTAGACAAAATTCACTTTATATCTTCAAGGTGAGAAAACCATATGTAGGGTGCAGGTGGGTTTCGACAACCGATCAAAGGCGTAGACTGTGATTACATACAAATTTGCGTTGTTCTAGAACCGAACAACGTCCCCACTTTGCACTCCATTAATATCTATTTAAATTATTTTCTTAATTTCTTTTTTTTTAAAGTAAAAATCGGTTATCAATTCTTTTGTTGTAAATCTTTTTATTCAACTGAGAAATAATTCATGTTCATAATGTTGAATCATCACACAATGATTGAAACATTTTCAATGCATATGTTAGGAATCCCAATGCATTTCGAGACTAGCCCTTCATAAGGGGAAAATGTCCTAAAACATAATAAATTTAAATCAACTATTCTAGTATCCATAAATTTCCACAGTCACACAATAATTAAAGGTCAAGTGAAACAACAACTCAGTATGTTCATATAGCCGGTAAAGAAGAAAGAAGGAAAGAAATCCTCGTGTTCGTGGATATATACGAAAACATGAAGGGAGAAACGAATATTTTCGCTGAGTTAATAGGGAGTTTAGGCAGGTGTCTTTTGCTGAGAGGATAGCTGATTTGTAAAATTTTGGGGAGGATTTTTTTAGCTTCTTCAGTGAAAGTGTGATTCTTTTAAGTAATTTCTTTCAGATTTTCGGGGAGTACATTTTTTCAGAAACTGAGACGTCTGAAGAGATTTATTTTTATTTAGGGTTTTTGTAGGTAAAGGAATACATTTCTTAAGAAGAAAATTAGCGCCAGTATGGTCCAGAGGTTGTTAGTCCAAGCACATTTTTCTTTGAACGTAAGGGTTAGCTGTTTGAGTGAAGATATGAGTATTATTCCACCTAATGTTAAAGTTCCCTAACAGGACAGTGTCAAAAGGGGGAAAAAGATTAGAGGCCATCAATTTGGTAATCTCACTGGTGAATACAGAGTTGCGCCCTGTGGTGTTGTAGACTGAATCAGTCTCTGCTAGTTATAGTTGGGAGCGAGAGCTCAGCTTGGAGAAGGTCAAAGGGTGAAAAGGCTAGAGACAAGGAGGGGGCATAACAGGTTGCTTTTGTAGATAATGACAACCCTTCTCCTGATTTAGCGAGACAGTCTTGTAATGATAGAATAACTGGCTGGGACAAGAATGTCTAGGAGTGCCCTGGATGAGAGGTTTAACATGTCTTGGCCAAGATGAAGTCTTTATCCCTATCCTTATATGGTAAGAGCTATTGGTATACTTAAAAGCTGCCAAGTACCAACTGAGAAGGGCACATTTTCAGGCATGAGGCATAAAGGTTGGAAGATGAGGCAGTGCTAGAAAGGTCTCTCTTCAATGCTGTCTTCAGGAGGTGTGGTGTTTTCTTGGCCATTTAATCAGAGGCATAGAGGAGGTCAGAAATGCAGTGGTGACATTTATTCCTCACATGCAAAGTAAGGCACACCAAAAGGTAAGACCAGTAAAGCAGATGCTTATCTCTGCAGCTCCAGGTGGCAAGATACAATTCAGGTATATCAAGAAAGTTCCAGCTAAACCTGTAGCTAGTTACGAATAAAGTTCCTGTTGTTTACTTCCACTACTGTGTCCATATTACTTCAACTGTACACTAACGACGACACGGTGCTTCAAATATATGTATACATTCATCGATATGCTTGACTGTTGCTAAGCTGCTTCTTGATGAGGCCTGAATTTTGTTCCATATGATTTTGTCCTACAATGAAAGGGCGAGTGGGCCTGGACCCAAAAGGAGTCTGTGTGTCACCAAATGGCAGTGCTGTCAATCACAGCAAAGGGACCTGATGAAGCTGATTCTCATGCATCAGTCAACCCCATGGGGCTAGTGTACCACCGCACTGTGATACTTGAGTCAGGTGCTACTCGATCTTGAGCTGGGGTGTGCTGTAAAGGAACCCTGGTTGTGCTCTAGTTTTTTTATTTGTGTTTTCCATCTTATGTTTCTAGTAGAAGTCAGGCGTAGTCTGGTACACGAAGTTCCTGAATCTCTGCACACTCAAAATGAAGAAGTTAATTCACTTCTTGTTGTATGCACGTCTTCTGGATGCACAAGGTGGGCATCATTATTTAAGCCGTGTGCAGACACGTAAGATACTTGTCTTTAATGCAGGTCTTTCCCGAAGTACAGGGAGCATTTCCTGGATGTAGGAATTAGTCCCATACGTCATTGATGACAATCTCGCCACTGGCAATCCTGTGGCTTTGTTTTATGCCACATCGTTCCTTTGAGAGTGTGATAGCAGTCATGGTTTAGCGTATACAATGTTCTCTGAGGCATTTACAACTTCCCCATGGTTGTATGTTTGCCACACTTTAATTGGCATTTTGACAGTTGCTGATGCCACAGTGATTATAGAATGTTCAATGTTTCTTGTTTATTGGCGTCCTTGAGTCACTGCTTTTTCTGGAAAACACTTGTTTCCCTGTTAGGTAAGGGACCTCTTGGATATTAGGAACTTAGCAAATCATTTTAAAGGGTTGTGACTTCTCAGTGAGGTACTTCTCGGGTATTTGTAACTCAGCAAAATAGTAGTTGAAGTCACAGATGTTGAGTGAGATACTGTTGTTGGGCAGTAACTCTGTTCTGTGATTTTTGAGATCCTTGAGTGAGGTACTGTTTCCTGGTAGTAGCTCAAGACATTTATGGTTGGACATTGTGTCACTTGTGTCTGCTTAAGTGTCTAGGTTAAGAAGGTATCCTTAAGTATTGAGACAGACCTTGCTCTCTATATAGTTTTGGACTAAAGACTGACTAGTTGTTTCTATGCACTAAGAAAAAGCAAGTCTAAGAGACCTGTGCAGAGGAACCCTCATATCTCCACTGGTGATAATATTCTTCTGGAAAAAATAGCTAATCCTTCTCTTTTAAGTAAGAACTTAAAAAAAAGGACATCATAATTCAGACACTGAAAGTTTCCTATTTTACAGAAATCACTGTGAAGACGTAGAGGAACATTCACTCCGAATGAAGCTTGCCATTATTTATTTTCGCCTCCGTCCCACATTTGTGTATCTCTTCCAGGCCCTAAACTATATTCGGAACTGAGGATCGACAGATTACTGGGTAAGGTGGGCCACTCACGTCTCCGCAAGTCCCTTTTTGGATCCTTTAAAGGTTAGTGAAATTATCTGTTGCGATAGTCAGTGAATTGAGAAGCCTGGGTCCCAGATAGCCCTGCTGGATTAGGCGTTTCATCACACACAGACACTTTGGGTGGCATGGACGAGTAAGAAAAGAAAGTTCTCGGCTTTCATGCGCTCGTCCTGATAATCAGTGGGGTCTGACCTGGCAGCTTTAGTCACTAACTCATATAAGGTTTTGAAAGACACTCTCCTGAGATATTTCCCATCACATAAAAACAATGATTATAAGATACATGATTCACTCTATTCGTCAGAGTCCTGGGAACCCCCTGATGCATTCATCACATAGCTCAGCGGTCGTCTCAAAGACTGTACATTTGATAAATACAACTGTGAAAAGACCTTGAAGTCCAGGTCACAGCAGGCTTTGAGTCATTTTCCTAGGCATTTAGGGCTCCCTCTTCAATTGTTCAGGTGAAAGCATAGATTTCTACAGACAGACAATGACATAATGTGGTCAAATTTGTCATGTAAAAGGCGGTAACTGGAATAGAATACAAGCATTGTTCCCAAAATGCAGGTGAATGAGCTTCACTTTCAAATGACAACAATATTTGTGGAGCGAGTGGTAATTTCAAGAAAGTATAAATGTATCAAAAGACTGATAAACAACATTATCTCTTATTAGTTCCCCAAGGCGCTCCATGGTGTAGCACAGTGAAGTGAGCAAGACAAGACATATAGAGACAGAGCTTTACATAGCAAAAGCAAATGTGATTTATCTCAATCTCCTGAACACGCAGAGCTGAGACAGTTAATAATACACTCCTTAGGAATCAAATGACGAAAGAGAACATCATCACTGAACTGGTGCTACTATCAACAGCTGTGGGACAAAAATTCCATTATTGCTCAATCCAGGAGCACAACTAAATGTAATGACTGCCACTGAATTTATGAATCTACCACATCATATCTCACTGCAACCTGCAAACATGAAAATATATGCTTATAACTCTGGGAAACTAGGGTGTTTTCATTTCACACAGTCGCCTGAGGAATAACAAGACAACTTTAATATATTTGTTGTTGAAGCCACTGCTGGCAGAATGCCTTGTAAACTTTCGCTTAGTAGTGAACATTGGTCTGCTTCTGGTACTCTACTGACTAATTGCAAGCACTGAGACATTAGAAGAAAACAACATTGTCAAGTGTTAAGGAATAGGCAAGTTAAATGACTAGCAAATTAGACTGCATATTAAAGAAAATGTTAAGCCTGTGGCTTAGTAATTTTCAGAAACATACGCTTCAACATACATAAGCAAGTTCAGACAAAAGTCAACAGTTTCTTGAAACAGTATATTTTTGAGCCTTTGATAGGACCCAAGATATGATCTTCAAGAGTTTGTGTGCTCAAGAGACAGTCTGGTGGAGAGATCTGCATCTGTGTGGACAAGCACCATCCAAACCTGGCTATACAAAGAGAACATCACTTGTCTCCAACATCAACCAAACGGCACCCAACTGAGCCTCAAAAAACATCACCAGATGGAGATGAAAGAATTATCAACACGTCACTAAATTTGAAACAACTATGGTTCTATTTTGATCCAAAACCTTATTTCATGACATATCTTCAGCTGCAACAATCTTTCAGGAAGAAAATCAGAAGGTGATTCAAGGTGTTTGCAAGTCTCAGCAAGAACACAATGATGCCCTTCTCAAAATCTGCCAAGCAGCACCCCAAATCTAACCTGACCATTAACAAGAGCAGATGAGATTTTTGTCAGCCCTCACTTAACTTCTATGGTTTACATGTTCTTGTGTTAGAGAATGAAACCTGATACAGACAAGGCAGAAGCCCCTGCACCAGTGTCAGAAATCTGCAATGTATCATCCTTTCATTGTTTTGTTTCCAGGAAATTGCCAATTATTTTGTGAAGAACACTAAGGACTTTTTATATATCAATGCTGTGCTATGCGAGCTTACAAAAAAGGGACATGAATTTCAGGGGTCCCAAGACTGTCTAGCCAGTTCTAAGTCTATGCACACAAGGCTTCTGAAGCTGACGTAACACACTGTAACTCATTTTTAGGTCGCAGCCTACCAGATAGCGCAGCTGTGTGGTATCCGAAAGACATCTTGGGGCGTTTCAGAAAGATGACCTGGGAATGCATTCTGCCCGTTGCTTGCCATTGGCTGTGTGGTTTGTAACTTACATTTTCTTACTTTCCATTTGCTGGCTTAGGCTCCCCAGGTTCACTTCTTCCCTCCCGTGCCAAAACCTTATTTACCAGTTTCCTTCCAAGAGCTCCCTTTCTGTAAAGAGGCCTGTAAATCTTGTTCTTATCTCGTTACATTTGCTGTGCATTCAAAGACAGAGGTCAGATGTCAAGATGTGTCTGCCAGAGAGCTTGGTGTTTACTTTGCTTTCGGCTGATTTCAATCTCTGCATGGAGCCTACTGGTACCCCTCCCATGCTCCATTTACGAGGCAGTAACATTACCCTTATATAGCTCATCATGTAATATGCGGATGGCAGATTATTCTATATTTTATTTAGACAGAGAGAGATTAGTGACTAGCCCAGAATCAACAGGATGTTGCAGCAGCAACACTGTCTCGGATTGTTAAAATATGTTGTGATTGCTTGGGTTTTAACCTACAAATTACACATACATGTGCTTCTGTAACAAGAGCTACTCACCATCATTATTCATTGAAAGCCCGCCCCCCGTCTTTTTCCGTAACCTTTGCACCCACACTTACCGGGGAGTACCTTCTATTCATCCAGCAGGCACAGTGGCACCAAGGCAACGAGGAATCAGGGACATATTGAACACAGACTATTGCTTCATTTTATATTTTAAACAGGAGCCGAGGAGCCTGTTTCCTTCCTGGCACTGGAGGCATTGTACACTGTCCACTCAAATGTGCACTTCCACACATTCCACACATGCACACTTTCACACATTCCACTGGCAGCATACTTTGTTAACCACAAAGTATGCTGCCAGTGCTTTAGTGACATCTCCACTACCTTCACTATTCTTCACTTACCAGCCACCCCTACCACACACCCTTTTCGCCCTCTGTCTGATACTGCACTTACTAGACCGTAGTTTCCATTTGTGCAGCAGTTGCAGTGCACAGTGCCCTACCTACACAAACCCATTCAACCCAGATTATTGCTTTATTTCTACATAGCCCTTTCCCATCCCTAGCCTTTACCCTCACATTTTCAGGGTCGTAGCTTCTGTTAGTGCAGCAGGCTCTGTGGCTCCAGGACAGTAGTCTCTCTCCTGTGTGCTTTTCATCATGATCCACACAAGTTGTGATTTTTAGTGCCCTTCTGCTTGTAAACAACCAGAAGCCCACTCGTTGTTCTCTAAGCTCCCCCCATGCGCTTCTCCCTCTTCCTGTTCAGCTTAAAGCTCCACATCCCCCCTTCATCCCCTTTTGCCACCACAGCCTCTACTTGCATTGTCTCATCATACAGAGACTGCCTGTATTCCTGGAGTTTACTTTCAGCATTTGTGGAATTCTGCTCTGTACCAATTACACTCCATCCTTCATGCATTTTTTTAAATTAACTATGTAGTGGCTGCTGGTATTCTCACCTCAAAACTATGGGGACATATCCTTCTGAAACAACAACTCCATTAGTGATCTTCTATAGCGCCTCTCCAGTTCCTCCCCTTTGCATCTGCACTTCCCCAGGCGTACTTTCCATTCATGCAGCAGATGCAGTGGCACCAGGACATGGTGGCTTTTGGGACCAACTGACCACAAGTAAATGCTTCATTTTAAATTCTAAAAGCCCCCACGGAGCCTATTTCCTTCCTCGCACAGAGGCCATCACACACTGTCCACCCCATTGCTCACTTCCACACATTTTGTACTTAGCTCCGTTATTAACTACAAAGTGTCCTCTTTCACGCCTGTGCTATAATAACACCACAAGCAGCTGTCACCCTTCTTTGCTGCACCCCTCTCCCAATACACCTCTCCATTCTGTCCCGTACCTAGCCAGCGCAGCTAAACGTCCTGGCCCATAGCTTCCTTTATGCAAGCAAGTGCAGTGGCACCGTGCACCAGACAAACCTATTAACCACACACTTCTGCTTCCTTTCACCCACCTACACATCCTCTCCCGTCCCTAGAGTTTGCTCCCCATTTCCAAGGGCGGAGCCTCCATTGGTGCAGCAGGTGCAATGGTGCCACAACCCCTTTCTCTCCTACATGTGCTTTTCATCTCAAACCACGCTTGCTGTGCTTTTTTCACTTATGTTACTTGAAAACAACCACAAACCACAACTGTTGTCCTTCTGGAAGACCACCCCCTCTCCATCTTCCTGTTCCACTTGAAACCTTCACAACCTCCTTTCACGTTCTTTTGGCCCATTTGCTGCCACCACATTCCATTACATTTTAACAACATTCAGACGCTGCTTATGCTCCTTGTTCAATTCTGTTCAACGCCCATTACACTCCATACTTCGTGCCCTTCCAATCCATTCTAGAATACAAGCTTTGCTCTTTCACACACAGTGTTCTCTTCATACAAAACCAACTACTGAGACATGTTGTTCTTTCCCGTCCCTACCCCACACTCTACAGCTGCTGGGCTGCAAGTTCATCATCATGTGCAGCAGGTGCAGTACCACTGTATCCCAAAAAGACAACATTTTACAAACAAACATTAGCAAAGCCAACAGATCAGCACTCACATTATAGGGCTGAGACCTATTGGCTTTGCCAATGCTTGTTGTACACTGAAATCATTGTAGATGCCAGACATGTCGGATTAGGGCTCACATTTTACAAGGTCACAGTGACCCCAAAGCTCAATCAAAGTAACTGTGTGTGCCTGTCGAAGCTTCACCAATCTAGCAACAGCTCACTCTTAAGCTGTAATGGAGAATTTAGCAGTGTTCTGGATGTGTGCACAGTTCCACCTGTTTGTATATGGAATAGCGTAAGCTGTTGTCACCGATCACCAAGTACTCTCACGATATATGACAAAATGAAACCAAAAATAGCAATAAGAACTGAACAACGGGGTCAAGATCTTTCAGTTTAGCTCTATTAAAAGGCACGAAAAGCCCCCCAAACCAGCTGATTTTTCTCTCCAGGCTCACAACTCCTCAAAGCCAATAGCTGAGGAACATTTGTAATAGAATGGGCAGCCGACACAATCAGACGAGGCAACACATTTTAGGTTACTCGCACTGACACAACAATATTGACTGTATCGGACCTCAATGAATTTCAGAGTTAGAGAGAGTTCAAACGCGTAAAGAAAACCTTGAGAAAATTAGAGGTGGGCGAGCCCACAAAATAACAGATCCGAGCCACAGCCGATGCCATGGTCTGGCAGGGCTCTAAGAGCCCACGCACGAGCCCACTCCTGAAAATGTTTGGCACGTAAATAGTGTAACAAACACCACATAAAAATAAGACTGCTCAAAATTGAAAAAGTTAATTTTTAACACGCGGAAGTGTTTCAACTTAGTACATCAGTTGACATCGCTGCATTGAGAGGCGTTTACTAAAAGCGAATTTAAAAATATTCATGCCCTGCTACCTCGCCATGACGACAATGTAATTAGTGAATTAAGAGACAAGTCGGTTGTTATGTGCGTCCTATATAGGGCCTACATTCTTTCGTGGAACAACATTGTAGTCTATTTAAATCAGACACAAGAGAGGTGTTTGTATAGAACACAGCCTGAAATCCCATATTGCTCACAGCTCTCAAATACAATAAAGAGGAAAAAGGAAGCAGAGTGAAATAAAATATTTGCCCAGGACCATACAATCTGGTCAAACTAGAAAGCCGGCATTAATCCCAGATTTTCTGATTTGCTATTGTGCCATTCATCCACTAGATGAGTGTCTCAATCTGTTTCTTGTTTTACATCAATGGTTACAATGTTTCTTTAATTCTGGGCACATGCGGTTAGAGTGTTTCTTGCAGGTAGAGTCCACGTGAAAGCACGGGTGGTTTAGGGCTTGAGGGTGAAACAGGACCTGCAGCAGAGCAAGGCATCTGGCTCGAACTTTCAGCGGCCCGCCCATCTCTATAGAAAATGCAACCTAAAGGAGTTGAAAGCATTTTGCCAGGTTCATAGTGAACCAGCAAAGTATTGCAAGGGTCTACTGATCACTGAGGAGGAAAGCGGTTGACTTTGCCCGCAAAGACAGAAGAGCATTTTAGCCACAAAGTGATTACTTACACAAAAAGATTTTATTTTCTGAAGCTTCTTAGAACATGCATATAACCCTGGAACCCACAGCCCTCTTCCTTATTTTTTGCTGCTCATAGATAGAAAAGTACAATCATATGGTCTGTCTTACTATGGTGTATGAGAGAGGCTTACTTTGAATATATGGCCCCTCCTGAGAGGACTTGTGCCAGGGGAAAAGGACTTGTCCCACTCTTGAAGGCCTGAGACAACTAGCTGAAAGGCAGGACCAGGGAGAGTCATCGGAGTGCAGTTTGGTCACCCAAGATGGAAGTTAACCCAAGGTAAAGGGGAACCGCTGGTTTCGCTGTAACTGAAGACCAGTGGCAACTGGTCTGGCTGGACTTCAACCAAACTTCAAGGGACATCGACCCCTGTGGCCAAAGTCATCCCACTGTGACCATGGATTGAGCAGTAGCCCTAGGAAGACCCCCCGTCAGAGGATCAGCATCCGCAGCATCTTCAGCATCCTGTATCGCTTGCATCAGGACCACTCCATTGAAGTCTATGGCAATTCGCCCCTATAACCTGGAACTGGACTGGAGACTACTTTGACTGCCCAACCAAGCCTCATTGGCCCCTGTGACTCGCTCCCTGCCAGAGATGGTTGCCAAAAGCAGGCAGGAGTAGCAGTTTACGACTTTATAAAAGTTTTCCAACGTTTTCAAAGTGAACCGCTAACAGCGGTCGTTGCCAATGCTTCTTTTTTGTGTTTCAGTGAAGAGCAGTGATTTACCATTTGGATATTAATGTATAGCTCCGTAACTCGAGGGTAGATTTTGTTTGTTCTGCTATCTAAAAATTCATAAAAATAAAACCTTCTAAATCCTTTGCCACAGCCTGACTGCTCGGAACCACAGCCCCAGGGTTGGGCAAAGGCTTTACAAACGAGCCTGACTGGACCCAAGAAGGGTGCGTTAATTTATTACATGGTGATGCCGCACAATCACACCATATAAGATACCACTTTCCTCACAGTAGTGTTTATATCCCCATGCTATTAAGAAATCCAATTTTAGAAAAGTGGTAGAGACTCACATCAAACAATATTTTGATTTTAATGAGGCTGTGGGCGGGAGGGCTGTGGTTGGTTCAAGGGCTGTAGGGCACTTTTAAAGTGGTCCTTAGAGGGAAATTCACAGCCATGATGGCTGGACTTCGCAGATTGTGAGCATTACAGGTACAGAGGCAAAAGCCAGAACGTAAGGATACTGGTACCAAACAAAAAGACTGGGTGAAAATCAGATAGAAATGACTATGACTGAGGAATAGAAACAATTCATTCTTGGTTGACAGAAAAGGCTAACAAAGGATTGACATTTTTGTTCTGTGCGGCAGCAAACAGATCAGACTGTGGTGCGGATCTTTCAAAACCTATTGAATCTGCACTTGGTCAATCTCCTGTTTGTGGCCTCTTGTTTGTGCTGGAAAGCAAGTGCAACACATCTGTGATATCTCTCACTCAAGTTACTGGCTCTTGAAATGACAAAAATCCTCATTCTATAGTTAAATATATCATAACGTTTCAGGGCCAGCTTCAGCATTGAGGTCAGATGACTACAATGTTCGTCTGCTTCTGTAAAAAATCTGCCTTTTCTGGTCCCTATTTTTGCTGGCTTTAGAGCTCTGTGCACTTTTCCCTAGCTAACCAGAAGTAAACTGCCTGTGCTCCCCATCTAAACATAGCTCATTGGCTCATTACCGATTGGTACAATAACCTTGATTGTAAGTCTCTACTACATAGTGGAGAAAGTGCAGCCAGGTCCTGTAAGTTAAATGCCAGTTGTGGACTGCAACACCTATTGTGTCATCCACCATAGTGGCAGTAAAGATATGGCATCAGGCCTACCCTGTGTTGGCTTACTGCTGTAGTGTAATACATGCAGTGCAATCTGTAAAATAACCCTTTTTGACAGTTAAAGACCTCTATTTTAAATATTTGTAAGTCCCCCCATGGTAGTCCACAAGGCAAGGAATATGGTATGCAAAAGTCGGAGAGGTAGAAACATATCATAATATCCCTACAGTGACAAGGCCATAAAAGCTATTTTCAATGTAGCAGGCCTAGCTGTCCTATACAGAAAATCAGACTGCAGATTAAAATACTAATATTGTATCTCAGGAATGGGACCAGTGAAAGAAATAATTACACTATCTTTAATAGTTATTAAAATCCAATTTAATGGCGAAGTCAGATTTTTAATAAAATATTTAGGGAATAACTTTTTTAAAGTTAGCTATTTCATGCTTAACGTTCCTGGAGGGTAGTTTGCATTAACTCTCCAGTAACTCCCAGCCTGTGCTCAGTTGGAGAAGAGGTGTGAAGGAGATGTAAATTTCCTCTCAGGAACACACACAGGTTGACCGGATTGGGCAGAGATAACTCCTCTGAGCTCAATAGAAAATGCAGGGTGAGGGCTGTGGGCATTCTGTTGATGTTTCAATAACTTTCTCCTCTGTCAAACAAAGGGGAAGGGGGTACTTGGATTTAGGAGGTCCAGAGCCCGTGCTCCTATGGGTAGATCAAAGAATCAAAAAGGGGGCTTCTGTTCCTAAGGGAGTGGAATAAATGTTACTAACAGGTAATACTGGACTTATATCATGAGGACAGTCATCATGACTGTCTCATGTTACCCTCACACATCCCCAAGGGGATGTCATGCTTCATCATAGGGCGGTGCTCCTCGTTGGGCCGGCGCTGCAATGCCCTTTGGGTCCCCCGAAGGGTAACTTAGGCGGAGATCTTTTTAAAAGATGCCGTATGATGCGTGCAGGTGAGGTGACTAGTGTGGTAGAGTAGTGAAACGTGGTAGTGGGTTAAAAAGGATAGGGGAGGTCACAAACTATCTTTTAATAAGTAGACCGCCCTGTCAGAGATAAAAACCTTATAAAAGGCCAATGCTACCTTAGGGGTTTAAAAGGAACCCTGGTAGTCAGTGTATGGTGACTATGTGGGGGAAATACCCTATAGTCGTGAGGTGGAGGCCACACGTTGGTCTCTCACTCAGTGAGTCGTTGACATGTTTCGCGCCTATGAAATTGGTCTGAAGGATCCGTGGCGCTTCGTCAGGACAAAAGTATCTATAATGAAAAACTACCCCAGACAATAATGGTGCCCCTAAAGTGCAACTTACTATCCGTGTGGTTCAAGGTCCAACCTGTAAAAGAAAGAGATACACAAAGAAAGAAAGGGAGAGGTAACTATGTCCCTGATATCGCAGTATCTTACTGCCGCCAGAGAATATCAGAGGCGAATGAGGGAACTGTCCGGAAGCACAATCAGGCAGTACAAATGGAATAGTTGAAATGATAAAAATTGTAAAAATTGACATCAACAGACATAAAAGGAGGACACCAGATCAGTGCTGTAGCAGTGATGTCTGCAATGAACGTTGTCACTGCAAAGCAGGTCCATTCTTAGCATGGTATTAATATATCTAAGGCAAAACCAACAAGTGCCAAACATAAGTAGTGAATAACCCAATGCAGATGTGTTAGCTTTAATTGTGGTTGATCGAGACTGTGTTACTCGATATTGTCAGTTTCGAGTATGTGTGGCAGATTGTGCTACAAATTGATGTACACGTGTGGGCTCAAACCATGCGGTGTAAAGAAATCGGTCTAAATAAATACATAAGCGAACATGTCAGGTGGTGGTTGTGCTCATGCTTGTATTCGAGCATGCTTGCATCTGAAAGTGCTCACAATGCCTGTTGCCCATTAGCGGCATATGACTAAGCCCCGAAGTAATGATCCATCAGTGACTATTTGCCTACAACTGTGCGTGAAAAAATCCTGTAAGCGATCAGGAATCATTTAAGTGGGTGTTGCTAGAGTAAACTGGTTGCTTACCTAAAGCTAAATCGCTTTCGCTACATCAGGTGGTGCGGAGATGCCGCGTGCAAGCTTGCCCCGCTGTGAAGACAGCACAGTTAGTCAGAGTCAGCGGACTCGCGGTAAATTCACTTTTGAAAAACTTTTGAAGTACATGGCTGAGGAGATGCTGGCAACAGCATTTGGTTTTGAGACCTTTCTTGAAGGTTTACCACCAACAACAGGAATCCATGTCTTAGAGACAAGCTCATATGGGTTTGGGGTAGAGGGTCACAAGAGTCTGAGGATGAGGCTTTGACAAGCTCTAATTTGTTCTTCTTGGCTTTGGCAGCTGACTTGCTTCTTGGCGACTTGCCCCAGGTCACATTTCACTTAGGATATGCAGTTGCTTGCTATCTGTCATTGAGTCTTGTGAACACATTTTTGGCAAATCTTGTACTGCCTTGCAACATGGACAGTTTGGTGGAGACATAGTAGATATTTCTTGTGGGGGCGGGGGGTTCACAATGGTAGATTTTCCTGGCACCACAGGGGACTGGCATGGTTTTCATAAGGCTCTTGTCTTAGCAGCGGTGTAGGTCATATGGAGGTCAAAGGGGTGAGCCGCCAAACACAAAAAGGGGAAAGAAAAAACTGTTTAATTCTTGTAGTTGGTGGGGAGAGAGGACCCAAGGAACAGCTGAACACCAAACTGTAGAATGTAAATGTTGGTTGGAAGAAAAGAGCGGAGCTCTAACAGTTTCCTTGCGGTCAGCTTGACTACGGGAGAAAATGTGCAATGCTCAACATCTGTGGGAAGTTGGAGCTCTGACTCTTTTGAACTCATTGGCCGAAACTCAGGTTACATAATAAAGTGAATGGACTACATATAGCTCATGGCTGTTTTCAATGTTGTTGGCGTGTATGTGGCACTGTTTTGTTACCATTGACTTCAGTGGATTCGCAGCTTGATGATGTGGAGTATTCAAGCAAGTGAATCTATGAAAGATCAAATGTTGGAGAACTGGGAGGTATCCATAGCCAAACCCTTCACAGAGTTCAGAAAACTTTACAGTTTGTCCTTGAACCAATATGCTTTTGTTACTTTTTTGCACAGGTTTCAGGCTTTATTATCCCAAATCAGGATCATATTTAACAGCCTCCAGTCGTTTTTTTGTGACTTCCAAATTAGAGTTAAATGAAGCCATCCTAGAGGAAACCGTTTTAATCTTTCAGTTATCCTCTGCTGTGGAATATTCTACAGTTCCAATTCAGAGTTTTATCTTCTTCAGTTCCTTAGTGATTCAAGCATAACAGTGGACATAGTGTTGCCTATCTTTGGGGGCAGGGTGCCGACCACCTGAGATTGCCTAGATGTTTTGGATTCAGACATGAATGGCAATCCAAAGAAGGTCAACAATGAATGGTGATATCCATAATTTAGTGGGAAGTAGTTGCATGGAGAGTGGGGGAACGTGATAATGCAAGATGATTTTGTGGAGAAGGTATGCCACGTACAGGAGAAGCATGTGCATATAATAATAATATTTCTACCCTGTTCAGACCCAGTTCTTGAAATAAATAAAGCAAGCATTCAAACAATATACCCACTTCAGGTAGTATCTCTCAATGTACATAGAGGGGAAGGGATGACCAAGGTAGGCTGGCAACAATTTGCAATGTTAACTTTAAATGAAATATCCTTTGAAGTGCACCATGTCTGCCACATTTTATGAAGACAGCAATACAGTACTAGCCATTTTAGAGATGATGTTAGGCCAAAGTCAAGATCACACCCCCATCACAATAGCAGCATCACTGGTATTACAAGACCTAACAGAGGACTTGGAAGTACTGCCTGTTTACAGCCAAGGAGGGGGTCTTTGACCTCCATATGCAGTGTAACAAAATCAGGGTTTCCTTCTTGCATTGGCCGTTATGCTGTGAATGCCATCACAAGCAGAGGCAGCTTATTGAGAAAGTGGGAGTGAGTGGGTTCCAAAGGTACCACAGTAGCAGCAGCCGCTTCCAGCCCTGCCCGCACCCCATGCTAACTGTGCATGATGCAGGAGAGAAGTTGGGTGTGCTGAAATGCAGTGTTGTCAAAGTTTTTTTAACTTGTCAGTCGGTGTTTGGTGTGTGCAGGAAGCATCAGTAGGCGGGAGGGGGGAAAGAAGTTGGAAGGGCAAGTACTGCTAGCAATCAGTCACTTTGCATCTTCCAAAGATGACGACAAGAGTCAGCAATGTTTCAACTAACAGAACCCCCCACCCTACATCATGCAGTGACGCTAGTTCTTATTACATGCCAAAACACGCAAGGTTAGATAGAGTCTTCTCAGAAGCTGGCAAAGTTGACCTCTGCCAAGCGCAGTGTCAATAACAGAAACAAGCATTGGCAAAGCCAATAGGCCTCGCCTTTGGGACCTTATATTTGTTTAGCCATGCAGCACATTATCCTGGGTCTTATGCCACCAGGGATTGAAGAGCTATACAATTACTACACGCTGGGTCATGCAGTCTGATTCAGGAATACTTGCTTGCCTCAGGAAACATTTATGGACAAATTACAAGGCTTTTTAGTGCACAGACAGAAAGACAAGTGCCTCGATGCAAGTCAACAGCACTATAATCTGTGTACAACTGCATCACTAGAGTATTGAACAGCCTACGGTTTAGCAAATGTGACAAGATAAGAACCAGTGTGCAAAGCAATATTTCATATACTGGGAAGCAGTTCTGCGGTCACAGATATATATAAAGCAGTGCTGTTCCGCTGTTTATAGTAAAAGGAAAAATAATGAAATCTAAAAGCAGGGGGAGAAGTTGCATGATTTGATTATTTGTTCAAAAGGTAGAAGAGCTGCATTTTCTGGATATGCATTGCGCTTCTACCTTTCAATACACATTAAGTGTGTTGTCTACTTTACAGCTGCCTAAGGCTATCTACTTTTTCATAACTAAAAAGTGAGATGCCTCCAAATGAGAAAGTATATCTTTAACCCTCCTTTTCTATGACCCATCAATTATAAGTACCCAGGAGTAAGGCTTACATGCACACGACAGAACAAGATCAGTCAACTCACCCATACTATTAAGCAAGTTGCTGACTGTGCTTTAAAAATGTCACTGGAATCCACACTCATCAGCACTGGTAAGATGGGTGTAGAAGTTGCACTTGCTAATGTACTGACTGGATTAGAAAGTATGCAACCATAGCAGTTTGGTGCCACTCACATGGAGCTATGTTGGGATTAAGAGATAAGAATCCATGTTCAGATTATGAGGTAGTCTGTGCTGGAGAGAACCTTCCAAGAGGCATGCCATTGCCTAGACTGAGTGCTAGCACACTGATCATGAGCGAGAACAACAAGGAACATGCAGAAGGTGTCGTACACAAAATGGAGGAGTCAAAGGACAGTTCTTGGCTGGCTAACTGCTGGCGCTGCAGAAAATCCAGCAGCAGAAAACTGCAGGATGAGAAAGGCTGTAAGAAAAGTAGAAAGTACAGACTTCATAGGTGAGCTCCGGTGAGTTACGTGATAAACCCAGCATGGACAATTCGCTCCATAGTCCATGCATTTCCTGCGGTTCTGCATCAACAACTGAGACCTTTCTAAACAGTGCTTATATAAGTGTCAAAATGATCCACAACCGCACACATCTGTATTAGTTTTGTAACTGCATTTATATAGTGCCGACTATCCGTGACGAGGCACTGAAGTGCTTTACGCTGGGTAGCATGCTGCTCTGGAACCAAAAGTTAGCGGTTACTCCATTGGTTATTATTGATTATTCAGATTATTCTTGTGCTCTCGAGGAAACCATTTCAAACACTTGCGCCAGTTCCTTTGTGGCAGATTAAATTTGCAGGGGTTAGAAGTGCTCATTAGTGGCGGCTATGCGAGTTCATGCAAAAGACTGGTGAGATTAACAGAGGAGATCAGGTGTTGTTAGACTGCAGGGAGAGGTTACGAGCTATGAAGAGAGTTCTGGCCATTTTGGAGAACTACAATAATAAAGTTTAAGGCAAACATGCATGCGATTTAGAGTAGACTGCACCCAGAGAGGTGAGGCTTGCAGAGAAGGAGTAAGAAGAGGGTCAATTGGAGAGGCAACAGTCGGACGGTGTAAATTAAGATTACTTCTTCGTGCAGGGTTTGAGGTACATGCAGGAGGGTTTTTTGAGATAGCATGCATGCAATCAAAGAATGCAAAACTGTAGAAAGAAACGTGCACAAGAAACTAGCAACCCCAGACCACTGCTCACACAAACGCAGCTGAGCAGCTCAGGTGCTGGAAGCGTCAAGTCCTGGCTGATACAGGGGAATATCAAGAACCTTAGGCTGCGCTTGGAGGAAACCGCCATCTTGTGGTAAAAGCAATTTAAAAATGCTATGTGGTGAACCGTCCAAACAGAGGTGGGCTTTATAAATGTTGTGGCACTTCGCCAAGTACCGAATGCTTCCATTCTCCCAATGCAAGAAGACTAGATTTACATGTGGCGTGACTGTTTCTGTAAGCATAAGCACTGGTACGTATCTGCCAGTTAATGGAACCTAAACACGTTCAGAAATAGTAACTTGCCCACGATCACACACTTAGTCAAGCAAGAAATTCCAAAATCAGCGGTAATATGTTGTGATTCCATTGCCACTAGAACCCATCTCAGTGCCGATGTCAGCCCACTACACTTCGTCTCCTTAAACCCCACTGTGCTCGCGACCCCATATCGCAGATTCGAATTCACATGCCTGTCTGCCACGAGCGGTCCGGAGAATACGGTCATAACCACGAGCCACTGAGGAGATACCCACTAGAACGAAGTTAGGAAACCGAGGATTCAATCAATTTACTTTAAAAAAAAAAAAAAAAACCTACGTTACTGCTGTTATGGTTTTAGACTAACGCAGATCGCTCCGATGAAATGCACGGGATCGGCATCACATACACGATCAAAGTCAATGAAAACAGAGGATTTGCAACAAAAAAACAAGTGCACGCGCCTCGCGCTGAATGTAAAAAAAAAAAAGTTTGACGAGGAGAGGAGGAGGCAGCAGGGGGAGGGGAGAGAGGAGGGGGCCTGCGCCTGTTTCCCTTGCGGGAGCGAGCAGGAACTATCTGTTAATTACAAACAGATGGTTTCAAAGCTCGCTCCCGCAAGGGAATCGCCAAACGTGCACACGTTGCCATTGGAAGCAATGCAAAGCGTGCACGTTTTTGGCAGAAAAAGGGAATCGATTACTAAAGGTCTCCTATGCAGCGCATGCGCGCTGCGTAGGCGAGACCTAAAAAAGATTGAAAAGCAGAGAGTATATAGGATTTGCCCACATCCTACCCAATATTTAACAGTTCAATTTCAACAAGGTCAGCTTTTTTGTCCTCATTGATACAAACAATATACCCCAAGACAAGAGAGAATGGGAGCTTGGTGGGTGATTAAGAGGGAAGAATCCTACTGTAAGTAAGTTGTACTCCTAATTCTTAATCTCTTTCCTCTACACTAATGTAAAGAGTTCCAAGAGGGAAGCATCTATCAAGTGCTGAGAGGATTCAGCTAATGATATTCTTGACAATGGCCTGACCAAACTGAACATCCACTGTGCAGTGTTTACAAAGAGTATATAGTATTATTAGAGTGATTGTCTGGCAGATAAAATTGTGAACACAAGAAGATGATGGACGGAGCGCTGAAACTTTTCAGACACTCACCCCCAGTCACAGATCTGGGTTAAATCCATCATCGTTCTTTAGCTCACTTCGCCACCTCAGTTCAGACCCAGCTATATGCAAATCAGTCTTGACCCTGTGCCTCTTGGGAACAGTCCAGCCCGAACTGCCAAGCCAGGTCTTCCCTGAACCGGAAACAAGCATCCTGGGATCGGTTTCGGTGTAACACAACTCATCAGCCAGGCTAGCTTGAATCCAGTGGCAAAGTGAGCAAGGGACCCACGTCTGGGCATACCCTGCCAACTTAGGGCGAACAAAGCAACCACAAGATGATGGACAGAGCGCTGAAACTTTTCAGACACTCACCCCCAGTCACATCGTTCTTTAGCTCACTTCGCCACCTCAGTTCAGACCCAGCTATATGCAAATCAGTCTTGACCCTGTGCCTCATGGGAACAGTCCAGCCCGAACTGCCAAGCCAGGTCTTCCCTGAACCGGAAACAAGCATCCTGGGACCGGTTTCGGGGTAACATCCCTCATCAGCCAGGCTAGCTTGAATCCAGTGGCAAAGTGAGTAAGGGACCAACGTCTGGGCATACCCTGCCAACTTAGGGCGAACAAAGCAAACACAAGAAGATGATGGACGGAGCGCTGAAACTTTTTAGACACTCACCCCGAGTCACAGATCTGGGTTAAATCCCTCATCGTTCTTTGTGAGGAATACGGTATGGAAAGTCTCTGACCTCGCTTGGGTGTAAAAGCTTAGAAGAACAAGTTACCGTTACAAGTTAACAGTAACGCTTTTTCTGGTGGATACAGTATCTGCCTGTGGATTACTCACCTTTTGAATTACTCCAATGCGCAGCATTCCACTGAAACTTTTCTCAATAGCTCTGCCATGTCGACGAGGACGTCACAATGGAACGGATCTGCATGCAACTCCACTTGACGTCATCGGAGCCATAAGAAGACCTTGTTGGAGTGCTGAGGTCAGTTCCACCCATTTTTTCCGTGCCTTCGAGGCAAACAGGTGAACCAACAACATTTCCACAAGTATACAATACACAACAGCATAAGGAAATAACACACTTTAGATATTTCCAGATCAACACATCTTCATGATTAAAGCAGAAAATCTCATAGAAAACTTTAGTATTAAGGATATATCCAAATATATTTTCGGTATAAGCAGGCAGCGGGGAAGTGGGTTTGTCAGTGAGGAATCCACAGGCAGATACTGTAGCCACCAGAAAAAGCGTTACCAAAGGTAAGTAACTGGTTCTTCTGATGGCTACATCTGTCTGTGGATTCCTCACCTTTTGAATAGAATGCCCAAGCAATCCCGCACTCGGAGGAGGGTGCATGCCTGCCTAGACCAAAAAATCCTGTAACACAGAATCTAAGCAATAATGCTTCGCAAAAGTGTGGAGGGGGGCCCAAGTTGCCGCTTTGCAGATGTCAATCACAGGGACACCTCTAGCCAAAGTCGAAGATTTAGCTCTGGCAGAATTAACACGAATACCTTCAGGAGGCTCCTTCTTGGCCATGGCGTAGCAAATCTTGATGCACAGGATTATCCATCTGGACAAAGTTCTTTTGTGGACAGTCATGCACTTCATCTTCCCCACATATCCGATGAAAAGCTGGTCATCCAGTCTGAATTCTCTAGTTCTATCCAAGTAGAAGCTCACTGCCCCCTTGGGGTCCAAACGGTGAAGTCTCTTCTCCTCCTTAGATAGGTGTGGGGAAGAGTAGAAAGTAGGCAGGGTAATGGACCAAGTGTAAGTGACTACCTTAGGCAGGAAAGCAGCTCTGGTCCTAAGAACCATCTTATCTGCTTTGAAAGATGTAAAAGGAGGCTTGGAGCTAAGAACCTGCAATTCACTTAACCTTCTAGTAGAAGTTATTGCAACTAAAAATAAAGTTTTGAATGTGAGAAATCTTAACGGGCAACTATGTAAGGGTTCAAAAGCTGAACCCATCAGAAAAGTAAGAACAAGATTAAGATCCCACTGAGGCATAAAAAAAGGAGTGGGAGGAAACTTATTAGTGAGACTCTTAATGAATCTCATAACTATAGGGGATTTAAACAATGAAGGCTGGTCTGGCAAACAAAGAAAAGCCGACAAGGCAGACAGGCAACCTTTAACAGTTGCCACAGGGCAACCTTGTTGCACACAGAATAGCGCAAAACTTAAAACATCAGATAAATGAGCTTTCAGGGGGTCAACTGATTTCTCTCCACACCATTTAACACATTTTGCCCACCTGCCAGCATAGACAATCTTGGTGGTGTGCCTTCTGGCTGATAAAATAACATCCAGCACATCAGGTGGGAGAGAGAAAGAACTCAGGTTGCCCCTTTCAATCTCCAGGCATGAAGGTGCAGGCTCTGGAGGTGGTGTTGCAGAACCTGCCCCAGCAGTTGCGAGAGGAGTTCTGTCCTGAGAGGGAGACAGAGCGGAGGGCACAAAGAGAGGTAAAGAAGGTCCGTGTACCACTTTCCTTCACAGCCAATCCGGGGCTATTAAAATGACTTGGGCCGGTCTTGGCGAATTTTCCTCAGACCTCGAGGAATCAAGAGTATGGGAGGAAATGCGTAAAGGAGCAGCGAGCCCCAATCTAACTGAAACGCGTCCCCCAACGCTCCCTGCATCGGATACTGAAGACTGCAGAATGACAGGCAGTGCGCGTTCTTGTGAGAGGCAAACAGGTCTAACTGAGGGAACAGCCACATCCTGAAAATGTGAAGTGACACCTCCGGATGGAGACACCACTCGTGATCGGCCGAATACTGCCGACTGAGACTGTCCGCACGTACATTCAGGACTATGGCAAAGTTATTTGCAATGACGCAGATCTGATGGTCCTGAGCCCAGGACTAAAGACGCACAGCTTCTCTGCAGAGAAGATACAACCCTACTCCCCCCTGTTGGTGATATACCACATTGTGGTAGTGTTGTCTGTTAAGACCTGAACTAACTGACCGTGAAGGGAAGGGAGGAAGGCCTTGCGAGCCAGACGTATCGCCCGCAATTCCAGAAGATTGATGTGAAACAATATTTCCTCTGGAAGCAAAAGACTTTTGACCTCCGGATCCCCGAGATGAGCTCCCCACCCCAAAGTGGAGGCATCCGTTATCACTGTGGCCACGAGAGAAGGAGGGGGAAACAGCTTCCCTTGAGACAGGTTGCCCGAAACACTCCACCACTGCAGATCCGCCGCAGTGTCTCTGGAGATTCTAACCAATTCATTGAGATCTCCATTGTGCTGAAACCACTGCCTGCGGAGGCACCACTGGAGGGCCCTCATATGCCAGCGTGCATGGTTGACCAACAGAATGCAAGAAGCAAATAGACCGAGCAGGCGCAAGACCTTCAGAACTGGAAAAAACGCTCCATTCTGAAACAGTGGAATCATAGCCTATATGCGCTGAATCCTCTGTGGAGTTGGAAAGGCACGAACTACTGTAGTATCCAGTAGTGCCCCTATGAACAGGTTGCGCTGAGAGGGCTCCAGGTGCGATTTGGGTACATTTATTGAAAACCCCAAGTTGAACAACAGCTGTTTTGTCAACTGCAAATGGCGCAACACCATCTCTTGTGACTTTGCTTTGAGCAGCCAGTCGTCGAGATTGGTAAACACAGGAATTCACAACCTTCTGAGATGTGCTGCCATCACTGCCATCACCTTTGTGAAGACCTGAGGTTCAGAAGTAAGGCAGAACGGAAGGACTATAAATCGATAATGCTGAGTCCCCACCATAAAACGGAGACACTTCTAATGCAACTTCAGAATGGGAATGTGAAAATATGCATCCTGTAAATCGATCAACACCATCCCATCCACACTTTCTTTTGCAGCACAAGAAGAACCTGTGCCAGGGTCAATATTTTTAATTTCTCCTGTTTGAGGTAGGAATTCAAAATCCTTAAGTCGAGTATTGGCCGTAAACGACCATCCTTTTTGGAAATCAGAAAGTACCAGGAATAGCACCCCTGACCCCTTCCCTGCTCTGGAACCAACTCTACTGCACCCTTCTGTAGCAATTCAGCACCTCCTGCTGGAGAAGCTGAAGATGCCCCTTCGAGCAAAAGCCTTGTTGGGGAGGAAAAGGAGAGGGAAACTCCTGGAAGGGTAGGGCATATCCATTCTCCACGATGTCTAGAACCCAGAGGTCTGTAGTGATAGACATCCAGTGAGGCAGAAAATAGGCCCTCTGTCCTCCCACGGGGCAAGCCTGGCCTAAGATGGCAGAGCTAGAGCTGCTTTCCTGCAACAACGGCTGGAGGGGCAGAGGAGGAGGAGGAGGAGAGTTGTTGACAGCCTGAACCCCGCAGATGACCTCTGCCCCTTCTCCTGGAGGACTTGTAAAGGGAATTTGTCTGCTGCTGCTGTTGTCTTCCGCGAAAGGACAGGTTCCTAGAGAAACCCCGAAACTTACGGAATTGTCTATAGTCTCTAGACTGAGTCTGAATTCCCAAGGATCTTGCAGTTGCCGCACTGTCCTTAAAATGTTGCAGCGCAGCTAGCCTTGGCCCCAAACAAGCGAGACCCATCTAACAGCAAATCCAACAGAGAAGCCTGGACATCTGGTGAAAAGCCTAATCCCCTTAGCCAGGCATGACGTGTGGTAGCTACAGACGACCCCATGGCTCTTGCTACTGAGTCCGCAGTGTCCAACCCCGATTGAATAACTTGCCGGGCAGCTGCCTGAGCATCCGTCAAAAGTTATGAGAAACGACCTTGGAGCTTTGATGGTAACTTAGGGACGACTTCTTTAACCGAGTCCATTAAGGCATGAATATAGCAACCCAAAAGACAAGTAGCATTTGTGGATTTCAGCGCTATACTTCCTGAAGAGAAGAACTTCCTGGCCGACTGCTCCATCCTTTTGGACTCTCTTTCAGCCGGTGTGGTCGGGAAACAACCTGCCCACACCTTGGAGGAACAAGAAGCCTTAACAACCAGACTTTCAGGTGAAGGATGTGACGATAAAAAGGCGGGATCTCCAAGGGCTACTTTGTATCTTCTGGCCACTGTCCTAAAAACTGCAGCCGAGGTCATAGGCTTTTGCCAGATTTCCAAAATTGGCTCTGTTAAAGCTTCATTAAATGGTAACAATGGCTCCAATGCATAAGCCGACGAATGAAGCACCTCGGTGAGGATTTTTGATTTTAATTCTGCCAAAGTAAGTGGCAACTCCAATAAATCCACAGCTCTGCGAATAACTGCGTGATATGACATCACCTCAGGAGGTGGTAAACCTTTAGATGAAACTAATTCCCACTCAGAGGAGGTATTCAATCCACTAGCCTCCTGCAGACCTTCGAAATCAGGATCTAGGTCCACAATTTGACCCTATTCAGCTCCCTCATGCTCTTCCTGATATCTTTCCTCTTCCAATAGTCTTTGCGCCTCCCTACGGGTCTGATTCTCGGTCTTGGCGTCGGTGGAGCCAGAGGCGGCACGGGTGACTTTGGAACCGGCGTTACAGGATCATCCAGTGGCAGAGCCGATGGAGCTGGTTGTGGATGAACCAGCGCCAGATCGGATCCAGCTGGCACCGGGGATGAATTATGCAACAAGGGACCACGCTCTTCCTGCAAAGGCAATGGCGTCAGCAGCCTCTGCACCGGCGAAGGCCAAGCCAGCGAGACATGGGTATGTAAGGAGCCTGTTGGTAAAGAGGTGGAAAACCTCCAAGAGAGTAAGCATGGGGCCCACAGGCGCACCACATGGAGTCACAGTCCTCTCAAAAATGTTAAACATAGCACTGAGAAAATTAGATGGATCTGAGCCCGGAATCGTGAACGCTGGATAAACCAGATCCTGGTTCGAGGGCCCTGGAGCCGTTCAGGAAGCACCACATCTGGCTCCGGTTGAGGAGTCAGAGTTGTCGGCGCCGGCGTAGAAGTTACAAGCATTGGCGTCGGAGGTGGAGTCACAGACTTCGGAGTCGTAGGGAGGTGTGTTAGCCTTCGGAGACGGAGCCGGAGATGGTGTTGGAGATATCTCATCCCCTATGACATTGTCTAGGACTCGGGGACGCAGACTTTGGTGAATCGTCCTTAGAAGAGAGAAACCAAGACCCATGGCGCCGCTTCTTCTTATGCTTCCTCTTGGAAGACCTTGAAGTATGAGGTGTTGGCGACTTCGAACGGGGCTGAGATCTTCGACGACCACTCTCCCGATTCTTGGCCCTGGCCATGAACAGCTTAGCCTCACTTTCCTATAAGGATTTCGGATTCATCTGCTTACACGACGAACAAGCCTCTACGTCATGGTCCGAAGATAAGCACCAGAGACAGTCTTCATGCGGGCTCTGTAATGAACATCTGTCCACTGCATTCCCTACACGGTTCAAAACCTGAATTCCTAGGAGGAGACATCTTCACCAGCTACAAAGTTGCAGTAAGAGATAACGAAGAATCTCTCAGAAATGGAGAGCCTGGAAAAAAACGTTACGCATCGACGGTGCGGAAAAAAGGAAACTGACGTCAGCATGCTGACAAGGTGGCAAGCTGACTCCGATCACGTCACGCGGAGTTGGGTGCGGAGCCGTTACATTGTGACGTCCTCGTCGACGTGGGAGAGCTATTGAGAAAAGTTTCAGTGGAATGCTGCACATTGGGATAATTCAAAAGGTGAGGAATCCACAGGCAGATCTATCTATCAGAAATGCATGCCATGGAAAACAATAGGTTTCTTATATGTATGTATATGGTATTTCTATAGCATGAAACTAGCCAAAATGGAGCAGAGCATTGGACATGGTCAAAGACAAGCATAAAGTCAAAGAGTAATTGGGAGGAAGCTAGGTTGACAAAGGTTAATGCATTGTTATGTAGTGTTCTTTAAAGAGGTGAATTTTCAAATCTTTCCGAAATTGGAGCAGCATTGAGGAAATCCTGATGGATACAGGAATGTTGTTATAGATTCGGGATGCATAGATGGAAAATGGCAGCTATCCTATTTTATGTTATTTTTTTATACTTCTTAGTCTGCAATCTGATGGTGTCCTGGTTGTGGGTGTGCAGAGAACCACCAGAAGTTTGTCTGAAAGAAGGTTGTCTGCCAGATAAGCGGGGTGCTGGCAATGATGGCTATGTAAATGATGCAGCTAGTTTGGAAGATGGTGCAAGCCAACGGAGTTCAATCAGGATGGGGATGAATACATGAGACAGCCAAATGGACCACTGAGACATTTAAAAAAATATATTGAGGTATATTTGTGGAACTTAAAGACAACATGGTCCAAGGTAAATCTAAAAAATCCTCTCGATTATGGGAGGCCATCTCAGCATCCAAACAAGGACTTGCTAAAAAGATGGTCTGACGAATTTCCCATTCGTATGGAAGCCTTACAGAACCATTCGTAAACAAACAGGGTGGCATGTTGTAATGGATGCAGATGCATAGCTGCCAAGGTTTCAGATTGCTATGTGTTACATTTTCATAATTTTAGTGTAATTATGAGTGACATTTCAACAACTATGAGTGACTCTTTCTCGCGAGCAAAATCAAGCAATTAGGATGAGGAAAACATATAGATATCAAAAATACACTCATTTGAGCAATGAGAAACTCTAAGAAGATCTTGAAACTGCTGTAAAGCAGGAGAAACGGAAGGGCACTAACCTAGGGCCCTTGTAACCCAATCGTACTGTAAAACTAATTTTAACCATGATATTAAAACTACAACTCTGACCTTAGCAGGAACATTTATAATGTCAGCAGCTTTCATTTTTTACACTTACAAAGTCTTTGAGTCACAGTGCTGCAGCTGGGAATATAAAGCCTGATGGCCATGGGTCTTCGTAGTCTCTTGGAGTCTATCACCCTCCTTGGCTGCAGACAGCTGCTGGGAATAGGGACAAATTTCACGTAGTGACAACGATGAGACAAGCTGCAAAGTGGCGTGGCACCGCTGTCTTGAGAGCCTTGCTTGTACCTTTTAAAGACACTCAGCGCCTGCGCTCAGACTCACGCTGACCAGACACAACCCCCTGGGAACTCCCCACCAGAGGGGCCGAGCAGGCAGGAAGTGTCCAGGTCAAGAGGTCACAGGCTGAACACCGGCGTCCTCCTGTAATTTATTAACTAGGCGCAGGGGAGGCAATTAACTCTTGAGGACCGGGCGGACAGGAATTTGAGATTTAAAACATGAGTGTGTCAAAGGAGGTAAACAACTTGACACTAATGTACATGACAGAGCGAGCGCCACCACTGTAAGGGCCAGAGAAGAGCCACAAACACTGCTCCCGCAGCGGCTACGGTCTGGTAAGGATTTGCGGTGCATTCTCATGAGGGATAGCTGCAGGCATTCTTGCGCGCACGGCATGATCAAGGAGGTTGTATATATTACTGACACCGCGGTGCACAACACAAATGGTGCTAGCACTTGAGCGGCAGGACTTGCGGGTGTCAAACATCACATAACTGCCGCCAGTCTGGCCAGCCTTTAAGTGCCTTGTCTCGACTGCGCAGTCATTGGGCAAATCATTGCAGTCACTCTCCTGATGTGCGTCACGTGATTCAGAATGCTGTGGGTGAATGTATCCAGAGCTCGCGCAGCTGATCTAGCCCCGAAGCCGCGAGCAGCGCTGACCGGCGCTGACAGGTTTGCTCAGGCAGTGCTAATTATTATACTGCAGTCCTTCAGCCTTGACAGCTAAGGACAGGATGCGCTATAATGCGTGATAATTATTTTTAATGTGGTGATGTGGGTACTTGCCTTCAAACGCGTTCGGCTAACGTGTGATGTGTGGCACTTGGCAGGACTGCAGAGGAATTTTGCTGAAACTCAAACCTTTTTCTGTGACCCCCATTTTGACCACAAGGGTTCTCTGGCTCTACAAGGAAAATGTTATTTTGATAAACTGGCACTGTGCTGCTCAACCCCTGTAAGGTCAGTTACCTTTCTGACCAGGGAACACAAACCAGCCCTGATAATTCAGTTGGACAGGCTCCGGGGGGAGGGGCAGTCCGGCCCTGTTTCTGACCTTCTCAATAATTACTTGTTCAGAAAAGGGGAGCATTCAATTTGGAAAAATTCATACATATAGCCTGGTGGTTCCTAAACGTTTTAGAACCACGACCCAATTTTTAGAGCAACAAACCTTTGCGACCCACCTTGATCTAATGGACATGAGATGGGCAATTTTGTAAAAATGTAACTTAAGCATCGTTTCGTAGTGCACTGTCATTACAGACAGTACATATTCCATTGAAATGGCCACTAAATTTGAACAGAGAGACATACAGTTTTATTGATAAAAATATATTGCACAAAAATGATAATGTGTGAAATCGGGTTTCAGTGAATATTTATAATTTGTGCCCCACCAAGTAAAGTGTCTTGGTTTGTCTTGATAATATTCAAATTGTAGTTTCCATCACACTTCAGAATCATAACAAAATGTGTTTAAGTTATGCTTTCCTAACTGCTGAATGTGTACAGTTCATTTACAGGTATTTAAATGTTCTTGTTTTACAAAAAATGAAATCCTACAGCCTTTACTTTTACCCCTTTGTACCCCAGCAAGATTGTCACATAATTCACTTTACTTTTCTTTCTCTGACTGCAAAGTGAGATGAGTTTGTAAACACCAATCCCCATGTTAAAAAAGCAGCAATTTGTCAGAAGACACAGCCTGAAATATGACCTCTGCCTTGAAGCACAGCAAATGTGACAAGATAAATACAGATTTTGAAGGCACTTTTATTTATTGCCTGGACTTTTGCGACCCACCAACATTCGGTTTGCGGACCCCCAGTGGGTTGTGACCCACAGTTTGGGAAACACTGGTATAGGCCCACCCTACATGAGAAAAACAAAAACAAATTTCTAATACAAATCCATATCATAATTTCTTTATATCTCTTATTACACAAAAATATAAAATCCCCTTAGCACATTCAAATACAACCCACTATAGGAAGCCCTGATCACCTCCTCAGACAGCCATAAACACACAGTGAATTAAGTAGAATGTATTCCAGCCACAATATTTCATTTAATCTAGTATGCATTAATTTCTTCCCTTGCCCATTTATTTACACCAAGAGTCAGAACCTGGCCTCAGGAAGTAATATGACAGCGAAGACATCCCTCTACACAATCTATGTATGAAGATATTTAAAAAATAATAATAAAAATCTATGTAATGCCTGAGCTGAGTAAGGGTCATGACTGGGTCTGGTCAATGGAACCTAGTCTAATGTGGGTAGGAGAAATTCCTTCAGGGAGGTACCCAAGTACCTCCTAAGTGTGGAGAATGGTGATGGGGAGACCCAGACTGAGAGGTGAAGTTATCAGATCAGTTGTTTCTCCTGTTGTATAAGTTAGTTTACACATGGATCATTTAAAATACTTTTTTTTCCCTAGGTCTGGTGTTGGCATTCTTACAGGGGCTTCCAGTCAGCCCTCTTCAGCCACTGGTCTCTTGTAGTTTAATTCACATTTTGCTTCCTCCCAAGAACCCACTACACCATACAGCATGGGGAAAACGGCCAGCCAACTTAAACCATTGGCTTACGTGACTGTGAGTGACAGCATTGCCCAATACGTAATCCACGTCATTTTCATCTAACTATATTGTCAGTTGAAGCTTTATTTTTCTAAGCGACTATCTGAGATTATTTTGAAGTAAAGTAAGATCTTTTTACCCTACCTAACTATAACGTCACTGACCTGTGGTGACAACCCCAGCCCTGTGCACAGCCAGCCAATGAGAGAACTCATCCCATATAAAGGGGAGTAATTTTAAATAAGGCAGGTCTACTGGCTTTGTCAAGTGGTTACCACATCAATATAAAGAAGCATTTGCAATGCAATACGTCTCACATTCACGCGAGTTTGAGCTATTGGCATTGTAAATGACAATGCTTTTTATTTATGTTTTGGGTTTTAAAACATAAATAAAAGGCATTGCATTTACAATACTAATAGCTTAAACTCTCGCAAATGCGAGACCTATTGCATTGTAATAAAGGGCCTTCTCGAAGGCTTGTTAGATTGTAAATATCAGAGGAAGAGACCGGCCTGCGACGTCTTCAAAGTAGTGATAAATAGTGCAGTGAAGAAGATGTGTAAGTGTTGTAAACTACACAGACACAAAGTGTGAAGTGAGAGTTACATATGATCCGAGCTATAAACACTAACAAAGCGCTCCAACACCTTTCGCTCTGTGATTACACTGTCGCGGCTCAGGAGGAAGAGCGGGGGGGCTATTTCCTGCCCTCTCCGTGATTTGAGTGTGCAGTGTGGCATTGCGTAATGTCATTGCTATCTTTGGCCTAATAAAAAACACTCCAGCTGTAGTAGGGCCCTGGCTTCACCTCCTGGTGCAGGGGGGCTGTGCTTTATGGCAGGCATGGAGGGAGGCAGGGATGGTCTCGGCTGCAGCTCCGGCCTCGTACAGTGCCCCTGCTATTACTAGTGAGCGAGAGGCGCTGAGGTGGTGGTATTGGAATTGGTGGTGGTGGTGGTATTGGTGGTGCTGGTCTTGGTGTGGTATTGGTGGTGGTGGTGGTGGTACTGGTATTGGTGGTGGTGGTATTGGTGGTGGTGGTAGTGGTGGTATTGGTTGTGGTATTGGTGGTGGTGGTATTGGTGGTGGTATTGGTGGTGGTGGTAGTGGTGGTGGTATTGGTGGTGGTGGTATTGGTGGTGATGATATTGGTGGTGGTGGTATTGGTGGTGGTATTAGTGGTGGTATTAGTGGTGGTGGTATTGGTGGTGGTGGTATTGGTGGTGGTGGTATTGGTGGTGGTAGTATTGGTGGTGGTATTGGTGGTGGTATTGGTGGTGGTATTGGTGGTGGTATTGGTGGTGGTATTGGTGGTGGTATTGGTGGTGGTGTTGGTGGTATTGGTGGTGTTGGTGGTATTGGTGGTGGTGGTATTAGTGGTGGTGGTATTGGTGCTGGTGGTATTGGTGGTGGTGGAGGTGGTGGTATTGATGGTGGTGGTGGTGGTATTGGTGGTGGTGGTATTGGTGTTGTTGTTAATAAAACAGGCTTTTGAAATCAACCCGTCAGGTGGCTTAGTGCAGATGACATGTAACACAGATGTGCTGTTGTCAACTTCAGCCCATTAGCACACGATTATGTGCTACCTGGAATTCACATGACTTAATTCACTAATCATTTCTAAATCCATTTTACTTGGTGGGGGGTTGAAACAGACAAGATAATGCCAGGTTCAAGTGATTGAAAGCGGACGACCGTGTTAGGGGGCGGCCGTGCTGCTTTAAGAAGCACAAGCGGTTTCAGCTGAAGCAGCGCATGTCCGGCCTGTAGTAAGAGAAACTCAATAAAGTAAATAGTGCTTATGAATGTATGACATTACAACGCAAACATTTACAACGCATGTTTTTACAACGCGGTTTTTACATCGCAGCACCCATTACAACGCATGATTTTACAACGCATGCCATCACAACGCATTTTTAGAAACTACACTTACAACGCATTCCATTACAACGCATACCATTACAACGCATACCATTACAGCACATACCATTACAACGCATAATACTTTTAGGGCAACAGTAGGGTAAGAGTTGGATAGTGTAGGGGTAAAAATTACTATTCCTACTCCAGTGAGTGCAACAGTAGGGTAAGTGTTGGATAGTGTAGGGGTAAAAATTACTATTTCCATGTACCCCAAAACCCATACCCACCCTAAAACTTAAAAAATCCCCATTACTTACCTTATAATGCGTTGTAATGGCATGCGTTGTAGTGACATGCGTTGTAATGGCATGCGTTGTAGTTACATGCATTGTAATGGCTGCGTTGTAATGGCGTGCGATGTAAAGGCTATTGCGTTGTAACAGCTGCGTTGTAAAGGTAGTGCATTGTAATGACTGCGTTGTAATGGATGTTTCCCGTGCTTATAGACTAAATAACAGGTCCCGTGTAACAACCGAAGTAAAGGGGCCAGTAGCCATGAGAGGTTACATATGAAGACAAGGCCGTACTAAGGAGGAACTAACAAGCCTATTAACGAATCCGAAGGCAGCATTTACAAAAGACAATAACGCAAGCCAATGAAAAATATGGGAGGAGAGTGGGTGCGGCTTCTCTCCCATACTTTACTACAGCAGTCTCGCAGAGCGAGTAGTGTATGCGGGCTGCCGCTAGGCTCGACCTAAAAAGGCAGGTCTATTTGATTTGTCAAGAGGTGATAACATCAATATGCAAGCCACGTCTATTGGCTTTGTCAAGGGCTCACCATATTGTTATATGAAGACAAGCCTATTGGCTTTGTCAAGCGATGATCGCATCAATATACAAGGCAAGCCTATAAGCTTTGTCAAAGGGGCACCACATACATATATGAAGGCAAGCCTTTTCGCTTTGTAAATGAGTCACCACCTTAATAAAATAGCAATCATGTTAGGATTAAACATTAAAACCAATTGAATCCAAAACCATATTAAAAGGCATTTGTTACTAATAACAATCATTGCAATGTTTGTCAATAAACCTTTAAATAAAGCATGTTTATTCAAAACAACACTATAAACATGTGTGTTAGTTTTTCTTTTAGATTCCTTAGGTCAAATAATGCAGCCATAAGACCACCCAAAGGGGTTCTGCAATCCTCAGCTTCAGAGCCAAAGCTCCAGTTCTGGGAATTCTTAAAAACTCCATAAACGTTTTCTGTGGTCATGTTGTATAAGCCCCAGGAAACATAAGATTACTTTTAATAAATGAGTTATAGGAGACTGCTGCACTCCCAGAACCCACCCCCCACAAAATGTTTGTAACATGTTTGTGGTGCCCCTGCCCAGGTTGGGACACCACAAAGCAAGACAAAAATATGGAAATAAGCCCACAAAGGGCATGAGGGGGCGCTCCTTGCTGGGAGCAGTGAACAATAAATTAGGGGCTCCTGCTGCTTTGTTTAGTTTTGCGACCTTTAATTGGTTTCACTTTTTGTTTTTTTAAACCAGCAGCGTAGGGAGCCCACTCCCATGCCGCTTTTTAAAGTTATTTTTTATTTTATCAACGTCGGGTGCTCTTGTCCCACCTGGGGCACCTGCATCCTTGCTCATTATTTTAAGGTCTCGCGCCTAGCGTTGCAGTGCGCAGCACTGCTCGCACAGCGAGAGACCTCATGTAGGGGGTTTAGAAGCTGACTTAGGAATCGCACACGCTCGTGCGTGTGCTTTTCGTTTTTCCCCCGGCTATTGGGCTTTGCGTGCGTCTTTATAAGAAAGACAGCACGCAATTGGGCAAAGGCGGGCGCATGTCCCGCCTTTGCCGCGCCCATTCCCACCGGTGTCTAGCACGCGCAGCAGCGCGCGTTCGCCTCGCTGCCGCGCTCCCTTTCCCCCCGCTCCTCTGTGGTGCGCGCGCACCACTGGTTTCGATTCCCGCATTCGGGTTTCAATTCCGTGCTTGTTATTCTAACTTCCAGAATGCGGTCTCCATTCTCTCTGCGCTGCATTTTTTTTTTTTTCCTATTTACTTTTTTTTGTATAAAGTCAGCATCGCCCGTCGGCCCCTCGCAAGCTGTTCCCGTGACAGATTTCCTGCTGTATTGTGTATCACGCTTCAAAAGGTTTGGTTTGCAGCTTTATAATTCGACGTTGGATTCCCTTCCACGTTAAATACACTTATTGAGTAGCTAGCGCTTTGCCAAAAATTAACTGCGCGTCCTATTTGTAATGCGAGAGATTTGCGCCAGTTCATTTCCGTTGGTGCCAATGCAAATCTGGCCACGACTGGTGTGCCTGCATGAATGTTTTTAAGAGGCTGAAAGTCCATATAAGAACACACCCAGGCTCGCTCTCGCACACCCGGGCGCACTCGCACGCTCTCGCACTCACACACTCTCAGGCTCTCGCACGCTGTCACACACTCGCACTCTCAGGCTCTCGCACGCTGTTACACACTCACACTCTCAGGCTCTCGCACGCTGTCTCGCACTCACAGGCTCTCGCACGCTGTCACACACTCGCACTCAGGCTCTCGCACGCAGTCACACACTCACACACTCTCAGGCTCTCGCACGCTGTCACACACTCACTCTCTCGCACGCTGTCACACTCGCACTCTCTCAGGCTCTCGCACGCTGTCACACACCCACACAGTGGGGGCCATGGGTACATGTTTTGTTTGGGCGGAGATAGTGTGGTTCTGCGAGGGTGTCTGGTGCTTGCCCTCTGCACAGCTGTGGGCGTTTTGAGGTAGTTCACTAGCACTTAGGTGGCAAAGAATGCTGGGCCTGGTGTGTTCATTTGTCATACAACTTTGTGAGAGTGTGTGTCGTGTTTATGTAGTATGTGTGTGTGTACATCGTGCGGGTTCTTGAGCATGGTACGTGTGTGTTTACTTGTGGGGTTTGTGTTTTTGTTCCTGGTGTGTGTCTGTGATGGTCCGTATGTACGTGTAGTTAATGTGTGTGTTATGTGGCGTGTGGGTGCATGGTGTTTGAGCGTGTGTTTGCATGTGTCCGTGTGCATGTATGAGTCTGTACAGATTGTGACTGTACGTGTGTTATCATCCCTAATTACTACAGTAATCTCAACCTGACGATAGTTCCTCGCCTCGCGCTCCGAGACGTCGGTGAGCGCCTTATTTAAGCTCAGGGTGTGGGTTATTTTCCTGTAACCAGCTAATATAACTGTGCCTCTGATAACGCAGGTGAGGCGTCGAGGCAAAAACACGTTGCAGCATATTTGAATACAGAGTATGTGCGTACAGGCGTGTAGGAGAAATGGTCTACCTTCTATGTAACCTCTTTACCTAATTTACAACCGCAGAGTTCAGGCAAGATCGCTCTCCTCGCTATACATAGAATTCAAAATATTGCTGAAGTTTGAAAAAGGTGTACGATAAACTTTAACACGAACCGTGACTCGTTTAGAGTGTTAGCGGGAGACAGAACTAGAGATTGGGGGTCTAATGTTCATTCAAGACACCACGAAGTGTGCACGGGTCCCTTCATTTTATGACAAACGATGTCTGCTTTCAGGTAAAGTTGCTGTCCGTTCAGTAATCTGAGGTGCTTTCATCTGCGCCAGTCGGGGTGTTTGCTCTTTGACCTGACATATCTAAAGCACCCTTTCTGTTGGTATAGATGGTGAGGTTCATTGCATTTTTTTTAACTATTAGTATTATAAATAACAATGCCTTGTATTTATGTTTTAAAACCCAAAACATAAATAGAAGGCATTGTCATTTACAATGCCAATAGCTCAAAATCGTGTGAATGCGAGACCTATTGCATTGCAATGCAATAGGTCTCGGATTTGCAAAAGTTTGAGCTATTGTCATTGTAAATGATAATGCCTTTTATTTCTGTGTTTACTAAATCTGCAAAGGGTGTTCACGCAGCGCTTGCACGTTTTGTAAACACATAAATAAAAGGCATTATCATTTACAATGCCAATAGCACAAACTCTTGCAAATGCGAGACCTATTGCATTACAAATGCTTGTTTTAAACTAGCGGCAGCACAGGGAGGCCACTCCTGCATTGCCAAAAGCAAGGCTTTCCTACCCCCCTCTCACGTACATTCCTATTGCTGCCGCCGGCGGTGACCAACTTCAGTCCCCCCCCCCCGCCCACGTGGAGCATGGGTGGGGTGGTATCAGCTTCACCCTCTGCCATCCGAGACACGGGGAAGGAGGTATGTTAGATTGCTCCTTGGGCTCTTGCCACCCCAGTAACAGCACTACTATGTATATATATCTATGTGTTGATTGCTGATGAGGGGTGATACCCCGAAACTGGTCCCAGGATGCTTGTTTACGGTCCAGGGAAGACCTGGCTTGGCAGTTCGGGCTGGACTGTTCCCATGAGGCACAGGATCAAGACTGATTTGCATATGGCTTGGTTTGAACTGGGGTGGCAAAGTGAGCTAAAGAACGAGGATGGATTCAACCCAGATCTGTGACTGGGGATGAGTGTTTGAAAAGTTTCAGCGCTCCGTCTATTGTCTCCTTGTGTTTGCTTTATTTGCCCTAAGTTGGCAGGGTATGCCCAGACGTGGGTCCTTTGCCACTGGATTCAAGCTAGCCTGGCTGATGAGGGGTGTTACCCCGAAACCGGTCCCAGGATGCTTGTTTCCGGTCCAGGGACGACCTGGCTTGGCAGTTTGGGCTGGACTGTTCCCATGAGGCACAGGGTCAAGACTGATTTGCATAAGGCCAGGTCTAAACTGGGGTGGCATGGTGAGCAAAAGAATGATGGATTTAACCCAGATCTATTGACTGGGGGTGAATGTTTTTATTTGTTCTGCATTCCGTCCATCAATTGTGTGTCTTTTGCTTTCTCGCACTAAGTGCGCCGGGTATGCCCAGACGTGGGTCCCGGGCTCACTGTGCCACTGGATTCAAGCTATCCTGGCTGATGAGGGGTGAAACCCCGAAACCGGTCCTAGGATGCTTGTTTGCGATCCAGGGAGGACCTGGCTTGGCAGTTCGGGCTGGACTGTTCCCATGAGGCACGGTGTCAAGACTGATTTGCATATGACCAGGTCTAAACTGGGATGGCATGGTGAGCAAAAGAATGATGGATTTAACCCAGATCTCTTGACTGGGGGGGTGAATATTTTTATTTGTTCTGCATTCCGTCCATCAATTGTGTGTCTTTTGCTTCACAGAGAGCGCGGTGTGCCAGCAGGGTCCTTGAGGCTCCCCCAGCGGCCCCCAACAAAAGTAAATGGGTTCCATGGGTGGGACCAGGGCACCAAGAAGAGAGGCCGGGTCCTGGCAAATGGGTCCCCGGGTCGAAATCGGCACGGAAAGGGGGCCGCGCGGCCATTTTGTTTTAAAGGGGAGGGGGGCGGCGGAGCCCCCCTCCCTGAGCCTCATTAGGCCCTGGGAACTCCATCCACAAGGGCCTTTTTCTTTAAAGTGGAGAGGGCCGGGTGGTCCTCTTCCCCAAGCCTCATCAGGTTCTGGGGACCCCATCCGAGAGGGTCGCAACTATTTTGAAGGGGAGAAGGGCCACGCGGACTCGACTCCCCTAGCATTATTAAGCCCTGGGAAACCCTTCCCCGTGGGCTTTTTTTGTTAAAGGGGAGGGCGACTGCATTGTCCCCCTCCCTGAGCCTCTTCAGGCCCTGGGGACACAGCAGTTTCCCTGCCCACACCGGTGAGGGCAGGAAACTTTTGTTTTCTCCCTCTTGGTGAGAGCGCTTTTAAAACTCCTGTCAAACAGGAGAAAAACCAAGCCTGCTCCCAGCAGCTGGGGAGCTTTAAAAATGCTCCCGCCGGTTGGGAGCAGACTTAAGATCTGTTTCCCTGCCCACACTGTTGCGGGTAGGGAAACAGATCAAGAGAATGCTCCCGCCCAAAGGAAGCAGCATAAGTAGCTGCTCCCTGCAGGTGGGAGCAATGCCAGCATCCGAAGCTTGCGGAAAGCCAGCCCGGCTGGGACCCAACAAGTGCATGTATATTGGATGCCCCGGGTCTCCAGGGCTATAATCGGTTCAGGGAGGGGGCCGCATGGCACCACTCCCCTTTAAAAAACAACCCCCACCTAAAACAACGGCCCTGGTAGATGGAGTCCACATGGCCAAAAGCGGCCTCGGGAGGGGGAGCCTGCATGTCCCCCTTCCGTTAAAAATACTGCGGGCCCCAGGGGAGGGGTATCCTGGACCCGAAAACAACCTGGAGAAGAATGGGGTCCCCGGGTTTGTAAATGTCCTGAAGAGGGGGGGTAGCATGCCCGGTCCCCTTATAAAATGTTCCGTGCCCCGGGGAATGGGGTCCCCAATGACTCGGAGAGGGGGCCATATGCAGTCCTTTTCATTATAAACAATTGTTGCACCAACTCCCAACCCCCAGCCCTATCCCCGAGCCCCCCGAAGCGTTGATCCACCACGTGAAGGTTTTCAAAAGAAGCGCGGGAGGCCGCGCTTTTAATTTTTTTATTTTTACAATTTTTGGAGCAAATGTGCTGCAAATAAAAAAAACTAAAAACGTTTTTGACTGCTGGAAGGCGTGGAGTTGAGGGTATCTCTACCCTGCCCCCTTATGTCTTTTTATTTTTTATTTTTAGGACTCAGGGCTGAGTCCGAGTCCTAAGATGGCTGCCACCACTTCCTTGTTGATGTGGTGGCAGCTAATGAGATCTTAGCAGGAGATCCGACGGCCCAGTGGATCCTCCCTCTCCCTAGATATACAAAGTTTTTGAGCATTAATTGCTCAAAAACTACTAAACAGATTTACACCAAATTATAAAAAGCACTCTTTCTAGCCCAAGATCTAGCTTTCTGCTAAATTTGGTGTAAATCCGTTCATCGGTTTGGACTGTAGCTGTGTCTTATGGAAAATGAATGGGGAAAACGTGTTTTGGGACCCCCTTTTTCTCTGCCCCCGTCTGACGGATCACCTTGAAACTTTCTACGTGCAAGCTAGTCAGAAAGTAATACTTTTTTGGAAAGTTTTGTAGAGAGTCCTCAAACGGGGCCAAAGTAAAAATGTTGCTGGCAGTCATTACAGGACTCGGAGACTGTCCTGAACTTGTATTAAAAAGATGATATAAGGGGGCAGAGTAGGGATACCCTGCCCCCTTGGGGAGGACCCAGAGGGACTCCTCCCGCCCTCCGCCCCCCCCCCAGGCCGAATGAAATAAAAAATTAAAAAATAAACATCCTGCCGTATCGTGGAACAAAAAAACGTAACAAAATGGCGGCCCTGGCCGAATTGTTGAATTAAGGGGAGGGGGTGCACAGTCCCCATCCTGAGCCGTTTTCGGCCCCATGGACCCCATCCCTTGGCCCAATTTATTAATATGAGGAGGGGGTCACGTGAACCACCTCACCAAGCCGTATTTGGCCCCAGGGACCTCATCCTACAGGGCTCAATTTATTATAATGCAGAGGTGGCGCGCAGACCCCCTTCCCGAGCACTATTTGGCCAAGGGACCCCTTTGCCCAGGTCCAAAGTATTGATGAAGGGGAGCCTTTAATGGCCCCGGGGAGCCCAACCCGGCTCACTTGCTGTGTCCTGGGGAGCCCACCACTGGGACATAGCAGTTTCCTTGCCCACACCGGCCCACGCAGGGAAACCAGTGTTTGCTCCTGCCTAGCGTGAGCATTTTAAAAACTCCCACCAAATGGGAGCAAACACAAAGTCTGCTCCCAGCAGGTGGGAGCTTTAAAAATGCTCCAGCCAGCTGGGAACAGACTTGCATTCTGTTTCCCTTCATACACTGATGTGGGCAGGGAAACAGAACACATTTGTTCCCGCCCAGAGGGAGCAGCGTAAGTAGCTGCTCCCTCTGGGCAGGAGCAATGCTGGCTCATGCAGCATGCGGGGAGCCGGCTGGGGCAGCGGAGTCCTGGGGCTCCCCCCACAGCCCCCAACATAGGGTTGGGGAAGGGGCTACATGCTCCTCTCCCCTTAATATATATGTTTTGCTCCAGGGGATTGGTTCCTGTGGCCATTGGGCAAACCCTACACTGTACATGCCAAAGGCTGTGCGAAGTGTGGAGTTGGCTACCTGGAGGAGTTGGAAGCAGGGCCTGTGGCTAACCCCATGCCACACACAACCAAATTGGTGCCATGCGGTTGGCTGCCTCCAGATGGCTGCCTGTGGGGAAATGGATGCAGCCAACAAAAAGAGAAGGGGGGAACCTGAAATGAATACCTTCAGAGAGGTATAGCTTTCTTCAGACACAAGAAACAAAAAAAAGAGCTCCTAGTATAAGTCAAGACATTACCCTTTCAGGCTTAGAGAGCTGTAATACTGTGCTTGGAATGGTAAAAGGCTTTTGTCATTTTTCAGATAGGCCTGGATGGCACTTGAAAAGCTCTGCTAGAGAAACAGACATTTGAGGTGAGCAGATTCACAGAGTGTGGGTGGTGTTGTATGTGCTACATATATAGGAACTGCTCTCCACATAAAATTGGGAACTACCCAGAGTTCTCTCCTTCAATTTATTGCATAATTGTGCGACACTCTAAGCCAGAGTGCTCCCTTGTGTCTAGAAAAAGCTATACCTCTCTGAAGAGTTCAAACTAGAGTGAAACACACAGGGGGTTACTTTTATTCATTCCAGGTTGGCTTGGATGGATTTTTATCAATCCCTAGTCATAATACTGTACCTGGAGTGCTAAAAGGCTTTTGTCAATTTACAGCTTGGTGTAGATCACACTTACTACCCCAAAGCTTAAAGACTTTGCTGTAAAAAGGGCAAAAGGCTTTGTCACTCTGTAGCTCAGCGTGGATGGCACTGTGCTAATCCTATGCTTAATAACTCCGCTAGAGAAGCAGGCATTTGAGCTGAGCAGATTCAGACAGTTGGTGGTGTTGTAGGGTGCTCCATATAAAGAAGCTGCTTCCCACCTAAACTTGGAAACTACCCAGAGGTCCCTGCTTTCTTTTGCATAATTTATGCAGCACTCTAAGCCTAAATGGGCAATGTCTTGGAATATATATGTATATATATATATACATACATATATATATATATATATATTTATTCAACAGATGAATGGAGTCTTGGAACGCCCTTCCACTCGGGTCGGGGCTCGCTACGAGCGGACGCCGCCGCTTAGTAAATAATCCAATACTCTCACCGATTTGCAGTAGAAACGAGCCACGCCGATTGTAGATGCAAAATCAAAGATTTATTCGGGCAAACAAACGACGCATTTCGACCTGTCCAGGTCTTGGTCACATGTGATGGTAGTGGGCAACCACTACCATCTAATGTTGGCTTACTAACTAAAAGAGTTAAATGGGGCCTGATTTGTAAAGCTCGGTACTTATTTTGGAAATCAGCTTTTATTCGTCCAGTTTCGGGGCACAAATTGAATCTAGTTAAGAAATATTAGGGGATAACAATAACAAAGCTACACGCAGCCCTTATATCTCATAAGCACAAAATCTAACTCCATATGCCCATAAGAGGAAGCCCCCCCCCACCATTTTGTGACTAACGAGTACAAGGAGAGTAAAAGGATGTGCCGCCTTGTAGAGTGCCTCCATTGATGAGGAAAAGGCCCCAATATAGAAAGCAAGCTAAAAGATAGAAGGAAAAAACATAAAAAGTTAGTTCGGGCATTAAAGCAAAAACATCTAGACAAGGAGTGGAAATATATGTACTCACTGTTAGCACCAAGCAAGTCCAGGGAAATCTGGTGCTACGCCAATAGCCTGGCAAGTAAAACCACAGGCAACGCAAAAGCTGTCCCAGCCGATAAATGGGTTGTGCATGTATCAAACCTTTATGTAGACCCCACCCAAACAAGAGCCACCATCAAGAATTCACGTGTTAATTCCCTAGAGGGCTTGGAGGAGAATCCAATTGTACTCTTCGAAAAGGAGACGCTAAGCATCCTGAAGACAATCCGGAAGGATGGAGCACGGGCCCAAACGGCTTGCCTGGGAGCATCTTTGAGAAGACTTTGAATTTTGGGCATCTTACATGCTCAAGCTCTTCAACAAATGTATTCTGCTGGCTTCCATCCTGGAATCATGGAAAGGTTCTGTTTCGATGCAATGCATAAAAAAAGGGCCAACACCTCACCTGAAAATTACAGGTTAATAGCCCTGCTTGACGTAGATGGTAAGGCCTTTGCGAAGGTACTCTTGCATGAGCTGGAAAACTGGATTAACGACAATATCTTCATCCCATGCTATCAGACGGGGTTCAGGCCAAACTCCTCAACAATGGATAATGTGATAGTTCTTTCCTACCTGGGGGCCAAGGCCATCGATAAATCCACGACCCCGCTGTATGCCTGCTACATCGATTACGGCGCTGCATTCGATTGCATCAACTGGAACATCCTTTGGACCAAACCCCGGAATTGGGGAATACACAGGCAACTCCTGGCTGCTATTACTGCACTGTATACAGACACCTGGGTCTGGATTAAAATAACTCAAACCCATGCTATGGGAAAAATATACTCAAAGGCCTGAAGCAGGGATGCGTTATTGCTCCCACTGTTTAATCTATATACAGCTGAATAAGGTGCAGAGCAGTTGAAAGGAAATATCTTCCCACCTGAGCTAGGCCACCTCAAATTACCCATCATTCAGTATGCGAACGACCTGGTGTTACTGGATCAAACACGAATTGGGATGAAGAGGGCCCTGGGCATTTTATATTCACACAACTCCAAGAACTACCTTCATGCAAATGCTGCAAAAACCAAAGTCGTGATCTTTGGCAAAAGAGTCAAGTAACATCGGCTGGAATGGCAGTTGGGCCCCTTAAGCATAAGCATGACCTGTAAATAAAATTATCTCAGTATCTGACTGTCAGACACTGGCAAATCCTTCTTGCATGCAAAGGCCCTGGGAGAAAAAGCAGCCAAAACTATGCTTGCCTTAACCAAACTACATCACAATCTACAGTCACTCACCAGGGGGGATCTGATTAGTAAAATGGGTGAAACTACTACCAACTATAAGTTACGGACACGTCATATTTCCTGGTACGCTCGCAGAGCGGTTAGAACGCTGTCATACAGCTGTCATACAGGAAAATATTTAACCTCCCAAAACAACCAGACGTACATTGATTTGTCTAGAATATGGACTAGTGAAAATGGATATTGAATGTAAGAAGGATGTAATTAAATACTACCATCAAGTGGCAAGAGCAGACTCCGACTCAATGAAAGGTGCCTTGCATACAATATTTCAGGATAAAAAGAGCAACTGGGCTAGGTACCTCGGCAGTGCAAGAGACTCACTGAATATGACCACAGAATGTTTAACTAACACAACTATAACAGCACAGCAGCTAAAGAGGTCCCTAAAAGAGGAGGGCAAGCTCATATCAAGGGAACAGGATATTAATGAAATTAGAAACATCCCGGGAGCAGATGGACGTGACATATCACATGAAGCCACTACTTGCCAGCCATATCTGAAAGTAGCCTTGGGAAGACAAGCTTTAGAGAACATTCTGTTGACCAGGCTCCTAAAACTGCCTGAATGGGAATACATGTCCCACTAAAAGAACAATCCGCAAGGTCATGAGGAGTGCAGGCTGTGCCCATATCCTTTAGAATCCATGGTGCATATTGTATGTTGTTGCCCAGCACTGCTTCCAGAGAGGCGAGCACATTTAAGGCCAATTATTCTGCAACATGGTGTAAGGACATGCAAAGAGGCAATTACATACATCTTTACATCTGACGTCCCAATGGAACTAGCATGGATTGGCAAGTTTTTTGCTTTAGCAGGAAGGCTACTGCGAGACGCTTGCACACTCCAGGGGACATATTTCTGACAAATCTCAATTAGGAACTGCAGACTGGAGCTGTTATAAATGCTGTTGAATCTGCACCGTGTACTTTAAATGCTAGACATGTTTACGAGGTTTGCTCATCTTGCTTATGATCCCACTGTCCTGTGTTGTTTGGTATGGCACAACGACTTGGCACCTCGATAGAACAGGCCTGTTATAATCATTGACGAATCAGCACGTGACACTTTAGTGAATTTGCACCTTTGTGTTTCAAGCAGCTGGCCTTAGTCGGGATCTGCTTTGAATTATTCGCTAAGTCTTGACAGCTTTGCACCTTGCATGTTAAGCATGTTTTCGCTTGGCCCAGAGGTCTGGCATCTTGCACACTGTACCACTGTCCGGTAATACTTGATATGGCCTGACAACATGCCACCTTGCACCATGAAAGAAAGGGCTGTTTACAATTGCTCCCACTGCCCTGAACTATTTTATATGGCCTCACAACTTGGCATCTTTCACCTTGAAAGAAATGTCTGTTTTTTAAACTACATCTGAAATGTCTATTCCTGCTGTATTTTATACTCCTTGTGTCCACTGCTTTAATTTAGTTTTAGACAAAATGGGCTCTTGATATTATGTTGTTTGTTTTAAATCTAAGACCCCACGGACTGTGTTTTCATTACAAAAATTTATTCTGTGCGTGTTTTGGCTCTTGGATTGTATTGTAAAGATTTTAAGTAATCACACAATAAAGTATTTGACTGACAATGATTATCTACTTTCCCTAAGTGTTATTTTAAAAATAAATGTAATACATTTAATAACAAAATATTAATTAACAATTCCTAATAATAATACTAATTTGAATATAATTTTTACAATTATCTATCATACTAAAAATAATAATAGTGTTGATAATGTTAGTACTTATGACCATAACAATAATTTGAACAGGTCTTGCTTTTTCCATGCCATCATTCAATTAAGAGCCTTACTCCCTGCATGGTTCCCTACCAGTGTGGGCAACAAATTCCAGCAGTTCAACCCACATTACAATTTAAAAGTTGGAGAATGCTTCAGGTGAGGCAAATGGCAAAGAATAAGCTTGTGTTTTAATAGATTACACTTAAAAAGCTGTTAAACTGTCTCTAACTCCGAAGCACATAAATTAAGTGAGTGGAACTTTTACCCTACACAGTTAAGTAGATATCATGGAGTACTTTGGGCATTATTTAGAGTCTGACAGACGTGATCAAAACCTGACAAACATCCCAATACACCTTATTACAAGTGTCATATGCTATAATGTTCTTGTAATACGGCAGACTGAACCGTGTTTGTGGCTGATTACCCCATCTGCTAAACTATAAATCAGGCCTAAAGTCCAGTATACTGTCTTCTCAACACATCACAGAAAAGGAAGACACATACATATAGTCATACCTTTTGAAGCTAGGAGACAAATGGTGACTGTTACACAATTAAGCCTTTTAGCATTTTCAAGATTAAGACCAAAGATTAACACCCGCCATCCACTAAAAGAGGCTCTTCTCCAGATTGAAAGTACAAAATACACTTTGACGTGCTACTACCTTAACAAGTGCATCCAATTTACATGTGTGTTATCCTATAGGTGATAATGTGTGTAAGAAAAATAGCCTCAGTTCTTGTAATATGAGAACAATGACAGGGCAGAAGTAAGATAACAAAAGTCCTTTTCATCTGCTGAGGTAGGCATCACTTCTGCCCAAGGAGCTCACTGTGTATTAATAATAGCATTTTTCTATGCAAATGAGTGAATAAACAGTACACGATAAGACTGCATTATTGTTGATTCAGTAATTTAACATGCCTACCATGGTTGAGCTATCACTAGTCCAGGGAGTGAGAGCTGGTTCATGCAAGCTTGTGCAGACCACAAATCTGTATGGGAATACTCTCAGCCCTGCAAAAGATTAATGAAAAGCTTAGTTATTCAACTATTTGAAATAATGCATTCCAATTTTGAATTCTAACAGTACAATCTAACAAACAAATAGAAGTGGCATTATGAGCTTAAATTAACACGACCTACATATCCTCTTTCTAAGATAGATCAAAAGCAGGCATTTTGGAACACAGACTGCCACCAACCCCAATATTGCCAAGTGGACTGATTTACCTGATGTAGAAGCCACCGTGCAACACGCACGTCACACAATGAATCTCAGGTTGCCAAATAAACTACTCTTTCTTTAAAGATTGATACAATGAACATTAAGTATTACTTAACAGTATCCATATTTCCATAATTTCTAACTGAGGTGAGTGCTTTATCAAATCAAAATATAAACCATTCTGGCTGACTCGAAAGTGGTAGGGTTATGCCACAGTGACACTACAGGTTCAGAATGGCTTAAGATCGTGCCAATGTAGTGCATGGGATGATTTTCAATTTATACCAAAGACTAGCCATGATATTAAATTCTGAACAATGCTAATATTTGCCCAAGCCTACCCTGATTGTTTTCTTTCCAGTAAAGCATTTTGGAAATTTGAATTTCTTCCCCATTTCCATCTTTTTAATTTGTGACACACAGACAGAGACATAATAACACAACACTTCACAGGTAAAAAAATCATCAAAAACTGGTACTCAGTTATCTATGCTTTATGTCCATTTTTCTTACTATTTGGATTTATTATTCTTAGAGCCCCGTTCAGATGGCCAAGGGGGAAGCAGGAGCTATTGGTGCCAACCATGGGGGCTGAGGCCTTTAAATCCTGATGTCCTGGGGCCCGACCTACTATGGATCCTGAGAAACTGGGCCAAGTATCCCTCTAACACTTGCCTGACTTTTAGTTTAGTGGTGGAGTGGGTCAAGCAATCCAAGGCTTCTTGGTGGGAGGTATACGGGAGGGGGGATAAGAACAGTCTCACAACTAAAAATACGTTCAGTTGCAGCAGCAATAAATAACTGTCCAGTCAAATACTTGCTTTCTTTAAAAAATTAGTATATACATATGAACACAGAGTAAAATACCATGGATCACTGACAGAATATCAGAAACTAAAATATTGTGTGGACAGAATATTGTGTCAAAAATATCAAGGGCCAAAATATCGAGAAGGAAAGTGCAAATGTTTTACTATTTACATTTACTATTCTTAACTCCACGTCTACGTACCTTAACGATATATATATATATATACATATCATATATGTGGAGTTATATATAGTAAAACTTTGCTTACCTACGGAAACTTACCTCCACAATATTTTTGTCCTCCATATTCTTGACACAATATTTTATCCACATGATATATTTTTACAATATTTTGTCTAAACACCAAACACGACATTCACAAACAGTACACACAGTCCCCTGAGTTCAGGACTCTAGTGTTTTATAGCTGGGTCCTGGAGTCCCACTCCACTCTCGCTAGTGGTAGTGGTTATTCCCCATTCACTATAGGTGAAATTTAAGTTAAGCCTGACTAATAGTCCAAGTCTGAGAAGTCCCACTCCAACTCTTCATTAAAGTGAAAAATGTTCCAGTGCCAAAGCGCTATATAGCAGGTAAGTCCTCCTCGGGGCCATCTAGCCCGTAAATCAGTCTTACCTGCACCAGCAGGATTTGAGCGCCTGGAGTCTGAGCGTTCTCCCTTTGCGGCTGCTGAAGTTGCAGCGGCTGTCTCCAGTAAGTGCCTTGGCCCCCTATCCTGGTCACATGCAGGAGTTACAGAGCTTTTCCTCCTCGCACAGCCCGACTGGCTGATTGACATTTGACAATTTTGGGGTCCTTGAGCTCCCATTTTTATAGTCCATTTTCAGACACCAAATGTGATTAAGAGTCTGAGTCTTTGAAGTTTATGTGGGGCATTTGCTTCCTTTTGATATGCCCTCTCCTCTACCCTGCCCTTCCGCCAGAAAGCAGTCTGTCACAGAAGGAGCGACTCCAAATCTGGTAGCCCCATAAAACAGGCCATAGGAGTAACTAGAGGTTCACACCTGAATATTAGCCGCAGTGATATGTGTTTCAAAAGGGTTACCACAGGGCCTCAGCCCTACTCTATGATTTTCTTTCCAGCCCTATATCCTTCCGGAGATGTGTCCAGGCCCCCTCCTAGTGACCTTTCTCTGAATCAAAGAGCACCTTTTGAAGTGTACTGAAGAGCTTGGCTCTCCCTCCCCCCAATGTGTCCCATACAGCTCACAGGAATGCAGCAATCTAGAAATGTATCTGGGGGATTCCTCTACCTCCTCATGTACCTCCAGTTAACCCTGGGTTTCCCAAAATGGAACCCAGCATTTTCTTTGTATTGTACCATTCACAAGCACACATACACCCAGCATATGAACATAACACACACACGCACTGTACAGCACTACATCCTTCATGTATTGTACCATTCCCATGTACACATACACCCGGCAGATGACGATAACATACACACACTGCACAATCTACAAATTGTGCCATTCACAGGCACACATACACTCAGCACATGTATAACACACACACACACACACACACTGCAATACTGCGCACGGGGAGTTAAGCACACAGCAGGGGAAATTTAAATGAGGGAGCCTGTAGACTTCTCTCCAGTAACACAGGTAGAAAGGCCTGTTCACTCCTACTGATCAATATATGGTATGCTGACACCACTGCGCTTGTGCTGCTTAACTTCTGCTAAAGGGAGTCGCTTGTCAGCACTATGAGAGTAGTGCTTTGGGCGCTTGGTCCAAAAAGACCATTATCTGGGAGACAGGCCTATGTCAAGGCACACACGCATGATACGTGTTCACCCATGACAACAAAAATCAGCATCGGGGATACAGACATCATTACAATTGACAATTAAACTCAGAGCAGGGGTGCGTGTTCATCACCATGTGAGGGACTTTTCCTTCCCAACAATGAGACATAGCGTAAAGGATGTCTATGTTGATGAAGCTGCATACAGAGCCTCATGAACCCAGTTATTCCACTGTTTCTTCAACATTTTATAATCTACGAACTGAGCATTCTGAGTCTATAAAATTGTTTTTTTACAGACAACTACTTTCCCACTATGCAACCATTTTTTAGGTCTCAATGCCAACTGCAAGTAGACGTGTCTATTGTATAACCCCTTGAATTATGGAACAATATGTTTGTGCATAACATAACCATAACACACCCACAAAAGAGTGCCACTGCCTGAATTTGTGAATAGATATTGAGATCTACTAGATATGTGTGTTTAACTGAGAGTCAAGCTCTGAAGAATCCTGAAATGTTAGTGTGTTGATAGGTGTACATGCCAGCCTAGTGTATGCAGTGGTATAGAGGTACAGTAATGCCTGTGAATACAGCCCCTAACTCATGAACCACGCTCATCTAGATGGGTGTCCAACAGGTCCTTTGTCGAGGCTAATGTCAAGCACTTTAACTTGTAGATGTCTGGTCACAGACATACTTGGGAAGTATATGAGATGCTCAGAGTAGGTTTAATGTTCACGATGATACATCCTTTTGTCCTATAAAATGGTTATATTCAAGATAATAATATGTTTGGTGCAGACTAGTTAGCCTAGGGTGCTGCTGAAATACACAACAAATGGACAATGCTTGTTTACTTCATTTATTTTCGACTTTATGAAGTATTTTCTAATTGCATTTGTTTTTTTCATTAAGTCTCTTTAAACATTTATAGGTTTTTATTTCAGTTTATCCTTTAGTAAAAAAATATTCCTGAAGCCTGAAGCGTCTCACTTTATTAAATTATTTATGACTTTTTATTCAACAATGACATGGAGGCAATGCCGTTACGCAGCATCTGAAAACCACATTTTACAACACCTTCATTTGAAAAAATATCTCCATCCAATAATATATTTCTCATCGTAGAAAATGTAATTTAACATATCTCCTATTGGAAGGTACTATCACCATGGAAGGGAGGAGAAGGCAGCATAACTTGCCTTTTGAAAGGAAGCTTATTGTGCAGCAAGTCTGCAGACAAGATGAGCCCAGGGAGCTACCGCTCCTAGACAGCAAGGGGGACGATGGATTTGCAACCATCAACTAGGAGTCCCAGAATTAACTTGCCTTAGAAATGCCTCAGTTGCTTCAACATTGGTAAAGATGTGAACTCAGCCCTTACTTTCGCAAGTGCCCACTCCAGGGCTCCAACAGTCACAGCTAAGAGTGTATTTCTGATGTTCTATTGCTCATTGTGCCTTTCAATTGTCTCCGGGCTAAGGTTCAGAAGAGTTAGGCTTTAGTGATCTCTGATGTTAATAGCTTCTACTTTCAGCAATGTCTCTCTAGCTCTGGAATAAGGCCAAATTTCCATAAAAGTTTAGTCCATTCTCCTTTGCTTTTTTGTCCTCCACTCAAAGTGAAAAGGGTCTATTTAATATTTTACTCTTTGTGGAATTGCTCAATTTCCTGTGCAAGAGACTATTATCCTTCACTGTGTATCGTACGTTTTCGTGATGGCCAAGTTGCGATAAGACTTACACCTTACTCTGTTTTCCTGCTTCTCCATTTTAGCCTCAACATGGGCAGCTGGAGTAGCCACACACTAATGGGCTTTTTGAATTCTTTTGGTGAATACAGAAATTGTGGGGTGTTGTAGACTAAAAGGGATCCAAGTAATAAGAAACATGGAATTTTGTCCGAATGCCCAGCTTTTCACCATTTGAAAGATGTAGGTCCCTATACGGTTTTATACTGAACTGGCTTTCAACCATTTCATCTACTGGCTGGTCACTGGGTTAAGAAAATACTTCTGGTGAACAGGGGTTTTGCCCTCTCTTTAAATACCTTTTAGGGTGGTCTCGGGCCAGGATCACCACACATTCAGTGCAGGGGAGGGGAAGTCCTCCATTGTTGTTTATTGTTTTCAGAGGGCATCAAAACACACATCTCACCTTCCAAGATCTCCAAGTTGCAGCCCTGTTTAATGGGCGATAAAGCACCCCTCTGCGGTAATGTTGTTCAATGTCTTTTCAGTATTTGCTGTGGTCACTCTGACACCACATCAAAAGCCTCATGTGCTTTATCTGCTGGTTATTGCTGCTCTCATCATTCTATCTACTCCCATTTCTGGTCTCATATCTCATGTCCTACCCAAGTCAGGCATCCGACCCGCTCTCAGATGCAGGTCCAGGACACTCAGCCAATTTTATAAATCCCCCTCTGGCAATATGGAATGTTAGCTCTAGTGATTTTGTGTCTTCTGTGCAGTTTTTTGTGTCTCTTCTTCAGTCCTTTGATGTAGAGGACTTTCCACTCACCAGTTTCTATCTCTCGATGCTGTCAAACCACAGGAGCTGCCAAAAAGGGCAGAAAGGAGGGCGCTTAACATAGCCCGGAAGGCATCCAATGATCCCTGAGTTGCCTTTGCCAAACATCTTCTTTGTATTTACTTAGAAACGTGTAGCATATTTACTCAAAAAGTGAGAGACAACTTCCAGAGCTGGGAGGCGCTACACATGTTGTTATGGGGAAGAGTACAAACTGTATAAATGAATGTTGCACCTAGGCTTAATTATATATTTGGAAGCTGACAATGCCCATTCCTAGGGCCTGTAAGGGATATAGACCCAACTCTTAAAAACTCCGCTTGGGTGACAAGAAACCGTATCCACATGTCTGACTTATATGCCTCCTCGAAAACTGGAGGTTTAAGAATGCCTCATGAGTGCTCTTATTAATTAGCTAATAGACATGCACCTTTTTTTTAACGATTATTCCAACAATATGACATACCACCAGCATGGCTGACAATAGAGATATAATTGATAGTAGCAGTGGACAGCAAGGAACTCATTTATGGGGATACTAGGACTTAACAAGGGCAGATAACCCGATACTGGACTCTCCAAGACATGCTTGACGGGTAATACTCAAACTGCTCAAGGTACACCCACACTTCCATGCTGAATTCCCAGTGTGGAGGCTCATGAAATTAAAAAAAGGCGTCTATGCTACTGGGTAGAAGTTGTGGGCTGATGCAGGGTTACGGAACATGCATGAATTACTTCATAAGGGACTACAATCTACCAGCTAATCAAAAGTAGAGACATTTGCACCCAACTCACTATTTAGGATAGATCTGAAGGCAACCCATTATGATCATCCTACCCCACCCACTGAGACATATTTATACAAGTGGAGCCCATTTAGAGGTGTTCTGTCAGGGTAATACAGGACAATTGTAGAACATTTGTTCTCGATACATACATTTCAGGGCCTTGGATAACAAAGGCAATGCTCGCTGGAACATGAGTTCACGGAAAAAGGCTGTGGGAAATTAAACTTACGCTTAGTGTCTTCAAGGTCACACATGGGTGGCGCTGGGCACCACAACAGATGCACTGATTAAACTTGAGTCCTAATTACAATTGTTGGAGTTGTTGACAAGAAGAAGATATATTGTATATTTTATGGGCATGTCTACGACTAACACAATACAGAAATGGAGGTAGTAGAGGGGTGGGATTTACCATTAATGTCACACATGGTGATGCTGCACGCTCTTTCAGGCGTTTGAGGTATGGCTAAACACTGGCCTAACTGTTTTGCTAAAGCCCTTGCTGAGGCAAAGATGTGCATAATTAGGAAATGGAAATATGATACCTACCCCACAAGGAGCTTATATGTATTCTGGGTTCACCTGGTCCTAATCTCCAGATTCTGGCATAGTTTGCATTGTCATCCCTTTTTATTCCTCTTCTGGATTTATTGCAATGGTGGGCTGGAAAAACTCCATTAACAATTGGGTAACAGGATTCTCCTCTGACCTCTCAAACCCTGGTAGGAGGACTTCACCCATAGGTGGTGCAACAGTTAATAGCTGATATTCAGTTGCCTGGTAGCAGAATCTACTTACCTGAGTTAGCACTCTTCACATGGTAACCCACAGGGTAGCCCATGATGTAAGGCCAGAAGCCAGGGATTGGTATATTTTAATATGCAGGATAGTTATTGGTCCAAAAATTGCCAGATGGCCTTACTCAGGTGAGCACATTTTTATAACACAGTCTCAAACATCTATATTTTCCAGTTGCATCGGATTGGAGGGCTGTTACACATCTTTGGTGCCTTCGCTTTTAATTGTAGTAACTGATACTTGGCTCTTGTAAGGGGGTAAGTTGCTGCTTGATCCTAGTATGAAGAATTGTTCTGGCTATTATGGTGTCCTTTAAGTTGCCTGCGTGGGTGAATGAGTATTCGCATCTGGTTTGGTCTTGCAGGAGGTTGTGCGGTATCTTTTGCTGGGAGAAGTAGGGTGGCAGTTGGGCCTTGCTATGCCGGTGTGCCGTGTGGGTCACCTAAAAGTTCTTCCTTGTCCTTGTTTAAAGCATCTATTAATGTAGAGGATGCTGTTGTACTATGGCTGGTGCTAGTGTCAACAATGGGACCCTGCGGTTAGATGCAAGCACATTGTTATTTGTTTCATGCTGAAACTGTAGTATTAATAGTATGGTCAGCAATTCCAGGTCTGATACTCTGTTTCAGAGGTTGGTAGGTATGTACCTGATGCCTGCAAGTGCAGGGTTTGTGTGGATACTGGGAATGGAATACTTCTTAATGCAGAAGACAGCTGTGTTCATTTGAGTAACTGATTATGTCTTCTAGCGTGAGCCTTTGCATATTATTAGTCCTGTACGTCTTTCTGTTTGTCTGCGATTCGTGTATGGGCTTCGAAGAGGTGCCATTGCTGAAAGAGTAGTCCCTTTCTTTACTGTTGTAGCTGTGGTAATGCTTTGAATCGGGACTAGGGACATTTAATGGTTGTACTCTTTTTTGATGTGCTAAGTACTCCCTATGAGGGTGAGGCAGCAGTTTGCGCATGTGTACTTTCAGTACCGTGTGACAACAATTTTTCATCGGGTGGGTGGTGACTGTGTATATGTTAGGGGATCACATTCCTTTACTTCGACTCACATTTCACAGATATGTTAGAAGTGCTGTGTGTATACATGTAACTCATTTGTGGCACCAATATCGCCCCAGCTTTACAATCGAGTTTACAATCTCAGTCATGTCACAAAATGCCATTCTCTACCTCCACCATACTCCTTCAATGTCATAACTCAATTTTCACAAACATGATTTTGCAATCAGATTTGTGAACCTAATGGCAAACTGCTTCTCTGCGTCATAAGGTCCTAATTATTTTATGCTACTTGAACAGTTAGGATTTTCTGAGAAACTACAGCTAGCTTACTCCAGGCTGATCCTTGGATTTAAAAGAAAAACAAAGGGTAGCTATTGTTACTTCTTTATTGATGTTGGCTGCAATGAACTGATGTCACTTCCTGACAGAACATGTAAGCTTTGGGAAACATGAAAACGGTTTTGGCTCAATGACCACCTGTATTGTGAGGATTTATGGCATTGGGCTGAACAAATGTTTTCGCTTGCATACACTTGTACCATGCAGTTAACTTTACAAAACACTATAAAGACTGATTCACTAAAGTGATTCAACGGGCAAACGCTTTTGGGAGACACATTAAACCTGATCATAAAAACAAAAGGCTTGCGCAACCCACCTGATTGCCCTGGGGGAGTCCACGCAGACCACATTAGACATTTGCATTAATTGAGAGCTCTGTGAATTACTTCATTTCACAACATGAAACAAATCATAGATACATGCGAATTAAAGACAAGATCGGAAAATAGGGAACTTAAATTGAGATATACTTTACCGCGATACTGCTGTTTTAAAATGCAACGGAGGTTGACCCATCTTTTCATGAAGTATGCAGCAATACGACAGCGGGTGCCTGTAAAAGAGAACACGTTCACACATCATTGATTCATCATCATTCTTAATTGAAAAGTCAATACAAACACAATTCATTACGAAACACAAGGTTACTAAAATCAAGAATCGAATAATCGTCAAATATTCACATCTGAAGATAAAAACATGCAACAGAGTAACAAGTAAGAGCGTTATTTAACAATTGTAAAAACATCATGGGTAGAGAGAGGCACTTGATTACAATACAATTAAACCTCTTTAAAAGGGTAATAATAAAACCTCGTCTAGGCTCGGCATAAAAAGCACAGAATCACAAAAAATGGGTTATATTTTGTAAAGACACATGGTCGCAGCCGTTAGGACCAAGATTTTTTTAAATCCATCCATCCTTTTGGGACGGACAAAAGTAAATGAGCTAAGTGACACTAATATCGGGTTAACAAAAAAACAATGGTTAGTGTTAGTCACTGATGTAAGATACACAGTTTTCAGAGATAAATATGCTCAGACAGGGGGTCTTAGAAAATTCCAGTTACTCCATTTCAGTCTGGCGTCAGGTCAGGCAAGTTTTCCTTCTCCTGGTCAGTCTTAACACTTTTATTAGGATTGACAAATAGATCAGGGCGCCTCAAATGTGCAAACATTTTATCACTATAAAATAACAAGGGAATAAGCAGAACCCTATTAAGAGAGAAACAATCTGCAGTATGTCTTGATTCAATTTCATCTTAGGCTGCCACCAAATACTTATCCATCTTGATAAAAGAGGAAGGGCTAATTAATCCAATAATTAAGACCCAGCTCTTGATGTGCAATATACGCTGGAGTAGATTGGGGACCGTTCAAAAGACATTTTGTTTTCCACAGTCTGTAGGACTGTACTACCAGAGTAACCGCAAATGTTACTGTCAAAAGCAACTGCAGACAAACATTTTGCCTGATAAATCGCCAGTAAAGTATTCAAAGGTTTTTTCCCAAGCCTCGAGAGTAAGTCAAAGACAAAACCAATGGCCCGCTTGAATACATTTTTAAAGTGGTTGAAAAAGGGGGTCCAGGTACCTTTCTAATCAAATAGTTAACTTACACATATTGATTCAGAAAGTCCAAGACCGCCATAAGCTTTCTTTTTCGAGAACCTAAAAAACCTGAGGGTCTCACCATTGTCCTACTCTGAGAACTCATTTGTAATGAAATTGTATAATATTCAAAATTGTTTAATCAGGAGCATACTCGATACACAAATTGTTAAAGTTACAATTGTTTAATGGGTACGATCAGGTACTTGGTAACCATAGTAAATGATAATTGCTTGAGACCTTGTTCTAACACAAAATTATTGGCAGGTTTAACCACATGAAAGATTCAACAATCTATATATCGATGTTCCCCCACTTGAAACGCCTCATAAATCATCTTAATTTACACACAAATATTTTCCTTCTTATGGGAGCTTTCCAAGAAGTTGGCAAGCTGGTGGAACATAGCACCTATAAAATCTTGAATATCGGGGTTATCGTTTTTCCAAACCACACAATACAACACTGCTATCTTAAAGATAAGACCCATGGGTAGCATTTTAACCTTGCCAGTTACAGTTACTAACATTACATATTCTTGCAAAAAAACTCGTCAAGTTTTTTTTTTTTTTGCCCCATGCTAGAAATCTTAGGTAAATAACACAATATTGTATATTGATACTATACTAATAAAATCCAAACAGCACCGCAATTTGTAAAATATTTCAATTCAACTAGAAATAGGCATTAAAAACAACACAAATATAAAAAAAGTTACGAAAGATACACACTGCCTTGTAACAATGACTCTCTGGCATTTAAAAAATAATACTCTGGCACTTAATTCTCTGGCAGCATACACTCCCTGAATACCTCTGTAGTGGTAAAAGTGGTATCCCCTTCATGAACATTGGGGATCAAACTTCCCATTAGTTGTAGTGACACAATTTTCTTGCTTCATTTTGAAACAATAATTGAGATGGAAAACATGCTCATGATAAATAGGATGAAGCGTTAACACTTAAGGGTCACACGAAGTCAAGGAGAATACCAACACTGGACAATCACATTGCAGGTCATTCGTGCTTCTAGAAATGCATGGTTCACAGCCTTTTACCTGTAGAATTTTTTACAGGGTGACAATATCAAGGCAGCGGAATTTGAGAAGTAAGCATTTATCTTAAAATAATCTTCTTGGCCCATGTTAGACTTAACTCTAAAAAATAATATCAAGTCAAGCGCATTTTTTCTAATGCTTTATTTCTTAATGTGCTGGTGTTACAACCTTAACTCCTCTAGACTGCGATAATAATCAAGCAGGCAGGGAAGGTTAGCCTTATAGTCGTAGAGCCAATTACAAGCTAACTTGTGACTGTCATCTTCTTATTGCACAATTCCTTTTTCAAAACAAATATATGCCTCTAAAAGCTGTTCTTTGGCCTGATGTCTTGATATTAATCGATAAAACACTTGAGATATCATTTGATACACAAAGACATTGTTCTGCTGGAATGACGGAGTTCCTCATTACCAGTGGCCAATTATTTGCTGCAGTAACACTATACCCAGTACAAACCAAAGGTAAAAGTTGGGTTATTAGCTGCGAAAGATATGAGTCCTTCACAAGTAAGAAGTCTGCAACTCTCTCTGTATTGGGAACTAAGTACCCCATTGTAGCACGTAATACTCTCAGGGTAGTGAATCAGAGCAGCCTGAGGCCTACTCAGGGGAGGTGGAGTGGGCTAATACCTGTAGCTCATTGGTACGCAACACCAACACTCAATAAATCATTGTCCAGTCAGTCCCTTTACTTATAGAAAGGAAAAGTACTTTATTACACACACTACAAATACTACACATTAATTACAAATATATATAAATAGGTACATGGAAATGCCTTTGGTGACACGCTCAGAACAGTTGGCGCCCCAGCAAGCAAGAAACATAAATCACAGTAACCCTACACATATGTCTAGACACAATATCCCAACACAAGAAGGTGGCATTACCAATATTGCAGGCCTACTGCTTTTGTGAGGGTGTTGCCACATTAGTAAAAGAAGAACAATTGTATAATCTACCATTGTAACACCACTGAAATCAATGGGGATAGTACCGACATTCAATACTATTCGCTTTAATAGCATTGTCCATCATCAACATTGTCAATTAAGCATTATATTGAATAACGTGTCCACCAGTCTTATTCCTACATTTACAATGCAGCTAATGCAGCTTTAGCATTAACAGAAGTCCCTGCACTCCAGAGCCCATGTACAAATTTACGGGCTCAGGGAGAGCTTTAAATCCAACAGAAACCATCTTTTGGGACATAAATGCAACCCCAGGGGAGACTAAGGGCAACTTTTGGAGGAAACCTGTGTGGGCTTTGGTGGGAGCTGATGCACTCCTGGCAACCCACCTGAACTCATTATAGAACGTTGGTGGTCTTCCACAGGCACCACAATACCCAATATGCTAATAAGAGAGCAGGGCTCGAAAAATCATAAAAATGTTACTAGACCTTCAGGTCTAGTAACTTGAATAATCTACTCGACCTAACTGTAATGTACTTGACCCGTGAACTGGTCTCAAATTGTGTGATCCTAGGCAAATATTTTGTCTTAGGGAGCAACCTTTTTCTTCATTACCCAATAAGAGAGCACCTTCAAATATGCAAGTTTACTATTTCTGCTGTACAAAAAACTCTTTATTTACTAGACTAAACGTTTGCTCTATGTATAATAAGAGTCAAGCCCACATATAGAGTACACATGATCCATGGCTTGCCTCTTAGTTCACTAATAGCATTGTCATCTGGGCAGGAGCAAGAATATTTACCAGTTCGTGTTTAAAAACTCACTTTTCATAAATAGATTACTAAAACATAATGTGGTAGTGCACTGTCATTTACAGATAGCACACTTTCCATTGAAATGGCCACAAAACTTTCCCACTAACATGTAGTTACACTGATAAAACTATATAGAGCAAAAACAATGTTTGGAAATTGGGTTTCAGCAAAAATATTTAAAATTTGCACATCACAAGTGCAAATGTGTTCTGATTCGTTTTGATCTTAAAAGAATCTTTTTTTTTAACCACAGAATTACAAAAATGTGTCTTCATAACTAGTGAAATATATTTGAAATGTTTGAACAGTTCACTTATTAGCCTTTTCAGTGTTGTGTTAGAAAAAAAAAGCCTGAAATCTTACAGCCTTTCATTTCACATGCTTTGCACAGTGTGTGTCACACAGTTCACTTTACAAAATCCTCTAACTTCAGTCACAGAAAGAAAAGTAAATGTAGGAAGACAAAATGACTTTTGACCTCTGTCTGAAAGCTGACCAAATGTGACAAGATAACAAGATTTAAAGGCATCTTTATTGCTCATTCACTCATTGTGAGCAAGCAGAACACCTGTTGTCAGCTCCCCACCACCAGGAGCATATTTTTTTCAGGGCTTCAGACTCTTAAAGTGTACTTGTGTTGGGGTGCTTGATTTTTAAGGCTCCCTGCAGCAGACGTGTCCTCTGCCTGAGCTCCTGAGGCAGTTTCCTGTTTTGGAGGATGAGTTCCATAGCCGCTCTACAGCCACAAAACAGAGCACCCTCACTGCTGCACTCCCCAGGCCCACTGTGTGTCCGCAGCGGAGTCAGTGGCCACCCTTCTTGGGAATAGGTACTCCTACAGGACCAGACCACAGAAGTCTCAGGAGAACCTCTCAGGCACACCCCACAGCGGGCCAATTTCCCCACCTTTTCCTCAGAGGGCAAAAGGGGCAGCGTCATCAGCCCTGGAGAAGCCCATCCTAGTCCTGGATGCCAGATGGAGTCCTTCAGTCTCAATGGGTTAGGTGGCTTCTTCCACTACTGTCACTCTGAGGTCCAGTGTCTTCTCTAGTGTCACTCTCTTGTGCAGGGGTTTGTATGTGGGACAGTAAGTTCTGGAAGATAGGCACCTCTGCCCAATTTGACAGTGCCATATCGTCAGTCCACCCATGCCCCAACAGTCCTGCACAGCACTCTGGGACATTACAACATGGCAGCTTCAGGTGGTCTATGGAAAGACCTTCCGTAGGAACCTCAGCACCACTCCCACTTGACATAGCTGCCTGACCTCTTCCCACCAAAACTTGAAACGGGAGCCCCTCCTGTGTTTGGCTCCAGAGTTCTGGCATTCCTCCTTTGTTTCCGTAGGTTTGGGCTTGCCCAGTCGAGGTGCAGTGTGAAGGTATAATTAGTATATGCAGATTTCTTCTTCACCCCTTCATTTGCCAGGAACTTGCTAAGCAATATCAATTGGCTCTACTTTGTGAGAAGGCCTTCGGTTCTCCTGCTGGCCAGCAGAGCAATTAACTTGGCCCAGTAGGGTGCCAAAGGCCTTGAATCTGATTATGGCTGAGCCAGAGAAATAGATAAATTCTCAAAGTGTCTTAAGGAGTACAGCTATCACAAAAGGGACAGTGGATCTGTATTTTGTGTACATGTTTACCCTAAGATTTTTTGGGGGAGTTTTTTATATAGCACGAACTAGACCAGAGGAAATCAGGTATCAGAGCGCTTTACATGAGTACTAGTTACATACAGATGGACACATTCATTTTTTTTTGGTTAGGCACGGGGAGATTAAGTGATTTGCCCAGAATCACCTGACACCTGACTGGAATCTCTGGACCTACAAATGGTGAAACTGTGGGCTGGAGCATACACCCTTTCAGTAAGCACAACAGACCTACTCTATGAATGCCCACTCACATTATCAAGCCTACATCAGGTCAAAACCAATCCCTGAATGGTCCATTCTACGACAGGCTACCTGTGCACAGATACCAAGCTAAACTAAACAGCAGTCTCACACACAAATGCTCCCCTTTCACTCTGAATCAGAGTGTGCACCAACCACTTGTGCATCCTGGATCAGTTACTATTGTATGTACATAGATTGTATAGCACCAGTGCGCTTTACACTCACTTAGTTCACTTGCACTGCATCATTTCGCCGTTTGGGATCACCACCTTTCTTGCAGATTGATTTAAATATAAAATTGCTATAATTTTTTTTGTATTGTTTAAGAAATTGAAATAAAACTGTCTTATTGAAAAATTGAACCAATCTCTTGATGGTCAAAATTACTCTCTCCTAGGAAGTAGAGGTTCAAACTTTCCCCTTGAGGGATCATTGTTCAGCCTGCATATGTGTGCACACCTGTGTGTTTGCGTGTAACTAGCCCAGGGCGTCTTACCATTGCTGCGCAACAGCAACCATATCTTAAAAGGCAGACACCAGCTGTTAGCACTCTTGGTCTTTTTCCACAGAATTTATAGTGAGTGAGACTCACTTTGTGAGACTCGCTTAGAGTAAAATTCCAAAACCAGGTAGTCAAAAAGTGCAAATTTCAGGGAGAATACATTGGCAGCATCAATTTCCTACACTGATACCATAGGGTGTGATATTTACTGGGTACCATTTTGAGCTCTTTATCTCAGAATTGGAAATCATGGTAATGCACAAGTTACTAACTTGTGTAACGATATATCTGTAAGAGACAGTAGTTAGTGACAGATTCCTTACCTTAGAATATCCCCAGGCGTCAGGCTGGATCCGGAAAGTTTTTTGCGTAGCAGTACCCTTGCGCGTCGGTAGGCGGCGTCGTGCGGCTCCGCGTCCGTCGTCGGCGTTGGGACCGCCGGGATGACGTCGCGGGCAGTACTTAGACGCCGCCCCTGCGCGCTGACGTCAGTTCTGTACACGACTTTCCGCGCCAGGAACGCAGAGCCATGCAAGAAGCTGACATAGGTGTCTGAAAAATACTAGGGCCCTGAAAGGGATGTCCTTAACCCTAGAAATCAGTTCGCAGAACGGGGAGGATGGGTGGGGCAGTAGGGAATCTGTCACTAACTACTGTCTCTTACAGATATATCGTTACACAAGTTAGTAACTTGTGCATCTGAAAGAGACACGTTAGTGACAGATTCCTTACCTTAGAATAGATACCCCAGCAATACCAACCCCGGTGGTGGGTCTGCGAACAAAGATCAGACAAGGAAGTCCCGGAGGACAGAACGGCCAAAAAAGCCGTCCCTCCGGACCTGGCTGTCAAGGCAGTAATGCTTGGTAAACGTGTGCAGCGAGGCCCACGTAGCTGCCTGACATATATCTTGCAGCGGAACACCGCGGCCTAAAGCCGTGGTAGCAGCCGTTGCCCTGGTGGAATGGGCACGTAGCCCAACAGGAGGCTCCTTCTTAGCCAAAGAATAGCAGACTTTGATACACAAGGTGACCCAGCGGGAGATGGTTCTCTTGTGCACCGCCCGACCTTTTTTGGCGCCCACGTAGCCAACAAAGAGCTGGTCATCCACCCGGAAGTGTTGTGTGCAGTTGATATAAAAGGAAAGCGCACGTTTTGGGTCCAGACGGTGGAGCCTCTCTTCCTCTCTGGAAGGATGCGGAGGCGGAAAGAAGGTGGGCAAAGTGATGGTCTGCCCAATGTGGAAGGCAGTAACCACCTTTGGCAAGAAGGACGGACGCGTCCTGAGAACAACCTTGTCTGGATGGACAGACAGAAAGGGAGGTTTGCATGATAGAGCCTGGAGCTCACTCACCCGCCGAGCGGAGGTGATAGCCACCAGAAAGGCTGTCTTCAAAGTAAGAAGACGAAGAGGACAGTTATGTAGAGGCTCAAAGGGAGCGCACATTAAAAAGGTAAGAACCAAGTTTAAGTCCCACTGAGGCATGATAAACGGAACAGGAGGGAAGAGGTGTGTAATGCCTTTTAGAAACCTGTTAACAACAGGGGACTTAAAAAGAGAGGGCTGATCAGGGAGCCTGAGGAAGGCCGAGATTGCACAAAGATAGCCCTTGATGGTACCCAGGGCAGAACCCTGTTGGGCCAGAGAAAGAAGGAACAGAAGAACCTCAAAAAGAGGGGCAGAGAGGGGATTCACAGCCTTTGCTGTGCACCATGCCACAAACTTGTTCCACCTGCAGGCGTATACCACCTTAGTGGAGGGACGCCTGGCTGCCAGAATCACATCACAAACTTCGGGAGGCAAGTCGAAAGGAATCAACTGCCGCCGCTCAATCTCCACGCAAGCAGGTGGAGACTGGACAGGTTCGGGTGGAGGACCGTCCCCTGCTGCTGCGACAGAAGATCCTCCCGAAGAGGCAGACGGATCGGGGGATCGACGCTCATACTGAGTAGCTCGGGAAACCAAACTCTTCGAGCCCAGTCCGGAGCCACAAGGATGACTTGGGCCCGGTCGCGCCGAATCTTCTTCAACACTCTGGGTAGAAGTGGTATAGGCGGAAAAGCGTACAACAGACCGCAACTCCACTCGCGACGAAAAGCGTTGCCGAGCGAGTGCCGCCTTGGAAATTCCAACGCGCAGAACTGATGACATTGCGCGTTCTCTTCGGTAGCGAATAGATCTAACCAAGGCTCTCCCCACTGTAGAAAGAGTCCTTGCGCCACTTCCGAGTGAAGACGCCATTCGTGATCCATCATGCACCTGCGGCTGAGTTCGTCCGCCCTGGCGTTCAGGGAACCTGCCAGGTGTTGAACCATCAGGAATATGCCCTGATGTTCCAGCCATGTCCAGAGGCGCAGAGCATCCTGACATAGGGTCCACGACCCCACCCCGCCTTGTTTGTTGCAGTACCACATTGCGGTGGTGTTGTCTGTGAACACCTGCACTACCTTCCCTTTGACAGAGGGAAGGAATGCCTTGAGTGCAAGTCGGATCGCCCGGAGCTCCAGAAGGTTGATATGGAGCTGGGACTCCGCCGGAGACCAGAGACCTCTGATCTCCGCCTCTCCCATGTGACCACCCCATCCCAGAAGGGACGCGTCCGTCACGACTGTGTGCTCTGGCTGGGGAAGGGAGAGGGATCTGCCCATGACCCATTGCTGGTTCGAGAGCCACCACTGCAACTGTTTTGCAGTCCCCTCCGAGATCTGGACGTGATCGGACAGGTTGCCCTGGTGCTGCGCCCACTGGAACTTCAGGTCCCACTGCAGAGCCCGCATATGCCATCTGGCATGATCGACCAGCAGGATGCAGGAGGCCATGAGGCCCAGCAGCCTCAGGGTCATCCGTACCGAAACCCAGGATAGAGGCTGAAAGATCGGAATCATAGCCTGAATATCCCGGACTCGCCGTTCGGGAGAATAGGCCCGAAACTGCGTCGTGTCCAAAACTGCTCCGATGAAAAGGAGCTGTGGAGAAGGAATCAGGTGCGACTTCGGCACATTGATGGAGAACCCCAGCGAGTGCAGGAGTTCGGCCGTAGTCTGGAGGTGGGAGACGACTGCCTGGGACGAGCCCGCCTTCAGCAGCCAGTCGTCGAGGTAGGGGAAGACTGGAACCCCTGCCCGGCGCAGATGAGCTGCGACCACCGCCATCACTTTCGTGAACACCCGAGGGGCACTTGTGAGGCCAAAGGGGAGCACGGTGAATTGAAAATGCTCGAGGCCCACCATGAACCGCAGGTAACGCCGGTGGGCCGGCAGGACGGGGATGTGGAAATAAGCGTCCTGCAAGTCCAACGCTACCATCCAGTCTCCAGGGTCGAGGGCAGTCAAGACCTGAGCTAAGGTGAGCATCTTGAACTTCTCCTTCCGGAGGAAGCGATTGACGTTCCGGAGGTCCAAGATAGGACGCATGTCCTCCTTGTCCTTTTGGGCACCAGAAAGTAGTGGGAGTAGCAACCACGCCCTACTTCTGGGGTCGGAACGCGCTCGATGGCCCTCTTGGCCAAGAGGGCCGCAACTTCCTTCTGAAGAAGCACCAAGTGATCCCCTGACATGAGGTGGAATTGAGGTGGCATGGCTGGGGGGTGGTCTCGAAGGGGAGGGAGTAGCCCCTTCGGACAATGTCCAAGACCCACCTGTCCGAGGTGATGGCACGCCAGTGGTGAAGGTGATGGCGGACCCTGCCCCCTACTGGCGTGCTGTGCACCTGAAAGGAGGGACTAGGAGGGCTTGGAGGCCGCGGACGGGGCGGGGTTGGTGGCCTGACCCGCACGCTGGTTGCCCGATCCGCCACGGCGGAAGCCACGTCCTCGGCCACGCGAAGATGCTTGCTGCGCGGGCCGGTGGCTGGGCAGCGGACGTGACTGGGCGCCCCTTCCGTGGCCACGAAAGGGGCGGAGGGCGTACAGCAGAAAGGCCCAGGGACTTGGCCGTAGCCCGTGAGTCCTTAAAACGCTCCAGCGCATGGTCTGCCTTGTTCCCAAAAAGACCGACCCCATCAAAGGGCATGTCCATAAGAGTGTTTTGGACATCACCCGAGAAACCAGTGGTTCTCAGCCAGGCGTGACGGTGCAGCGCCACTGTCGTTGCAATAGATCTACCCAGCGAGTCGGCGGTATCAAGGCCACATAGAATGGTGAATTTAGCCGCATCTCTTCCTTCCGCAATGGCGCGGGAAAGCAGTGTCTGGACCTCCTCAGGACACTGGGGCAAAGCTTGCGCCACCGAGTCCCACAGAGAGTGGGAATATCGGCCCAAAAGGCAAGCGGTGTTGACAGACCGCAAGCCAGCACTGGAGGAAGAAAAGACCTTCTTCCCAAATTGATCCAGGCGTTTGGATTCCCTATCCAGAGGAGCGGTAGGGAAGGCGGTTTGGGAAGCAGAGGCTTGGACAACCAAGCTCTCAGGAGTGGGGTGTTGGGAGAGGAACAGGGGGTCGCCCGGGGCGATGGCGTCGGGTCATATTCCTATCCACAGGAGCCCCTGTGGCGGGTTTGGACCAGGTGCCCAAAAGAACGTCAGAAAGTGCGTCATTAAACGGCAGCAGTGGCTCCGAGGAGGTAGCCGCCGGCTGAAGTACTTCCGTCAGGAGGTTAGTCCTGACGGCCACTTTAGGCAATTGGAGGTGTAAGGCCCCAGCTGCTCTACGCAACACTGTTGCAAAATTTGCTCCCTCCTCCGTTGCCACGGAAGGAGGAGACAGCATGCCAGGGTCAGGGGAGGTGTCCAGCCCACTGGCATCCCCAAGTTCCTCAGCCCAGTCCTGTTCGTACTCACACTGCTGTGTGAGAGGGTCCTCCGACCCCTCCCAGTCCTCTTCGTCCTCCTCAGGTTCAAAATATGGAGAAGGAGGGACACGCGGGACCCAAGGTCTCAACGGCGTCGGAGCCGGCGTCGAGCGACGCTGGTCCGGCGCCGTGTTCGGATCCGGAGAGAACCGGGGAACGACGCCGGCCGGAGCCCCGGGCGGCGTCGGGAACGGCACCGGAGACATCGGCGCCGGCGGAGGTGTAGTTAGGTCAACCGGCGTCGATGGGGGTTGCGGCAGCACCGGAGCCGGGATCGAGGCCGGGGCCGAAGCCGGGGCCGGGACCGAGGCTGGTGTGACAGGCGGCGCCGGGACCGGAGTCGCCGGCGGCGCCGGGGAAACCCCATCAGGGCCCGCGGGGCCCGAAGGCGCACCGAGGGGACCTTGAGGCCCGAAGAGGCGGGCCATGGCCGACAGGAAGTCCTGTATCTCGGCCGGAGTCGCCCCCGAACCCGGGAAGGACAGGTAATGCGGGGGCGGCTCCACAGGCACTCCCGGAGCCGCGGGGACGGTGCCGACAGGAGCCTTAGCCGAGTCGCGAGACCGGCGAGGCGAAGTCGTGGAGCGATGACGCTTCTTAGACTTTTTGTGCTTCGACTTACCGGAGGAGTGCGAAGACTTGGACCCCGACGACCGATGAGGACTCCGCGACCGGCCCCTCGACCTCTCACGTGACCGGGGCCTGGTGTGGCGCGGAGCCGACTGCCGGACCTCGAGGAGCTTTCGAGACCGCTCTCGCAAAGCCTTCGGGTTCAAGGCCCGGCAGTCGGGGCACGACTTCGTGTCGTGGTCACGGCCGAGACAGTAGAGACACTCTAAATGCGGGTCTGTGATCGACATCATACGACCACAGACGTCGCAGGGCTTGAAGCCGGGCATCCCTACCGACACCTTCGGAGTCGAGAGACTCGTGGAGAAAAACAGTGAAAAATCACCAAAAAATGACTAGGGCACTGCTCTTCCCGGATCTGCGCTTACTGGCGCGGAAAAAGAAGAACTGACGTCAGCGCGCAGGGTCGGCGTCTAAGTGCTGCTCGCGACGTCATGCCGGCGGTCCCGACGGACGCGGAGCCGCACGACGCCGCCTACCGACGCGCAAGGGTACTGCTACGCAAAAAACTTTCCGGATCCAGCCTGACGCCTGGGGATATTCTAAGGTAAGGAATCTGTCACTAACGTGTCTCTTTCAGATACTATGTTTCCCCAGCTCCCTGCTTCATATGAATTTCACAGGTGTATTTGTATTTTAATTCTTAATTATCTTGTGGGGTGAACTGAGTGCTCCAAATGATAGAAAGGATACTTTGTACATGGTCATGAATCTAATATTAATCTTTAGCACTTTGTTGTTGCACAACCAGGAATGCACTAACATCGTTCTATTTAACTCTACATTTACTCTTCGACTACAAATTTCTCAGAAGGTTGGTTCCTTATCATTCACTTGGTGTTTATTGCCCTTGGTGCCACGCTATACCTCACACCCACTTCACACAAGTCAAAGTGTTAACTGCTGAGTGGATAGTTATGAGCACTGTAAATACTCTAATAATGTTTATCATCCAGTCTTGCAGGAAAATTGGGAAGTGGGATCTACATATTATTCATTGTCTGGACAGGACACCAAATATAAAACTTATTTGAAGCAGGCATTATGGTTGATAATCCATATACTAAACACTTCATTCACAGAAACACTTACCAAAACTGCCTTTAACAAGACTAGTTTCTTTTAAAGACCTCCTTCACTAGAGTCTAAAAATGCAATTTATGACTAAAAGTGTGCATACCAGTGTTACAAAGAGAGCCATTTCAACCAACTCTTACTTTATATATTCCTCCTCAGAGAGCCCAGTACTGAACTCCATTACCACTGAGTGTGATGTAGGCTACACGTGGATACTTTACTTTAAGATAGCCTTATAGCCGTCTGCTGAGGGCGATACCGGTTGTTAAAGGACCTGAACCTGAGTTACAGACCTGAGCCACAGGCGAGGACCTATAACGAGGGTGAGGGCCTTTAACAACAGGTATAGCCCAAGGCAGAAGGGCTATAATGCTATTAGAACATTCCACCCACTAAGGGTAGAATGTTCTAAATTAAAAAAGGAGAAACAGAAATTCAAATATTGAATGTTGGAGCAGAATGCTTATACCAGTCATTAAAGCCTAGGAGCCACTCCATTGTGTTCAAAGGAGAACTCAATATTCCAATGTTCTAATATAGCCTTAGAGCCTGCAGTAGTAGGCTCTACCGGCCAATAAAAGGCCTGTTCCTGCGTTAAAGGCCTGAGCTGAAGGAGAGGGCCTTTAACAAGGGAGCAGGCCTTTTTATGGCCAGTAGAGCCTGCTATGGAGGGCTCTAAGGCTATTAGAACATTCCGCCCCTGGAGGGAAGAATGTTCTAATTTGTAAAACAAAGGCTTCACGGAGCCTAAGGGGGTTGATAATCCCCTCGGGCTCCGTGAGGCCTTTGTTCAAAACAACAGCTGTGAACAAACATTGGAATATTAAAGTTCCGGGCTTCTACTGGCATTTAAAAGCCCGGAGCACTCCACTGTTTTCAATGGAGCTCCCAACATTCCAATGTTCTAATTTTCTTCTTTCCTTCCTCCTCTTATAATTTTCATGGATGGAAATGGAGCTAGAGGTGCATTTTATAATACTGGAAACTGACTTTAGTACTAGTAGCAACAGTAAAGATTTTAGAATCCACCCAGGAGCGGAGCAGGCATATGTGGAGAAAAACTGTACAACAAGCCTTTTCACGTCTTATTGCCAGAACAAGCGACAGTTTTGTCGAACTGAACCATTGTTCAATGATTACCGACCTCAGAGTGATAGCTTGCCGTGTCTTGTAGGTATGTGTGTATATCATCAAATTCATAGAGGGCAAACTTAGCTATGAAGAAACAGACTGCTGTACAAGTACTGGGTATGAGACAGTCAGGATCATGTATAAAAACTGGAAGGGAAATCACTCCACATGGGTCATGAAAGTTAAAAGGGCTTCCTTATTAGTGGTAGATGATATGCTCCTTCTACAGCTAAGTTTTCAGTGTCTTTCTGAAGCACAGGAGTGACATAACGAACTGAACATGTAGCAGAATGTTTTCAGGATCCTATGTACGCAAGCCTGACAAATCTTGTTGTGCTCTTTTCCTTTTTTCAGGTTATTAACTTCAGACTGCCATCATCATGGCTTTCACACTGAGAATATGAGGTTTGCTGCTAAGTAGGGCGGTGTATTAATTGTGACTGACTTATGTGTGAGGCAGAAGGCCATGGCCAATTAAGAATGCCTTCAAAGAATCAAGTACAGGTCTTCTAGGGTGGGAGTAATGCAATTTTGCTTGTTAAGTCTGCGGAAGTCCATGGCAGCATGCAGACCACAGGAGCCTGTTTTGAGTCTGGGATGCCAGTGAATACGGTGCTGCCTCCTCAAGCTGGGACAGGATCAGCGTTAGGACAGCATTATAAATCTGGGTTACTAAAGGAAGGGCCTCTGGGATAGAGAGTCCCAGGCAGTCTTTTCTTTCTTATGATGTATGTTCTGAAAGAGGAGAGCTGTTGAAGTGAATTTGCATTTGCAGCAGGGTGCCTAACAGACAAGCACATTTTGATCTAGGACTAGTATTTGCTGTTGGGGATGAAAATGAACATAGCCTTCTTAGGCTTGCATGACAGAAAGGCAGTCTTTGAGAGTGGAGATTTCAAGACAGAGATAACCTGCTTCTGGCTCTCTTTCTGTGATTGGCAAGGAGGATTCAAGAAATGACATGGGAAGGGCCCTCAGTGGGACACAAGTAGCTGCTAGGTTCTAAAGATGCCCATCTGGACGAACTGGTGGTGATGGCAAATCAAAAAAGACACAGAGACAATGTTCTCCTTTGCCTATCATAAGAAGGGCTTCGTCCATGGCATGGATACTATTTGTTCCAGTGCTTTACGTCTGAATGCTGAAGAGTGGTCATGCATTAGGCTGTAGATACTGATTTGGTAATTCAAAGCTGGAATACAACTGCTGTCTCAATCATTTTCCAACGAAGGGTAAATATTAATTTGATTGAAGCTGGCAAGGTCATCAGGGTTTGTATTTTCTTTCAGTTGCAGGAGGATTTGTCAATCTGTATGTAAGGGAAACACCTTTGGAAGAAAGTGGTTGACAATATTGAACACTGGCATGAGTGCTTCTCCATTGAGGAATTTCCCGATGGATGATAGGAGAACACTGTCTTTGGTTGTGGTGGATTTAGGGCATGGTCACTGCTGGTAAGGTACGGAAGAGGGAGCACTCTGGAGTATATCTTCCTTGGAATGATAAATAGGAGAAAAGGAGGGAAGGCCATTACTTGCTTGGACCTGTTGTTATCAGCCCTGTTTTTTCAGCAAAGCATTAATATTGTTGTACTTTTTGGTACGGTCCAATACCTCACAGTTTGATGACAGCTATGTAAAGGTCAAATTGTTCTAAGAGATTTAGCTGTGCTGATAAAGTTTATGCACAGAGAAAAGAGAGCTTTACATTTTGTAAAGCCATCCTGGACTAGAATTTGCGTAATTTCATCACGTTTGTGGATACCTCACTTGCGGATAAGTTATAAGGAGTACTTTGGGTTTCATGGAGTGCATTTTTATAGGAATGTGTCAATTTTGGTTTCAAAGATGAGGTTGAATGGGTCAATGAGAAAGTTGATGCTAGTTGTGGTCACAAATTAATTTCGATGGGGTAAGTCCTTCACTGTGTGGCACTGTTTGGTAGTTTTTGGTTGATCTTGCTAGTTCATGGTGGATGCGACTTGGGAAGGTGGTGTGGTTCATGCTGTCAAATAGCATGGGAGATGGCATTTCTGGGGATGAATGGAAGTAAAGATGAAATTGGAAATGTTGTCACTGGCATGGACTGGTTTGGAGAAGGGTGCTTATTTATGTACGTGGATATATATTGTACAAACCTAGCTAAAAAGCAATGGGGCACCTTAAAATGATGTGGGTATGGTAAAGGGGAAAGAAGAGGAGATTGATGGAAAGACAAGGTTTTTACTAGGTGGAATGCATGATTCAGATGGTTATGTGTAAATGAGGTGCTGCCTAAAGACAATGGTCGTCAGCTCCATTCTGTTGAGCAGGAGTGAAGAAGCTTGCTGTATCTAGGTGGTGAGGGAATTACAGGTCCTAGGAGCACAGCAAGAGGAAGATCTGAGTCTTGTATGATATGGTGTTGCACATTCAAGAGGTCAAGTGTTCAAGTCATTTCAAAAAGGTAAAGGTCCCTGAGAGCAACGCTGCTGGAGTGGTCCATGGGTCAGGTGGCATTGAGGTTCGTTTCTTTAGTGCGCAGTCCATGCACATTTGGGAACGGGCATGTCTAGAATTCGGGTAGAAGTGGGTATGACTCATATTTCTTTCACGAGGATTGCATCTAATCGGTATTTGCAGCATGATGAACTATGTAATGTGCATTAATGAGCATGAGGTGGGTATCTCAGTATTTGTGCTGATGATGAGAGTGGTGCGTATGAGGTTCCTGGAATTGGATATGAGTGCGAGTTGCATGCTAATGGATTGTGTTTTAGGGTGGAGACTGTGCAAGGAGTTTGTGGAAGCAGGCACATTATGGTCACTTACCTGGGGACAATGAAACAGGGGCCTTTTCTCATCCCAGCAGGTTCAAACAGGGGGCATCCTTGTTTTCGTCTTCCCTTTGCCTCGGGTGCTTGGCAAGGATGCCCTGGAAGTCTTGCTCTTTAAAGAGTAGAGGGAAAAGGAGAGGTTAAGCCTCTGAATGGCTGCTGATTTGTAGGTGATATGCTGGTCATGTGACCAAGGACCCTTTCTCATTGAAGATTAAGTGCAAACTGGATGCACCTTTTTAATGAACTTTGGTAATAGCAAGAAGAGGAGGTTAAATCTCTCAATATTTGTCAAGGTGTTGTTTGGTCATGGGGCCACACTTGTCCTGTGAGGTTTCTTAAATGAACATGCAGACAGAGGAGCTCTGCACTCAATTGCATAGAAGCCTATGACCCAAACAGGCCCCCCTTAATTTAAAGAAAGGCGGTATCTGATTTATGAGCGCTAGTCTGACTGTAGGATTCCTTCATGGGTAAATGCTTGTCTGGAGAGAGCACCCAGTGATTGGAAAGGCAAAGTAAGTATATGACGAAAGATGTGCTTGGTGCACAGAACCCGAGACAAAATGTCAGATATATGGAACAACACGTCTTGAATCAAGCCCTCCGTGGTACAACCCAGTTGAAGATGCAAGATGCTGAGAGGGAGGGTCAAAGTGTAGACTCCCTCTGCTCCCCTGCAACAGTTGAGGGAAAAGATATTCAACTACGTAATTCCACTGAAAAAAACAAATAAAATGTGACCCAATCCTGTCAAAAGAAACTTAGGGGTTTATTTACAAGCCCCTTGCGCCGCAGTTGCGTCACTGTTTGCATGGGAAAAAGTGACGCACTGGCAGCGCAAGGGGGTTGTAAATAAGCCCCATAGTATATGAAACATATAAAACAGGTAAGAGGGAGGCTGAGTGCACACTGGAGAAATGTACATGTGCCTTTGGCCTTCCGAATTTGTAGCTTTAAAAAGTGCGTTTGAAATGGAATAGAGGTGGTAGAAGCAAAGAAATAAAAGTACGGTGTGCCATTACGAGTCGGTTGAACCTGTCACAAAGTAGTAAACAACAACTGAAACTGCCAGATGCTCGGTAGCTGCTATATCAAGGATTTTAAATATGTTTTTAACAACGCTATTAAAGTATTATGGTAGCTAATGCTGTGAAAACCAGAAGCTGCATTCCTCTTGTTGAATGGTTGAAAATTGTGAGCACAGTGACATCACTTGTGAGCTGCCAGAATTCCCAAGACGAATGCCAATGTCAACTATATAGTCAGCTTTGGTATGTAAGTGGGAGTTTCTGTTAATGCCCCTTTTCCAAACGTTTTGACCTGTCGCCCCTTGTGATATTCTGTAATCAGGGAACTAAGCCTCGCAGTCGATGGACGCAGTCACGGGGTTCTCGGACTGCGTGCCTGCCATGAAGTCTTGCTCTTGGGCTGCACGAGATTACTCAGGGGAAAAGAAACTCTGAAATTACTTAAAAGTTGATTTTCTAATAATTATTAAACTTTGCATGCAAGCGACGGGCTGACTCTCCAGGAGCATTCATAAAGTTACAAGTGTTTTGAGCAGATGCAGCTTACAAAAACGGTCGCTTTTTAACGTCCACGTTTTAAGTTCATCAGCAAGCACCGTGTTTAAGGGAGTAGCCATTTTTGCCTCGCTTGTTATGTTTCCCAGCCAGTCCCATGATAATGGGAGGAACATCAGACTGCGTGTTAAATGCTAGGCTATCCAACAACACTTGCTTTCCAGTACAGTCACAGCCAAGCTGACTTGAGCTTCCTAAGGCTGCCAAGAAGAGTCTGCGGTGCAGTGTACAGCAGTGGAAAGCCCTCCCTCTCCCACGGCTATTAGTGACCATTCATCTGGGAGCCTGGGAAAATGCCTGGGAGCTGCTGAGTTATCTGGAGCAGGCTGGCAGGTGTTCGCTTCCCAGCAAAATCTGGCACCTGCTTGGCTGTGCTGCTGAATCCTGCAAAGTCTCCAAAACCACCAGGCAGGCCCAAGAAGGCAGGCTGCCGCGAGACGATGATTCCACATGAGACACCTATCATTTGGAGTGTGCATCTCATATCCAGACTGACTCATCGAGCTGCTTCAGACATCACTATTCCCTGCACAAACGGTGTATTTTAAACGATACTCATACAGATCTAATATTGGGTTTGGAATTCAAATACACATTTTACTTTCTAATAGTTTTAAATGTCCCGTGGGTGAAATAGAAATAAGATAATAAAAGTGTGAGCGACACAAGTCTGGTTAACTTACAAATGATGTTCCTCGTATGGTATTAGTTCCTTATGCTCTTCACACAGGTAAAAATCTGATGCAGAAATATCTAACATTTCAGGATATAGTTAAAGTAAGAAGTTCTCTCAGAAGTATCCATATATTTGAAATTGGAAATGTTTTGTTATATCACATCTGCAATGCTGGAAGCCTGTGGAAAAAGACGATCTTCCAAAATGGTTTAAAAACGTTAGCTTCCCTCAAGCACAACCCTGTTTCAACTGTGATTGTTTCTGGTTACAAGATGACAGGAATGTCCAACTACTTACACGCCCAATGTTTGGCTTCCTGCCAACAATACTGAAGCAAGGCAAGGTACATAAAAATGCTGCATGAAGGGGTCTTCCATAGTATCCCTCCCACACAACCAGCAAACCTTTTTCTTTATGCCCCCAACCCTAAAGATTCACAGGGGAAATGAGAGGATGGTTTCCCACCCATCGCCAGGTTTGGGAATATTAAACTCTTACTCTTCACTCACTACTGCCTGCAACTCACATTGGGCCCCTGGTCATGAACAATGTAATGCAGGGCACCCAGCAACTACATGGCACTTAATGAGCTGACTGCATGTAATGAAGACCCGTACCAAAGTAATATGTGCCATAATAATTCTTTCAAGCCTTTGGGTCTTTTGGCCAAGTGCAACCGTATCTACCAGCTTCCACCTTCGTCCGCCTCGCTATGATCGTCATCATGAAGCATGACACCTTAAATGTGCACACATTCCTTCATCAACCAAATCTATCTGGCTAAACTCCCCACTAGGCTTCATCTACCATTCCAGGTATCGTCCCCCTCCCCCTCCCCATCACTCCAGACCCTAGCAAAATGCAACTCCTCCTCCTACTTAAACTTAATATGTGCACACAGGGGCTGAGTCTGCTGGCGCCTCGCTACTTGGCTCCTCAACGGTGCTATTTTTAACTAAGGACTAGTATAGCCTTTAAACTGGTCTGAGTGCATTATTTTAATATTTTAAATACTTTTATCTCATGTGATGGCGCTTGCTGTAGCTCACGTTGCCTAGCTTCCTTGTCTCCTGCTCCGGTCCGTCGCAGCTGTATTGCCGTTTGTGCGGAGGGCAGAGAGCACGCTCTCATCACTTCCAGTTGGGGACTACCGGGCAGACAGCGCTCTAGTTGTTCTGCCGGGCTGCCTATTTAATCCTATGCTGGTGAGGATGCGCAGCGGACAGGGGCTGAGTCTGCTGGCGCCTTGCTACTTGGCTCCTCATCAGTGATATTTTTAACTAAGGACTAGTATAACCTTTAAACTGGTCTGAGTACATTATTTTAATATTTTAAATACTTTTATACCTACTTTTATCTCATGTGATGGCACTTGCTCTAGCTCACGTTGCCTAGCTTCCTGTGTCTCCTGCTCCGGTCCATCATGGCTGTATTGCCGTTTGTGCGGAGGGCAGAGAGCACGCTCTCATCACTTCCGGTTGGGGACTTCCGGGCAGGCAGCACTCTAGTTGTTCTGCCGGGCTGCCTATTTAATCCTATGCTGGTGAGGATGCGCAGCGGACAGGGGCTGAGTCTGCTGGCGCCTCGCTACTTGGCTCCTCAACGGTGATATTTTTAACTAAGGACTAGTATAGCCTTTAAACTGGTCTGAGTGCATTATTTTAATAGTTTAAATACTTTTATACCTACGTTTATCTCATGCGATACACTTGCTCTAGCTCACGTTGCCTAGCTTCCTGTGTCTCCTGCTCCGGTCGGTCGCGACTGTATTGACGTTTGTGCAGAGGGCAGAGAGCACGCTCTCATCACTTCCGGTTGGGGACTTCCGGGCAGGCAGCGCTCTAGTTGTTCTGCCGGGCTGCCTATTTAATCCTATGCTGGTGCGGACACGCCGCTGGCGCGCCAAAGGCAAGCCCGTCTGCGCCCGTCCGCGTCCGGGGCCAGGAACCCTGCTTGTCACGACTCAGACACACAGGGAGTAATAAGATATAACGCAAAAGAACTGATACAGATGAGACTGGCTTCCACCCCACAATGTACCCACTCAGTTGCACCTCAATACCTGACAGGAAGAAAGTTCACATGCACCCAATGCAAATGGATGGTGAGGGAGAAAAGCGCTTGTTTAAAGGGGTCCCCAACAGAAACAAAGGAGAAAGTAAGATGGAAAATGAGGCTAGTAAACTGTAGATCCATTCCAGCACACAAAATTGAGATTAGACTCTTAATTGAGGAAGAACAACTGGATGTCCTATTTGTAATTGAGACATGGCTTAAAGTATGGTCCACGCCAGACCTAACACTGGCCCTCCCGTCAGGATTTAACATAAATAGACAGGACAGAGTGGGAAAAACTGGGGGAGGAATAGCCATCATAAATAAAGACATCTACAGTTGCACTATCTCACCTAAACCCCTCCTCAACTGTGACACTAAATTGTTCAGTATCAGGCTATCACCCACCCAAACCTTTTCAGGGATACTCATCTATCGACCACCGGGACCTTGCAACACCTTCCTGGAACATTTCCCAGACCTCATAGCTTAGAGTATTACTACCAAAAGTGCAACAACCGTACTAGGTGATTTTAATATCCACCTAGATAAACAGAACGACCCCATCACCAACAGATTTATCCTAGACATGGACACAGCAGCTAATTTACATCTATAATAGAGTAGCAAGACAATACACTCCCATGAAAGACCTAAGACAAATACTGTTCAAACAAGAATGCTGTCTTCTCTAAATGTGTGAGGGCATTCAACTAATTTATTTGTTCTACTATAACACCCTTAAGGGTTGCCATTCATGCTTCTTTTTAAAACTATTCTAGTGTCTTTGAATAATGTCTACAACTATTTTTCCGTCTTGCTGTATGCTTAAACATTTGAAACTGAATGCTTTTTGTATGAATGTTTTTCCATGTTTTAATGAATTAATTAAAAGAGCAGTAAAGAAATAAAATGCTTTCATTTTATCTGGGTGAATGTCCAGGGATGCTTGATTGTTTGAAGTTATTGTACATTAGGTTGTGCTATGAACTGCAAGGTAGATGAAACATTTATTGATGGTCTATCCTGGTCCTGGTGCTTTTATCAGGGTGTAACAGAGTCAAGTTTGTTTCTTGTATTGTTTCCTCCTAATTTTATTGTGTTGGAAGTTTCCTACACTGATGAAATGCATTCTGTATTTATCAAGCATTAAATTAATAAAACTTTTAACGAATATGTGCAGGAGTGACCTTCAAAAGCAGGGTCAGTATGTTTCTTTTTGAAACATCTGCTTTGGACCCTCTCTCTTTCCATCTAGCTACCACCATATCTCCATGATGTCCTTCCTAGCCAAAATCCTACTAAGAATTGTAGTCATGCAGCTTTAGATCTACTTTCTCCAATCTGGTATCCACCCCAATTAAGCAATGAGAACAGTCCTTCCTGGAGCGTGGGATGATATCCTACGGCCAGAATTATGTGCACTAGTTGCTAGGTCATTCATATCCAAGTGGTTTCAGCAAGCCCTTTATTGCCAATTCTAACAGAGATGACTAATTAGTTCACTAGGGTTCACCCTTGCCAACTGTGATTATTTTTATATATATAGTCCTTGATTTAGAACTAATAGTTGCAACACATCCCATTCTTGTTGGGTCTAAAACACAACTGGGGAACTAAAACAGTTCTCAGTCGCTTTCCATTTTACTTTTGAAAGACTACAAAATTCGGGGCAAAATCAAGGACCTTGAGGTCTATCTTTACAGGGAACACACGTGCACATCCTCACTACAGTGCAAGGAGGGTATTTTTAGGTCTATGGTTGTTACAAAATGTGGCACTTTATTCTAACTACAGATGCTGCGTTGAAGGTGTTGAACTCCAAACCAGCTCCATAACCTCTCACCAGGTCTCATGTAATGATGCTCCCCTTATTTATCAATGTTTGTTCAATTTGACTTTCCCATTGAAACGCATTGGACTGGATGAATATGGTAGATGGTCACAGCAGAAAACTGGCAATTTGACTAAATGTTAGACTACAAGGCGGTTATGACCTGTCAACAAGCGTCACTTTAGAGCTACACACTCTGTGACCTAGTACATTCTTTTTCTATCTCTCCTGTCTCTGCAAAGTGAAAATGACCAGTCATTAACTCCTGCTGCTGACTGAAGCCTTCACTTACATCAGTCCAGCAGTAGATCATTCTCTTTACAGATGAATTGTGCTCTGCCTGTTTTACGAGGGAGCTCATACTGACTGAGGCACAGACAAAGCTGTATGAATCATGAGCACCAAAAACCCAACCACTGTATTGTACATTACATTTGGGGAGGAGGTTCCCCCAGACAGCAGGGCAGTAGCAGTCCCAGCATTGGCACGTGCAGAATTAAAGTAAACTCTTCCTATTTTGTTTCCTGGTGAGGATGGGGGCAATGGACAGAGCAGTCACCACATGTGACATCTATGACTTCAACACACCATCTGCCTGGATCAGGTGCTGCACGTGCACTGTGAAAGAGGAGATCAAGACACGACTACGGGAGGGGTTAAGTGGATGCTTCCGTTTTTAAAATGCCAAGAGTCTCTAAATGTGCCTTTTAGGCCTCTGCCACTGCAGGCATCACACATGTTCAATTACTTGTCACACTTCTCCCTCTTTGAGTCCTCTGTTGCCTGCAAACAGGATGGGATGTTACCTTACCCTCGTCAGCTGAGCCACCATAGTGTATTCTCTACCGGGGTCCACGCTGGTGACAAAAGCTACAAACCAGCCCACAGCAACCGTGGGGGTGGGGTATGAAGGTAGCAACTCAGCTTCCAAGGATATGCTAAGTAGGATGCCCTCAGCGAACTTGATGCTTTTTTTCACATTTATGCGAAAAGAACATTCATCTTACAAACTGAGCAATTACCACAATATAGTTACTGTCTTTATTTAGCTTTACTTTTCAAAAGTTCGGCTTTTCTGAAAAAGCATTTTACTTTCATTTTAAAGAAATTATCTGACAAGCATATTGGCGTAGATACTGGGTGATATCTACTAGACACATTAATGCTTACACTAATTAAAGAGATGAAAAGTCCCAGTTTAATCTTCCTGCTCTCTTTCACATGGCTGTGCTTCGCTAATGTATATCGTTCGTCTATCAAGAAAAAAACTATTAACCAGTTACATAACAAAAAAACCTAAGTTATATAAAACTGTGCTGCTGAAAGAGTAACTTTTGGAGATGCACTGAAAAACTGCATCTGAAATCACCGTTAATAGAATGAGAACACTTACATTGAGTTTTTACAAATGAAAAGCAGACTGACCCTTTCAGCATACCTTTATTTGAGTTTGCAAAACATTTGTAACTCGGAATATGAACGTCAAAGACTCTGGGTAGGCGCTGGTGAATGGGACATTTATCTGAGGTTACATGGCAGAAAGTGACTTTTAGCGACCAGGCTACATACCTCAACTAGGAGACCTTGCTTTCAATCTTAGTTCGACAACCTTATCAAGTTGAATAATGCTTTATGTCCCAGTGACCCAATTCTCTTGTGGTTTAATACTGTAGGTGTGCCGAGAGGCGATTCAATTAGCAGTGTGCTGTACACAAAGTGCAGATGGCACACAAAACACAACATGATGACTCGTGCCTGGGGTGTTAGGTTGCCAGAAACTGAGAAAAATCACAGGCAGAAAACAGATTGTCCTCTTCACTGAAAAGCTGGCCTCTCTATCAAGCCACTGCCACTGCCACTCAACCCTACTCGAACTTATCATTAATTATTAACTCGTTAATATAATTTTCTTTCATGAAATCTAATTATTGAAGCACTTTACAATCTTATTTCAAAAAAAGCAAAGAGAAAAGTAGAAAAGAGGAGTGCTTTATCTCGGCTAACAACCACACTCATTTGTCCTTAAAAGTGTGCACTGCATAACAACCCGGCACCTGCATAAAGCATTAGCAGTTCATGGAAATAAAAAAATGGAAAAAAGGCGAAAAGAAAAGTTCTAAGACTTTGTCCTGAGTGAACTGAGAGGGCCTACAGAGAATTAAATAATTAACACTTTAGTCAGAAAATCTTAAATGTTTTGCAGGAGAGGCAACATACGATGACAATTTCTGCTTAGCGCCATACTACAGCAGGTTTTATCCGCACGAATGAAGACGAAATGGTGCTAAATGATTAGGCTTGCATTTATCATCTAGTAAAGTGTAAACGCATTTTTCCTTCCAGATAACATGACTGAACTAGGTATGATTGATGGCTCAAAGTTTGTCTATAGATTAGAAGTAAATGCTATAAACTCTCAGCTCATCATTAATTGTACTTAAAGTCTTACACAGCAGCTGCAGGGAAGATAAGAACATTCTTCGGCCATATGTTCTCAATACTGTATCTCTTTGATGTCATCCCTTATCAATAGAGATTATCCTCACTTTTTATGGGATCCTGTGTGTAGTAATACAGAAAATCAGCCAACAGCACTGAAACCTTGGCTGGGCAACAATTAAAACCTACAAGTTTGGGTTTGAAGATGGTGACACCTGCAGGTGCAGCTATCAATAGTGCAGCATGAACAGCCGCACCAGAGCCTAGGGGTCTGAGGGGCCCACTGTACCCCAATTGTAGCTGCTCTCTACTACCAAAGTGCCGGGGTATAATGTCCTTGCTTGCGTTAGGGCCATAGCACCCTTGCTACGTCACTAAATAAACATCTGTCATTTACAGTGCAACGAAATGGCAAAACACATTAAAAGTGCCACTTTTATATTAATGTTGATGATATAAAAACGTTGCGAAGTAAACAATAGAAGTTCGACAAAACCAGGACAACTGTCAAATGTTTTTTGACAAAGACCATTATAATAGGTGACCTTACGTTATTATGAATCTCGACATTTGATTTCGGTAGACATCTTAAAACTACATTCATGGAAGAAATCCTTAAACGACATTATGTGACTGCTGCATTTCGGATGAACGATTCTTCTGTTTTTTTAAAAACACAGGAGCTTTATTCTGTCAAAGACGGCAACAAATGTCACATCATAATCAACATTTTCCCTGTGTCTTGTCAAAGTGTCTGAAACCCAGGTGCTCATGATAGGCGTCAAGAACAAAGTGATGAATCTTAAACACAAACTGTCTTTTAACATCAGTGAGACACAGAAAGATGTCAGCTCCGAAGAGAAAAACTCAAAACCCCTGAACATGCATACACAAGAACAACTACGGAGCGAAATTACAGACCTGAAGAGGTACATTTGTGTCTGGAAAATGTGAGGCCTAGTAAAAATGGTGAACGCTATAATGCTGGTAGTAGGAGGCCAAGGGCCAAAATCATGCGGACTTGTATTTGGCCATCAAATACAACAACCTAAATGATCTATATACAAACATTCACAATAGCTATAAAAATGAAATGATGGTTTTCACACATCCTCGACACTCACCGTAATGGAAATGAAGAAAGACATCACATCTAAAGATGAAAGAAAACACTTCTGAGGACGTTAACAGCCCTTTGACTTCGCCATACTAATCACAGGTCTAAATATTTCCTAGAGACTGAAGTGGTATTTCTTGACCCTGTAGCACTGGAATGGTTTGATCGCTATTCAGCAGATCACTAACCACTGATCTTGATGTAGCACCGTCAAGGTCCATCTGCCATGTCAAATGATCTTACAGGATTTTTTTCTCAGTCCTAGCAACAAGATGTCCCTGGGCAGATGTCATGCTTTTAGGTCAATCACTCACTCAGTAGAGGAGATCTCATAACTGGGGAGAGAATGTGGGCAAACGGCTAGAGCGGTCGACCTCGGAGCTGGGGAACCGGGTTCAATCAATCAATCAATCAGGGAATTGTAAGCGCGCTACTCACCCGTGAGGGTCTCAAGGCGCTGAGGGGGGGGGGGGTCCGCAGATCTGTTTAGCCGAAGAGCCAGGTCTTGAGGGACTTCCTGAAGGTGTTCAGGGAGGGGGCGCGTCTGATGTCTGCCGGTAGCTCGTTCCAGGTCTTGGCTGCAATGTGAGAGAAGGATCTTCCACCTGCTCTGGCTCTGTGGATGCGCGGGGTTTCGGCCATTGCGAGGTTGGAAGATCGGAGGTTTCTTTTGGGTACGTGGAAGTTGATTCTGTCGTTGAGGTATTTGGGTCCATTGTTGTGTAGGCATTTGTAGGCGTTTGTAGGGTTCGAGTCTCGGCAGGGACGCTCAACATTCTGTGAATCTGGGCAAATCACTTAATCTCCCCGTGCCTAACAAAAATGAATGTGTCCGTCTGTAACATAACTGGTGCTCCTGTAAAGCGCTCTGATACCTTCGGGTCTAGTTCGTGCTATATAAAACTCCACCTTCGGGTCTAGTTCGCGCTATATGAAACACCACAAAAAAAAAAAAAAACTAGACTGAAAGGGATCTAGTTTCTGCACAGCAGTGGGTTAACTTTCTCTGTGCATACTTTAAAAAATACGTAAGCAAATGTATACACGTACTGGAGGGAACCCTTCAGCTTTTAATGATTCGAGTTGTTTGCTAAAAAATGTGAATGCATGTAATATCGAATCCCCATTGAAATGAAGAGCAAGTTCCTTACCTTTGATGATGTTCTTTCTCTTGGATACTCTACCCAACTGCAGATTCTTCACCTTCAGAATATCTCCATGTGCTTGAATAGACAAGGAGATTTTTTTCAGCAATGATATTCATGTGCTTGTATATGGTGCTACATGGCACCAATAGCACAATCTTCACCACCATAAAAGAATTCACCTCTCCAGCAGCAATCTCCACGAGCATCAGTCCCTCACAAGACCTCTGCACCCAGCTGTCCTTCTTCAGCTGCAGGATCTCCAGGATCTACGACAACTTTGAGCCCAAACCGAACCACTTCCCCCTGGCAGTTGCCTTACCGGTCACTTCCAATGCCCAGAGGATCGCCCAGAGGACCACCCTGACTACCTGGACCACCATCACCATTCAAGAAATGGCAGCGACCAAGTGCACCATACACTCCAGAGCACAATGGACTTCTGCAAACACATAAAAGGGTGATAGGAGGAATGCTTGCAATAAGTCTAACCACTAGCAATCCTGTCACCTCTCGTGTGTTTGATGTGAGCCCTAAGTGGCCTGGGGCATGCACAGACGTGGGTCCCTTGCTCACTGTGCCACTGGAACCAACCTACACCTGACTGAAGAGCCCAAATCAGGGTGAACCCGGTATTGGCATTTCAGGCTGGACTGTTCCTTTTGGAGCAGGACCAAGACTGATTTGGTTATGGTGGGATCTAATCTGAGCTGGCATGGTGGGCAAAAGAACGATGTGTTGGAATGCTACCCCAAGCAATTGCCAGTAGTTATACATATTGCAAGAATTCTTCCAGTCACCTTTTGTATCACTGGTAGTGCCTTAGTAACTTCATAGTGTGACAAAGGCCTAGCGTGGCCTGAGGTTGGTTCTTGGTCAGAAACTGGCATCAGAACAGGATCTGGTACCAGCAAGGCTGGCTACGGCAGTGGTGCCAGAACCCAAGAAACTGGTGAGGGCCAGAGTATAAGTCAGTTGGCGTAGCGGAGGATTCTCCAGCAAAGGTCCAATTGGGGGCCCCTGTGGCTGCATCAGGCCCAAAAGTGCACCATAGCGAGCTGTTAGCACCTGGAAAATTTGCAGCATGGCCTCCTGGAAGGGCACTATCTGATACAGGGGCAATGACAACCGAGAGAATTTGGGGAACGCCAGGACCAAATACAAGACCAGCTCTGCGCCAGAAGTTGCTGGGACCTTTGAGTGAAGCTCTTGTGACTTCTCATCAGACTCTGAGTGGTGGGATGAGGATGAGTCTCGCTTAATTTTCTTGTGCTTGTGGCTTACTTTCGACTTACTAGAAAACTTTGAAAGGAAACAGGACTTTGCACAGAAGGGGCCTCATGACCACAATAAAGCACGCCTCCCAACATGGAGTGGAACATCTGTTTTGAACGCAACCACATATTATGCTCAGTGACGTAAAGTTTTGTCTTCCTCTCCCTGATTTTATAAGGTGCATGAATGAGCATCACACGTTTAGTCATTACTTGAACTCCCACACCAGAGATACACATTCTGAGGGTCCATGATCGAAATCTGTTTCCTGTAGTCACATCACGCCTTGAATGCTATCATTTTTCGAAAAGACATCTTCCATGGCTAACTGTCTTAGAACTACATTTTGGATTTGTTTGGAAAACCAACAAACTTGGGAATAGAGCTCACATCTACCTTAGAGGGTATAGAAAGAAAGAACTGATGTCCGCGCACAGGCATAGCGCTTATTTGCGAGTCCACTCCACCACTTCTGAGGTTGTGTGACGTCAAAATGGAGACATGTGGCACCACCTACCAGCTCACGGGGAGCACAGTTGAAAAAAGTCTCCAGATCCAGTATTGCACCTGGGTATATTGTAAAGGTGAGGAATCTGGAGCTAGAAGTAGCCATCAGAAGTAATTTCTACCATGGAAAGTCCCTTCAATCTGAAGGCTCCTAGAGAGTTAAATTTGACTTTCCCCTGACCTATGAATTGTCAGGATCTGTTGGTCCTCCCCGAGACGGAGGGGTCGGATTTCTAACCCCTAGGTGGCAAGGACTCAGTTCAATGCATCAATACGAATGAGAAATTCAGCTGACCTGCGACGCATACACAACCTACTGAGCAATACCTTGTAGGTGGTGTTTTGTGGTCATGATTAGTCCAAATAGACGAGTTCAGGGGCACAGTGGAATACCAATCCCTCTTTCATAAATGAACACCACACTCAAAACAGCATTAAGAAATATGGGCCAAAGTTTAAAAGTTTGTTTTTAAAATCCAAGTGCAAGGCATAAAATACGAACGGTACCCTCATAGAATGAAAAAAATAGGTGCAGCAATGTATGACATGGCAAGCAAAAACAATATGAACATTCCTAACATGGTTAGGAAGTTCCTAACACCCTTTCGCTACTTCTAAGCACCATGCACAATTTTAGCAGAAAATAACAAGCCTATAAATCGAGTTTCTTAAGATGGATCACATGTGATGGAGTGAGGTTTGTAAAAATACATCCTCATGAAATTAAGTTACCCCTTATTAATGTATTGACTGCATGGACTAACCAACTCTGAATGCACACATTTACACAAGGGGCAAACGCATTTTACAAAATATACTAAACCATGATGGCATGAGTACGTATTAACTGTTTGCGCTTTGAAAAACCGTACTAATGCATGTTTATGCTATGTTGTACATTGCACATTTTGCATGTTGTGCACAAATAACGAAAGGGTTGCTTTAAATTAATAGCTTTCGCTAGGATTTAATTAACATAGGGTAGGGAGGTAACCATATTGGGTTTTATTTCATGAATTAATATTCTTTTGTGTTTATTTTACTTTAGTACAAGATTGGGCCTGCATGAAAATGGCCTCTTGTTTGAACCAGCATGTCTTGGTCGGTACGGAGAACGCATGCGAAAAGATGGGTTGCCTGCTTGCAAACTGCAGAGTGTACCAGCTGATGTATTCCATGTGAAGGCCATACTGACCTGTGTCCTATTGTTTATGTGCCAAGAAGCGACAGCGACTGTGGGAACAGCCATCACTACGTGCAATTTGAATGTGAAGCGGATATCATAATGTACAATTGTTGCAAAATGTATAATTATGAATGGTAGTGGTATATGAATGTATTGGTCTTTAATCCTTCCTTTGTTAAAACCGGTATAGGATGGATTTGTGAGGAGAACTGGATGAGGCGACCCTAGTATGATTTATGACAACCAATCACAGACCGAGTTTCTACTGATACAGCAACATTGTAAGATAGTGAGCTAGACAGTAGGGTATAATTGATATCCCAATTGGGGTGTGGCGGTTCAGTGCGGTCCGGTATAGCAGTGCAGTCCGGTGTGGCAGATCAGAGAGAAGAGACGATCAGAACGCACAGAGAAGCGCACCAAGACAGAGAGAGCAGACCAGCACTAAGACCAAGAACACTTTAGGTACGAGAACGTTGCGGGAGTGCTTGGGAGGAGACTGCGTCCGAGGAGAACTAGATCAAGGTAGATTGATTGGGAGATACATTTTGGTTGATTAGTCTATGGCAAACTTAGCTGCATATGTCCTGTTAACTTTGTCCTCTGAGCCTATCTCTGAGGACCTCTTGCCACAACCTCGGCCAAGGAAGTGGTTTTCTTGAATCTTTGGTGGGTATCACCCTCCTTAATTGCTTTAATTTTGCAATATATTTCTGCAAGTATTTATGCTGTACCTTCTCTTCCCCCAATCCTATGCACGCTTTGACATCGATACAAATGATTCATTTTGATTACATTGCTTGATAATTTGTTCTCTTATATGTAATCTTGTGTGTACACTGACGATCTGAATTATGAGCATTTAATAAGATAAAATCATTAACTGAATAAATGACTCTGTGGTTCTTTAGTTAAAGTATTAAACTGTTTAGTTAATCATAGTCACCATCAACTCTTCAACTAATGGTCCATCGACCAAAGGAAGAAGACAGTTGAGATTACGAATAGTTAGGAATATACATAAATGTTATTAATGTGAAGCGTAGTACTTAATAAAACTGACAAATTAAACCCCCCAAATCCAGCGCCGTCTTCAGGGATCATTTATGGGTAATGTGTGATGGGCCCCGTTGTTTGGTAAGCAATTTATGTGTGACGAGATTTCTCTTGGTCCCTGGTTCATGAATTAGGGGTTGCGCTGGATCAGTTTTTCTGGTAGCAGAATGATGGTTATTATTGATTAGTTTGGTGATTTATTGATTATTGAGTAAATGTTTAACATTCTATGTAAAGTGAGTTAGTATTGCGTTTCTATGTAGGTTAGCCTGAAATAAGGCAGAGGAAAAGTGTGAGAAGTGAAATCACACGGGAATAGGTGCATTGACTGTTTAAATTAGTGGTAACACTTATGTGTTATTTTAGGGACTATTTAGCGTGTATGTAGAAAAAGAGTGAGATAGCGAAGGGTCCACCTGTGAAACTTTGGCCTTATCCCCAGAAGAGTAGCGAGACCTCCTTTTCAACAAAAGGTCCTCTTGTGAAATTTTGGCCTTATCCCTAAAGAAGTAACAGGTCCTCTCCTAGCTTGGATGAAGGGAAGGCTAGCGGAATTGTTATACTTGCCCGTATTGAAAGGAACATTCTTGAGAGTGAAAAACGATCTCTTTATTTACTAAACAGACAATGTGGTGTTGTTTTATGTTGTGACTAATAAGTTATTGTAAAGAATAAGGACTTAGAAAAGTGCCGATAATTTTTGTAAAGGGAGGGTCAGCAGAAGGAGGAGAGGCCGACGTCACAAAAAGCCGCGCTGGCATTGGTCAGACTACGAAGACAAAAGTAAGCTCAGATTGGGTGGTTGGTGTGAGCCGCGCTGGTATTGGACAGGATAGCGGAGACGTAGAAAGCTCCGATTGGAAGAGTTAGAGTGTGTCGCGCTGACATTGGTCAGATGTTTAGGGAAGCAAAGGAGTTTGATTGGTGAATTATAGTGGATTGCGTTGACAAAGATTTGGATCGAGTAAAGCTGTTGACAAGTAGCAAAAATGTATTTCGAACAACCAAAACAGGAGAAATTGACTTTGTTTGGAAAAATCAAAAGATTATTTAAAAAGGACAAACCAGTAATAAAGAGAGAAGGAGTTCCTATCCCTCCACCAAAGACACCAGCGTCTTATATGATGTTAAAATATGGTTATCACACATGTGTTTGGCTAGAAAATTGAGTAGGATATACGAAGAATGATGGTGTGCTAGCTTTTCCAGAGCATGGTTCTTTTAATTTGGCAGTATTGCGTAATTTGAGAGAAAAGATGAAGGCATTAGACCCAAGACCTAGACCTACACAGTTTGAAGCATTAGTAGAATGGGAAGATGAAATGTATGAAAGGGAAAGACATAGAGGTAGTAGAGTTCATAGATTTATGTTTGGAAGATTTCATGATGAAAGGCATGAAGACAGAATGAAGAGATGGAGAAATGGAGAGATAACTGAAGGATTATACCCAGTTTTAATGGTAGGAGAGACTGCCGGAAGCAAATGCAAGGAGAAAAGGAGACATTTAGAGCAATTTGGTTATGGATATAACCCGAATGAATCTGATGATGAGCTGCTGGATGATATATTAGTAACACGACCACCGCCTTATCAGGAAAATTCATCGATGGTGACACCAAATGCACCGTCAATGGAAACCCCAATGACACCTCAAATGACACCAGTTCCAACTGTAAGCGATGTAGAGCAGGAAGGAGAAGCAGTATTGGCAATAAAAAACAAAGAATTAGTTGAAAAATTGAATCAGATGAATATGAAAATAGATGCAATAACTGTACCAGTAACTATAGGTCCAGCAATACCTGTATTCGAAAATAGACTTATCCATGAACCTTCCTTGACTGTCCCATTAAATTCTGCTATAATATCAGCTAGTAGTAAAATTAACGCTGTAAGTGTCCAAAGTGAATAGCCCACTACAGTTACTAGGTCAACACCTCCGACTAATCTAACAATAATTGAAACACCTAGGGAGATAATGCAGTTACAGCCAAAAAGAATAGAGTTGGAAGAAATTCCCAGAAGTGAAGTTTCAATAGGTCCAACAACTGAAGAGTTAGATGATTGGGTGAAAGGGTTACAAAGAAGAAAAACACAGTCACAGCCTATAGATGTATGTAAGTTGAGAGTAGATTTAGAAGAAATTATTATTGGGACCATAAGTCCAGACAGGCTGAAGACTTATCAGGATGATGAATTGATGTATCTGTGTAAGAGTATTACTTTGAAAGCAAAAAGTCTTCATGAAAAGTTAGTGGAAGCTGCGGATGAATTAGGAGTAGACATGGGGAGATCAAAAGTGTTGCAGAAGACATATAGAGTGGATTTTACTGAAAAGGATATAGAAAATATGAATACGTTTGGTAGACGATTGCAGATTAAAGAGTTAATGGTTGTTTTGAGAAAATGGGGAGACGTGGAAAGATGGAAGGGTAGATGGATGAGGAAGAAAGAAGAAATGGCTGCTAAAGAAATACATTTACGTCCAGTAAGAGAAGTAGAAAATGTAGCTCTAGAATGTCCCATGAGAGAAGTTCCAGGAGGAGGTTATGTGCATGTTCCATGGTCTAGACAGGATATATTGTCTTTTACCAATGTGTTTCCCAGGTTGAAAGAAAAGCCAGTGGAATGGTACAAACAAGTTGAGAGGTTCGTGAAAGTTTCGAAAGTATTGTTAAAAGATTTAGATGGATTATTTGAAATTGTTGTCCCTGCAGATTTATGGACTGAATGTAAGATTACAGTTGATTGGCCAAAAGATGAATATCCTAGGGATTACAAAACAGGAGCACCTTCTGATGAGGTGATGAAAAAGTACCATCAGGTGATTACTTTCTTGAAAAGCAAAATTTCCCCTAAGGAAACTGATTGGGTAAAAATTGATAGAACAACTCAAGAGCCGAAAGAGTCTGTGCATGCATATTATGAGAGGTTATTACAAGTTTTTAAGCAGTATAGTGGTTTTGAGATTATTGGAGACAAAGATATGGGGCATTTTGTGTATAGGTTTGTGTATGGATCAAGATTAGTCAGATGATACAGCAACACATGTTGTGTTGGCAGGCCAAAACAATTGATGAGATTGTGAGGTATGCAAAATACTGCAGCGATGACATTGAGTCTCGCCATCGCAAATTAAAAGAAAAGAGGATGTGGGCACAAGTAAAGATAGTAGAGCAGCAAGAAACTCAGTTGAATTCTCAGTCTATAAACCAAATGGGAGGAGTTAGTCAGAATGCTCAAAGACCCAGTGGAGGTAGAGGTAGGGGACAAATGAGCAGGGAAGAGGCGAAAAAGAAATTTCCTTGTCATGGGTGCGGAAAGTATGGACACTGGAAGAATGAGTGTAGATCAGTGCAGAGGACTAATGGAGGAAATCAAATTTTAACCCCACAGGTGCAGAGTGAGGTAGGTGTGCAACAGCCACCGCAGCAGCAGGTAGTTACTACCCAGTATCAGGTCCCGCAACCACCATTGCCACACAATGTAAATGCTCAAAGATACAGTGCGGATACAGGGTTCCACGGAGGAGACCAGGTTGGTAAAAATACTAACACGAATGTGATTCCCCAATTTTGGATCCAATGTGATGGAAGTGATGTTGGGTCGAATCAATGACACTGCCTGAGGGGGGAGGAAGAGTGCGTGCTTGGCGCTAGTCTAGAGGTAGATCAGTCAGGTCCATTTGTTGATGGAAAAGTGGAAGGTAATGATATCACCTTTCTTGTGGATGTGAGAAGTTGGCCTGGTATATGCTGTCCACTAATTATAGTGGGCACCTTGCACCAGTCCAAACAACCCCTTATTGGAGATAGGTTAAAGACCACCTTTATTGAAAGCTATCCTAGTGGTAGCTATGGAGAGCAGCCTCAGGCTAAGTCTTGAAGGAATGTAAAGCAGCTTGTTTTACCAGTCTATAATCTCTTGAGTGACCAAATGAAAGAGGACCACACCAGGTATATATTTAAAATATATGTATTTAGTCTTAAACACACCCCTCTAGTCCCTTTATGAGGCTAGAGTTCGAAGTACATAAGTTACAAGTCAGTTATCAACAGTAATAGCACAAATACACGTTTGAGCCCTAGGGGCGTACCAAACCATATACCAATAAAGTGGTATAAGAACCACGACTGAGCTAGACACAAGGCCTAGAGCCTGTAGAAATGCTTGGACCACAAGGAACCACCCAAGGTAGTGACACAGGGGACCCACGGGGGACGCGTGCAGTGTGAGAACACAGCCGCGAGCGGCCGTTGACTTCTATGGGGAATGTCGCGGTTGGAGTTTTAAAGAAAAAGGACACTTACAGGAGGACTTGGAGCAAACCCTTTTAGAACTAGGTGGTTCTAGAGTCTATACCCACGGGAGCACCGGAGTACTCGAGTTACCTCACCCAGGGGAGCCGGGTGCATAGGTGTCTTTCGGGGTCGGGTTTCGTCGTCGTTTTCAATGGCGATCTGCTACAAAGTGCTGCTGGCGACCAAGTAGAAAGTGTTCGGGTGGATCCAAAGGTGGATCGAAGATGTGAGGAACCTGAAAGCAGAGGGGACAGAGTCTGGGTCACTTGCCAGTGACCAGGAAGGCGATGAGCAGATGCCCACCGATGTCGGGTGCTTCAGGTAGGTTGACGGTCGTCTTGACTCTTCAGCCACGAGGTCCAGGAGGCGTCGACGACAACCAGGAGCTGGATTCGAGCTGTCCCACGACGTCTGTCGATTGCTGCGGTGTCGGCGACCGGATTGGACCCAACAAGCCTTGGCAACGGCAAGTCTCGAAGAAACAAAGAAAGGACAATGTTGCAGACCAGCAAGGTCTGGGGGACTCACCCAGCGAGGGTAAGTCAGGGCACCTCTGGAGCAACCAGGAAAGCCCAAGCAGAAGAAGAGTTGCCTTCGGGAGGGCCCACTAGCCAACGGACGAGCGACCGCGAAGGAGCTCGAGTGGACGCACTTGGAGCTGGCTTGCAGGACACTCGTGGAGTGGAGGCCAGTGATCTTCGGTGCAGTCGGTGCTGGAGGCGGGGGCTACTTGGAGCCCAAAGCACAACTTCGTGGGAGACCAGGAAGAGGATGCACTTGCAAATGTGCTCGGTGTCCAGGGGTCACGGTTCCATGTTACCCACGACAGCTACGGGCCTCAGCTTTGCTGGGGACTCAGGGCAGCCTCGGGGAAGTCTGGAAATCCACCTCTGGTGATGCAAAGACTTCGGCGTCCGGCGGGAGCTTCAGCGATGCAGACCGGACAATTGCTTCTTAGGTGCCTGCCAAGCAGGGGAGTCACTCCTTGACCCCAAGGGAGATTCTTCAGTCCTCTAATCTTGAAGTAGAGCGTCGAAGGTCCAGGATTCGGCGTCAGAGTTTCGTCCAGGGTAATCTGAAGTCCTAAGGACTGGGGTCCCATACTTATACTAAGTTAGGGGGTTGGACATACTCTGGGGACCCACCTATGGGAGGGTCAGGGAAGAGGGGTGGTTACACCCATTCCCTTTGTCCAGTTTCGTGCCAGAGCAGGGGCAGGTAGCCCCTGCAACCGGTTTGAACTGGCATATGCACAGGGACACCAAATGTGCCCCCAGTGCAGGACTTCAAAGCACCAGAGGGTGCTCCCGCCCAGCCCCAATACACACTATCCTGTCTGGGGAGGTGGTTACACCTCCCTTCGACAGGAAACCTATTGTCCAGGCCTCCCCTGCCGGAGTTTCAGTCAGCAGCAGGAGGCCAGACCCGTGTCTGTGGCAGCGGCATCCATTTTGTGATGCCAGGGCTCTGGAAAGAAGTTACCGGGTAGCCCGGTGTGTACATGTCTCTCCCTCTAGAAGGGTGGAATGCTACCCCGCCGCCAGGATTGGCGGCGGGGTAGTATTCCAAGATGTTTGACACCAAACACGACATGTTTTGGTGCAGCCAGTCCAAAGTTAGCATTGTACCGCGAGGATATAATGTACTTAAGAGTATATGGTCAGGCTGTACCACAAACAGCATCAGAGGAGGGTCTCCGAACGCTGCAGAGGGGCTCTGCTCATGCAGGGGCACCCTCTCACATAAAAACCAAGCACTCTGCCTTCAGGATTGGTAAGGCCTGCCATAGGAGTGACTTATAGGTTTATATGTGTGTGCAATGGTAGTGATATAGGTAGCCCATACCACTGTAAGGGGTGCATGCACCACCTTACCCAGGCTGCAGTAGCAGACCTGTGGTGTCATTTTGGATGGCCTTCCAGGGGTGGCACAATACATGCTGCAGCCCCTGGTAGGCCTCTGAGGTACCTATGCCCTGGGTACATAGTATACCATATACTAGGGACTTATAAGGGCACTCCAGGTTCCAATCAGAGATGTGCCTAAGGCACATGGAAACCATTTTAGAGAGGAAGCAGCTAGGCTGGGGTTCTGATTAGCAGGGCCCCAGCCAGACTAAAGTCGAAAAACAGTGAAGCATCAGCAAAAAGTGGGGGTACCCATGTGAAGCAGATCCCACTCTCCTACACAACCCCCCCAAACGCAGGGACATTAAACTAACCTTGACCAGTTGAGTCTTCATGTTCTAAGTGGAAATACCTAGAGAGTCCATCTGCATTGGCATGGTTACTCCCAGGTCTATGTTCCACTGTAAAGTCCATCCCCTGTAGGGAAATGGACCACCTAAGCAGTTTGGGGTTTTCACCCTTCATTTGTTTTAGCCATAGGAGTGGCTTGTGGTCTGTTTGAACAAGGAAGTGAGTACCAAACAAGTATGGCCTCAACTTCTTCAGAGCCCAAACCACAGCAAAGGCCTCCCTCTCTATGGCTGACCAACGTTTCTCTCTAGGGGTCAGCCTTCTGCTAATAAAAGCTACTGGCTGATCCTGACCTTCATCATTCAATTGTGACAGTACAGCCCCTACCCCCAATTCAGATGCATCTGTTTGGACAATGAACTTCTTGGAGTAATCAGGACTCTGGAGAATGGGAGCAGTGCACATGGCCTGCTTCAGGTCATCAAATGCCTTTTGACAGCTAGCTGTCCACTGAACTTTCTTGGGCATTTTCTTGGAAGTTAAGTCATTCAGGGGTGTCACTATTGATCCATACCCCTTGACAAATCTCCTATAGTACCCAGTCAGGCCTAAGAAGGCTCTCACCAGAGTCTGGGTGGTTGGAGCAACCCAGTCCATGATGGTCTGGATTTTACTCTGCAGTGGTTGAACCTGGCCTCCACCCACAAGGTGGCTCAGGTACACAACCTGACTCTGCCCTATCTGGCATTTAGTGGCCTTGATAGTGAGGCCTGCCTTTTGCAGGGCCTCCAAAACATTTCTGAGGTGGACCAGGTGATCCTCCCAGGTGGAGCTAAAGACAGCAATATCATCTAGATATGCTGCACTATAGGCCTTCAGACCTGTAAGGACTGTATTCACCAACCTCTGAAAAGTGGCAGGTGCATTCTTCAGACCAAAGGGCATTACCACAAATTGATAATGCCCACTAGGGGTTGAGAATGCTGTTTTTGGCTTTGCATCATCAGCTAGTCTGATCTGCCAGTAGCCAGCTGTCAGGTCAAATGTGCTTAGATACTTGGCTGAGGCCAAAGTGTCTATTAGCTCATCTGCCCTAGGTATTGGATGGGCATCAGTCCTAGTGACTGCATTGATACCCCTGTATTCCACACAAAACCTCATCTCTCTTTTCCCACCACTGGTGTGAGGTTTTGGCACAAGGACCACTAGACTAGCCCAAGGGCTATCTGAGGGTTCAATAACTCCCAAATCCAACATTTTCTGGACTTCTGTCCTGATACAGTCCCTGACATGGTCAGGTTGTCTATAAATCTTATTTTTAATAGGCAGACTGTCCCCAGTGTCCACTTCATGAGTGCACCAGGTGGTCTGACTTGGAGTCGGAGAGAACATATGTCTGTACTGATTGAGCACTTGTCTGCAATCAGTTTGCTGCTGAGCAGTGATGCTGCCTGCCAAGGCTACACCATCCACTGACCCATCATCAGGGTTCAGTGAGAGCAGGTCAGGGAGTGGGTCACTCTCTTCCTCCTGTCCCTCATCAGTAGCCATGAGCAAGCCCATGTCTGCCCTGTCCACATATGGTTTCAATCTGTTGACATGGAGAACCCTGTGGGGACTCCTGGGTGTTCCTAGGTCTACTAAATAGGTAACCTCACCCTTCTGTTCAACAATGGTATGGGGTCCACTCCACTTGTCTTGGAGAGCTGCTGGGGCCACTGGCTCCAGCACCCACACCTTCTGTCCTGGCTGGTAAACAGTCAGTACAGCCTTTTGGTCATGCCAGGCTTTTTGCAGTTCCTGGCTAGCCTCAAGGTTTTTAGTTGCCTTTTTCATGTATTCAGGCATCCTGGAGCGGAGACCAAGTACATAGTCCACTATGTCTTGCTTTGGGGGCTTGAGAGGTAACTCCCATCCTTCCTTCACCAAGCACAATGGACCCCTGACAGGGTGACCAAACAAAAGTTCAAAAGGGCGGTAGCCAACCACCTTTTAAAGCACCTCCCTTTATGCAAACAAAAGGCAGGGCAAGAGTATGTCCCATCTTCGCCTAAGCTTTTCTGGGAGCCCTTTAATCATGCCCTTTAAGGTTTTGTTGAATCTCTCAACTAAACCATTGCATTGTGGGTGATAGGGTGTGGTGAACTTGTAAGTCACTCCACACTCCTTCCACATTGCCTTCAAGTATCCAGACATAAAGTTTGCACCCCTGTCTGATACAACCTCCTTAGGGAAGCCCACTCTTGAGAAAATTCCCAGGAGGGCTCTTGCCACTACAGGTGCTGTAGTGGTCCTAAGGGGAATAGCCTCTGGGTACCTAGTGGCATGGTCCACCACCACTAGGATAAACCTGTGCCCAGATGCTGTTTGGGGATCCATGGGACCAACAATATCAATCCCCACTCTTTCAAAGGGAACCCCCACCACAGGTAGTGGTATCAGGGGGGCCTTTGTGGTGTCACCTGCCTTCCCACTGGCTTGGCAGGTTACACAGGAGCGACAAAACTCCTTGGTGTCTTCAGACATGTGGGGCCAGTGAAAGTGAGGAACAATTCTGTCCCAAGTCTTGTTCTGGCCCAAGTGACCTGTCATGGGCTAGGGTCAATAGGAAGCCCCTGAACTTCAGAGGTATAACCAACCTCCTGGTGGCACCAGGCTTGGGGTCTCTACACTCTGAGTACAAGAGTCCATCATCCCAATACACTTTATGGGGACCACTAGCATTCCCAGCAGCCTCAGCAGCAGCTTGCTGTCTGAGGGGTTCAAGAGAGGGGCAGCTCTGCTGCTCCTGGCTCAGAACTGCCCTGGAAGGGCCCCCTGTCCCCAAGAACTCAACCTGGTCAGGTTCAAGCTCCTCTGGGACAGTTCCTTCCTCAGGACTGAGATCATCCCCCTCAAGAGACTGATCTTCCTTCTGAGCCAAGGGGGAAGGCACTGCCTTAACCCTACTACTCCTCCTCTTGGATGGCACTTGGTCCATTTTTCCAGGATCCAAGGCCTGTTCAGTGTTAGACATTTTGCTCTGTGACCTGGTCACAGCAAACACATCTGCAGGGATCCCCAGCATTTCTGCATGGGTCCTGAGCTCCACTTCTGCCGAAGCTGAAGTTTCAAGATCATTGCCAAGCAAGCATTCAACTGGTAGGTCTGCACTTACCACAACCTTCTTAAGGCCAGTTACCCCTCCCCAGGAGAAGTTAACAACTGCCAGACTATGGTCTGTTCTGACATTGCTAGCATTGGTCACTTGGTACATCTCACCAAGTATAATCTGCCCAGGATCCACAAGGTCTTGTGTCACCATGGTGACACTAGCCCGTGTCCCTGAAAGCCAAAGCCTCTTTTCCATTGATTAATGGCTGTTGCCTGTAGTTGCCCAGATTACTGGGACTCATAGAGGAGGTCACATCCATGCCTCCATCACAGACTAGGACAGCCTGAGTGAGTTCTCTTACTAGGCCAGAGCTCATCTCATTACCCAGGGTCAACCCTACTAAACCCTTGGCCTGTGTACTCCCACCACCAATTGTAACTGCACTAGGGGGAACAGGTGCCTTAGGGGCATTGGTGGGGGCTGGAATAGAGTCTTTGGACTTGGTGCAATCACTGGTCCAGTGTGTCTTTTGCTTACAGACTTTGCACCATGGTTTCTTTTGGCCTTTTCCCTTGTTAGACTGTGAATCCCCACCTGAAGAAGATTTTTGGGGGCCTTGTGAAGACTTCTGGTCTTTACCCTTCTCCCCACCCTTATCAGAGTTTTTAGAATCTTGCTTCTTAGGGTCACCACCTTGGTTCTGTACCTTCTGCCTCACCCTGGTTCTGACCCATTTGTCTGCCTTCTTTCCCAATTCTTGGGGAGAGGTCAGATCAGAGTCCACCAGGTACTGATGCAACAGCTGATTTTGACAGTTATTAAGAATCTGCTCCCTCATGATAAGATTGTACAATCCAGTGAAGTGACATACCTTACTGCCCATCAACCAACCTTCCAGAGCCTTAGCAGAACAATCAACAAAGTCCACCCAGTCTTGAGTCTGTGCTTTTTGGGTATCTCTGAACTTTAACCTGTATTTTTCAGTTGTTAGGCCAAACCCATCAATCAGAGCACTCTTCAAGACTTTGTAATTGTCAGCATCCTCTTCTCTAACAGTGAGGAGCTTATCTCTACCTTTGTCTGCTAAGGAGAGCCACAAGACTGCTGCCCACTGCTCCTGGGGGACCCTCTGTACTTTACAGGCCCTCTCCAGTGCAGTTATCCATTTGTGGATGTCATCCCCACTCTGGTAGGGAGGGACAACCTTGCTCAGGTTTCTATGGTCATAAGACCTTTCCCTATCTCTGGGGAAATTGCTGCCACCATGGGACTCTAGTCCCATCTTTTTCTCTGTCTATAGAGATCTAGGGACTCCCTGTCTATAGCCAACTGCTGTTTTCTGAGCTCAAGCTGGGCTTGTTCATACTGAAGCAGTCTCTTTCTCCTCTCATGAGAGGATTCCCTCCTATGAGAGGAGACAGAGGTCCCTACTGAGGTGTCAGAGTGGTTAGACTCCTGAGAAGGAGATCTAGACCTTCTGGGCACACTCACAACTCTTCCTGGGGGGACAAAGGGGAGGTCATTCTGGGCCTCCTCCTCATCCTCAGGAGTAGCTGCACTTTCCAGGTCAGGATCATTGTCATCCCCCTGGCCAGTTTCAGAGGTCAGGTCCTGGGCATTTTCATCCCTGGCCCCTCCCTCATCTTCTGCCCCACCCTCTCTGCCTACCCTTTCAGACCTTATGGGTCTTCTACGATCATCTAGCAGAAGCATCTCCAGGAGACGTTGGGTGTTGGCACTTTTGCCTGTCTTCAACTTCCTACTTTGCACTACTCTCTTAATTCCAAGAATGAGAGGTTGTCATATCTGGATGGCAGGAGCTCACTGGTTCCTGGCAGTGAAGACATTACTAGTGTGGTGTGGTGTATGCACTACCTACTCTAGTGTGGCCTACTAAACTCTCTTGAGTTGTAGAAAGGGTGTGCTATCCCTTAACACACAACTCTAAGTTCAGTAGAACTTACTGTATCCTAAGCTTGAATTATATGTACCTAAGGTACCCTTAGTGGTTTTCAGTTGATCAATTCAATTGAGATTATCTGGTAAAACAATAGCAAGCTGGAATCCCACACGCTGCACACCAATGTGAGAAGTTGGCCTGGTATATGCTGTCCACTAATTATAGTGGGCACCTTGCACCAGTCCAAACAACCCCTTATTGGAGATAGGTTAAAGACAACCTTTATTGAAAGCTATCCTAGTGGTAGCTATGGAGAGCAGCCTTCAGGCTAAGTCTTGAAGGAATGTAAAGCAGCTTGTTTTACCAGTCTATAATCTCTTGAGTGACCAAATGAAAGAGGACCACACCAGGTATATATTTAAAATATATGTATTTAGTCTTAAACACACCCCTCTAGTCCCTTTATGAGGCTAGAGTTCGAAGAACACAAGTTACAAGTCAGTTATCAACAGTAATAGCACAAATACACGTTTGAGCCCTAGGGGCGTACCAAACCATATACCAATAAAGTGGTATAAGATCCACGACTGAGCTAGACACAAGGCCTAGAGCCTGTAGAAATGCTTGGACCACAAGGAACCACCCAAGGTAGTGACACAGGGGACCCACGGGGGACGCGTGCAGTGTGAGAACACAGCCGCGAGCCGCCGTTGACTTCTATGGGGAATGTCGCGGTTGGAGTTTTAAAGAAAAAGGACACTTAGAGGAGGACTTGGAGCAAACCCTTTTAGAACTAGGTGGTTCTAGAGTCTATACCCACGGGAGCACCGGAGTACTCGAGTTACCTCACCCAGGGGAGCCGGGTGCATAGGTGTCTTTCGGGGTCGGGTTTCGTCGTCGTTTTCAATGGCGATCTGCTACAAAGTGCTGCTAGCGACCAAGTCGAAAGTGTTCGGGTGGATCCAAAGGTGGATCGAAGATGTGAGGAACCTGAAAGCAGAGGGGACAGAGTCTGGGTCACTAGCCAGTGACCAGGAAGGCGATGAGCAGATGCCCACCGATGTCGGGTGCTTCAGGTAGGTTGACGGTCGTCTTGACTCTTCAGCCACGAGGTCCAGGAGGCGTTGACGACAACCAGGAGCTGGATTCGAGCTGTTCCACGACGTCTGTCGATTGCTGCGGTGTCGGCGACCGGATTGGACCCAACAAGCCTTGGCAACGGCAAGTCTCGAAGAAACAAAGAAAGGACGATGTTGCAGACCAGCAAGGTCTGGGGGACTCACCCAGCGAGGGTAAGTCAGGGCACCGCTGGAGCAACCAGGAAAGCCCAAGCAGAAGAAGAGTTGCCTTCGGGAAGGCCCACTAGCCAACGGACTAGCGACCACGAAGGAGCCTCGAGTGGACGCACTTGGAGCTGGCTTGCAGGACACTCGTGGAGTGGAGGCCAGTGATCTTCGGTGATCTTCGGTGCAGTCGGTGCTGGAGGCGGGGGCTACTTGGAGCCCAAAGCACAACTTCATGGGAGACCAGGAAGAGGATGCACTTGCAAATGTGCTCGGTGTCCAGGGGTCACGGTTCCACGTTACCCACGACAGCTACGGGCCTCAGCTTTGCTGGGGACTCAGGGCAGCCTCGGGGAAGTCTGGAAATCCACCTCTGGTGATGCAAAGACTTCGGCGTCCGGCGGGAGCTTCAGCGATGCAGACCGGACAATTGCTTCTTAGGTGCCTGCCAAGCAGGGAAGTCACTCCTTGACCCCAAGGGAGATTCTTCAGTCCTCTAATCTTGAAGTAGAGCGTCGAAGGTCCAGGATTCGGCGTCAGAGTTTCGTCCAGGGTAATCTGACTAAGGACTGGGGTCCCATACTTATACTAAGTTAGGGGGTTGGACATACTCTGGGGACCCACCTATGGGAGGGTCAGGGAAGAGGGGTGGTTACACCCATTCCTTTTGTCCAGTTTCGCGCCAGAGCAGGGGCAGGTAGCCCCTGCAACCGGTTTGAACTGGCATATGCACAGGGACACCAAATGTGCCCCCAGTGCAGAACTTCAAAGCACCAGAGGGTGCTCCCGCCCAGCCCCAATACACACTATCCTGTCTGGGGAGGTGGTTACACCTCCCTACGACAGGAAACCTATTGTCCAGGCCTCCCCTGCCGGAGTTTCAGTCAGCAGCAGGAGGCCAGACCCGTGTCTGTGGCAGCGGCATCCATTTTGTGATGCCAGGGCTCTGGAAAGAAGTTACCGGGTAGCCCGGTGTGTACATGTCTCTCACTCTAGAAGGGTGGAATGCTACCCCCGCCGCCAGGATTGGCGGGGGGGGTGTAGTATTCCAAGATGTTTGACACCAAACACGACATGTTTTGGTGCAACCAGTCCAAAGTTAGCATTGTACCGCGAGGATATAATGCACTTAAGAGTATATGGTCAGGCTGTACCACAAACAGCATCAGAGGAGGGACTCCGAACGCTGCAGAGGGGCTCTGCTCATGCAGGGGCACCCTCTCACATAAAAACCAAGCACTCTGCCTTCAGGATTGGTAAGGCCTGCCATAGGAGTGACTTATAGGTTTATATGTGTGTGCAATGGTAGTGATATAGGTAGCCCATACCACTGTAAGGGGTGCATGCACCACCTTACCCAGGCTGCAGTAGCAGACCTGTGGTGTCATTTTGGATGGCCTTCCAGGGGTGGCACAATACATGCTGCAGCCCCTGGTAGGCCTCTGAGGTACCTATGCCCTGGGTACATAGTATACCATATACTAGGGACTTATAAGGGCACTCCAGATTCCAATCTGAGATGTGCCTAAGGCACATGGAAACCATTTTAGAGAGGAAGCAGCTAGGCTGGGGTTCTGATTAGCAGGGCCCCAGCCAGACTAAAGTCGAAAAACAGTGAAAAAGTGGGGGTACCCATGTGAAGCAGATCCTACTCTCCTACAGTGGACACTGGTGCTACCCGTTCTACTGTGAGAGCAGCAGAAATTCCAAACCTACCCCTCTCGGGAGAAACTATCCAAGTAGTAGGAGTCTCAAATAAACAGATTAATACTCCAGTTACTAAACCAATTGAAGTGCATATTGGTCCCTTTGAAATGAAATGAAAATGAATGAAATTCGTACTTGTAAAGCGCACTTATACCCCCAAAGAGGTGTCCTGGCGCTGTACGCATACCGCTGTGGAACCCTTCCTGGCTTTTCCCTGTGAAATGTCCACTCCTGGGCACCCCCAGGGTGAAGCCAGGCATCCCAGCGCTGTTGGGGCCGTTGTGGAGATTAAGCAAGCTATTGCCCAGAGTTGCAGAGTGGGACCCATGATTAGAATAGGCACCGAGGCGAGAATTATCAGGTCCGAGGAAATTGAGCCCAAGACCCGCCGAGGCGGGAATTGAACCCTGGTCCCGGGCCAGATCTCTGCATCAGGGTCTGCCGCTCTAACCATTGAGCCACACTTCTCCACTCCTTTAAAGACATGCATCGCTTCGTAGTGCGTGACTCGAGTCCAGTGAATTTGTTAGGAAGAGATTTGTTGTGCAAAATGAATTGCACAATTTACTGCACACCGGATGGTATTGCATTTCAGACACCTGATGAGGATGTCGCTTTTAAAATGGTGCTAGCAAAGCAAGGAACAGAAGTGAATGAGTTATTTTCGCCTCTTACAGACAAAAGTGTGCCTGAAGAATTGATGAAAGTAGTGAATTCAGAAGTGTGGGATTTCACAGGACAGGAGATTGGGTTAATGAAGAAAGTGGATCTGATTAGAATTACAGTGAAAGATGGTGTTGACTATCCAAATACACCACAGTATAAAATGAAGCCAGAAGTAATAGCAGGAATAACTCCTGTAATTGATCAAATGATTAAACAAGGAATTTTAAAAGAAGTAATGAGTAGTCCTTGTAATTCACCTATTATGGGATTGAAAAAGCCAAGCGGAACCTATAGAATAGTGCAAGATTTGAGAAAGGTGAACAAAATTGTTGTGCCTTCTTGTCAAGTTGTGCCAAACCCAGCAGTGATTCTCTACCAAATCCCACATGATGCAGAGTGGTATACTGTGATTGATTTGTGTCATGCATTCTTTTCGATTCCCCTGCATCCTGATAGCTAGTATTTATTTGCTTTCCGGTTTGGAGACCGCGTTTTGGCATGGTGCCGAGTTCCTCAAGGCTATACTGAGAGTCCTTCAATTTTTAACCAGATCTTGAAAAAGTGTCTGGAAGATTTGAGAATGTCTGAAGAGTCTGTTCTGGTTCAGTACATTGATGACCTACTGGTGGCATCAAAGACTCGAGAAGGCTGTGTTGCAGACACAGTTGCTTTACTGAACCATTTGGCAGAAGGTGGACATAAAGTGTCCGCTGCAAAATTACAATTCTGCCAGCGAGAAGTCCAATACTTAGGTCACAAGATTGAGAAGGGAGTCAGAAAGGTAACATCAGAGCGTATTCGAGTGATTAAGGACATGAAACCACCAACAACACAAAGAGAAGTGCGAATGTTTTTGGGAGTGGTTGGATATTATAGACAGTGGATTTTCACTGATGGCAAAACCTCTACAGAGGTTGACGAGGAATGATGTGAAAGACCCAGTTAGATTGGATGAAGAAAGCATGGAAGCTTTTGTTAAATTGAAAGACAGTCTGTGTCAGGCTCCGGCATTGGGAATGCCTGATTATTCAAAAGATTTTGCATTGTATTGCAGTGAAAGAGATGGGTGTGCACTTGCAGTTTTAACTCAGAGGCATGGAATGGCAAGACGACCTGTGGCATATTTTTCTGCTACTCTAGATTCAGTAGCTGCCACCTTACCTGGATGTTTGAAAGCAGTAGCTGCTACTTGTGTGAGTCTGGAACAGAGTGAAGGGATCATAATGGGTCATCCCGTGAGAGTGTATGTGCCACATTCAGTTGAGATCCTTTTAACAAGAACACGGACTCAGCACCTCACCTATAGTCGGCTGACTAGGTATGAGAGAGTGATTCTGGGTGCAGAAAATGTGACAATAGTGAGATGTACAAATGTGAATCCTTCTACTCTATTGCCAGATGTTTGGGATGAAGAAGTAAAGGATGAAGCCGAACATGATTGTTTGGATGTGACTGAATTTTGTACCAAGCCCCGTTCTGATATTAAAGATGTTCCTCTTGAGGAATATGATTGTGTGATGTTTGTTGATGGTTCTTGTTTGCGAACTGGAACAGGTGTGTTGAGTTCTGCCTATGCCGTCTGTACTGTAGAGGCAATCCTGGAAGCATCCTGTCTAAAAGGGGTAAAATCTGCACAAGTTGCTGAATTAATAGCTCTAATTCGAGCCTGTAAATTGGGAAAAAGTCAGAAAGTGACTATAATTACTGATAGCCAATATGGCTTTGGCATTGTGCATGATTTTGGAGAACTATGGATGCAGAGGGGATTCCTGACCTCTTCGGGGTCCCCCCTCAGGAATAGTCAATTTGTAAAGGAATTGCTGGAAGCATTACAATTGCCAAAACAAATTGCAGTGGTCAAATGTGCCGCACATAAGTCAGGAGATGATTATGTGACTCAAGGCAACAGATTTGCTGACCAAGTAGCACAATATTGTGCAAAGAATGAGACTTCCATAAATCGGGGAAAAACAAAAGAACATACGGTTTGTCAACTTCCGTTTACTAACACCATTGAAACATGGGATGAAGTGAGACAATTGCAGGAACAGGCAGGTGATGAAGAGAGACAGGAATGGGAAAGGGTAGGATGTAGGAGACGAGAAGATGATGACGTATGGGTATACATTGATGGAAGACCAGTCATGCCAGAAAGTTTACTTTCTCATATGGCAAGGATGTACCATGGAATGACACATATTGGCCGAGATGCCATGGTCAGATCATTCAAACAAACGTGGTTTAATACCAAATTCAGGACTATTGCAGAGAGTCTTTGTCAGAGATGCTTGACGTGCCAACAGCAAAACCCAGGAAGAAAGAAAATAGTTAGTCTGGGAACAATAGGGAGGGCGGGGGGTCCTTTTACCAGACTACAACTCGATTTTATCGAGTTGCCTCTATGTAACAAGCTCAAATATGTGTTAGTAATTGTGTGTTTGTTTTCCCGTTGGGTAGAAGCTTATCCCACAAGGAGGAATGACAGTTTGACGGTGGCAAAACTTTTGTTGAGGGAATACATTCCTAGATATGGTTTCCCAGTCACTATGGAAACAGATGGAGGAACACACTTTACTAGTGAAACAATCAAATTGATTTGTGAGGCATTGAGCATTCAACCAAAACTTCATTGTGCTTATCGTCCAGAGGCTTCTGGAATGGTAGAGCAGATAAATGGCACAATCAAGAACAGGTTAGGGAAAGTGTGTAAATCCACAGCACTGAATTGGCCTGACGCTTTACCCCTAGTTTTGATGAGTCTCAGAAGCATTCCTGACAAAAAGACAGGATTGAGTCCACATGAGATCTTGATGGGAAGAGCAATGAGACAAGCATTTATACCTGCCAACAAATTGATAAATATATCTGATGATCTCATCCTTGACTATTACAAAGGATTGGCTGATGTAGTACGTTCTGTGTTTCATCAGGTTGGAGCAGACGCGACCACAACACAGCAGACTCAAGCGCATGACCTGAGCCCCGGTGAGTGGGTTCACGTGAAAAGGCATAGAAGAAAAACTTGCCTAGAGCCCCGCTGGGAAGGACCATATCAGGTCATATTGGTGACGACTACAGCAGTAAAGTGTGCTGGCTTACCAAATTGGATCCATGCCAGCCACACTCCGCGAGTCCCAAATCCACTTGAACCACGAGTAGAGCGGCATCTGGAGATCTCAAGTCCGAGCTCTGAATCAGAGGCTGAAGTACAAGAAGTTGGTGAGGCTAGAACAATAGACTCTGAAACTGGTGAACATAAACAAAAGGACTCTGAAGAGCAGCTTGATGAGGAATTGCTTAGCACAAGCCAAGTAAAGTGGGTACCAGCTACTGGGACTGAAGAAACTGCTGTTGAGCAAGAAGAAAGACAACTCTTCGAGGGAGAGGGAAAGGATAGAAAAGAAATAGGTGAAAGAAATAAAGAAGAAGTAAAAGAAAAAGAAGAAAGAAAGCAAACTCAAAGTAGGTGCAAAGAAACGAAGGTATGAATTGAACAAAGAAGAAGAAGAAGTTCAACCAAAGAGGGCAAAGAAAGACGACCATTGGCCAAGCGGAGTTAAAAGACTGAAATACAGGGTGGTGAAAGGAAGACCCGAGAGCAGGCCAGAACAGATAATTGAAGTTCCAGGTGAAATAGAACAAGGAGAGTCGGATGACGAATCAGTGCTGCGACCAAAGAGAGTGAGAAAACCAAACAAAAAGTTCAAGTCACCTGACTGGATTCACATAGTGTTGGAGGAGATTGAAGAAGAAGATTTAAACAAAGAGAGAAACAGCACTGACCACGAGCAAGAAGAAAAGAGTGATCTAAATCCACCTTAAGAGACTGTAAACAAATTAAGGTGTCACGTTAACCACTGAAGGAATTTTTCTGAAGACGTCCTGGAAATTTGGATTAGTTAAAATAAAAGAAGGGGTAAAGAAGAAAGCTTTTAAAGTGTGGGATCACACTACATTTTTTTTTAATTTTTAATTTTTCGTAGAATATATTTGAGATAGATTTAGAAAATCCCTTTAGAATTTTATAAGGATTAATATTACTATGGAAGATACACAAGTAACAAGACCTAGATGTAGTTTTATGCGTAGGTGTTATAAAGCTTGTTTGTGTCTATTTTGTATACTGATAGTATTCTGGATTAACAATTATAATACCTTTACATCTGATTAAAGAAGATACACCTCGTCCTAACAATTTGACAGGTCCAAGGGTAGACACTGACATTAAGCAAATTCCTATTACTCACTTAAACCATATAGATGTTAGTAGTTTGCATCATGATAGATCAGTTACTATTTTTTCCCTGAATGTTTTCACTAAATTACTCTACGAATATGTGGAAACAATGGATGTGAGTGACTGTTATGTGTGTATACAGTTACCATTGTCTGTTTCAGAAGGTGTGACCTACCATCACCTTCCTTTGACTTATGGTGTGACCTGTAGTGTCTTATCAAGTTTGTTGTATAGAACAGGTAAACTAGATTATTATTATTCCAATGTAGATACAATCTTTTCTAAAGTCCCTGTAATACTTGAGTTGAATAAGATAGCATATGCAAATGTCATGGGAGATTTTTTCCTGACAACCAAGCCTTTAGATATAGAATACGCTAATAAAAATAATCTAACATGTAAATTGAAAAAGGAAGAGAAAATCTTTTTAGAGATGGTGGAAGAAAGAAGGGCTAGGTTTCAGAGAAAAGCTGTTGAAGAGAAATTAAAAACACCACCTTGGGTTTTCAGAGAAGGCAACTATGACAAACGCGAGACTTATGCTGCAATGGCCCTGGATTGGTCGCAGAAGGGAAAATTATGCTTACGTAGGGAAAAGACTAACTACAACAATTACTTCATCGGTTCTAGTGAATGTGAAGATACCTATAAAATTATTGGGGGTTGGAGATTAAAGGGAGGAACTGACCCTGTCTTGCCAGGCATATATTATATCTGTGGGAGGAAAGCCTATTATCGGCTGCCAGATCACTGGTATGGAACTTGTTATCTTGGGATTGTCTTTCAAAAGTCTACCATGTAGACAAAAGTACAAATGGAATCGATGAAGTAAAGCAAGGACTAAAACGTGTATAAAGAGAAAGTTTTTCAGAAATTGTAGGCGATATATTTGGAGCATTGATACCTGGAGTTGGGGTTACACTGAATGCATACAAAATTCGACAATTGTCCACAGTGGTTGATCGTTTATCAACGGATACTGCTGGAGGATTCCTGATGATTGACACTGAAATGATTGCCATGAGATCTATGATTATGTAAAATCGACTTGCTCTTGATATATTGTTGGCAAAAGAGGGTGGAGTCTGTGGAATGCTGAAAGTTCAACATTGTTGCACTTACATTCCAGATAAAAGTAGGAATTTGAAAGGATACATTCAGAATATCACTGATTTGCATAAGGAAGTAACCCAACTAGAGGTTGATGGTGTCTGGGAGAGACTAAGTAAGAGTTTCTCTACTATAAGCAATTGGTTTTCTTCTATAGGTAGTTCCTTAGTAGGAAAAATAATAGTACCAATAGTTTCTGTAGCTGTCGTGATAGTCATAATACGAATGACTTATGTTTGTATGAAGAAAAGACGCAAAGAAAAGAAAGAAAGGAAATGAAGTAAGGAACGTAAAGAAAGGAAAAGGGAGATAGATGAGATAGAATTGGAAAATTATAAAGAAAAATTGTATGTAAAATGTAAGGAGCAAGGGCCAGAAGACAAAATAACAGCTATATAACTTGGTGAACCGTATGTATAGGGATTTTATGATGGTAAACCATCAAAGGGGGGATTGATAGAATGAGGTTTGCAAAAATACATCCTCATGAAATTAAGTTACCCCTTATTAATGTATTGACTGCATGGACTAACCAACTCTGAATGCACACATTTACAGAAGGAGCAAACGCATTTTACATAATATACTAAACCATGTTGGCATGAGTACGTATTAACTGTTTGCGCTTTGAAAAACCGTACTAATGCATGTTTATGCTATGTTGTACATTGCACATTTTGCATGTTGTGCACAAATAACGAAAGGGTTGCTTTAAATTAATAGCTTTCGCTAGGATTTAATTAACACAGGGTAATAGTATGGTGGGAGGTAACCATAATGGGTTTTATTTCATGAATTAATATTCTTTTGTGTTTATTTTACTTTAGTATGAGATTGGGCCTGCATAAAAATGGCCTCTTGTTTGAACCAGCATGTGGTTGTCTTGGTCGGTACGGAGAACGCATGCGAAAAGATGGGTTGCCTGCTTGCAGAGTGTACCAGCTGATGTAATCCGTGTGAAGGCCAGATTGACCTGTGTCCTATTGTTTATGTGCCAAGACGCGACAGCGACTGTGGGAACAGCCATCACTACGTGCAATTTGAATGTGAAGCGGATATCATAATGTACAATTATTGCAAAATGTATAACTATGAATGGTAGTGGTATACGAATGTACTGGTCTTTAATTCTTCCTTTGTTAAAACCGGTATAGGATGGATTTGTGAGGAGAACTGGATGAGGCGACCCTAGTATGATTTATGACAACCAATCACAGACCGAGTTTCTACTGATACAGCAACATTGTAAGATATCAAAGCTAGACAGTAGGGTATAATTGATTTAACACCAGAGGCCTGTGCACACGTAATGGTAATTTGCAGAGCAAAATCTGCATCAATGGAAACAAACAGTATTCAGAACAATACAGTTGTACAAAAGGTTTTGATGTGAATGAAGAACACTCCAGGTATCACGTGTTCTTTATTGAAGATCGATTGCCCAGCCAACACGTGTTTCATCAGGGTTGTTAAACCCACGACTTCTTCAGGGCTCTTAGGCACGACAGTAGAGACTTGATCGATCTCTCCGCCGGTTGTACTTCCGTCCCGGCTGTATCTAGGAATGGTGTATCCAAACATTAAATGGAGAAGGACTCGTGTACGTGTCCGGTGGGATATCACTTGAGACACGTAGTTTTATGCTTCGCAACGTACATGAACATCAGAGCTGAGTAAAGCTCGGTCCACGGTACGAAAATCTCCTAGAACTCTGTGAGGAACAGTGAGTACGCTGCTGCTTCTGACGGACCACGGCGATCACCGGAAGAACTGGATGAGGCGACCCTAGTATGATTTATGACAACCAATCACAGACCGAGTTTCTACTGATACAGCAACATTGTAAGATATCAAAGCTAGACAGTAGGGTATAATTGATATCCCAATTGGGGTGTGGCAGTTCAGTGCGGTCCGGTATAGCAGTGCAGTCCGGTGTGGCAGATCAGAGAGAAGAGATGATCAGAACGCACAGAGAAGCGCACTGTTAGAAATGGGGGTCTCTAGTTGGCAATGGCTGGCCACTGTCCAAGTAGGGACCCTTCTTCCTAAGTCAGAGTGAGAGGGCTACCCTCCTTGATACCCCTGCTCAACCCTGTGGTAACGTAGCACGAGCAGGTACGCTTATCTCAGAGGCAGTGTGTGAAGCATTTATGACCATACACAGTAACACAGTGAGGCACACTACAAAGGGACACCACACAAGTAGTTATAAAAAATAAGTATCTTTATATATATATAGACTTATCACAAGACCAATAACTGTAAAAGCCACAATACTGTCAAAAATAGGATTGCTGTTGAAGGGCTGTCAAAAAATAGTTCAAAGGTTGCAAAAATAAGGTTCAATTTCAAAGCAGTGGTCTCTGCGACCCTTTCTCTCGCAAAGTACCTGGAGTTAAGCAGCAAAGCCAACAAAATATCGCAAAGAAGGTGTAGCGATGAATCTCAGCACGCGAGGCCGGCGATGCGTTGAAATCCTTGCCGCAAGGGAGGATGATGCGCCGATCTGCGTGATGCGTGCGGAGACGATGCAACAAACTTCTGCACGCTGGACCGCCGATTCGATGACTTTCTTGCCGCGAGGGAGAAGTCGATGCGACGATCCTGTTGCGTTGTGCGATAGTGTTGCGATGCGAAGAGAAGACGCTCCGCGAGGGAGCGATGAAATTCGGTGCGATGCGATCAAAATGGCGGACGCACGGCGTCCGCAATGCGATGTCTTGAAGCGATGATTTCTTTAGGGGTTGCGAGCGCGCGGCGACAGCAGCGCAATGATTTTTCCAGCGCGTCTCGGCTGCAGCGGCTCGCAAAGGGGCGTTAGCGATGGTTTCGTGTTGCGAGCACTCAGCGGCAGCAGCGCGATGATTTTCCCAGCGCTCTCGACTGCAGCGGCTCGCAAAGGTGCGTTAGCGTCGATTTCCAGCACTCTTTTCTCTGAAGCAAACTAGAGGCCCTTGAACTCACAGGAGCCTCATCAGCAGCTAGCAGTCCTCGCAGGGAGGAAGCAGGAGGTTGGTGGTGGAGTCTGATGTGCCTGAGACTCCAGCAGGAGGCTAGCTCTTTTCCTAGCCCTTGGGTAATTGCTGTAACAAAAATAAAAGTTCTCTCAAAAGTCCTTTTCCCTCTTCTTCAAGGTCCAGTGGTCACTGCTGCAGGCCAGTGCAAGAAACAACACACAAGCACAAGGACAGTCACTTCCTGCAGATTCCTCCAGTGGCACGGACAGAGTTTCCTCTCCAGATCCAGGGGCAATACAATTTGTAGGGGTTTGAGCACAGATATTTATACCCCAAAAGTCTTTGTTCTCAGAAGCTACAAGTCACTGAACCCAGCCAGAACCAGTTCTGCTCAGTCCTGGAGCATTTTGTTTACCAGGCTGCATCCTTCCTTTCAGAAAGAGGGGTCTGCTATCAGACACACAGTAGGAGGTGGAGCCAGCATTCACCTTGCCAGGCACAGCCCTATTCAGGTCAAGGAGCCACCCCTCCCCATACTCTAAATGCAGATCTCTCTATTCAACCCAGGTCTGACTCAGCCTGCCCTGTCCCTCCAAAACCAGACAGCCAATACACATAACAGCAGAGCACACTGGAAGGCTTAGGCAAGAAAATACCTACTTTCTAAAAGTGGTATTTTCAAACACAGAATATAAAAATAAACTTCACAAAAAGATGTATTTTAGTATTCTGAGCTCAGGCATACTAAATTCGTTTTTCTACCATGTTCCTGGGGTCAGTTAGGACTATAGGATGTAATAGTCAAACTGCCCATTCTGGCCTATGGGGAACAGGTAGCCTTACAGTAGTGAAAAACGAAATTGGGTGTAATTCACTACCAGGACATGCTACACACACCAAGGCATGTCCTACCTTACACATACAATGCACCCTATCATAGGGGTGACTTACATGATGCCAAGGGAAGGTTCAGGGGCTGGGAAGTGGGTGCACTTCACAGCCAAGATGGCAGTTCTGGACTGCACACAGACTCTGCAGTGGCAGGTCTGAGACACACTTTACAAGCTGCTTCTGTGGGTGGCGCAAACCAGCGCTGCATGCCCACCAGCAGCATTTGGTTTACCAGCCCTGGGCACACACAGGCCACTCTACTAGGGACTAACAGATAAACCAAATAAGCCAATCATGGATGTACCAATTCACATAGTCATATTTACAAAGGGAGAGCATATGCACTTTAGCACTGATCAGCAGTGATAAAGTGCCCAGAGTCATAAAACCAACAAAACCAGGTCAGAAAAAATACAGGAGGAAGGCAAAAAGTTTAGGGGTGACCCTGCAAAAAGGGCCATTTCCAACACGCACCAAGACAGAGAGAGCAGACCAGCACTAAGACCGAGAACACTTTAGGTACGAGAACGTTGCGAGAGTGCTTGGGAGGAGACTGTGTCCGAGGAGAACTAGATCAAGGTAGATTGATTGGGAGATACATTTTGGTTGATTAGTCTATGGCAAACTTAGCTGCATCTGTCCTGTTAACTTTGTCCTCTGAGCCTATCTCTGAGGACCTCTTGCCACAACCTCGGCCAAGGAAGTGGTTTTCTTGATTCTTTGGTGGGTATCACTCTCCTTAATTGCTTTAATTTTGCAATATATTTCTGCAAGTATTTATGCTGTACCTTCTCTTCCCCCATTCCTATGCACGCTTTGATATCGGTACAAATGATTCATTTTGATTACATTGCTTGATAATTTGTTCTCTTATATGTAATCTTGTGTGTGCACTGACAATCTGAATTATGAGCATTTAATAAGATAAAATCATTAACTGAATAAATGACTCTGTGGTTCTTTAGTTAAAGTATTAAACTGTTTAGTTAATCATAGTCACCATCAACTCTTCAACTAATGGTCCATCGACCAAAGGAAGAAGACAGTTGAGATTACGAATAGTTAGGAATATACATAAATGTTATTAATGTGAAGCGTAGTACTTAATAAAACTGACAAATTAAACCCCACAAATCCAGCGCCTGTCCTCAGGGATCATTTATGGGTAATGTGTGATGGGCCCCGTTGTTTGGTAAGCAATTTATGTGTGACGAGATTTCTCTTGGTCCCTGGTTCATGAATTAGGGGTTGGGCTGGATCACATGCCATTACTTCTCCCAGTAAAAATAGCTGGTTAGCTATTCTCTATCATAGCTCTTTCTCGGGAATGATAAGCAGTGCTGGGCTCAAGGCCACTTCTGTGCAATGCTCCTGGAGCTGCCTCCGAACAAAGCTGGTTGTTACTGCAAACTGGCGTGAAACATAACTCTATAGTTATCTCGCAAAGCCCTTTTAATTATTGGTCAAATACCTGGGATGATATAGTACTTGATTGACGATTTTATCTCATGTTTTTTAAAACTGAAGACACTAAAGTCTCAACAAGAAAAAATAAGTGTGCTGATAAATGTGTCATTTCAACTTACATATAGATAATGCCAACCTTCAAGGCAAGCGTCCATATTGTCATGGCAGCGACCATAAAAAAAACAAAAATAGGTCAGCCTAGATAGAATGCAGATATACTAACATTTTTGTGTGTGCCTAAAACGTCACACTTTCATAAAAAGGAGGTAAAAGATCCTGCAAGTGAGCACATGATAAAAGGAGAAAAGGCCTTAAAGGGACTTATCATGGTGTTCACGACGGAATGGGGCTCTGATCGAACCTTTGGTTGGATTCTAAGCAGAAAAATAGTGAAATGTCTCAAGGCTGGAACTGCGGCCAGAGAACTTCTGTTTAGATGGGGGGGGAGGGGACGGCGGAACTGCAGTTAACAATACAGATTGGGTCACAGATCAGTCAACTGTTTTGAAGCTTGAGACCCTTTAGGCAGATGCAATGGCATGATGCTATTAATGTACACACTCTGCAATTTCGATTTTGCCAAAATGTTGCTCGGTACATCCAAGTAGGATTATAAGTGCACAAATTGTGAAACACACTAATGTTGATTTTGCTTAATGTTAAGACCTCGAAAAATGTAGGGTGCACACATTTCTGCAGAACTCACAGTCAGCTTCGCATACTTACAAGTGAGCTAGTGACTCTTTTCTAATGACTGGAGAATGCATCCCTCGTAGTCAAAAAAAAAAAAAAAAAGAACAAAGCTAGGTGCGCATCCCCCCACCCCCGGTCTTCTGAAGGCCTGTGGGATCAACAACGAGAACCTTTACAAAAGTTGAAAAGAGTGGAGTAAATCTAACTCAGTAGAACACAGAAGTTAACATACTAAAGACAAGGGGAATTTGCTTTTTACAACAGTCCATGAACGCCCATTCCATTATCCAAAGACATCAGGAGATGGCCTCAACTGCACAGTGCAACAATCTCACAAGTTATGCAACTGGAAAATGATGTTGAGTCTGGGCATTTATTACAGATTTGAGGTTTTCGCTACTGAGTGAAGGTGGATAGACAGTGGACATTAGGTTTGATTTTGCTTAATAATGAATCATATTTGACAGCGTCCAAATGAGCAGAACTTACTAAAGTATTGTTTAACAACGACTCGTATTGGATAGTGTACACCCAGATCCTGCATTTGTCCATGTAATGCGGTTATGTGCACAGATGTGCGTACCAAAGAACTTCGCTGTTTGTTCCTTTCTGTAAGGGGGATCATTAGCTGCTTATATGGCTTTGATGCAATGTTGTGCTTCCACTGAACAGTTCCATCTTTGACTTTTCCCTAACACGTTTTGCAGAATCTATTCTAATCTATTTATTGATTCAACTACTTTCTTTTACTTTTTTTGTAATATGTTGTGCTCCGGTGCTAAGGCGGTGAGACTTGCACTTACAAACGTGTTACTAAAGTAAAAATAGACTACATGCAATTTACACAGCAGTCAATGCATGGGTAAATATGGCTTCCTTTGCAAGGAAACCAGCACTTTTTATGTGCACCAGACATTCAGTGGGCTATATTTAAAATTAAGAATAATGAAGAAAATCTATTTTTTTGGGCATAGCAAAACAGCTGGGGAGACGGACTTAGAAATTAGTGATACACTTGTGCTTGATCAGTTTTCCTCTAGATGCATCCTACCTAACGAACAAGTTACTTACCTTCGGTAACGATATATCTGTAAGAAACATTAGTAGTGAAAGATTCCTTACCTTAGAATATCCCCAGGCGTCAGACTGGATCCGGAAAGTTTTCGTCAGCAGTACCCCTGCGCGTCGGTAGGGGCGTCGTGCGGCTCTGCGTCCGTCGTTGGCGTCGTGGTCGCCGAGATGATGTCGCGGGCGCTACTTGGACGCCGCCCACGCGCGCTGACGTCAGTTCTGTACACGACTTTCCGCGCCAGGAACGCAGAGCCATGCAAGATACTGACCACTGGTGCATTGAAACTAGGGCCCTGAAAGGGATGACCTTAACCCTAGAAATCAGTTCGCAGAACGGGGAGGATGGGTGGGGCGGTAAGGAATCTATCACTACTAATGTTTCTTACAGATATATCGTTACCGAAGGTAAGTAACTTGTTCATCTGAAAGAAACACATAGTGATAGATTCCTTACCTTAGAATAGATACCCCAGCAATACCAACCCCGGTGGTGGGTCTGCGAACTAAGATCACACCAGAAAGACACGGAGAACAGAACGGCCAAAGAAGCCGTCTCTCCGGACTTGGCTGTCCAGGCAATAATGCTTGGTAAACGTGTGCAGCGAGGCCCACGTGGCTGCCTGACAGATGTCTTGCAGGGGACACCACGTCCCAATGCAGTAGTGGCTGCAGTAGCTCTGGTGGAATGAGCACGCAGCCCCACCGGAGGTTCTTTTTTAGCCAAAGAGTAACAGGCTTTGATGCACAAGACAACCCAGCGGGAGATGGTTCTCTTATGGACCGCCCGACCTTTCTTGGTGCCAACGTAGCAAACAAGAATCTGGTCATCCACCCGGAACTGCTGTGTGCGGTTGAGATAAAAAGAAAGCGCACGTTTTGGGTCCAGACGGTGAAGCCTCTCTTCCTCTCTGGAAGGATGCGGAGGCGGAAAAAAGGTGGGCAAGGTAATAGTCTGCCCAATTCGAAAGGCCGTAACCACTTTTGGCAAAAAGGAAGCATGGGGCCTGAGCACAACCTTGTCCGGATGGACTGAAAGGAAAGGAAGCTTGCAGGAAAGAGCCTGGAGCTCACTCACTCGCCTGCCGGAAGTGATGGCCACCAGGAAAGCAGTCTTTAACGTCAAAAGACGAAGAAGACAGTTGTGAAGTGGCTCAAAGGGAGCGCACATCAAGTACGTCAGAACCAGATTCAAGTCCCACTGAGGCATCACGAAAGGAATAGGAGGAAAAAGGTGAGTAATGCCTTTAAGAAACCTATTTACAACAGGGGACTTGAAAAGAGAGGGCTGATCAGGGAGCCTGAGAAAGGCCGAAATAGCAGAAAGGTAGCCCTTGATAGTGCCCAGAGCAGAGCCCTGCCGGGCCAAAGAAAGAAGGAACAGTAGAACCTCAGAACGAGGGGCAGAAAGGGGATCCACAGCCTCTGCTGTGCACCATGCCACAAATTTGTTCCACCTGCAGGCGTATACCACTTTAGTAGAGGGACGCCTGGCTGCCAGAATAACGTCACAAACTTCAGGAGGCAAGTCGAAGGGAATCAACTGCCGCTGCTCAATCTCCACGCAAAGAGGTGGAGGCTGGACAGGTTCGGGTGGAGGACCGTCCCCTGCTGCTGCGACAGAAGATCCTCCCGAAGAGGCAGTCGGATCGGGGGATCGATGCTCATACTGAGTAGCTCGGGATACCATACTCTTCGAGCCCAGCACGGAGCCACAAGAATGACTTGGGCCCAGTCGCGCCTGATCTTCTTCAGCACTCTGGGCAGAAGTGGTATAGGCGGAAAGGCGTACAACAGACCGCAATTCCACTCGCGACGAAAAGCGTCGCCGAGCGAGTGCCGCCTTGGAAATTCCAACGCGCAGAACTGATGACATTACGCGTTCTCTTCGGTGGCGAATAGATCTAACCAAGGCTCTCCCCACTGCTGAAAGAGACCTTGCGCCACCTCCGAGTGAAGACGCCATTCGTGATCGAGCATGCACCTGCGGCTGAGTTCGTCCGCCCTGGCGTTCAGAGAACCTGCCAGGTGTTGAACCACCAGGGACATGCCCTGATGTTCCAGCCATGTCCAGAGACGCAGAGCCTCCTGACAGAGGGTCCACGACCCCACCCTGCCTTGTTTGTTGCAGTACCACATGGCGGTGGTGTTGTCTGTGAACACCTGCACTACTCTCCCCTTGACAGAGGGAAGGAATGCCTTCAGTGCAAGCCTGATCGCCCGCAGCTCCAAAAGGTTGATATGGAGCCGGGACTCCGCCGGAGACCAGAGGCCTCTGATCTCCGCCTCTCCCATGTGGCCGCCCCATACCAGGAGGGACGCATCCGTCACCACTGTGAACTCCGGTTGGGGAAGGGAGAGGGATCTGCCGTCGACCCAATGCTGGTTCGTGAGCCACCACTGCAATTGTTGTGCAGTGCCCTCCGAGATCTGGACGTGATCGGACAGGTTTCCCTGATGCTGCGCCCACTGGAACTTCAGGTCCCACTGCAGAGCCCGCATATGCCACCTGGCATGATTGACCAGCAGGATGCAGGAGGCCATGAGGCCCAGCAGCCTCAGAGTCACTCTGACCGAAACCCGGGACAAGGGCTGAAAGATGGGAATCAGAGCCCGAATATCCTGGACTCGCCGTTTGGGAGGATAGACCCGAAACAGCGCCGTGTCCAGAACCGCTCCGATAAAGAGGAGCTTCTGGGAGGGAATCAGGTGCGACTTCGGCACATTGATGGAGAACCTCAGCAAGTGCAGGAGGTCGGCCGTAGTCTGGAGGTGGGAGAAGACTGTCTGGGGCGAGTCTGCCTTCAACAACCAATCGTCGAGATAGGGGAAGACTGAGACCCCTGATCTGCGCAGATGAGCTGCGACCACCGCCATCACCTTGGTGAACACCCGAGGGGCGCTGGTAAGGCCAAAGGGGAGCACGGTAAACTGAAAGTGCTCGTGGCCTACCGTGAACCGCAGGTAACGCCGGTGGGCTGGCAGGACGGGGATGTGGAAATAGGCGTCCTGCAAGTCCAGCGCTACCATCCAGTCTTGTGGGTCGAGAGCAGACAAGACCTGAGCTACAGTGAGCATCTTGAACTTCTCTTTGTGGAGGAAGCGATTGACGTTCCGGAGGTCAAATATAGGACGCAGGCCTTTGTCCTTCTTGGGCACCACAAAGGAGTGGGAATAACAACCACGACCTACTTCGTGCATCGGAACGCGCTCGATGGCCCCCTTGGCCAAGAGGGCCGCAACTTCCTGCTGAAGAAGCACCAAGTGATCCCCCGACATGCAGTGGTATTGAGGTGGCATGGCTGGGGGGGTAGTCTCGAAGGGGAGGGAGTAGCCCCTCCGGACTATCTCTAAAACCCACCTCTCCGAAGTGATGGTGCGCCAGTGGGGGAGGTGATGGCGGAGCCTGCCGCCCACTGGCGTTTGATGGGCCTGAAAGTTCGGACTAGGAAGGTTCAGAGGCAGTGGTGGCCGGGGTGGTGCTTGACTGACCCGCCCGCTGGCCCCTTTGTCTGCCACGGCGGAACCCGCGGCCGCGCTGGGATGACTGCTGCGCCGGCCTGTGGCTCTGTTGCGAACGCTGCGGGGCGCCCCTTCCTGTGCCACGAAAGGAGCGAAAAGCGGAAGGCGGAGGAGGGCGGACTGCCGAGAGTCCCAAGGACTTGGCCGTAGCCTGAGAGTCCTTAAACCTCTCCCAACGCGCTGTCCGCTTTGTCGCCGAAGAGGCGACAGCCATCAAAGGGCATGTCCATAAGGGTGTTTTGGACATCCCCTGAAAATCCAGTGGTTCTCAACCATGCGTGACGGCGAACCGCCACCGTCGTTGCAATGGATCTGCCCAGTGAGTCGGCAGTGTCTAGACCACAACGGATCATGAACTTCGCTGCGTCTCTCCTCTCTGCAACAGCCTGGGCGAGAGCAGGCCGGGCCTCCTCCGGACACTGGGGCAGCGACAGTGGGAATAACGGCCCAAGAGGTATGCGGTGTTCACGGACCGCAGCGCAGAGCTGGTGGAAGAGAAAATCTTCTTCCCAAACTGATCCAGCTTCTTGGATTCCCTATCCGGTGGGGCAGAAGGGAAGGCGGTTGGGGAAGCAGAGGCTTGGACAACCAAGCTCTCGGGAGTGGGGTGTTGGGAGAGGAAAATGGGGTCACCCGGAGCCGGGCGATGGCGTCAGGCCACGTTCCTATCCACAGGAGCCCCTGTGGTGGGCCTGGACCAAGTGCCCAAAAGGACGTCCGAAAGTGCTTCATTAAAGGGCAGCAGCGGCTCCGCAGAAGTAGCTGCTGGCTGAAGCACCTCTGTCATGAGGTTAGTCCTGACGGCCACAGTAGGGAGCTGGAGGTGTAGGGCCTCCGCCGCCCTACGTAACACCACTGCATAACTGGCTCCCTCCTCCGTAGCCACGGTAGGAGGAGACAGCATGCCAAGGTCTGGTGAGGTATCCAGACCACTGGCGTCCCCCAATTCCTCAGCCCAGTCCTATTCAGACTCGCAGGCTGCAGCGAGAGGGTCGTCCGACCCCTCCCAGTCCTCCCCTTGCTCCTCAGGCTGTTCAACAGGCCTAAAATAAGGAGTTGGGACATGGGAATAGAAATCCCCAAACGTCCCGAGGAGCGGGCGGCGTCAGGATCGGTGCCGGTGGAGTCGACGTCGGTGGAGGCGTAACAAGGTCAACCGGCGTCGACCGGGATCCAGGCCTGGATCCAAGGGTGTCCTGCGGCACCGGAGCCGCCAGCGACGCCGGGGCTGCCGGCGAGGAAATGCGAGGACACCCATGCGGGACCGCGGGGCCCGAAGGCGCACCGGCGGGACCCGACGGCCCAAAGAGGCAAGCCATGGCCGACAGGAAGTCCTGTATCTGGGCCGGAGTCGCCGCCGACCGCGGGTAGGGCGGGTAGTCGGGCGGCGACTCCATGGACTCCGCGGGAGCCGCGGGGGTGGCACCACCCGTACCCTCAGCCGCGTCGCGCGACCAGCGAGGGGAAGTCGGAGAACGATGACGTTTCTTCGACTTCTTGTGCTTTGCCTTACCTGACCCCAAGTTGGAAGACTTCAATCCCGACGATCGCCGATGGTGACTCCGCGCACGGTCCCTCGACCTCCCTCTGGACCGGGACCTCTCACGGCGCGGAGCCGACTGCCGGGCTTCAAGCAGCTTTCGGGACCGCTCCCGCAAAGACTTCGGCGCCATGGACCGGCAGTCGGGGCACGACTTGGGGTCGTGGTCGCGCCCCAGGCAGAAGAGACACGCGGTGCGGGTCCGTCACCGACATCATCCGATGACAGTCCTCGCAGGACTTAAACCCGGGCATCCCTAACTGCACCAGGAGTCGAATCGACTCGAAAAAGGTGAGAAAAAGATCTAAAAAAACTTAGTCAAAAAATTGTAGGGGTACCGCTCTCTCCGGATCTGCGCTTGCTGGCGCGGAAAAAGAAAGAACTGACGTCAGCGCGCGTGGGCGGCGTCCAAGTAGCGCCCGTGACGTCATCTCGGCGACCACGACGCCAACGACGGACGTGGAGCCGCACGACGCCCCTACCGACGCGCAGGGGTACTGCTGACGAAAACTTTCCGGATCCAGTCTGACGCCTGGGGATATTCTAAGGTAAGGAATCTATCAATATGTGTTTCTTTCAGATATGGTATATACGCTACTCTACATTTAACTCTTATTTGTATGGTGACATTTAGTCACTACTGTCACTTCGGATGCTGGGAAGCACAATGTCCAAAAGAAAGCAGATCTGTATATAAGGTGGGGACCGACTGCAGCTTTTGCCGCCTTCTGGAGACAATCTTAAAGTAACTAAATCTTTGTAAACTTGGTACAAGAATAGATTACAAATACATCTATTCTGACATCACATGTCCCCATCTTTTTTCCTCAGTCTGTGCTGTGCAACGGAACGGACACCCTATTTTCTATGTAGTTCTGTCATTGAAGCAGGAGTAAGCTTGGGAGAAAGAGTAGGTAAATGAGGAAGACAGCATGTTTCACTGTTCAAAAAGAAGCCAAGCAGGAAATGAAGTCTGACATTCTGAATTGCTGTCCTCATTTTGTACAATACTGTTTCAAGCTTATTTTTCTTTATATTATGCCAATTTGGCTAAACAAACATAAAAATGATCACAGGATCGTTAATACTTAAATCAAGTACGTAAAAAACAAGTTTTAGCCTCACACAAAACAACTACATTTAAATTATACAATACATTTTGAAGTATCTTTTACTAGCTTGAGGAATGAGCCAAAGAAGATGTGCTATAAAAATTCTTAAAAATCATCAGCAGAAAGAAATATATAAGGTGCATTATGTTCTCCATTATTAGTTTTAAGAGCATTCTACAGAAGATGCTTTCATAGAGTCCAGAGGGCTGATGATATATGCAGCTATCCTCAGAATGTGACACACAGCGCATTATAGTTTAAAACCAATAAAAGCAAAGTAGCATCATATATAAACTGCACTGCGTTCTAACTTCTTTAAACTGAAAAAATACCGTACATAATCTTTTCAGAGGCGTGATATACCACATTCTACATAAAATAAGCATAAATATAACAAGACATTTTTAATCGCTTTCTTCTAGCTTATTCTAGATTGGAAAATGGTGCGGGCCCAAAAGAGCACGTGTGCTACTTTTATCCAAAATGTCTATATTTATTGCCTTGGTTTATTAAAATGGCGGGAAATGGTGGTAGCCCAAAAACAAAATCGCATGCTACTTTAATCCAAATTGCTTATATGTATTGGTTGTCCCAATCTCAGTCTACTTGTCTTGGTTTCTTAAAATGAACTTAAATCAGCCACCCATCGGCTCTGATGTTAACAATACTGGAAAAAATGTTCCATGTGTAACACATAGCTTAAATTACCACATTGCATAACTGTAGCAAGCAGGCTATCTATCTTCCTGATACTCAAGCATCTGATGCCCGGGAATAAGATGCTCATTCCTTATGTGCACAATACTATTAGATGCATCAGGGTGACGGCAATTTTTTACAAAATGGGAATATTACTGTTCCCTCAGCGACTTTTCCACCAGCGTTTTTATCCAGCTCCCAGTTGATAAATAGGGGTGCTTGCCTGAATCTCAGCTCCCACATCCATCTCCAGGTACCTCCCTCCCTCCTGTCTTAAGTATGGCTGTCATTTTCCATCCGGCTGTAGATACTGCATGTGACAGTGATGCACCCACCCTTTTTTCACACTCCTCTCGATCTTTGCTACCAGATATTTAAGCCTTTTCCTCCTGTTTCATAGTGTTAGTTCAGTTCTCCTGGATTTACTTTTCCGGTGAGGTCCACTATTTCCATGATTTCACTTAAGTTATCGAGCCAAGATATTTGGGTTCCTGACTGGAGATAGTATTTTTTCTAGCAGACTTCAGAGATCACTCTGATGATGCATATCCTGCCAATAATTATTCTTTGATAGTATTTACATTTTATATTCACCAAACCCAGGTCCAATTTGAGTGCGGAATTAAGTGTACTCTGGGAAGTTCGAACCATTTCTCTAAAATATTCATTTCCACGGTATCAATGTGTTTTATGTGCCTCTCTTCGAGAATCTCAGCACCTTATAACAAAAGGTTTCCAATTGTCAGATTATAGGTTTCTTTTAAAACCTCGACCTACCTAATTGTGGCCTAGGTCACGATCAAGTCAGCCAGGACTCCAGCCACTGCTTCACTTCGTTGTTCCTGAGATGCAAAGTGGTTTATAAAATTAGGAATTTCTTTAAATATCATCCCAGATACTTGTACTCTGTAACTAGCGCTACTTTTCGGCCATTCAGCCATCATTACTGGTCATGATTTTTCACTCAGATTCTTGGAGGAAAAAAACATTGTTTTTCTCATTAACTCATTTATTAGCAATTTGTTTTAGCCGCAGTATTTCGCAAATGCATTCTGTTGCCTTTGCATTCCAACCAGTGTAAGGTCTATTAAAATTGTGTTATCTGCGTGGAATATATAGGGGATTGGTTCCTGCCCTAACTTTGGTGGAAACATCCGGACCCTAAGCAGAATTTTCGGAATGTCACCTCTATATATTGGAAATAAAAGAGGCACATGTGTGAAACCCTTCTGGGACAGGGCTCCATTGCTGCCCAGCCCTCGTTGCGTCCAGGATCTCTCATGTAGTTCAACAACCAGTTTCAAGAGCCCCGGGGAATGACCCATATTTCCATTCTTTTCCATAATCATGTTCGATTAACGGTACCAAAGGCTGATGTTAAATCAATATAATTCACATTCAGATGCTGATTTTTCCTTAGGCATACTTTTCAGCCAGAAGTTTCAAAGTAAAACCGTCTATTAACCACATGGCACAGGATTTTAGATTTTTTTTTAAGTTGGCACATTGTATCAGATAGCCACAGCTTTCCATTTAGCACAACCATTTGCCTGATGTGAATCCAGTTTGCACTGGGCACACAGGTTTTATCGGAACATACATGGTTAGCTGCATGAGAGAAAAGTTGCACCTGAGTACCTGTAAATTAAATAAATATTTCAGAACTACCATTATAATCTAAATGATGGCCTTGTATTTAATGTTAAAATGCGCTATAAAAAGCACGCCGCCTAAGGTCCACAAAGCATCCCTTGGTCCAACATAAACCTCCTTGTAAAGGGTTGGACTAATATCACTCGGTGTAATATAGGGCTGGTATGAACATTCTGCCAAGGCTGCTTTTGAATTTAAAGCCGGTGCGATAGGTGGACACCGCCATCTCTATCAGGGCTCCATCAGTTAGTATATTCAGTGTATAACAGAAGTTCTAGAGTCTGCAACATGCACCACGAATCTGCTTGAGTGTGCAAACGACACCTTTAAAGCGATTCAGATAACTAGATTTTAGCAAAAGAGGTTGCTTATGTATGAGGCACTTTGCTGCTTATAAAAAGACTGGACTGAGACCAACCCGGAAGCAGCCATAGATCGTTTATAAGGTTTAGAGACTTGCTAACAACATCGACATCCTAAGTATGGATTATTAGAAAAGATACTCAGGAAATATACGTTTAAGTTTCTCCTTCGCTTATTATTTCAACACAATGACTTGGTTCACAAGTGCAGTAAATAAAAAAAAAAAAAAAAACTGGCACTTCCACAGGATGCAGTCATAGCTATGAGACAAAGATCCGTGCTGCCCTGCTCTTTAACCCACGAATGAATGCTACATTCTTAGTGGGCAGTGGTGTGTGCACTGTATACCCACAAAAGATTGGTTTGGAAGGTTGCCTGCAGCTTTTATATGTGAACAATGCGGTAATATTGGATGTTATTGAAAGACAGCTTAGTAACAGCAACTATCACATGCTTTTGATGATTAAGTACAGTAACCATTAATCATGACAGCGCAATGCAAAAATATTTTGCTGGTCAAATACTTTAATGAGTTAGTAATTGAGGAAACGGTATGTCTAGGTAGGTGTCAAATCGACTAACATTGAAAGGATCTGACATAAAAACATAGCAGTTCTCAAATGCACAGTCATGCTCCAATAAATAGTTGTACAATTTACTTACTCATACATAAGCGGGGTTTATGTCAGAAAAGCAGCATAGAGGCCTTTTTAGCAAAATCTTTATCATGCATTTTTGGAAAGTGTGTGGCATATCCTTTCGTTGCATTCTGGTCACCCCTCTTCCGTTTTGTAGGGCAGTTGGCATTGAAGTTCATAAACAATATTATCTTTGCATTAGTTTTAATTTCAAATATAGGCTCTAAGCGGACAATTCTGTTAAATAAAACGAAGAATAGCCCCACTACCCTTAGAAACATATCACACAGGGCTCCAGCTATAAGCAAATGACTTTGGCGCCTGCAGGCAGATTTCAAAGACTCTGTGACAGACTTGCTCCCAGCTAAGTGACTATGACCCAAATAGAGTTCATAAGTAAGAATGACTACCCACACGAATAACCACAATTGATTCGTAGATGTAGAATTAGGGTTTGCAACTGCATGAGTCAGGTCTTTCAAGGTGCTGTATTACTGTATTTATACAGCGCTTACTACCCCATGTGGGGCGCTGAAGCGCTTGACTACACAGGCAGCATGCTACACCGTTTAGAGTGTGTGGTTGCAAGGATGGTGTGTTTCCTTTGACATTATGCTGGAAGTGTGTCAATGGGGTGCGTTAAGACCACAAAGGTGTGGTTATCGTATTATGGGACGCAGTGCTTAGCAGTATAATGGATGAAGTGACTGGCATAGGCATGCAGTTCATGGTTTCCGGTAAGCTGGCGGCTTCGAGCAATTCTGCCATTTCCTTTGTGGTATTTCTTTTGATTATAGACGACTTAGCTGGTTAATGCACTGAATTGTCCATTCTGAGTTAATTTGTTTAAAGTTTATGGTCCTGAGCAGGCTTAGGTTGGAGGGAAAAATGGTGGAGAGATCTGTTGGGATGGACTTTGCTACAGTCAGCCCATATCTTGTCATTGTGACATGTCAAGAAGCAGTCATAGCAAGCATATTGTTGGGACCTGCATTAGTAGACTAAATTAAAGTCCTCTGTCAGCGAGAGGTGTGGCAGATCTCTTCAGTTATCCATTCCATTTTCAGATGGTGATGGGTGATTTATTAAAGTGGACTGGTACAGTAAAGGGGGATGGGCATGACACACAGCACTTTAGTCTTGTGTGAATGTAAGCGAGTCAAGCACCATCAAGGAATTACAATGTAGCCTGTATGAACTACAATCAGCTGCCCAACTGCTGAGCGCTATGGTATTAGTGTGGGCCAGGAGGATTACATATGATTTAACATTACTATGTAATACCCAGGGTAGGCATAGGTCAGACCTTCATAACCTATGTTGACACAGAAAGTAGTGTGCTATGGAGTACAGACTGAACTTAAAATTATTCTGGATAATAGCCATGTTTTCATCTCCCTTCTGAAGTGCATATGCCCCTGAATGCATCAAATCTTGGCTAGTAGTAGGTTCCACAAAATGGCGGCTTGTATTGAGAAAGCAGTGCCTCCTTTGAATACCTAGAGGAAAGAAGTAGCTCTAATATCTGATGAGGAATATCAATAACTCAGCATTTCATACCCAACAACGCCAGTAATTTATTTTCCGCCCAAAATTCCACAAATTCCTTATACCATGTTGGTTTGATGATCCGTGGTGAAAGCCTGGAGCACAGTGATCAATTAAGTTTGTATTGTTTTATTTTAACTTGCTCTTCTAGATATAGGTAACTAGTGGAGTGCCGGCAAGACGGGAGTCTTGTGTGCTCGCTCTTTGTGCAGTGCCTTTGTGCTCTAGTTACTTAGGCAGAACTTGATAAAAGACAAGAACTTGGCTTTCTTCTAGGGAGCAATGAGGGCCAATTTAAGGCATAGGCAGGAGCATAGTGAGGAGAATGCACTATAGAGAAGTAGCATTAGAAATTAGATTTTTTGGGGAGGCAATCCACAAAGGTACTTGCTGAAGATATACCAGTTTATATGAAAATCTTAAACAATGTTAAGGAGGTTCGGTGTTTCACTTTACAATGTGAACAGTGTACTTTAGCAAATAATATTCTGTATTGTTCCATTTTTTTGTAATTCCTTTTTCATACATGTTGTTTTGTTTACTTTTTCTCTACGCTATCCAGTTTATGGTGTAATTATGGGTTAATTGTAATTTCTTATATACATATTACTAATAGCTATTGAATTGTCAATGTATGAGTAGGCCCTGAAGCAGCGACAGTTTGTAAAATGAAACATTATGGATGAATTTCTGGGCACACTTTAGTTTTTTCTGAAAAAGGTACAGAAAGTTTTAACCTTAAGAAATAAATGATTGGTTCAAATATGACTTTTTGACCTCAACAATCAGTCTAGTCTTCTAGAAGTTAAAATGAATAGTGTCTGAGGGGGAGGAAGTTTTTGGAATTAACTCGGCCAAGAAAAGTATCGGCTAGACCAATATCTGAGATATCATATCCAACAATGAACCTGAGTCAGTTAGACTGGAAACCACAGCAGAACACCCACATATTTAGATAGATTCATGCAATGAGAGTGGCCTAAAACCTAAATTATTTTTTCCTAAATTGATGAATGAGAATAATATTGACACCTTACAAAGTGTATGAAGAGATCTAGAGTCCATGAAATGTAGTAGTGAGCCAACTAACCTAAATAAAAAACAATGGGGGGCTCTTGAATTACAAACTAATCAAGATGTTATCATCAGAAGTGCTGATAAGGGAAGCGGGTGGTTGTATTAACTGATGCTTCTTATGTTACTGCTACCTCCAGCAATCTAAAGAAAACATATCTAGAATAAAAGCAGACTTTATTGAAGTGGAAAGAAGTAGGTCAAAAATACCACAAAACTCATTAGCCAGAATGTCTTCTTTTATCCTGTATGTATGGAAGTGAATAAAGATTTTGCTGGGCTTAGTCTTATTAGGGGTTAACCTAAACGGGTCTCTCTGAACCCTCTGGATGTCTGCCATGAGGTCTTGTTCTGAACAGTCAACTTGGGTCCCTGCTTTGATCAACCTAACTACAAATTCCTTTAGGTTATCCCCTCCACCCCATCTGGAATCTTCAGCAAGCGGAGGTTGATCCTTCTTTGAGCATTTTCAAGGGATTCAAGCTTTCCTTTAACACCCATCCCACTTTCCTTTAACAAAGTGATCTCTTTTTTGTTTTCCTCAGTTTGAGATGTTAGACCCTTCACTGCTATTTCAAGTGCTACAGTTCTAGCCGCGAGAGCGTCCAGTTTATTCTCCATTTTCTCACATGCTGACCTAATCTCGGCCTGGTTTGCTTCGGAGATCTCAAATCTACTTCTGACCTCTGTAGTCAGTGTGAGAAGTTGGCCTGGCATATGCTGTCCACTAGTTATAGTGGGCACCTTGCACCAGTCCAAACGACCCTTATTGATGATAGGTTTAAAGACAACCTTTATTGAAAGCTATCCTAGTGGTAGCTATGGAGAGCAGCCTTCAGGCTAAGTCTTGAAGGAGTGTAAAGCAGCTTGGTTTACCAGATTATAACCTCTTGAATGACCAAATGAAAGGAGAACCACACAAGGTATATATATAAAATATATGTATTTATTTCTAAACACTAACTACTAATCTCTTTATGAGATTAGAGTTCAAGATACACAATATCACAGTATTAAAACGACAGTAAATAGCACAATATACACTGGGCCCCAGGGGGGAGCAAACCATATATTTAGAAAGTGGTATAAGAACCACGACTTGACTAGACACAGTGCCTACAGCACGTAGAATCGCTGGGACCCCAAGGAACCACCCACGGTAGTGACACAGGAGACCCACGGGGGACGTGTGCAGTATGAGTACACAGCCGCGAGCGCCGTAGGATTCAAAGCGGAAAGTCGCGGTTGGAATTTTTAAAGATAAAGGACACTTAGGAGAGGACTTTCAGCAAACCCCTTTAGACTTAAGGGGTTCGAGGGCCAACACCCAAGTGAGCACCGGAGTACTCGAGTTACCTCACCCAGGGAAGCCGGGTGCATAGGTGTCAAAGGGTGTCGGGAATCGTCGTCGTTTTCAATGGCGATCTGCTGCAAAGTGCTGCTGCCGTGAAGAAGAAAAGTGTCCGGGTGGATCCAAGCCTGGATCGAAGATGTGAAGAACCTGAAAGCAGAGGGGACAGAGTCTGGGTCACTAGCCAGTGACCAGGAGCGGAGCAATGGAATGCCCACCGATGTCGGGTGCTTCAGGTGCGAAGAGGTGAAGCTTGACTCTGCAGCCACGGGGTCCCGTTGACGTCGACGACCAGGAGCCGGATCCGAGCTGTCCCATGAAGGATGTCGAGTGCTGGGGTGTCGGTGATCGGATTGACCACAACAAGCCTTGGCAACAGCAACCCACGCAGGAAGAGAAAAGATACTTCTGTGCGGACCAGCAAGGTCCTGGAGACTCCCCAAGCGATGGAGAGTCAGGGCACGTCTGGAGCAACCAGGGAAGCCCAATAAAAGTTAGAGTTGCCTTCTTGGGGACCCACAGGTCAACGGACCAGGGATCGCGAAGGGACCTCGAGAGGAATCACAAAATGGCGGCCCACGGAACACTCGTTGAGTGTAGGCCAGCAATCTTCGGTGCAATTACTGCTCGGGGTCAGGGCTACAAGTAACCCAAAGCTCAGCCTCAGGGGTCGCCGGAAAGCTGATGCTTCTGCAAATGGTCGCGGTGTCCAGGGGTTCGGGTTGCACGGTCTCCACGAAGGATACTGGCCTCAGACTTGCTGTGGGCACAGCTCGACCTCAGAGACCTCGGAAAACCCACCTCCTGTGTGGCAATATTCTTCGGAGTCCGCAGGAGCTTCGGAGATGCCAACCGGTCAGTTGCGTTAAAGGTGCCTGCCTTGCAGGGGAGTAACTCCTTTACTCCAAGGGAGATTCTTCAGTCATTCAGCGTAGTGTAGATCGTCGAAGTACTTGGTTTCTGGTAACAGAGTTTAGTCCAGGTGTAATCTAAAGTCCTGTAGTCTGGGGTTCCTACTTTATACCCAAGGAAGGGGTGGGACAAACTCTGGGGACCCACCTATGGGAGGGTCAGAAAAGAGGGGTGGCTACACCCATTTCCTTTGTCCAGTTTTGTGCCAGAGCAGGGGCTGGTAGCCCCTGCAACCGGTTTGAGCTGGACTATGCACAGGGACACCAAATGTGCCCCCAGTGCAGACTTCAAAGCACTCTTGGAGTGCACCCACCCAGCCCCAATACACTAAAGCCTGTCTGGGAGGTGGTCACACCTCCCTGTGACAGGAAACCTATTGCCCAGGCCTCCCCAGCCGGAGATTCGTCCAGCAGCAGGAGGGCAGACTCGTGTCTGTGGCTGCAGCATCCATTTTGTGATGCCAGGGTTCTGTTAAGCTGGTACCGGGTGTACCGGTGATGCCATGTTGCTCCCTCTAGAAGGGAGGAATCATACCTCTCACCTCAGTACTGGGGTGGAGGTATGATTCCAAGGTGTTTGACACCAAACACGACATGTTTCCATGCAGCCATTCTCAAGTTAGCATTTACCGCAAGGTCATAATGCACTTAAGAGTATATTGTCTGGCTGCATCACAAACAACCCCGGAATGAAGATTCCGAAAGCTGCAGTGGGGCTCTGCTCATGCATGAGCACCCTCTCACATGAAACCCAGCACCCTGCCTTCAGGATTGTTAAGGCCTGCCATAGGGGTGACTGATAGGTTTACATGTGCAGTGATACGGAGAGATATAGGGAACCTATATCTCAGTAAGGGGTGCATATACCACCTTCACAGGCTGCAGTAGCAGGCCTGTTGTGTCATTTTAAAAGGCTTCCCAGGGGTGGCACAATACATGCTGCAGCCCCTGGTAGGCCTCTGGGGTACCTATGCCCTGGGTATATAGTATACCATATACTAGGGACTTATAAGGGTACCCCAGAATCCAATCTGGAGTGTACCTAAAGTACATACAATCAATTTAAGGGGAAAGCAGATAGGCTGGGGTCCTGAATAGCAGGATCCCAGCCAAACTAAGTCGAAAACCAGCAAAACACCAGGAAAAAAGTGGGGGCAACCATGCAGTCAGATTCCACCTTCCTACATAACCTCCCCTCCCCCCTCCCCCAAACGAAAGGAGATAAGGCTAACCTTGTCCAGTTGAGCCTTTATTGACTAAGTGGCCATATAAGGAAGAACCTGCACTAGCATGGTTACCCCCTGTCTTATGGTCCACTAAGCAATTCCTAACCCCAAGGGTATTGGATGATCTCCACCATTTGGAATTACTACCTGTGGTGTGTTTTGGCAAAGTAAAAGGCTGGTGGGGTGTCTGAGTAGAGAAGTGAGGCCCTAATAAAGTTGGCCTCAGCTTCCTCAGATCACTGGTCACCATGGAGGCCTTTCTTTCCATGACTGAGTTGTATCTGGCCCTAAGGGTCAACCTCTGGCTGCCTACAGCTGGGGGTTGGGTCCCTTTGGTTGGAACACTGGAGGGACATGGTAGGTTTGGAACCACTTGGTCCCAGGTTTGCCTTTGCCCAACAGAATCCATCTGGGGGAGGTCCCTATCCAATGGTAAGAGGGTTCCCTCAGTGTGGTGAGGAATTTTCACCTTGCTAGGGCTACTAGACTGGGTGCCCCTAATCTGTGGATGAGGGGGTTCCTCTGGACAGGGAGCCCTTAGGGGTCCACTGACCTCCCTGACCTCTGCAGCCCTGGGCTGACAGAGGGAGGGTAGAGAGGGGCAGGTTACCTGCTCCAGACTGGGTACCCCCTTGGAAGGGTCCCCTGCCATCAAGGGTGTTGCCAGGCCAGACCTGACCACCTCTGGGGCAGTTCCTTCACTAGGGGTAGGATCAGTTCCCTGAGGAAGCTTACCCTTACCTATAGTCTGGGGGGAAGAAGACTTTTCTTCAACCCTTCTGCTCTCTTGTGGAGTAGAGTGGGCCACTCTTTCAGGCTCCACTTCTCCAAAATTTCCCTGGGATGGGGCTGAGGCCCTAACAGCCCCACCAACCTTCTCAGAGAGGCCCAACATTTTTAAATGGGCCTGGTATTCAACTTCAGCCCCGGCTGAAACCTCCAGATCATTGCCCAACAGGCAATCTACAGGCAAGTTTGGGGACACTGCCACTCTCTTTGGGCCAGTGACCCCTCCCCAGCTGAGATTGACTATGGCCATGGGATGATCTGTTCTGATACCATCAATGTTGGTCACCTGGTACTTGAACTCAGGTAAAAGCTGTTGAGGGGGACTAGTTTCCCTGTCACCATGGTGACACTAGCCCCTGTGTCCCTGAAGGCCACAGCTTTCTGACCATTTATTAAGGGCTCCTGTCTGTACTTGCCCAAAGTATTGGGACTCATAGTAAAAGTGGCAAATCCCATGCCACCATCACAGACTAAGGAGGCCTGTGAGGAGGACCTTGAAAAGCTGGGGTCCACCTCAGTTCCCCATACCAACCCACCCAACTTTTTGGGGGCAGTACTACCACCTGGGGGATTATTACTTGTAGTACCAGGAGGAGTTGTAGTATTGCTGGGAGGAACATTCTCCTTATTGCCAGCCTTGGAGCAACTGGGGTCATTTTTCCAGTGGCCAGGCTTCTTACAGTTATGGCAATAAGGTTTCTTTTCAGGGGAGGAAGGAGTTTGGGACCCACCCCCAGGAGAGGACTTTTGGGGCCCTGTAGGGGATTTGTCTTTTGATTTATCCCCACCTTTCTCTTGGTTTTTGGAAGAATCTTTCTTCTGGTCACCACCCTGATTCTTTGGCTTTACTCTGGTTCTGACCCATTTGTCTGCCTTCTTTCCCAATTCTTGGGGAGAGGTCAGATCAGAGTCCACCAGGTACTGGTGTAAAAGCTGGTTTTGACAATTATTAAGGATCTGCTCCCTCATAATCAAATTGTACAATCCTAAATAGTCATGCACCTTGCTGCCATGTATCCAACCTTCCAGAGCCTTAGTAGCACAATCTACAAAGTCAACCCAGTCTTGAGTCTGTGCCTTTTGGGTGTCTCTGAACTTTAACCTGTATTGATCAGTGGTTAGGCCAAACCCTTCAATCAGAGCACTCTTCAGGCCTTTGTAATTATCAGCATCCTCTTCTCTTACAGTGAGGAGCTTGTCTCTAACTTTGTCTGCAAAGGAGAGCCACAAGATTGCTGCCCACTGCTCCTGAGGGACCCTCTGTACTTTACAGGCCCTCTCCAGTGCAGTTATCCATTTGTGGATGTCATCCCCACTCTGGTAGGGAGGGACAATCTTGTTCAGGTTCCTATGGGGATGAGTATCTTCTCTACTCCTAGGGACACTGTTGCTGCCACCATGGGGCTCTAGCCCCAACTTCTGAGAAGCTTTCTGAAGCTCCAGGGATTCCCTGTTTAAGGCCAATTGCTCTCTCTTGATTCTGAGCTTAGCTCTCTCAAACTCAAGCAGTTGGCATCTCTTCTCATAAGAGGATGCCCTTTTATGAGAAGCAGAGGACCCTATAGACGTACGAGAATGATTAGATTCCTGAGAAGGAGATCTGTATCTTCTGGGTAGACTATTAACCATTCCAGGTGGGGTAAAGAGAGCCCCACTGGGGTCTCCTTCCTCACCTTCAGGAAGAATTGGATTTTCCAGGGCGGAATCATCTTGATCCCCCTGGCCAGCATCAGAGTCTGGGTCATAGTAGTTTTCACTACCTGGCCTTTCCTCTTCTGCTGCCCCACCCCCTTTGCCAACCTCATCAGACCCTGGGGTCTTTCTGAGGTCATCTTCAAGCAACATCTTTATGAGATGTTGGGCGGTTGGGCTTTTCCCTGTCTTCAATTTCCTAGAGGCACACATAGTCCTCAACTCTTGGTATGAGGCATGGTCATACTTAGTTGGGAGAGACCCACTGGTTTCTGCCCTTGAAGACATGACTAGTGTGGTGTGGTGTATGCACCTACCTACTCTAGTGGGGCCTACTAAACTCTCTTGAGTTGTAGAAAGGGTGCGCTAAGCCCTTGACACACAACTCTAAGTTCAGTAGAACTTACTGTATTCTAAACTTGATTTATATGTACCTATGTACCTATAGTGGTTTTCAGTTAGTCACTCAAAGAGATTATCTGGTAAAGCAATAGCAAGCTTGAATCCCACCGCTGCCACCAATGTGAGAAGTTGGCCTTGCATATGCTGTCCACTAGTTATAGTGGGCACCTTGCACCAGTCCAAACGACCCTTATTGACGATAGGTTTAAAGACAACCCTTATTGAAAGCTATCCTAGTGGTAGCTATGGAGAGCAGCCTTCAGGCTAAGTCTTGAAGGAGTGTAAAGCAGATTGGTTTACCAGATTATAACCTCTTGAATGACCAAATGAAAGGAGAACCACACAAGGTATATATATAAAATATATGGATTCATTTCTAAACACTAACTACTAATCTCTTTATGAGATTAGAGTTCAAGATACACAATATCACAGTATTAAAACGACAGTAAATAGCACAATATACACTGGGCCCCAGGGGGGGACCAAACCATATATTAAGAAAGTGGTATAAGAACCACGACTTGACTAGACACAGTGCCTAGAGTACGTAGAATCGCTGGGACCCCAAGGAACCACCCAAGGTAGTGACACAGGAGACCCACAGGGGACGTCGGCAGTGTGAGAACACAGCCGCGAGCGCCGTAGGGTTCAATGCGGAAAGTCGCGGTTGGAATATTTAAAGATAAATGACACTTAGGAGAGGACTTTCAGCAAACCCCTTTAGACTTAAGGGGTTCGAGGGCCAACACCCACGTGAGCACCGGAGTACTCGAGTTACCTCACCCAGGGAAGCCGGGTGCATAGGTGTCAAAGGGTGTCGGGAATCGTCGTCGTTTTCAATGGCGATCTGCTGCAAAGTGCTGCTGCCGTGAAGAAGAAAAGTGTCCGGGTGGATCCAAGCCTGGATCGAAGATGTGAAGAACCTGAAAGCAGAGGGGACAGAGTCTGGGTCACTAGCCAGTGACCAGGAGCGGAGCAATGGAATGCCCACCGATGTCGGGTGCTTCAGGTGCTAAGAGGTGAAGCTTGACTCTGCAGCCACGGGGTCCCGGAGACGTCGACGACGACCAGGAGCCGGATTCGAGCTGTCCCACGAAGGATGTCGAGTGCTGGGGTGTCGGTGATTGGATTGACCACAACAAGCCTTGGCAACAGCAACCCACGCAGGAAGAGAAAAGATGCTTCTGTGCGGACCAGCAAGGTCCTGGGGACTCCCCAAGCGATGGAGAGTCAGGGCACGTCTGGAGCAAGCAGGGAAGCCCAATAAAAGTTAGAGTTGCCTTCTTGGGGAACCACAGGTCAACGGACCAGGGATCGCGAAGGGACCTCGAGAGGAATCACAAAATGGCGGCCAACGGAACACTCGTTGAGTGTAGGCCAGCAATCTTCGGTGCAATTACTGCTCGGGGTCAGGGCTACAAGTAACCCAAAGCTCAGCCTCAGGGGTCGCCGGAAAGCTGATGCTTCTGCAAATGGTCGCGGTGTCCAGGGGTTCGGGTTGCACGGTCTCCACGAGGGATACGGGCCTCAGACTTGCTGTGGGCACAGATCGACCTCAGAAAACCCACCTCCTGTGTGGCAATATTCTTCGGAGTCCGCAGGAGCTTCGGAGATGCCAACCGGTCAGTTGCGATAAAGGTGCCTGCCTTGCAGGGGAGTAACTTCTTTACTCCAAGGGAGATTCTTCAGTCATCCAGCGTATTGTAGATCGTCGAAGTACTTGGTTTCTGGTAACAGAGTTTAGTCCAGGTGTAATCTAAAGTCCTGTAGTCAGGGGTTCCTACTTTATACCCAAGGAAGGGGTGGGACAAACTCTGGGGACCCACCTATGGGAGGGTCAGGAAAGAGCGGTGGCTACACCCATTTCCTTTGTCCAGTTTCGCGCCAGAGCAGGGGCTGGTAGCCCCTGCAACCGGTTTGAGCTGGACTATGCACAGGGACACCAAATGTGCCCCCAGTGCAGACTTCAAAGCACTCTTGGAGTGCACCCACCCAGCCCCAATACACTAAAGCCTGTCTGGGAGGTGGTCACACCTCCCTGTGACAGGAAACCTATTGTCCAGGCCTCCCCTGCTGGAGTTTCGTCCAGCAGCAGGAGGGCAGACTCGTGTCTGTGGCTGCAGCATCCATTTTGTGATGCCAGGGTTCTGTTAAGCTGGTACCGGGTGTACCGGTGATGCCATGTTGCTCCCTCTAGAAGGGAGGAATCATACCTCCCACCTCAGTACTGGGGTGGAGGTATGATTCCAAGGTGTTTGACACCAAACACGACATGTTTCCATGCAGCCATTCTCAAGTTAGCATTTACCGCAAGGTCATAATGCACTTAAGAGTATATGGTCAGGCTGCATCACAAACAACCCTGGAATGAAGATTCCGAAAGCTGCAGAGGGGCTCTGCTCATGCATGAGCACCCTCTCACATGAAACCCAGCACCCTGCCTTCAGGATTGTTAAGGCCTGCCATAGGGGTGACTGATAGGTTTACATGTGCAGTGATATGGAGAGATATAGGGAACCTATATCTCAGTAAGGGGTGCATATACCACCTTACACAGGCTGCAGTAGCAGGCCTGTTGTGTCATTTTAAAAGGCTTCCCAGGGGTGGCACAATACATGCTGCAGCCCCTGGTAGGCCTCTGGGGTACCTATGCCCTGGGTATATAGTATACCATATACTAGGGACTTATAAGGGTACCCCAGAATCCAATCTGGAGTGTACCTAAAGTACATACAATTAATTTAAGGGGAAAGCAGATAGGCTGGGGTCCTGAATAGCAGGATCCCAGCCAAACTAAGTCGAAAACCAGCAAAACACCAGGAAAAAAGTGGGGGCAACCATCCAGTCAGATTCCACCTTCCTACAGTCAGTAACTGAATCAGGTCCGAAACTGACTGTGGTGCTGTCTGACTAGAAGGTCAGCCTTCAAGTCTGATACTACTATCTGGCTCTGGCCGTTATCCCCTGAGTGCGGAGCCTTTTGCAGCTCAACCTGCATGAGTGTAACCGTATCCTCACCCAGGACACTCACTAATCGATTTCCCCGGACAATATCGTCCACTAACTGAGGGTCATCAGCCAGCACTTGGAACCTATTAGGGCTGGTTATCGTCTCCATCTTGCTTCCTGAGGAACACGCCGTATTATTTGGCATAGAGGTGCCTGGGTGTTTCAATGTCAGTGTTTTTGGCATTACTTTAAAAAAGGTTCTCAGTGAAGGGGTAACTCTCACTTTATGCTGTTGAGGAGGCACCCTTACCTTCCTTGATTTTCCCTTCTTGAGGCTGCCCCCCTCTTCAGTCCCTATCTCAGTATGGCCCAACCGGGTGCTGACAGTTTCGACTGCTTTTACGGTGTCTTGCGTAGTTTTATTATCAGTTAATAAAGGCCCTGTGATCGGTCCTGCCACTGCACTCCTTAAAGAGTATCTTCCTTTCTGTGTGGTGTGTGCTACTGTCTCCCCCTTTACACCCTCAATTGGTAAAGCTTCCACTCTATTGATTTGCTCCCAGGGGATTTAATTTTTCCCCTTTGAGATAGTCTTAAAATGTTTTGTACGGGTAGCACCCCCCTTACTTTCCCTCTTGCTCCCCTGCAGCACACTCTCCCCCCTACCTGCATCCACCGGGGTGCTTTCTGAGTCCTTCAGGGCTCCTTCTAACTCACTTGCACCTAGCGCGCTGGTGCTGCCCCTGCCTCCACCGCCCTGGACGGGAAACCGTGCGACCGCTCTCTGCCTCCTGCCAAGTTCCAGTGCTGCACGGGACCACCACGGATCTCGAGGGTCCCTTCCAAGCTGTTCCGCAGCCGCCACTGTCGCCTCTAACTCCGTTGCCGTGATCAAAAACGGCATGAGGCGCAGAGGCGAATCCTCTTCTACCCGCGTCGTTGCAGTAACTGGTAAGCAGATTTACATTTGGTAGGGGAAACAATCCCCGTTTAATCGTTTATCCTATACCGCTTATTGCCGCCTCTTGAATGGGTGAAAAAGCTGCCAAAAATGCTCCCGACTCCCGGAGCCTCCACGACCTGCCGCTAGCCGGCAGCCATGTTCCCTATTCCCTGAAATCGTTAACGGTAGATGGAATTAGCTTTGAAATAAGATCAGATGTGTCATCCATCACCGCAAACAAGCAATGGGAGCTGGGGAAATTACTTGATCCTTTTGAGAAGTTAGGTGCCACCGCACAGTTAAAATTCCCCGCAACTTTACGGGTAATGCATAATAATAAAATGCACACTTTTTGGCAGGTGGAGGATGCAGAGAATTTCTTACAGTCTATCTCAGAGGGAGGACAAGCTAGAGGAACTGGAAAATAGAACCCCCCCCGTGTTCAACCTGTCATTAATATCTTCAGGTTAAGTAAATAATGCTAATGGGTAAAAAGCGGTGAAGAGCGGCAAATAGTGATAAGGTCTACTGTATCCTTCCGACTCCAGGAGGGGCCCCCATAGGCCTAGGTAGAGGCCATGGAGGAAGGGAAAGGAGGGTTCTCCAGGGTGGATGTCACGAAAGGGATTGGGTGGGGTGAGGGTAAGGGTCACTGGGTGGCGAGCAGTGGGAAGAAAAAAAAAATGTGTCCTGTTCGCCTTAGTATAGTTTCTGGCGCCCCGTGGGCAGGAAAAACTCAGCCCAATCGATGAGTGAAAAAAGTGCCCAGTTGAAGGTTCTCTCTTGGAACGTGAATGGGTTAAGAGTCAAATATAGGAGGGAGAAGATTTTACAATACTTGAAAGACACGCCGGCACAGATTTTAATACTGCAGGAAACACATCTAATGGACATAGAAATGAGAAGTCTTTTTAAGTCTAGGCACTGGGTTCCGAATCTTATCTGTACTGCCCAACAACTAACTATTAAAGGAGTGTCAATTCTGATTAAAAGGTGCCCATACATCACCGTAGAAGACAGTAAAGTAGAGAGGACAGGCAGATGGGTCATAGTGAAAATTAGGTTCTTTCATTATAAATTCACATCGGTTGGGTACTATGGACCTAACATAGATGATACCAGCTCTTTTTCAGGATTGCTCAGGGAGTTATTAAGCTTCCCCAATCCTATAATCTTAGTAGGAGAGTTTAATGTAGTGCCGGATCCAGAATTGGACCGTTCATCTAATAGCAGAGCAATTTTGAATAGTAAGATGCGATCCCTGTTAAAGTCCTCTATGAAACAGGTAGGCTGGATGGATATCTGGAGAGATAAAATGGGCACTAAAAGGGGGTCACCTTCTATAACAAAAAGTATGGCCATCAATCAAGATTAGATTTCTTTTTAATAGATCAAGATCTGAAAAGATGGGTGAAAGAGGTAAAACACTTAGGTGCACATTTATCAGATCACTCTGCAATAACCTTAGTCTTGAATCTGCCAGCTAAATTACCACAGAGGAGGTGGACATTGGATCGTGTCATATTATTGGAGGAATCTGTGATTGAGAAGTTGAGTGCCGAGACTCAGGAGTTCTTTGTGACTAATCTTGATAGCGCCCCATTGGGTGGTAGTATAGGACACCTACAAAGCCTTTCTAAGGGGGTATATAACATACTTACAGATATCCAGACAGAAGATACATAGAGATGAAGTAGGGGAAATAGAGCAGAATATCCAGCTGTTGGAACAACAGCTATTAGCTTCAGGGGTTGAACAGGAAGAAAGACGTATACAAGCATCTCTCCAGACTCTTAGATTAGAACTAGCCGGGGTGATCGAAGACAGATTAAGGAAAAGGTGGCAAGTGAGCAAACTTGCGCACTTTGAATACGGGGAAGGGTGTGGGAAACTCCTAGCCTGGAAAACTAAAAATGATCAGGCAAAAGGGTTCATAAAAGAACTTAGAAATGAGGTATCAGGCAACAACTTTACAACCAGCGAAGAAATAGAAAAGGCTTTCCATAATCACTTCAAAAAGGTATATTAGGAGCAATTACGAGTAACGGGAGAGGATATCGAGGCCTGGTTGGGTCAGGATGTTCCGGGTAAAATCGAGGATAGAGAGGTTGGTAACCTTAATAGTCCCATTATAGGGAGTGAAATTAGGAAGGCCATAATGGCTGGAAGTCCAAGAAAGTGGCAGGCCCAGATGGGATAACGGCTGACTTTTATAAGTGCTTGAGCGAGGTTCTCACCCCTATAATGGAGAAGCTATTTTCACACCTCTTCGAGGACGGTAGGGACATGCCAGCATCCTGGAATGAAGTCACAGTCATGCTGATTTTAAAGCCAGCAAAGCCACCCAATTCTTGTGACTCATATAGGCCTATCTCTTTGCTTAATTGCGATTACACAATCTTCGCTAAGATCTTGGCAGAGAGGTTAAATGGGGTGGTGGGGGACGTTCTGCAAGAGGATCAAAAAGGCTTTGTTCGAGAGAGAAGGATTCAGGACCTGACCTACAATCTAATTGGAGCAATAGATTTAGCTACACTTCACAAAACTCCCCTGGCCATTATCACCTTAGATGCCACCAAAGCGTTTGATAGGGTAAACTGGCCCTATCTGCAAAAAATATTAAGGCTGTGCAATTTAGGAGAAAACGTCTGTAGGACCGTGAGCCTGATATATCTAACGCCTACAGCAAGGGATTTGGTGAACGGAAATCTATCTGCCCCTTTCGAAATCCAGAGGGGAACTAGACAGGGGTGTCCTTTATCTCCCTTACTTTTTAATATATATATAGAGCCCCTGGCCGTAAAAATCAGGCAGGAGGACAGAATCCCCCCTTTTAAATATAGCAGTTGGGAGAAGAAGGTGGCCTTGTACGCCAATGATCTAATGGTGTATACCTCAGATCTGTCCTCTACGGTTCCAATATTGTATAACCTGGCTTCCCAATTTGGTCGTATTTCAGGCTATGAAGTAAACACAACAAAAACGGAGTCTATGGCCTGGAATATGACCACACAACAAGGGAGCATCAAAACGGAGATAAGATATCTGGGTATCATGGTCTCACAGAATATCGAGAGAATTCCAGAAATTATTTTTTAAAAGTCAGCAAGGAGATTAGCAAGTCATTAGCAAGCTGGGCTCATTTACCATTGACCATAATTGGAAGGGTAAATCTGATAAAAATGATGATCTTCCACAAACTTATCTTTATATTCCAGAACATCCTGTTGGTGTTCAGGGAAATCTGGCTTAAGAAACTGCAGTCCAAGATAAGTAGTTTTATCTGGGCCTCCAAGGGTATATGTATCTCATGGAAAAAACTCTGTAGGAAGAAAATTAAGGGAGGACTGTGCCTGCCAGATTTAATCTATTATGCATGGGTTTTCCTAATGAGGAATGGGAAAACGCTGTTGTACTAACCTGATGGTTCAGACATCAGAAGAATGCTGAAGGTGATGCTTTTAGATGTGAAGGGAAGGGAGCAAGGTTTTATCTATAAATTTGGAGATCCCAGATACTTTAAAAAGGTGCGTCTAAAGATCTTGCGCGGGTTAGCCACCACGTGGTATAAAATCAGAAAGGAGCTAAAAATCAACTATTATAGTGCGTTAGCTCCGATTTGGGATGCTCCCGGTTCTCCGGAATGGACTAAGAATTCTCTGGCGGCACCTCTGAGGAAAGCCGGAATATTGTGTTGGAAGCAGCTAGTCGAAGATGGTACTCTACTCCCTTTGGAAAATCTGTTGGACATAACAGATAATGAGTTATCTAGATTTAAATATCTGCAATTGAGAAGTTGGCACCAAGCAGTCGGACCAGGTGTTGGCACCCCGAACGAGTTGGAATCTGCGTTAACAAGGAAAGTGACAAGAAAGAAAGAGGTGGCAAAATTATACTGGCTCCTGATCGATCTTTAAGAGGTGGATTTTAAACTGCCGACGGAGCTGTGGGAAAAGAGCTTGCCTGGGATCCAGCTAGAAGAATTATGGCAAGTATCTTGTGACATCTTGTATTCCACAGAGCAGGCTGCAAATTTAAAGAGAAACCACATTTTTTGTCTCCATAGGGTTTATTGGACACCCTTAAGGCTTTCTAAATTTGAGAAGGGTGCCACTCCGAAATGCCTCAAGTGCTCCCAAGAAAAGGTAGATGATACCCACATGTTCCTGTATTGTCCAACATTGCAACATTTCTGGGCTGATGTAAGTAATAGTATCTCTACAATACTCGAACGGCAACTTCAGGTAAGCCCAGAGTTGGTCTTTTTGGGGTTCCTGCATATCATGAATCTTTATCTGTTGATAATAATAAATTGATGTTCTTTTTAATTTTACTGGCCCGGAGGGAAATCTGTAAAAACTGGATAAAAAATGTCCCCCTGACTGTAAGAGATTGGATCAACACTGTGAAATATATAATTAAGTTGGATAGGTCATCACCGAAAAAGGAGAGAGATTTTTGGCTACCATGTGTGAGCTGGCTGGAATCTGAGGTAAACACGGTCCTATGATTATGCCTCTACACTGAGATACTTCACCACTCCGGTTACCCTCTGGATGGCTCGGAGAGAGAGCCGCAATCAACCATATAAGGAGAGGTTCTGTGTAAAGTGCAATACCTTTGGAACAGAGTTCTCTGGTTGGCACCGATTAAGTAGGGGGGCCCCAGAGAATCCCTAACTATCTCTGTTTTTTTATCTAAGGCAAATGAGGACTAAAAAAATAAAAAAATAAAAATACCACAAAACTCTTAGCAATTTGCTAGGTAGACCAAGTGTTTCTGGGAAAGGCTCGCTCACAAAGACTATCTGAATTTGTAGACTTCTTTATTGCCCCTCTGGTTAAAACACTACCATTGTACATCTCTGACATCACAGATTTTCTGAAATCAACTGACAACATACCATGGGAAGAAGGCGTACTACTTCTTTCAATGGGCGTTAAGTCCTTATATACCTGCATTGAACATAAAGATGGATTGCATATTATGAGACAATACTTAAATTCTAGACGAGAGAACCTATTGTTACAAACAAATGTACTGATGATATTTGCCACATTTGTCCTGAATAGCATCTTTTCTATTTATACTATGAGGCAAATCTATACCATCGGTGCAATGGCTTCTTTTTTTGCTCTCTCCTATGCCTTACTCTTTATGGGGTAGTACGAGAGGCAGAGTAACTCAGAGTGATTTATTGAGGTATGAAGATAATGTCTTGCTCTGGTTATGCTTTATTGACAACATGATTTGTTGAACAATAAGCCATATAAAATCAAATTGTCACTGGATTTTAGTGATCAGTCAATTCATTTTCTTGCTTGTGAAATATATATATGAGAACACAATTCTTAGTAAACTATATAGAAATGCAACCTCTGTAAACAATGTATTAAATGAAAGTTCGGCTTATCTGAAACTCCGAAACGACAATATTCCCTACAGAATTGAAGACTCGTACATTGTGCATATCAGATTTTGATTACATGAAGGATGCAACTTTAATCAAAAATCAATTTTTTGAGAGTATCATTCCAAAGTAAATGACAAAGCACTTCATCAAACTTCATAAATCAATAGAAATCATCTACCGTAAGAAAAGAAAAAGTCCAAGATAGACAACCAAGGTGATCAGATTGCTAGATTTTTCAAAGGATATAATATGGAGAGTTTGAGTATCTATAGAATTTTTTCTAAACATTGGCATTTCTTCCAACTTGATAACGAAGTATCCCAAAACAAATCAGGCAAACTAGTTATTACCTTTAGGAGAGGAACCACCCTTAACGCCTGTTTATGTCTCAGTGACTCAATCAGATATTTGCAGTAGAACTAGTCAAAGAACCATTATCAATATCCCTGGTTTTTCTAGATGTGAAGAGTACATTTATTGTCCCTTTACCAACAAGTAATTTGAATTGCGATTCTCAAAAGAAAAAATGATATCCTATCAAAGATTTTCTAAATTGCAATACGAAATTCTGCATTTAAATGATTACCTGTGCATGCTCTAACATCTACGTAGGATCAACTCTCATACTGGTTAAGGAAAGGTGGAACGTACACCTTAGAGCCTTTAAAAAATGTGATACCACTTGTCTCCTGTCCCCGCTCATTAAAAACTATGAATGTATTTCCAAATCCATGAAATCAAGTTTGTGGTCATTGAAAAGATATTTCTTCTAATGGTTGTGTAATTAACGTTTGTTGTGAAAATACAGTTTAGCAGTATGAATTCTAGAATGCTATTGTGTTTTCTTTTGCCAAGAGCTATAGTTGATTTAGTGGATTTACATAAAACATTAACACTTTTTCATATCACCTTTATGAATGATATTATACTTACATTGTATAGCTAGTGGAACACTATCTAAATTGCTTTTAGTTTATGATGATGCCACTACTCAATCGCAATATTGAAGGTTCATGTCCTGCTTCCTCATTATTGTAATAAGTCTTTCATTAAACTTATTTTCAGTTGTAACATATTTTCACACCACGGTTTTCATTTTGTAAACATTTAGGGTTTAACTGTATTTTATTTTGTAGCCAATACACATATAATTGCCTACAACTATCCGTCTGGCAAGGAGCGCTGATATAGATAATTAGGTAATGAAACCTAATCCCCCACCTCCCTTCTGTGGTTATTTGTACATCTCTGAATTTGTGGGTCCCCATACCAGCATGTGGTTCAGAGGGCTTTTTGCAAAATGCCTACTTTCTTACACACTGGCTTACATTTGAAAAGCACAAATGCAAAGAATTCCAATAGGTTATAACAAATGTTCTTCTATTCTGTGTTCTCACACGTCTCCTGATAAAAAATGTACCACAATTGTGTGGCTGGGCCTAGCACCACCATCCACCCCAGAAACGCGACCTGGAGGCATCGTATTTAACACAGAAAAATCCATGCTTTCTTTTTACAGTGTGGGTAGCTGCAGATTTTGGGCTAGCTCAGCCGCACCAATGAAAACCTTCCATTCCCAGGTATTTCTGATAACTATATACCTGAAGGTGTTCAGAGTGGTGTGACTTCTGTGGTTCTAACAAGGTGTTTTTACCAGAAGACTCTGCAAACTTCAAACGTTTTGCTAAAACACATTTTCCATACATTTCCACATATTTCCTACAATTCAGCCCCAAGTCTCTCGCTAAAAATGGTACCTCACTTGTGTGGGTGGGCTAGTGCCCACGACAAGAAAGGGCATGGACACATCAACGTTTTCCACTGAAAACAAACCCATTTTTTTGCAACTTTGATAGCTGTGGTTTTTGTGCCCTAGCTCAGCCAGCACCTAGGAAACCCTACCAAACCTGCACATTTCTGAAAACTAAACACCTGAAGAATCTGGGGTGGCCTGACCTGCGTGGCTCTCACCAGGTTATTTTATCCAGATACCCTTGCAAACCTCAAACACACATTTTTCTTACATTTCTGTGATGGACAGTTCGGAATATATGGGGATCCACAAATCTCCTACCACCCAAACTTCCTACACGTTTCCTGATAACAGTACCCCACATGTGTGGGTGGGCCAAGAGACCACAACAGAGAAGGTCTTAAAGGGCAACATAAAGAGTTCAGCGATAGGGTAACTGCTGAATTTGGGGCCGTGCTCAGCGGCCACCCATAGAACCTACCAACCTACCAACAGCAGACATTTTTGAAAACTAGACATCCAGGAGATTCCAGGGTGGCATGCCTTGCGTGGATCCCACAGTGCTTTCTTATCCACATTGCCCTGCAAACCTGAAACTTTGCCTAAAATCATTATTTTGCTTGAATTTCTGTGACGTAAACTTACGGAATCTATAAGGATTCACATAATTCCTGCCACCCAGCGTTCCCCACTTGTCCCAATAAAAACGCTACCACACTTGTGCAGCTGGGCCTAGTGCCCACGACAGAAACAGATCAAAGCAGTGTCAATAGAAGCCCCACCGAGGGAACTCCCATTGAGCCTGGATTGATCCGTTCCTGTTGCGGGCCCACAGTGTGTCTGTCAGCCATTGGCTGACGCTGGGGCAGCTCAAACAGGACAGTCATAGGATCGCACCAGAGGGATTCACTTTTTTTTTTGTTTTCAGCTCAGGCTTCTGGGGAAGAGCTTCCCCAGCAGCCCGAGGCTGTTTTTTTTTAGGTGGCAGCCTTGCTAAAGACATCTTGGGGACTTTCAAAAAGTTGCCCTAAGAATGCATTTCACTCATTGATACCCATTGGCTTTGTGGTTTGTAACTCACACTTCCTGGCTTTCTATTTGCTGGCTCTATTTGCTTTCGGCTCTCCAGGTTTAGTTAGTCCCTCCCGTAGCCTAAACCGTGCTTACTGTATTCTTCCACTAACTCGCTTTCTGTAAACAGGCCTTTAAATCTTGTTCTTATCTTGTCACATTTGCTGTGCATTCAAAGACAGAGGTCAAATGTCAGGCTCTCTGTTCCAGGGAGCCTGATGTTTATTTTTCTATCTCTAACTTCAAAGTGAGAGAATTTATGTGACAATCCTGCTGAGTACCCATGTAAGATGGGAAGGGAAATTTTTTTTTTCTAGCACACAACCAAAAAAAGTTAACCGTGCTGATGTTTCAGAATATAGTGGAATTAGTACAATTGAAGCACATTTTGCTAGTAATTCTGAAGTATGGTGAATACGATCAAAACACATCAATACACTAGATGATGACATTTCCACACATTATCTTTTATGTGTAGTAAAACCGTATTTCGGTGCAAATGTAATGGCCATTTAAATTGAAATGTGTTTCTGTAATTGCAGTGCACTACCACACCATGCATACTCCACACTACGTCACTCTACTCAATCTCACTCAGTCAACCCTACCTCACCCCAATCTCCCCCACTCCAACCCCAATCGATTGAACTCCACTCAAATCTACAGCACTCTGCTCCTATCTACCCCAGTCTACCCCACTCCACTCTAAACTACCACACTCCAATCTACTCCAATCCACCCCACTCCAATGTACCTCAATCCAATCTACCCAAATCCACTCCAATCTAACCCCCTTCGACTCTACCCTACTACCTCACAATCTATCCCACTCCAATCTACCACAATCTACCCCACTCCACTCCAATCTAACCCACTCCATCCCAATCTACCCCACCTCACTCTATCCTGCTCCAATCTACTCCTCCCCAATCTACCCCTATCTACGCCACTCCTCTCCAGTCTACCCCACTCCAATCATCTCTCTTCAATCTACCCCACTCCATTCCAATTTACCCTACTCTAATCCACCCAATCTACCCCACTGTAAACCCACCATCATCTACCCCACTCCACTCCAGTCTATCCTACTCCACTCTTCCCCAATCTATCTCCCTTCACTCCACTCCAATCTATCCAGCTTCTTTTCCAAGCTACCCCTCTCAACTCTACCCCAATCTACCACACTTAACTACATGCCACTCAAATCTGCCCCACTCCAGTCCATTCTAAGCCACTCCACCCCAGTCCAATCTACCCTACCCCACTCCACCCCAAACAACCCAACTCCAACCTACCTCATCCAATCCGCCCACACTCAAATCTACCCTGCTCCTATTTATCTCACTCCAATCTACCCCACTCCACGCCAATCTACCCAACCATAATCCACCCAATCTATCCAACTCCAATCCACCCCATTCTACCCCACTCCACCCTAATCTACCCCATTTCACTCCAATCTACTCCTCTCCACTTCATTCTAACGCCAAGAACTTGCTCCACCTTTTAGTCCATTCGCAGATTACACTGGCTCCCGGTGGAGAAACGCATCCAGTTTAAAACTCTTTGCATCTCGCACAGAATCATGAACGCTCAATCTCCTGATATTCTAGCCAATCTCCGTGTACCTCATATACCCACCCGCCAGTTACCGTTCTATGGGTCAGTACCTGGCGGTAGTTCCCCGTTTCAAAAGAGCACGGGCTGGAGGGCGCTCCTTCCGCGCTATCGCCCCTAAACTGTGGAACTCCCTACCTGTGAGCATCAGAAGCATTCATAGCCATGTTTCTTTCCGCAAAGCCATAAAAACTTACCTTTTCTCCAGATAATCTGTCTGTATATGTCTCTCTTCTGGTCTGCCTTTAACAGTTGCTCTAGCGCAGGGATGCCCCTTTGCTGGGGCAGCTGTGCGCTTTATAAAACTCATAACATAACATAACTCCACTCCAATCTACTCCTCTCCACTCCAATCTACCCACTCCACTCTAATCTACCCCAATCCCCTGCAATCCACTCTTCTCCAATCTACCCCACTCTGCTCCAATGTACCCCAATTTATCTCACTCCACTCTACCCTGATATACCCCATTCCACCCCAATCTACTCCAATTCAATCTACTCCCACTCAACGCTTCAATCTACCCCTCTACTCCACACTATCCCAATCTGCCCCACTCCAATCTACCTCACTCCTCTAGTCTATCCCACTCCACTCTACCACACTCCAGTCGACCCAAATCTAACCCACTGCACTTCCCTCCAATCTACCCCACTCCACTCAAATCTACCACACTCCACTTCAATCTAACCCACTCCATCCCACTCTAATCAACCTCACCCCAATCTACTCTACCCCATTCTACCCCACGTCACCCCCACTGCAATCAACCCCGCACTACTCTACCCCACCCCACTCCAATCATCCCTCTTCAATCTACCCTACTCTAATCCACCTAATCTACCCAATTCCACCCTAATCTACCCCACTACACTACACTCTTCCCCAATCTATCTCACTCCACTCCAATCTATCCAACTCCACTCCAATTTATCCCACTCCACCCTTATCTACACACTCCATTCTACTCTACCCCTACTACCCCACTCCATACTACCACATGCCACTCAAATCTACCCCACTCCAGTCCAATCTAACTCACTTCAGCCAAATCCACCACACTCCACCCTACTCCTGCCTACCATATCCCACTTCACCCCAAAGTACCCTACTCTAATCTACCCCATCCAATCAGCCCCAATACAATCTACCCCACTCCAGTCTACTTCCCTCCACTCCAATCAACCAAACCCTACCCCACTCCAGTCTACCCCATCCCATCCCAATCACCCAACCTCACTCTATATAACTCCACTTCAACCTACTCCACTCCAATCCACCCATTCCACCCTACAGCAATCTACCCCACTCCTATCTATCTCACTCCAATCTACCCACTTCTCCCTAATCTACCCCACTCCAATCCACCCATTCCATTCCACTCCAATCTACTCCACTCTAATATACCCCACTCCACACCAATCCACCCCAATCCACTGCGCCCCACTCTTCCCAATCTACCCCACTCTGCTCCAAACTACCCCATTATATCCCAGTCCAATCTACCCCATTCCACCCCACCCCAATCTACCCCACTCCAATCTATGATGCTAATCTACCCAACTCCCGTACTTCAATCTACCCCAATCCCCCCACTCCACACCCACTTCACTCTACGCCAATCTACCCCACTCCACTCTACTCCCAAGCTACCCCATTCACTGTACCCCAGTCTACCCTACTCCAATCTAACCTACCCCACCCCACTCCACACCACAAACTTTTAGCCATGCTGGACAGCAGCCACACTAGTGTACAACATGGCTAAAACACAATCACATAGGCTAGACCTATTGGCTTTGCCAATGCTTGTTTTTTGTGTGGTTCCGGTAATAATGATCAGCGGGCAGGGCATGCTTACGTCATTACTACAAAAGTGAAAATAAAATGAGCCGATCGGTGCTCGGGGGCATGTCTCAGCTCCTAATCCCGGCCCCCTGATATACCTATGTAAAGAAACTGTTGTCCAGAGATTTTGATTTTTGATTTGTGTTTTTGGATCATTAGAGAAGTAATTTAGCTTGGGTAGACATTGCTGATCGGAGCCAAATTTTTCTGGACAACATTTTTAAAAATGGCAGATGTGTTGCAGTGATGATGTAATACTTCAGGAACCATGAGATCTATATACTTCATTTTGGTGTCGAAACCGGTTTTGGGGGATACGTTGTCTTATAGAGACAGAACATAACTCCTCAGAGCAACCCTTCTTCCATTTTTCAAAATGGCGGCTATAATAGAAGAGACATATATAGAAAAGAAACAAATAATAATGTTTTTTAATCCTCTTAGGTATACATCAAGCAATGTTTATGATCTGAATATGAAAAAAAATGTTTAGCACTCCTGTTTTAGACACATTTTCATAGTTCACTTTATTTGTTTCGGCAATCGCTCGTGGTACATTTGCAGAATGTTGAACATTTGAGAAGAGCATATCAACAGGGACATCTTTTTGTAGCACAGGTTTTACAAGTACATGTAAGTGTAGGTTCAGTGGGTAGAGGCTTTATAAATTTTGTAGGTTTTACCACCCCATCAATGTCTTCCCAACCAAAGTCACGCGGATCTTTCTTTACATATGCACGATCCAAACATTTACACATCTTCTGATCAAGTAGAACGCTCTTTTAGTGTGTCCACGTACAGAATATGACGTCGGTGGAAAGTCACTTAGCAGGACTGATCTTTTGAACTCATTATAGAGAAGATCGTCAAATGCGTTACAGTCAGAACTCGTTTTCTACACATGCACAAGGTATTTTTCTACGTCTTTAAAGACACATTATTCTTCTATCTCAGAAAATCCTTTTAGAAACTTCACAGGTTCAGCAGTTAAAGCTCCAAGCTTTGTTCCAATTTTGCTCAGTGTTATTACCCATAAGAATATGTGTCTTGATAGGAACACTGGGCGTCTCTGAGTCAAGTTTCTTGAGCAAAATATGAAGCTGAATTAAGAGTCTTTTCTTGCCTGTTCCATAACGTATCCATAACTCTGACAATCCTTGACTTATGAACATTGCAACAAATCTAAGTAGCACAATAATATCTGTGCCATTTGACAGTACAATGACTCGATTGGAACCATTTCAAACAGCCCACTCAACATGTGGCACAGCACAAAGGTCAGCTTCCTCCAATTTGCTGTTAAGTTCTTGAACAATATGGCCCATACCTTTTGGATACATCTCTGCAGGCATCAACTGCTCATTGACAATCATTCCACTAGTAATAATTGGAAATTCAGTGTTTACTGAAGCATCAGCAATGTTTGGTGAGTTAACATCTCCAAGTTCATCTTGTTCAATGTTGATGACCAGACTGTATCAAGTTGCACAGGTATAGGTGTCAAATTTTTGATTCAGGCAAGGTAAATTGCTCCACTTGTAGACATTCGTATGATTCTCTCACATTCTTTGACAGATAGTTCAAGATAACTGTCAAAGACAATGTGCAGTTCTTGCAAGGTGCACACTCACTTTGATATCTGTAGGATAGTCTGAACAACCTCTCCGAAGTTTTTCAAGGATGAAATCTTGACCATTCGCAATTGTGACATAGTCCACAACAACAGCAGGTTTCAATGAGGACACCTTTTCGAAATGAAATTGTTCTGGTGAAAGTTTTTTTTCGAGCTCTTGTACGAGTTTGTGCTTCACTGGTTTGGTTGCAGCATCTCCATCAAACAATGCGTTTGTTGGAAGAAGATCATGCGACAGAATGTCCTTGATAAATTCACCTCTTTCTTTTCATTCATCCATCTCTCTATGTGCGAAAGTTGTTTTTTGTAACCTGTTTTGTAGTGGCTGGTTGGGTGAAAATCTTACTATGGCAATTAAAGCGTGGAAGTTTAGCTGTAGTGATTATGTCAAATAGCTTTTTCTCTTTCAATACAAATCTCTTCTGCTTCAGTTCTGAGTATAGTTTCGATCCATGTTCCAGGACATCTAGTAGATGTGTCTTTATATCGTTATCCACATATTGTTTGGTCACGAAGTTGTGTAGTCGCACAAGCTCAGTAATTTCAAAGGGGTTTGCTTGCTGCTGCATCAAATGTAGAAGGCTGTCAACATATTTATTAAAACGTTTCCCTCTCTCTTCCCACAAGTTCACCATGAGAAACAGTTTCACAATGGTTTATTAATTTTGAATTTGTCATCGCTCTGAAAACATTGCAAAAAGAAAGGACTATATGGTAAATTAGCTGCCACTGAGCAACATATTCACTTTTACGTGTCTGACCAACAATTCCCTTGGAGCTTTTCTTTGATCTCTGGATCATCTGTTCCAGTTCCATATCTGGAGCCACAGCATTGAACCTTCCCTCTCTCTCTTTCACCACAAAATGTCTTTGGATTAATATTTTGTAGAGGTATGGTTTTTCCACCACTAGCTTCTTCTTTCTTTCCAAATACCAGGGCCCATATCTCAGGTAGTTTATTAATTAATCAGTGACTCCACCGTCTTCACATGCAGCTCCCAAACACCTTCCTGATCAGCATGTACCAAGTTTTTCACTAGCGCTATCATGTGTGAAACATTTCCTCAGTACTTGCAAAGTTCATAATTTTCTTCACATTCTTTGACAAACTTTACAAACTTGGGGGCGGATTATGATGGCGGACAGACCTCAGTCCGTCCGCCATTGTATCAGGGAATGGGACCGCCCGCCTACAAGGTGGCGGTCCCACATTAGCATTACAATGCGAACACCACCACGGCGGTCCCAATGCCTATGTTTTACATTGCGGCGGGTGCTGCTGGCTGCAGCACCCGCCGCAATGTAAAAGGGGAGATTTTACTTATCCCTGCACTACGTGGCAGGCACAATGCAGTGCCTGCCACATGGTGCAGGGATATGTAGGGGGCACCATGGGTGCCCCCCAGGTCCCATGTCTGGGGGTCAGGGAGGAAGGGGGGCCCGCTACAGGCCCCCCAAGTCCCTTTCCTGCCAGCCTTTTCATGGCGGGTTAACCGCCATGAAAAGGCCGGTCGAAAGTGACATTGTAATACCTATGGCGGTGCCTGGCAGGCACCGCCACCACTGCAGGCAATACAATTCCCCCCGATGCACCAGCGGGCTCAAGGAGCCCGTCGGATGCGTGGCAGTCGGACTTTCCGTCCGCCAGCTCCCCCGCCCGCCATTGTAATATGGCTGGCAGAAAACATCTATCCGATGGCGGGGAAACCGCCACCGACAGACTGCCGGTGGCGGTCTCCCCGCCATCATAATCAGGCCCGTGGTTTTCAGGTTTTCTGATTTTGAACTGAGTGTATGGAACATTGCCTGGCTTTACATTATGTCTTTTCAATGTATTTATTTATTTAAGAGTTTTATAGAGCGCCTGAATCACTCCCGAAGGGGTATCTCTGCGCTGAGCGAACCTACGGGCGGGTAAGAACAGATTAAAATAGGGAGGCTTTAAGCAATTTCCTGAAGCGTAGATAGTCCGGGCATTGTCGGAGCTGTAGGGGGAGCTCATTCCAGTATAGAGGGGCGAGGAGGGAAAAGGATTTCCCACCAAGTCTAGCTTTCCTAACCCTTGGTACCTGTAAAAGAAGTTTACAGCTGGATCTCAGTGTCCTATGCGGAGAGTAAGACTTAAGTTTGCACGAGATGTAAGAAGGACCCTTATTATGGATTGCTCTATAGACTATGCAGCCAGTCTTAAACTTTATCCGCTTACGGACTGGTAACCAATGGAGTCTGCGTAGCAACTGCAAAGAAGGGGTTCCAGGAGTGGAGTTCGTGAGGAGCCGTGCCGCAGTATTCTGGACCACCTGAAGTCTATTAAGAGAAGACTCGTTTGCGGAAAGCAGAAGAGCATTACAGTAATCAAGGCGGCCCAGAATCATAGTCTGAATAAGAGTTTTCCGTGTGTAATCTGGCAAAAAGGGGAAGACTCGGCGTAGCATGCCCAGCACATGGAAGCAATTGCTAACAGTTCGGGCGACATGCTCCTTCAGAGTAAGAGCCTGATCAAGATAGATGCCCAGATTCTTAACTGAAGTTTTAGGAGTAGGGGGTGGGCCAAGAGCGGTCAATGAAGTGCACCCTGTGCCTTGTTCACTTCTGAGATAAGATATGCAAAACCTAATTTGTCATTCTTGTTTCAGAAAGCATTTCAATAGCCTCAAATATGAAGAGCATGCCTTGTAATGAACGAACATATCGAGTTCAACTCAATTCTGACTGGACAGTTTTGCTTCTAAAGATTTCAGCCTCAATAAGTGCATCGTCTATGTCACATCCATTGAGATAACTTCCTGCACACCACAACACAACTTTTGTCATGCGGAAAACGCCCATCATTGGATAAAGATCATCAAATTCTATTGGATTGCTCATAAAAATGTCAGATACAATACGGAAAACACCTTCATCGCAGAAAATTTGCAGGATAGGCTGGTCTTCAAGCTGAGCACGCACATTTTGGAAATTCTTTAGAGGTGTGTATACTGTTGCGTAGTTTGTGACTAGAGATGGTATTCATGGTAAAACACACCCTTCTCCAGTGGGACAGTATTCTGAGAGATCAGAGCATGATCTCTTCACCCTTATGTCTGCACCGAATTAGCAATATGATAAATTCAGTTAAATCACTTGTGCAGACCGCAACATCAGGTAGAAGATGCATGTCCTCAGCCACTTTGAAACTGTCTGGTACACTGCGACGTGTTGATGCTTGTAGTGATTCTGCGCCCGTTGGCAAGGCAGTTGGGTTATAAGTTTGCAGCTTTGTTTGTTTATGCCTACAGCTGGCATGGCTTGTTTTCCAGCAGCTACTTCATTGGTAGTCTTGAAAAAGCACCATGGCAGGATAATGTGCGCTGGATGTTCCAGACAAAAAAGAGATGTCTTTAAAATCATCAAGAGCAGCAATTGTAAATCCTTTCCTGGTAAAATGACTTGGAAGTGGTGTGCTATCGGATTCACAAGATTTTACAGCATGAGCTACTAACAAGTTCCTGCTCCGTACTATGTCATCATAACTTGTTGATACACCAATCCTATTCATTGACTTGATTAACTCTCTACTTTTGCACTTGTCATAGATTGCGAGGCCAGTCATCATTTGTAGCAGAGTTTTCTTGTTGCTGTGATGTTATTCATAAAAACATGATTTGGAAAAGAAAGTACATTTGTACAGCATAAACCTGTCTTCCACTTCTTCACTTATATCTTCAAAGCTTTCATCAATGTTGTTGGCTTCTGTTCCAAACTCAAGAACTTTAGTTTGTAATAGTTTTACTTTTGGTGATATTAAACAATGATGTAAAATATGTTAAGACAACATTAGCCATTCTTGAGGACTATCATGATTTGTGGCACACTGGGGCATCACAAAACTTGTCATTAAGTCCAAAATCTAAATCTTTCAGGACGTTTCAAAAATGGTTCCTGCTGATTTTACTGCATCCTGTAATCTTATTTTGGCGGCAAGAACTTCAGGAGTCAAATCAGCTGAGAACACAATAAGTGGCTCATTCTTTTCGTTAGACTGACAAAAACTAATTCTGTCATTGTAGATTCTCATCAGAAAAATCTTAATTTCATTATTATGGATCTACACAGTTTTATCAATGTTGACCATTATTTCTCTGAACTCACAGAGTGTGAACCCGTAGCCAGCACTCAAGACTGGCTTTAAAACTTAATATGCTTTTTTAAAGAGCTAAAGGCTGGCGGTTACGTTGCTGCTGGGAGCTCATTGTACATTCATAAATTTTAGAATGTATGCACACATGCAGTTCGGGTGAGCAAACAAATCCACTGCAAATACATTCACCTCGCCTGTTTAGATCAGCTACTCAGCTGAAAACTTCATCTTCGAAGAAACTAGCTGCAGATAAAAACATGTTTGCCCTTTTGAGACTCTCAAACTCTGTTTTTTGTTCTTTCGTCAATCTCTTTGGCTCTTTTTCTGGCTAAACCACAGAAAACACAAACGAAAAACCTCTGCTTTCTGATCAGTTGTTGGAGGTGGACGAGGAGTTACCATCGATGATCTAAGTGGATGGGCATTGGATTTGGTTGTTGTGGCTTTCTCAGACGACTCGGATTCTTTTTGTGATTCACTGGTTTCTACTATTTTTTGACAATTTTTTTCCAGGCTTTTTTCCATTGTATAGGACTTGTAGCACTTGTTGTTAGTCATAAAATATTTGATCCTCTTCACCCATCAGTTTCGATCTTTTGTGAACTTCATACTGGTATTTTTCTGCAGCACCTCAAAATCTCTTCTGTCCAGCCACAGTTGATGTTAGCTTTTCTTTTGCATTAGTTTGGCATATGACACATTTTTCTTTGCTGAAAGAGTCCTCAGACATTGTAGTTAGCAACACTCTGTAAGGATGTAAAGATACTCTGCTACACCCTGCTTTGCTCATGTTTACGATTTGAATCAACGGAAAACCTGAAACAAAAGTAGTACTAAAATTGCCAATATGATGGCTAAAACACATTATAGAGCCGCCATTTTAGAAACTGGCGGAAGGGTTGCTCTGAGGAGGTATTTTCTGTCTCTATAAGACTACTTGTCCCCACCAAACCAATATTGTGACACTAAAATGAAGTATATAGGTCTTATGGTTCCTGAAATATGACATCATCACGGAACACATCTGCCATTTAAAAAAATGTAATCTAGAAAAATTCGGCTCAAATTAGCAATGTCTACCCAAGCTAAATTACTTCTCTAATGATACAAAAACACAAATCAAAAATGAAAATCTCTGGACAACAATTATTTTACGGAGGTATATCAAGAGGCCAGGACTATCCCTGAGCACTGATTGAGTTGGGGGAGGTATCACTGGAAAGGATTATGTTACTTACCCTGTAAGCATCTGTTCTTGGCATGTAGAGCTGTAGAATTACATGCTTTGCATACTCCTGCCATCTAGTGTTGGGTCTGGATGTTTGCAAGTTGCTTTTATTCAAATAACTCTTTTCCAGTCACAAGGTAAGGTGCCTCCTCCTTTTGGTGATAGTGCGCATGGGCATCGACTGTATTGTTAGATTGTTTCCCCGCAAGAGGGTGAGAATGGAGTAAATAAGTATAGTATAGAGATGCCCATGCGTGTACAATATGAATAATAATAATAACTGCAATGACAATAGGTGTCCAGGGAGGAGGGAGGGTGCATGTGAATCTACTGCTCTACATGCCAAGAACAGATGCTTACAGGGTAAGTAACATAATCGGTTCAAGGCATGTGTGCTGTAGATACACATGCTTTGCATAGACTGTAAAGCAGTACTCTCCCAAAGCGGTGGCTAACCAGTTGGCATTTCAGTTGTTTGAAAAAGTGTTCTTAGGACTGCCTGTCCTACATTAATTTGATGGCGTGCTAATACATCCACACAATAGTGTTTTGTAAATGTGTGTGGTATAGACCATGTATCTGCTTTACAAATGTCAGCTATAGGGATGTTACCTAAGAAGGCCATGAATGTTCCTATTTTACGAGTAGAATGTGCTCTAGGAGGTGTAGACAAAGTTCTTTTGGTTTTAATATAACATGTTTTTTTTTTTAACAGCTTTATTTATTAGGTTTTATTGCTTAACTGATCAGTTGTACACACGCTTGCTATACACTTATCCATATTCTTATTTTGGTTGACTACAGTTCTCCAGCGATACATCTTACAAATACATTAAACATAGCGAGAGGAAATAGATGCTATACATGTCTTAATAATGAGGGCGGACACCTCCACCAGCATATCACGCATCGACAAAACAATATGTGTATTACATCACTCTGCACCCTCATTCTCCAATGTGTCCACTTGCTCACTTCCATGACCCGGTATATGGAGCAAAGTCCTGCATAATTCTCTCCACTGTTCAAGGTCCTCATCCAGTTTCTAATCCTTTCTACAGGTTTTCATATGTAACTCTTCAGCAAGCGACCACTCACCCACATCTCTCATCCACCCCTCCAGCGTCGGCACTCGTGGGCTCATCCAGTATATCGCTACCCGCCTTCTAGCAAGCACCAATACCAATTGCAGCAGTTTATAGGCCATCTTACTTTTCCTACGTTTCGGTATCTGTCCTAATAGACACTGCGCAGGGCCTCCACTCGGATACCCCCCCCCCCGACACCCTTACCACCACACCCTGCCAGAATTTCAGTACCCACAGGCATTCCCACCCCAAATGCAAGAACCTTGCTCGCCCACCGTGACATCTTGGGCACTCATGTGTCCCCGGATTGGATCTATGCGGTGAAGCCTCGCCGGGGTCATAGATACTCTTTGCAGGAAATTATAATGTATCAATTTCAATCGTGCATTACAGGATACTTTACGTGTCAATACACATGCATTCACCCAATTCTTCTCTGTTAACGGGGCCTGCAGGTCCTCATTCCATGCTTCCCTCGCCCTACGTACCAGAGACACCGAGTCCATCCTCATAGCCCTAAACAGCAGTGAGACCAATCTACGTCCGCTACCACAAGTGAGCAGCACATCCAATGTCTTGGTTGTTGAGGGCAAGGTCGGGTACGTGGGCCATGTGACCTTGGCTAACTCCATCAGCCCTGCGTACTGCAAATACTGCCCGTGTCCTAATTCAAAACTCTCACACGCTTGTTCAAACGTAAGGAAGGTATCATTGATATATAAATCCGCGAGTACCTGGCATCCACCCTCCCTCCACGCCCTGAAGGACATACTCTCAGTCATTTGATGTACAGGGGCCAAGTGCCAGAAGCTTAACTCCCTGTGAAAAGGTGCGTGTCGAAGCATGCGCTTCACAAACTTTTGCCATAGAAATGCCATTTGCTGAACTACGTATGGGATATCCGCGCCAACGCCCGCTCCCTCCATCAGTGCGACAGGAAGACTCTCCGGCTGGACCAGTCCATCCAGCAAGCGCTTCTCCCAGTTGTCTCCCTCGTCCATCCACCGAGCAGCATGCTGCAGGTGCGATGCATAGTAATATAAGTCTAATCTGGGCGCCTCTAATCCCACCTCCTCATAACGTCTGTAAAGAACCTGCAATGACACCCTACTACGCTTTCCCGCCCAATACAAAGACACCAACAACAACCTCAATTGCCGAAATACCAACATGGGTATATTACACATAGAGTTCTGTAATGTATACAGGCATCGGGGCAATAGCACCATCTTTGCCACTGCAATTCTGCCCATTAATGACAGCGGTAGCGTGTTCCAAAATGCCACCGAGCCCTTCAGAGAGTCCAGTGCCTTATATATGTTCAAGCAGAGGATGTGCGACTTGTATTCCCAGGTACCGGAAGGGCGCTATTTCCCACCGCAGCCCTACGGCTGGCAGCTCCTCAACTCCATATCCCTTCAGCCCAGCCATCAGGAACACCAATGACTTAGCCCTATTGAGTTGCAAGCCTGAAAATTCTGCAAATTGATCCAACAACTGCAACAGCTCCGGTATCGCTGTCCGGGGAGATTTTACATAGAACAATGCATCGTCAGCATATAGCGATACCAGATGCAAAACGCTCCCCAGTCGGATTCCCCAATCAGCCAGATCCTGTCTGGCCCACACCGCCATAGGCTCTATTGCCAAAGCAAAGAGCAACGGGGACAGGGGGCATCCCTGTCGCGTACCTCGTTCTAGGCACCATTGTGTAGATCTATTCTGTCCCAGCCTTATCCGGACACTCGGCTTAGTATACAATATCTGAACCCACTTACGGAAACGGGGCCTGAAACCTGCCACTTTAAGTACCTCTTGTAGGTACCCCCAATCCACCGTATCAAAAGCTTTTTCAAGATCAATTGATACTAGTGCCATTTCCTCAGCGCTTGCGTTTGTCTCGTGCATTATGTGGCTCAAGCGTCGTATAATATAACATTTTTTCTTTTTTTTTTTATTGGTACTTACAAAAGGAAAAGATGAAAACATACACCATTTCAGCATATTCACTGTTAGATAACATGCATGTCTAGTTCAGTTGGGTCACACAAGCAACATACATACAACAGTATCCAAATTGCATACATGGTAGAAAGTCATTAATACAATATTCTTTAACAATTATAAATCTCAGAAGCATTAAAAGCATATTCCTTGGGTAGAGTAGAGAGCCCTCTAAGTATGAAGCTCCATATTTGCGGAAACTTGCGGGCCTGTCTCTCGTGTGGGTGATTGTGCCGTACAGTGGGCTCTCAGCGGGTGTTCCAGCAAGTATGTTTTGAGGGGGTCCCATATGTCCTTAGGGCGGGATGAATAGGGGAGTAATTCGGCATACGTGAGTGACTGCTCCTGCCAAAACATCATGTCTTTAATCCACTCCTTAAATTTTGGCGCTCTGCCACGTCCCCATCTACATGCGACTCGTCTTTTGGCTAATAAAAGAGCAAGTGACACAAATCGGCGGGATGCCACCTCCAACCCTTCTGTGTAACCTAATATAGCCAGCAGTGGGGAGGCGTGTAATTGCAGTGATGTCATCTGCTCTAATGCGCAAAAAACCTGCTGCCAATATGTCTGTATCGCACTACACGTCCAAGCGAGGTGCAGAAAATCAGCATCATCTACACCACACCTGTCGCATTTGGCATTATATCGCAGTTTATATCTGTAAAGCATGGCAGGAGTATAATAGGTGCGATGGAGGAACCTATAATGTATCATGCGGAGGCAGCTGCTAGACGAAATGCGCTCAGTTTGTGTACAGCAATACCCCCACTGCTTGTCAGTTAATTCTTGGGCTATATCAGCAGCCCATTTCACCCTAGCTGGGCAATGATCCGATACCGGGTTGGCATATAGACCATGGTATAATGTTGCCACCGCATGTGATGCATCATCACTGCGCAGCAGTGAATGTAATGAGGGAGGTCTTGTGGTTCCTGCGGAAAGCAGGGAGTATGCGCCCTTACGCCTTGGCGGAGTCTAATATATAGGAAAATGTCCATGGGGGTGGGGGTTGCACCCACAAACATCTGTTGAAAAGTGCGGAATTTACCATTGAGATATAGATCACCCCAGCAGACAATGTGGAATTTGGCTTTAGTTTTATGAAACGCTCCTTCCTGTAGTAATGGTATTTCAGGGTGGTAAATCAGGGGGAGGAGAGGGGAATACATCATGGGGGCGTGTGTGCGTTTGGCGATTCGCTGCCATGCTCGTATCGTGCTCGTGATTGGTGTAGGGGCGGGGTCTCGAAGCATGACCGGGCTGAAAAGAGCTCCCTCCAAAGGAATAGGGTCCGCCAACCAGTGTTCTGTAGCTACTTGAGGCATATATTTGGGTGGATGAAACCAATAATGAGCGTAATGCGCCTGTGCGCAGAGATAATAGAGTTCCATGTCAGGGATGTCGAACCCACCCTGGGAGTATGGTCTGGTGAGGGTATCCCATTGTAATCGAGGTCGTTTGCCTCCCCAAGTCAGGCGTATCAGCTCCGTGCGTAGCGCAGAGAAGAAATGTCTACCTGGGTCATATGGGATATTTAAGAAGAGATAAAGTAGTTTTGGGAGTATGACCATTTTAATGAGCGAGGTGCGCCCGCCATGGAGAGTGGGAGCGCTATCCATCTTGTGACACTACTTGTTATGTGTTCCAATGTTCTGCCATAATTTAGGCGCATCAATTCATTGCGATCAGCGGTGACATAAATCCCCAAATATTTGACCTCTGCTGCGCACCATTCAATAGGGAAATCGGGTGAGAACTCTGTCGCTGAGGATGTTAGTGGAAAAATCTGAGATTTTGCCCAATTGATATGTATTCCGGAAAGTCCCCCGAACTGCACAAACTCGCGCAGGAGTGGGTTAAGGTTTTGCTGCGGGTCTCTAACATACAGTGTGACGTCATCGGCATATAGAGAAATTAGGATAGGACGCAGTTGACACCGAAGTGCTTTATCTTGATGATGTTGTCGAAGTCTAGCAGCGATGGGCTCAATCGCGAGCGCAAAAAGGAGTGGGGACAGGGGACAGCCCTGACGGGTGCCTCTCGTGATAGAGAAGGGAGAAGAGATATGTCCATTAATCAGTACTCTGGCAGCAGGAGAGGTATATAGCAGTTTCACCCAAGCTAGAAACCCTTTAGGCATTCCCATATTTTGTAGTATGACAAAGAGATAATCCCACTCGACGGAGTCGAAGGCCTTCGTGGCATCTAAAAAGACCGCCACTAGGGCCAGCTGTGGGTCGACATTTCGCAGGATAGAGAAGAGGGTGCGAAGATTGTGTGATGTTGCTCTCTTGGGAATAAAGCCCGCCTGATCCGGTAACACCAGCTTGTCCATCAGAAGGCTGAGTCTGTTTGCCAATACTTTGGCGAGGATTTTCGTGTCATTGTTGATAAGTGAAAGAGGACGGTAGGAGTCACATGAGTCTGCGGGCTTACCAGGTTTCAGCAGCGAGGTAATAAGGGCCTCTCTAAGCGACTCTGGGAGGATCCCACTTTCCTGTGCCTCCTCATAAACTTCCTTCAGTATGGGGATCAGCAAATCAGCGTATGCTTTGTAAAAATCAACAGGAAGACCGTCAGGCCCTGGGGCCTTCACGGACCTCATCTGCATAATTGCTATCTTTAGCTATCTGAGGGGTGCCGCCAAATATTCCCGCTGATTATCCCCAAGCCAGCCGAGAGTAATGTCTGTTAGGAACGAAGAGAAGTCAGGGGGTTGCGTCCTTCGAGAACTGTATAGGTCGGAATAGAATGATACAAAGTCCCCGAGAATGTTTTGATTGTCTCTATGACGTATGCCATCACCATCACGGATCTCCAATATGTAATTGGAGAACCGGGGCGCACGGATCTGCATCGCCAGTGCTCTGCCTGGCCGCCCCCTCTCCATACCTACGGGCAGTATGGTATTTGCCCCTGAAGCGCAGTTCCCTCTCAGCAGTGTCTCTATAGTCCGTAAGCTTTTCCCTAAACAAGGCCTGTGCTGTCCCAGTTGAATCCTGTGCCATGTCTTCCTCTATGCGTTTCAGCTCCTCCTCAAGTTTACGTAGATAGTTACGTATGTCCCGCAATACCCCAAAACTCTTTGCGATGCAGAAGCCTCGTATCGTAACTTTGAAGGCTTCCCAGACCACACCTACTTGTGTAACCGAGCCAATATTTCGCTGAAAAAATTCCGCAATTTCTGCCTTGAGTTCTGCCCGGAAGGCGGAATCTAGTAGTGCATCTGGCATGAGTCTCCAGTTCCTAGAGGTAGAGAATGAGTCAGGAGGAGCTAACGTCAGTCGCACCGGTGCATGATCCGAGAATGTTTTGGCAAGATGTTCTACACTAGTTATCCACGTGCCTACCCCTCTGGAGACGAGCCAATAGTCCAATCGTGCCCAGGTAGCGTGCATTCTTGTGTGGTGTGTCCCTTCCAAGGTATCAGGGTGTACGTATCTCCAGGCATCGAGGAGGCCATGATCTGCGATTATGTCGGTCAGTATGCCTCGTGCTTTTGTGTAGTGGTGCGGGAGGGGGTTAGATCTGTCCCGAGGGGGGTGAAATGCAATGTTAAAGTCTCCGCCCCAAATAATGTGCGTGGAGCCAATAGCGAGAATGCGCCCCCAGAGTGTAGTAAAGAAGTTAGGGTCATCTACATTTGGACCATAGCAACAGACAAGTGTGATTGAATGTGAACCCAGCTGGCCCCAGACCATACAGCTCCTTCCTTGTGAGTCATGTTCCACCCCGTCAAGTATGAAAGGGACATTCTTCCGAACAAGAATCACTGTACCCCTGGAGTATGTGGAATAAGAGGAGAAGACTCTATGTGCTGCCCATCTGCTTGCAAAGAAGGGGGGGCGAAGAGGATCAAAGTGTGTCTCTTGTAGCATAGCTATATGGACTTGATGTCTGTCAAGGTACGCCAAGATCTGACGACGTTTACGGGGGTCTCCAAGGCCTCTGACATTCCAGGTAAGCAAGTGTATTTTTTGTGTTTCAGGAGATGGGGCCATGTATGTGTAGCCAAAATGATGTCTGAAGGATATGGGGTATGTTGCTATGCACGTATCTGGTGACAAGTGTCCACATGACTTTCTGCTGAGTGAGTGTTAACAATGAAGTAAACAATAACAACTCCCAACCCACCCCCGCCCACAACAGCACCCCAATTGTGCTGGTATTATATCTCCCACCCAGTACTCTTCTCATACAACCCATTGTAGTCCAAAACGAATACGTAAAGTAGTAGGGGGAACGCCCAAGGGAGGGTCACTAGAGGCACGCGATATGCACCCTTCTCCAGTGAATGACAGGGACAGCCCTCTATAAGGAGGAGAGCGTGGAGGAAGGGGGGGTGCTTGGCATTGTTCATTTTACAGTCATAGTATATGCCTTGCCACAGTGGTACATTTACTTATCTGATTCCGGAACATCAGCCATCACAAATCCAAACTTCATGGTGCATGCCGTCTGGCGTGCGGGCCATGCCAGCGTATCCACATCTGATGAAGATTAGAGTTCGAAGGCAGTCTAGGAAGTATCCAATAGGCAATTATGGATTTCGCTGTATGTCGCCTACGAGAAGTCAGATGTCGACGGGGTATCATTTCGTCACTGGAGATGTAGACCTAGAGGGACGTCTTCTGTCTTCTCGTTGCGGGGAGTGTCTTTTGATGCTCTTGAGGTAGTCATCCACTTGTTGTGTATTCAGAAAGAAGTACTGTTTACCCTGGTGGGTGACACGCAAGCGAGCAGGGTACATAAGTGCGAAGTCGATCTGCGCCTTTCGAAGTTTTTGTTTGGCGGGGAGAAACTTTCGGCGAGCCTCCTGAACAGCTGCCGTGAAGTCTGGATACATGGTGAATGCGACGCCTTCAAATTGTAAATCTTTGCGTTCCCTGGCCAATTTCAAGGCACTGTCTCGATCACGATAATTAAGCAGACGAGCTATGATCGGACGGGGGTTGCCACCTGGAGGGGGGCGGGGGCCCAATGAGCGGTGTGCACGTTCCACTATCAAGTGGGATGAGAAGGCGTCAGCTCCAAACGTGCTTGTCAGGAGACGTTCAACAAAGTCCTCCATGCGTCCTGTGTTGGTGCTCTCCGGAATTCCCACGACTCGTATGTTGTTGCGCCTACTGCGCGCCTCCAAATCTTCGCTTTTGGCGGCAATGACTTTGAGAAGCTTGTCCATTTGTGTGACTTGTTGCTTCACCTGTGTGGTGGTGTCTTCATTGTCCGAAATGCGTCGCTCCGCTTCCTTAATCTTTTCGTCATGCTGATCCAATTTTTGTACTATGAAGTCCATACGACTAGTCATGGTGTCCATTTTACCGGAGAGGTCAGAGAGGCTTTGCTGCATGGCTAATAGCAAATTCTTTATTTCGCCATCCTGAGAGGCGGATGATATTGATGTCTGCTCTGCCGATGTCAAATCGCGCTCTTCAGATCTGGCGCGCGTCGTGGTTTTTCTGGACTCAAAAGGCAGTTTAGTTTGTTTACCATCTGGTTTGCCCATCTTGAGGAGGGTAGAAGTAGCTAATGCAGGTGATATTCTTAATGTGGTTGCAAGGAGCGCACCTATCTGCAATGAAAAATGATAGGCTGAGTCCCCAGGTAAGGAAGATTCCACTCAGCTCTTCAGTGGTGCGGATTTGGACGGTTAGCGTTGCGAGCCTCACGCTAAGGATGATTGACTGTGTTCCTCAACCGTGCCCACAGCCCTCTCCCCAAGGCCGGCAGCCAATGACAGTCGGTTCAGCTTAGGATCTGTTAGGGTGGGAGTCACAAGGCCCGGGGCACAGCCGTGTCCAAGCTTTTTTCGAATTAAGGAGGTGTTGTCCCGGATTTCTGCACACCGATAGGGTCAGCTGCGGAAAAACCAAGTGTCACTGCAGTAGTGTCCAGCTAACAAGGGTCCCCTCCTCTCCTTATCACCAGGATTTGACACGTGGATGCACTTTTTTCAGAGGGTGACTCTCCTAATGAAGCAGTAAAGACGGTCTAATCTTCAGTTTTTACCGTCTCATGTTGTTTTTTTTTTGTTTTTTTTCCCCCTCCAACATCGACGGGTGGGAGTTCATAGGCCGGGATCTCAACACCCAGGCCAGTACGTCCCCCGTCAATGGCAGGTGATGCCGATCAGACGGCCCTTAGTGCCGGGGGGGGGGCCAATCGGAGCAGGCGCGTCCCCCGCGCTGCGCCACTTCTAGCGTTCGTACAAAGCGCAATCAAGCAGGCAAGAAGAGGAGTCGCTCTATTGCTCTGGCGAAGACGTCTATCGCACGGGGGGGGGAGATAGCCCCGGCCTCTGCGTGACGGGGATTCCTCGAGGACGGCGGCTGAAGAGCGCGATCGCCCGGGCCACTCAGTGGTTGGTTATATCACAGATAGGAAATAGTATCAATGTCACCTTATCATGGCAGTCCGCTGTAGTATCCCGGTCACCTGTAGTCCGCGTGGGTAAGCCGGCAGGGAGGTCACGCTCTCCGATCGCCTGAGCGGAGTTGGGTCAGAGGCCTGCGCTGCACGTGTGCGCCCCGGATCTCGCCTGAGAGCTTCGGCCGATAGCCCTTACAGCAGGATTCACAGCGGCGCTCCGCCCGGAGCTTTAGACTGGCGACATGCAGTCCAGTGTCGGTCAAATCGGCTGAAACCCGCTCCGGAGCTGGAAAAGATGGTCCAACATAGGTGGCAGGCTATTTCAGCATTTAAAAATGAAGTTTTCGCAGGATTATGGTAGGATCGTGCCGCCAAGCGACAAGAGCCTCACATGTGTGCGGCCATCTTGATCGCGCGTTGCCTAGCGCCCCCTCGTATAATATAACATGTTTGAATACATTTAACTATCCATCTAGAAATACCAGATTTAGAGATAGGTTTCCCCATATGATGAGGAGCAAATACACCAAATATTTTTTGTTTTGCAAAAATCTTTTGTTTTATCAATATAATACAATAACGTTCTTTTGACATCCAATGTATGTAGAGCTCTTTCTGCTACAGAATCAGGTTGAGGGAAGAAAACAGGTAACTCAACCGATTGGTTAATATGAAAAGCAGAGACTACTTTTGGAAGAAACTCTGGGTTAGTGCGAAGAACCACTCTGTCTTGATAGAGTTGGAAGAATGGTTCTTCTAATTTTAATGCCTGAAGCTCACTGACGCATCTTAGTGAAGTGATAGCAATCAAGAAAGCAACCTTCCAAGAAAGGAATTGCAGTGAACAATTATGCAATGGTTCAAAAGTTGGACCCATAAGTCTTGTTAGAACAATTTTAAGGTTCCTTGCAGGTGTACCTTTTGGTGGTATCACTCTTTTAAAGCCTTCCATAAAGGCTTTAATTACTGGCACTCTGAACAGAGACCAGTGTTGTCTGTTTTGAAGATATGCAGCCCCTGCTGCAAGGTGTAGGCGTATGGATGTGTATGAAAGGCCTGCACGTTGTAGATGCAATAGATAACAAATGATTTGTTGTATAGAAGCATCTAGTGGTTCATTGTTTGGTTATTACAATATATAACAAACATTTTCCACTTTGCTGCATAGCATGCTCTAGTGGTAGGTTTTCTTGCTTTTTTAAGAATTGTCATGCAATCGGATGGTAGATTTAAGCATCCAAACTCTATGACTTCAGGAGCCAAATCGCTAGGTTGAGCTCCTTGGGGTTTGGATGCCTGATTTCACCATGGTTCTGAGTGAGAAGATTTGAGGTGAGGTGAAGCTTCTGGTGTGGAACTACTGAAAGTTCAAGTAGTGTAGTGAACCATGGTTGATGAGCCCACTTGGGAGCTATCAAAATGAGGATGACAGATGTTTGCCTGAGCTTCCGAACCAGAAATGGAAGAAGAGGGAGAGGCGGAAAAGCGTAAGCAAATATCCCTGACCAGCTCATCCATAGGGCATTGCCTTAGGATAGAGGGTGTTGGAACCTGGAGGCGAAGTTTGGGCATTTTGAGTTCTGTGCTGTTGCAAAGAGATCTATTTGTGGAAACCCCCATTTGTGGAAGTATGGGAGGAGGACTTGGAAGTGGAGTTCCCACTCATGACTTGTTGCTGCATCCTGCTGAGGTCGGCAAATTCGTTGTCCGTTCCTGGAAGGTGTTCTGCTAGCAGTTGGATTTTGTGACGTATTGCCCAACGCTAAATGGTCTGAGAGAGGCGTGATAACTGTAGAGAGTGCCCCCCCCTGTTTTTGTACATAGTACATAGGTGTCATATTGTCCGTCCTGACTAGGACAACTTTCCCTATCAGGTGAGGTAGAAATGCTTTTAGCGCTAGGTGAACAGCTAGAAGCTCTAGGAAGTTGATGTGGAGACTCATGTGTTTGGTGTCCCATAGACCCTGAACTGTAAGATGTTGCAGATGGGCATCCCACCCTGTGAGGGATGTGTCCGCTGTGAGCACGATCTGTGGAACAGGGTCGATAAAGGCCGCCCTTTCAATAGGTTTTGTGTGTTACACCACTGCAGAGGGCGATGGGTGCGGCTGACTACCAACACTAGATCTTTTGGTTGACCCTGTGATTTATTCCATTCACGTGCTAAAAATTCCTGTAGAGGACGAATGTTTAATCTTGCATGAGCCACTATGGCAATGCATGATGCCATCATCCCTAGAATTTCATGAAAGTTCTCACTGTTAGATACTGTTTTCTTTGGAATTGTAGTAGCTATGTTTGAAAATTGTGAATCCTGGCTGTATTGGAATAGGCTAAACCTGTTTGAGTGTTTAGCATAGCTCCTAGATAGGGTTGCAGCTGTGAGGGTTGAAGATGGGATTTATGTGCATTGACTGAAAATCCCAACTGATGAAGAAGATTTATGGTAATTTGAGTGTGTTGTAAACACTTGTGATGTGTGTTGGCTTTGATAAGCCAGTCGTCTAGGTATGGGAAGACATTAATTTGTTGTCTTCTTAGATGAGCTGCTACTACGGCTAGACATTCGGTGAATACTCTGGGTGCAGTAGTGACTCTGGGAGTACCTTGAATTGATAGTGTTTTCCTACTACCACAAATCTGAGGTATTTGCGATGTGCTGGGTGAATAGGAATGTAAAAATATGCGTCCTTTAAGTTTAGTGTTAACATAAAGTCGCCTTGCTGTAAAAGGGAGGAAGCACCTGTTGAAGTGTGACCATATGGAAGTATTCTGACAGTATGTTCAGGTTTAGAGGCCTGAGATCTAATATTGGTGGTAGAAAACCATCCTTTTTGGGATTAGGAAGTGAGTAAACCCTGACCCTTGGTGTTGTATTGAAACTGATTCTATAGCTCCTTTTGTTAGAAGAGATTGTACTTCTTGTTTGAGCAGTTGTTGGTGCTCTAGAGAGAGTTTGTGAATACGAGGTGCAATATTGGGAGGATTGCTGGTGAGCTCCAGGCAATAAACATGTTGGATAATTTCCAACACCCATTTGTCTGATGTTATTGATTGCCAAATGGGAAGAAATTGATGTAGTCTTCCCCCAACAGGTGTATGATGATCGGGGGGAATTGTTCTCAAGTCACTGCTTGTTGGGAGATGAAGAGGTACGTGTTGGTGTACTTCTCCCTTTAAAATTAATTCCTCTGTAACCACCTTTGTAAAATCCTCTTGATAGGGAGGATTGGTTTTGAGGTTTATAGGAAGATAATTTGGCGTCTGTGGAGGTACTTTTTGAACCTCCCTTATAAAATGAGCGGCAAAAGAAGCCTCTGTTAGAGGGTGACTGTAATGCTCCTATTGATTTTGCCACTTCTGTGTCTTTCTTCATTTCTTCAAGTGATTCATCCACTTGAGGGCCAAAAAGATGATCCTTGTCAAAGGGGGGATTAAGTATTGTTTGTTGCACCTCTGGTTTAAACCCAGAGATTCTTAGCCATGCGCGTGTTCTGAGGAGAATACTGGTGTTAACTTCTCTGGCTGCAGTATCAGGAGCGTCTAACGCACACCTAATAGAGGAATTGGAAATTAGTTTTCCCTCTTTCACTAGTTCCTGCCTTTTTTACTATGCTCGTCTGGGAGATATTGGAGTAACTCTTCCATTTCGTCCCAGTGGACCCTATCATACCTAGCCAAAAGACCTTGTGTATTGGCTATGTGCCAATGGTTGGCTGTGTGCAGCCACTTTTGCCTGCATCATCTATTAGCTTGGACTCTTTATCTGGAGGTGGTGCATTACCTGAAGTTTGTGAACTTGCTCTTTTACAAGCATTGGACAGGACTAAAGAATCTAAAGGAAACAGCCCCTTAATATAAATTGGGTCAGATGGTGGGGGTTTATATCTTTTATCAACCCTGGGCGATATAATACGTGCCCACACTGAATCGTTAAAAATGTCTTCCGCATGCATCATCATACCCATTAACATAGGTAATGACTGTGTCGTCATGTGTGTGGTCCCTAATGTTTCTAATAAAAAATCTTCTTCTAAAGATTCTTTGTGTGAAGTGACTCCATGGTATGTGGCTGTCCTGGCAATTAACTCCTGATATGAAGTGTTGTCATCAGGAGGGGAAGGTTTAGCAGGATATAGATCTGGATCTGTGTCTGTAGGAGGATCTATATCATAATCACCCCATGGATCTGGTAGTGGTTGGCCATAAGTGTCATTCCCTGCCCCTGCATCAGGATCTGTATAAGGAGAGCCCTGTGGTGTGACATCTACAGGGTTCTGAAGTTGGTATCAGAGGTACTGGTGAAGATGGTGGAGGGGTATGAGGAACCGGGTGAAGAGGGCTAGTAGCCATGTCCTCCTCCTTTTATTAGAAGGATTTTATATCCTGTAAACTAGGAATTTTTCTCTTGGAGGATGGTATCACTGGCTTTCTGGAAAGTGTTTCCAATGGTATCTCTACCCAGTGTAGGGGAGGGTGATCAACAAGCAGGGATCAACATACTAGTCACCCAAGATTTTTGGCAGAGGGAGCAGCCTCTTGGACAAGGGCTTGTGCTCCCTCCACCTCCCTCCAAAGTTTGTGGAGAGGTGTGGTGCAGCGGCCAGGGCAGCTGCCTTCGGAGCACAGGGTTCACGGTTTGATCCCCGGCTCCGGCGGCAGCTCAGCTCAGCACCATGTGACTCTGGGCAATAGCTCACTTAATTTCCACGACGGCCCCCAGCGCATTGAGACCCGTAAGGGTGAGTAGTTCGCGCTTTACAAATACGGATTTAGATTTAGATTTAGACTTACTGCCTCCCCAGAACTGGATGGGGTGATTACCCTCCAATTTTTCCTCCAGGGGGCAGACCGCCCACTAGACATCAGGGATTACATAAGCAAGTAAAAACATAAGGGTGGGAGCAATTTGCCCCAATCTGCCTCCTCAGGAGTGGCGGGACGGAAAGGCCACTAAACACCAGGGATAAATAGTAAACAAATAAAACAAAGGGGCGGGGCTGCCCACCATGTACAGGTCCATGCCCCCACCCCAAAAAGACAGTATAGTCTTTCTGCCACCTCTTAAGTGGCAGATTAGTGGATTTGCCCCAATCTAAAGCCCACCAGACACCAGCGATTATATCATCAAAAGAAAATGTAGGGGTTACCCACCATGGGCAACAGTCATCATCATCAAAATTCCTTTATTTTGCAATCTGTCAATTGGATATAAAGTATATAAATATAAACAATTTCATCATACGCAAGTTCTATTATAAAAGATACTTTCCGTCTAAAAATGTAAAAACAAGGGTCATTAAAAAAAAAGGATCCATATAAAATGTTAAAACACATCATCAATTTTAGCTATTCTCTAAAAAAGAGGGTGTCAACTGAGTTCTCCTCAGCCTTAAAGCTGACTACAGAAACGACGCAATATAACAGTCTTTCTGCCTACCCCAGGGGTCAGATTGGAGGTTTGCCCCAATCAGCCTCCCCTAGGAGGGGCATAAAGCCCACTAGACAAATAAAAAAAATACAAAGGGGTGCAAGCGGCCCACCATGCACAGGGCCAAGCCCCCACTGCAAAAAATGGCACCCTCCTCTGACTGAAGAATCGAATGCCAGACTTGGGTATACGCAAACTGTCTCCGGGAGACCAAACTGTTGTCGGAGTTCCTCAATGGGAATAATCTGTTGGTTCGAGAAGAGGGAGCCTACGATGAGGCATGTCTTTTCTCTCCAGATACGAAATCTCTATGTCTCTCTAGCAAACAAAAAATAGATATAGAAGATAGGTGTGAATGGGAAGAGGAATGACGTGAAACCCAATTTTGAGACAACTTTGTCCAAAATTGCTATCATGACACTAATGTCGAATATAAACTCCAACTTCTCTGTGATTTACTCATTCAAGACACCTGCCAATGAGGCATGCCAACTGTTAGAATGTCCATAAACACCATTGCTTAGTTGTCTATTTTTTTCCACAATGAACTAGAAATCTTAGATGGGTAGCCTGAAAGTCAGATATAATGTGTGGAACGGCCAGTCCCCTTTTTGTTAATGGCCGATATTAAATCCTATTAGCTATGCATGGAACTTTCCCTTCCCATATGTCAGAGTTTATCATCCCTAGATCAGCATAAAGTTTGAGGGGGGAACGAGAAGAGCGATTGTTTGGAAGAGATAAAGTGTCTACAGCAAAATCCTCATCTTGATCACTGTGATGCTTCCTAGTCAAGAGAACTGCTTTGATTCCATCATTGAAAATGCTCTCTCATATCTTTATTGAGTTTGGGATAACACAGAGTCACAACCTGACTGGTGCTGTGACCAGGTAGGACCCCTAGATATTTTATGCACTCAGAGGACCAGGGGATTTGTATGAGTTGGTAAATACATTCCGCTTGAGGGTGTGGGGTGCGCCCCAGATTAAGCAATGTATATTTTGAAGATGGAGATAGCCTGAAACAAACACAGCTCATCTAACACCAGGGGGACTGAGGTCACAGAATTAGTTACTTAGAGCCTAATGTCATCAACAAACATGGTAAGTTTGAAAGTATCCTCACCAATGGTTAACAACCTCCTTGAGATTAATGGCATTCACAAAAGATTCATTGGTAAGTGCTAAGATAAGCAGTGGTGGGAGAGTAGTCATGCCTAATGCCCCTCTCGATCATAACCGGCTGCAATACTGTACCATTCATTCGTATCCTGGCTTTGGCTTCCGGTATTTTGCCATGATCCAACCAAGGAAGGGAGGACCCATGCCCAGTCTCCTCAGGACACCTATCATGTAGGTCAAAACAACTGTGCAGAATGTTTTTTCTGCATCTAATGACAGTAAGAGAACATTCTTTCTCTTCCTTTGAGCATTCCCCAGAATGTGAATTATTACATTTTAGTGTTGTCCCCACACTGCCAGCCTGGAATAAATCTAGACTGGTCCACTTTAACCATCTCCGGAAGGAGAGGTACCAGCCGTGCCACCAGAATCCCTGTGAGAAGTTTGACATCAGTGTTCAAAAGAGAAATGGGTCTGTAGGAAGCGCACTGGGCTAGGTCCTTCCCTGGCTTGGGGATAACTACTACTGCTGCTTCACACATTGTATCTGCAAGCAATCAGGGCTTTCCATTGTTGTTAAACAGGCAAGCAAGGACCAGTGTGAGCTTGGCACAGTAGAGCTTGTAAACGTTTGCTGTGTACCAGTCCAGGCCTGAGGATTTCTCCGATTTAAGCATACAAATTGCTGTTATTACTTCGTCCATTTTATTGGGCGCATCTTGACAGTCTAAGGGTGGGACCAGTTAAGATGTTCCCAGAGACAGTTCGATACCTTATCTGTAGTTACTTGATCCCTGGCAAATAAATGCTCATAAAAGGTGCAGAGAAAGTCTGCAATTGCGTTATCATCGCTAACTATTTTGCCAGAATTGTTGGTCACCTTGTGGACCCTATCGCAGTTTACTCTACTTTTAGTTGTGTTGCAATGTTTCCCTCCACTGTAGGCAGAAGAGCAATATTGTTGCTTGTTTTGGAAGTAGGGTGTACTCTGTCTTTCCTCAATCTAATGCTTTGAGCTGGGTTCTGAGAACTACAACTCAGTGCAAAGGTCTAGTTGATCAGATCTGTCTGTCATCTTTCACAGCCTGTGTTAGTGAGGATTCCAATGCGTATCTCTTATCAGTTCGTACTTTCTTGTATCTGGCTGCTTCTGTGATGAGAACGCCCCAAATGAAAGTTTTGATTGAGTACCAGAGAAAGGAAGATGATATCTCAGGTGAGTCTTTTTCCTGTAAGAATCGCAAAAGTTCCACACCCATCTCCGCTCTATTAGCTGGGTCATGTAATAAGGCACCAGGTTGAAGGTTTATCGGGGCGGAAACAGGTTTCTAATGTGATTATAATAGGCGCATGATCTGACAGAGCAATATAGCCTATTTCAATGTTAGCTTGTGCCCCTCTAAATCTAGCTCCAACCAAGAGGTGGTCCAGGCTTGCACACGTTTTAGGAGATGAGAAGTAGAATGTGTAATCTTTATTATGTCTAACTGTGTTTCTCAATGCATCTATAAGCATAATCTCCCAAAGCCAGTCCCTAAAGTGGGCAGAAATAGAACTTCCACCATCATATCTTTGAGCTGCTCTATCTATTACATTATCCCTTACAATGTTCAGATTTTGTTTCCCACCAAGAGCCCCCGTGTGTGTATTCCAATTAAGTGGCAATGGAGGTCATTAAATACACTTCTTGCTGGGTATTGGGTGATACAGGTCAACTATAGAGAATCTTCTTGTTTCTATTTATAGCACCGGACCCAAGGCAGACTATGATTACAGAAAATCACCACCTCCACCCTTTTCGCAAGAGCCGAGGTAAAACAGTTGTACCCAGAAATCGTGGAACATAGTCATCTTGTTACAGGTAGGGCTGCTACTTGATCGCTTAATCCACCTCAACACGGAATTCTATAGTCCCCCTTCGCCACCCCGGGGTGTCACACATTGTTCAGTGTACTCACTGACTGCATTCATGGAGAGATAACCTGAGGGCGCTGCTTCCCTCTTCAGGAGCTAGATCAGCTGTTATCTTCTCTCCGATTCTCTGAGGGCTGTTCGGTTTGCCTTCTCAATATCACCAGGGGGCGGAGACACGCCTTTGTGATTCTTCTTCACTATATGCCATTTTTAGCATACGTTGGTGTTTTCCACCTCACTGGGAGAGATGCTCCTCCAGTCCTCTTTCTTCAGTAGGTCCAAGACTAGTCGAGCATCCTGGGCCTTTTTAGCATAATGTTTCTGTCCATTCCACATGAAAATAAGGCGAAAGGGATGGCCCTATTGATATAAGATATTGGCCTTTCAAAGGCAGTCTGTGATCTGCATCATGTTTTGTCTGCGCTTGAGAGTAGATGTTGCCAAATCATTGTAGAAAGTCAGTTTGTGTCCCTTGTAAATGATGTGGTCTAAGGCACGGACACAGTCCATTATCTCTTCTTTCTTGTTGAAGCAGGGGACGCGTGTTAAGATGCCTGGAGGCGATCCTCTAAGTTGACCACCTGGTTCGTTCTGTGTGTGCGATCCAAGTGTAAGAGCAGGTCACCTGAGCGGTTCCAGAGAGAGTGTAGTACGTTTAGAGCCTAAGCCTGGATGTTGTTTTCTTCTGCTCCTATTGGGAGACCTTGAATCCTGATATTACGTCAGAATCTGTTTTCAGGGTCCTCCTGTCTGAGTGCCAGCTCCGCATACTTATCTTCTAGAGCATGGGTACTCACAAACATTTGCCCAGGGGCCACAAAGTACGGTGTGTGGTGTGCCAGAGGGCCACACTGATGCCAGCAGGGTGGCGGGAGGGGGTCTGTTTGGGTCATGGATTGTGTAAGGAGGTTCAAAAACATGTTAAATAAACGTGCAAGCATTTATTTGCAGGTTAATAAATGCTTGCCCATATATATTTAACATCTTTTTTCTAAATATTAGTGCTAGCAAATAAACAGCAGCTGATGTTGCTGTTCACCAAGGGGGCCGCATTTAAAGGTCAAGAGGGCCGCAAGCGGCCCCCGGGCCGTACTTTGAGTATCACTGTTCTAGAGCCATGATTCTAATACCTGCCCGGTGGGTTTCATCTGATCTTTCATTCATGTTATGTTCAAGATTGATGATTCTATAGCTGAGTTCCATTATGTCCTGCTAAATATCCTTGAGGTCGCTCCGAATTGTACTAACTCCATGCTTGAACTCCTTGAGGAACTGTTAGGATAAATTCCTGCATAATGGCAACCCCTGGTGTTGAGCTCAGGTCTTCATCCACTGTGACCCCAGTAGCCAAGGGATGCTTTTCGGTCTTTCCATTTTTGAGTTTTAGTTTGTCAGCATAGCTTTAATGAACGTGCTCCTCTGATCTGATTTCTATTGGCAGCCATGCTATCAAAGGTTTGCAAAGTGTGATGAGAGGATGCAGTTCTGCCTAGTTTACAGAAAAAGCTTCTTGGCTGGCTTTCACAGCCTAGTCGTCTTACCGTATTAAGACTTTGCAATTGTGGCTGGTTTCTTGGCGGCTCTCCAAAGCCACCCAGGCATCAGGTACTGTGTCTACAATTCTGACAATGAGGTATGATATTTGAAATAATTTGTTTTGGTTATGATAAACATGTAAATATAAATTGAACCAACACATTCTGTCTCTTTAACATTTTATGCTGTGGCTGTGAGCACTCAACGGAGCCGCACCCATACCTGGGTGAGTAGTTGCGCTTTACCAACCCTGATTGATTGATTGACTATGAGGTATGCTTCTCATCTTTGATAGATTGATTATGAGGAAGTAGTTACTTATAATCTTGTAGAAGGTGGGGGCCAACCTGCTGACTGATATATCCCTGGAAACGTTAGACAAATGTGCACCATGTTTTCCAACGGATATGGCTATTATCACTCATGTTCATAAGACTATCGATGTTGCTCTGGGTTGCTCTGTTTATAGGCCTATTTCACATTGAAAAATCAATATTTCAGTGAGAATTCTGGCTTATTGCACTGTTTTTTGTCAGACTGTCAACTGTAACCAGGATTTTAAACTGTTCCGCCATATTTATTGTGTCCTCTTTTCAGGTAAACATAAAAAACAAACGTGATGGGTGTAAATCTTGCAAAAGTCTTGCTACTGGCTCGGTCTTGAGCAGCATTACAAGCAATGATTGAGCCCTGCTCCAAAAAGAACAGCCTAGCCTGAATTGCCAAGCCATGTCCCCGCTAGACAGGAACACAAGCAACCTCACGCTCCTTCTGGAATCTGTGGGCATCATAAGTGAGGTGTACTCTGAGGCCTGCGGAACAAAGAGCCCTAGACCTTCACCTTGAGATTCCATTCCCACGTGGGGCCTCGCATCCAAATGTAAAGATGAAATGCTTGCAATAGTCTCAACCACACACAGGCCTCCTCTTTTCAAATACCAATCAATGCAGCTACATCAATAAGGAAATGGTGAGCTTCACAGTTGGCGCGGACTTATTCTGTCCAACAGAAAGGTATACCAAAGGAACCCTCTGTATTTCCTTCCTGTCCGTAATTCTATTATCTACACACATTGAGAAGGCAGTGACTACATTGTGGGACTTGTTTCTTATGTTCCTACCTACTAACTGGTTTGCCCCTTAGCATCTGTGGAAAGTGTGCGCGACTCACCATGACAAAAGTCTATGACACTCACATGACAAACATTCCTTCTGACAAGAATACCAGAAAGACTTCAGTATTACAGCACAAGAAATACATCTCATTAGCTGCAACCTATTTATATTCTCATTCGGAAAAGTTTGATTTTGAATTTCAAGAACCGCTAGTCACGATCACTCTATTTCCCCCATAGTATATGCGTAGAGGGCATTAGTAACCATATTAGTCCCTTTAAATCAGAAATATAAGACTGTAGTAACTGTATTACTGGTGATAATCAGTTCATGTAAACTCAATCACAAATGGATAGCCACATCTCAATTGCACCAGGTAGGTTATTTGATGCATTATAGCCACTTACAAGTTATGATGCTCTTGCAGTTACTTTTTCACCAAAGACACAACTTATGAAGCTCTTGCTTTTATCTTTTCACCAAAGACACTCTCCACCCTTTTTTTGTAGCTTTACATTTTAAAGACACTTTTAAACAAAAACAAATTTAAGGATTAGAGGCCAGAACACTGTTAACATAGACATCTATTTGTGAAGTTAGCCTTTTCCTTGTTTTACATTTTAACAAATGTGATATGGAAAACATTTAGCGCAAGTGTAATATCGTTGTGTTTTACGTTGCTGTATTTTATATTGATGATATAACTCTTTACCAAGGTAGTTGCAGTTTTATGTACCCTATATCTTGAATTCATGTTGTTTGTTCGTGTCTGATACACAAAACATAGCTTGCTTTATTCATGCATCGAGCTTGTTTCATTTCGGAGTGTTGCAGGTAATTGAGGACGCTTGCTATAAGTTCTGAAGTGTAAATGTATATTCAGTTTGCTTAGCGTAAAAAGGCGAACTTATTATAATCTGTTCCAGGGTAGTTAGTTATTCATTCAAGGGTTAATAATGTAATTTTAGCTCCAAGGATAATTATTGATAAGGAAGTGGGTGTTGATTCCTCTTTGTGGAGCATAATTGCTTCTAAAGATTTCTATTTTTAATACAATCTCCTCCTTTAATTTTCAAATTACTGGCCATAAAGTACTTACATTATAACGTCTTTACGTAACGTTCAATATGCGGACATGTACTTTCAGAAGAATTATGCCTGATAACTGGCATACTTGGATCGTGATAAGAACGAACTGTCCTGCATCAAAAGATTGCTAATACTTAAAATCTAGGCCCTGAACTTTTAGCAGCGACATTGAGAACTGAGGTCCAGAAGGTCCTAGGCGGGGGAGGGGGGGGGGAAGACTGCAAGATGCAGTCACTGAGCAGGATGAGGGCATGGCTTGTCCTTGGGAGGGGGTGGCTTGTTCTTGGGAGGGGGTGGCTTGTTCTTGGGAGGGGGTGGCTTGTTCCTGGGAGGGGGCGGCTTGTCCCTGGGAGGGGGCGGCTTGTCCTTGGGAGGGGGCGGCTTGTCCTTGGGAGGGCATGGCTTGTCCTTGGGAGGGGGCGGGAGGGCATGGCTTGTCCCTGGGAGAGGGCGGCTTGTCCTTGGGAGGGGGCGGCTTGTCCTTGGGAGGGCATGGCTTGTCCTTGGGAGGGGGTGGGAGGGCATGGCTTGACCCTGGGAGGGGGCGGCTTATCCTTGGGAGGGGGCGGCTTGTCCTTGGGAGGGGGCGGCTTGTCCTTGGGAGGGCATGGCTTGTCCTTGGGAGGGGGTGGGAGGGCATGGCTTGTCCCTGGGAGGGGGCGGCTTGTCCTTGGGAGGGGGCGGCTTGTCCCTGGGAGGGAGCGGCTTGTCCCTGGGAGGGGGCGGCTTGTCCTTGGGAGGGGGCGGCTAGTCCTTCGGAGGGGGCGGATTGTCCTTGGGAGGGGGCGGATTGTCCTTGGGAGTGGGCGGCTTGTCCGCCGCAGTGAGCAGGGCAGGCTGGTTAAGAGATAGGACAGACTGATGGGATGGGTTGGGCAGAGGAAGGGGAGTTAACTGCTGAAGAAGGGTTACTTTATTCAGCTGGTAATGCCCACCCTACGGTTGTTAGTTCATTCTTACCAATATAGTGAAGAATTAGTAAAAAATCGTATTTAATCGAAAAAGCGTTACCTTCAATCTGTGTGAAATCGACCCACGTACCACTAGAAAAGAATCCACCTTTACTGAACGGTGCAGGTTTAAACACTGAGGTTAACCAAGACACCTTTTCACACTTGAATTATTCCCTAATTAAAGGCTTTAGTACTGACACATCGTTAAGGGCTAGGACTCCATGCCTAATCACCTAGTACATTTGTGTCAACAGACAAAAAACCGGAACTACACTAAATAATACGGTCCACAACAGAGCAGATGTTTTTAATTCGAAAGCAGTAACATTTCCAATCTGCAAACAAACCAGTGTCGAAACATTATTGCCCTAAAGATGTTTCTCGTCTTCACCTGAAATTCAGATTCCATTCCTGAGTTAACAGACCAATAGATCTTGTACAACTTGAAAATGGTGGCTTTAAGGTGGTCTCCTTCTTTAGGTCTGGAGTTAGCCAAGACCTTTTGATTTTACTAAAATATGTATAATATACTTACATATAGTGGCCTTTGGCCACCCCTCTTCATTCATTGGTCTGTTGTTGTGTAATTCACATTTTGCTTCTGCCCACTACAGCACATAGCACGGGGCAGTGGGACAGCCTACTTAAGCCACTGATTAACTTCAATTTAAGTGACTGCATTTTGTTCTCCCACAAGGAACATATCCAAACACAAGCTAGTTCCCTTCAGTGCCAGCGTTTGTGTTGCTTACTATATGATTATTTTATTGTTGCCCTTGTGTTTAGAGCCTGATGTGATAGCAGGACGCTTCTGATGCACATCCGGTCTAGGTCCACTCTCTCCCCGCAGCTCCGCTGTGCCGTCTCTTGCCTCCAGACCCCGACCTCCTCCTTGGGAGGTTCGAGGCTGCTGCCCGCTCCTGCCGCCCGCTCCAACTGGGACCAGACTGTCTGCAACCACCGTAACCTTTCTCAGCCGTTTTTTGCTTAATTTTTCCCTGTTGTGCCACTGTTATTGTGCCCATCTGTGTCTTGCTCTAATTCCACCACTGTTTTTATTTTCTCGTGCCTGCCTGTTCCTTTCGCCGCTGCTGCCCCTGCGGCCCCTCCCCGCCGGAATTCCCCCACTCCCGCCTCCCAGCCTCTCCTCATTCCCACCTCCCCTACTTAATGGAGGAAAAAGGCAAGCCCGTCCGCGACCCGACCACGGCCCGCGCCAGGAACTCTGGACCTCCCACTACCCATCGCTACGACACCACCACCCTCCTCGCACTCGACCCTGGAAGACTTCGAGAACGCCAACAGGCCTCACCGAACACGACCCACGGCCAGTTCTCCTGCCTCCACTGCCGCTAGAACCTCACCGCCACCCCGGCCTCCAACACCGCCGACGCCAGCATCGGGGACACCCTAAAATGCATCCTCCTCAACGTACGCTCCGTACACAAACACGCCATGGAAATCTGGAACCTACTCGACTCTCTCTCGCCCGACATCGCCTTCTTCACAGAGACCTGGACCAACGCATCCTCTGCCCCCGACATCAGCACCGCCATCCCAGACGGATACAAGATCCAGAGGAAAGACCGCCCCAACCACCCAGGAGGGGGCCTCGACATCGCCCATAAGAGCACCCTCCGCCTCACCACCTCCAGCGAAACCTTCCCCTCCGCCGAACACCTGCACTTCCAGATCCAGACCATCCCCAAAGCCACACTCCGAGGAACCCTCATCTACAGATCCCCCGGCCCCCGAACACGCTTCGCCACCACCATCACCGACTTCATCGCACCCCACGCCATCGCCTCAGCAAACTACATACTCATTGGAGACCTGAACTTCCACCTAGACAACCCCAGCGACCCCAACTCCACTATCCTTCGTGACAACCTCGCCAGCATCGGACTTAAACAACTCGTCAACACACCGACCCACAGAGCAGGACACACCCTCGACCCCATCTTCGGAGCAGGAAACAGCGTCCAATTCAGCCACACAACGCAGCCGCCATGGACCGACCACCACTGCGTACACTTCGCCATCAACAAACCCAAGGCACCCAAACCAGCCCCACACCCACCTTGAAGGAACTGGAGCAAGGTTACCGACGAGCAACTTAACTCCACCCTCACCCGAGACAACCACACCTGGGGACCCGACGCAAGGGACGCAAACAACGCAGCCAGAGAACTCCACACCTGGATCTTCAACTGCGCAGACAAGCTCGCCCCGCTATGCAACCCCAACAGACCACGCCCCAGGAAAGCCGCCTGGTTCACCACCGCTCTCCAATAAGCCAGACGTACCTGCAGACGCCTGGAGAAGAACTGGAGAAACACCAAGACAACCGAAAACCACACCACCTACAAGGACGCCTTGACGGACTACCATAACCAGATCAGAGCCACCAAGAGGAACTTCATCCACAACAAAATCCTGGCCAACTCCACCAACTCCAAGGAACTTTTCAGTGTCATTCAGGAATTCACCAACCCACGCAGCGAAGCCACAGACATCACACCATCCCAAGACCTCTGCGACAAGCTTGGAACCTATTTCCACCTCAAGATCAAAAACCTCTATGACAACTTCATCAACCATCCACCAGGTGCCACTGACGGCCCCCCGCCCCCCAGAAACCCCAGCCAGCCCACCATCTCCAACTGGACACCGATCACGGACGAAGACACTGCCTCGACCATGAAAAGCATCCACTCGGGGGCCCCCACCAACCCCTGCCCCCCTCACATCTACCACAGAGCTGCGGCCGCCATCGCACCCGAACTACCATCAACACCACCTTCCAAACAGGCACCTTCCCAGACGACTGGAAGCACGCAGAAGTCAGACCCCTGCTCAAGAAGCCCACAGCTGACCCCACCGACCTCAAGAACTATCGGCCCATCTCGCTCCTCCCCTTCGCAGCCAAAGTTGCAGAGAAAACAGTCAACAGGAAACGGACACGATTCATTGAAGAGAACGCCGTCCTCGACCCGTCCCAATCCGGATTCCGAAGCAACCACAGCACAGAGACCGCCCTACTCGCCGCCACAGACGACATCCGCACCCTCCTGGACCAAGGCCACTCCGCAGCCCTCATCCTACTCGACCTATCAGCGGCCTTCAACACCGTCTCCCACCGCACACTAGTCGCCAGACTACACGACGCAGGCATACAAGGAACAGCCCTGGACTGGATCCGATCATTCCTCACCGGAAGAAGCCAAAGGATCAGACTCCCACCCTTCCTCTCCGACCCCATGAAAATTACCTGTGGAGTCCCACAGGGTTCATCACTGAGCCCCACCCTCTTCAACATCTACACGGCCCCCCTCGCAGCCATCGTCCGACAACACGGCCTCAACATCGTAACCTACGCCGACGACACCCAGCTCATCCTCTCCCTCACCAAAGACCGCACCACTGCCAAACTCAACTTCCAGAAAGGAATGCAAGACGTCGCAGTCTGGATGACCAACAGCTGCCTGAAGCTCAATGCCGAGAAGACAGAAGTCCTCGTCCTCGGTACCACCCCTTCTGCATGGGACAGCACCTGGTGGCCGACCGCCCTTGGAAGCCCACCTACCCCCTCAGACCACGCCAAGAACCTCGGCATCGTACTCGACTCATCACTCACCATGAACCGACAGGTCAACGCCGTCACCTCCAGCTGCTTCAACACCCTCCGCATCCTCCGCAAGACCTTCAAGTGGATCCCCCTTGAGTCAAGGAAGACAGTCACCCACGCACTCATCACCAGCAGACTGGACTATGGAAACGCACTCTACGCTGGCATCAACAAGTCCCTACTCCGCAAACTCCGCAAACTCCAAACAATACAGAACACCGCCGCCAGACTCGTTCTCGGCATCCCCCGACACGAACACATCAGCCAACACCTACAAAGTCTCCACTGGCTCCCCGTGGAGAAAAGAGTCACTTTCAAAATCCTCACTCACGCCTACAAATGCCTACACAACAACGGACCCAAATACCTCAACGACAGAATCAACTTCTACGTACCCAAAAGAAACCTCCGATCTTCCAACCTCGCACTGGCCGAAACCCCGCGCATCCACAGAGCCAGAGCAGGCGGAAGATCCTTCTCTCACATTGCAGCCAAGATCTGGAACGAGCTACCGCCAGACATCAGACGCGCCCCCTCCCTGAACACCTTCAGGAAGACCCTCAAGACCTGGCTCTTCGGCTAAACAGATCTGCGGACCCCCCCCCTCCCCTCAGCGCCTTGAGACCCTCACGGGTGAGTAGCACGCTTACAATTCCCTGATTGATTACAATACCCTGATTGATTCCATCTTTATCAGATACCATCTCCTGCTAATGCTGTTGTAAATTTCTTTTGGAGTGTTTTGCATTTCTAACTGCTGCTATTTCACTACATACCAGATCAGATTGTATACATTTGAAACATGAAGTTATCCTCTTTTTACTTTTTTTCCTTCCTTCCTTTCCTTCCTTCTGTTTCTTTCTTTCTTTTCTTTGTTCTTTTTCTTTCTCTTTTCTTCTCCTTTGTTCTTTTTCTTTCTCTTTTCTTCTCTTTTTATTGCCTCTTTTCTTCTCTGTTTCTTTCTTTCATGCTTGCCTTTATTTTTTCCTTCATTCCTTCTCGCTCTTCCTTTCTTTCTCTTGCCTTCTTTACGTCTTTCTTTCTCTTTTCCCTTTCCTGCTCTTTCTTTTTCTTTTATTCTCTCTATTTTTCCTTCTTTCTTTCCTTTGCTTTTCTTGCCTTCTTTAATTTCTTTTCTTCTCTTGCTTTCTTTCTTGTTCTTGCTCTATCTGTTTCTCTTTCTTTATTTATTTGCCTCTCTTTCTTTCCTACTCTTTCCTTTTCTCTTCCTCGCCTTCTACCCTCTATCCTTCTCTCTTTCATTCACTTTCCTTCGTTCGTTCTTTCGTGCCTTTTCCTTCTCAAAGGGAGGAGGCCTGCAGCCAATGCCAGATTGATTAACTTTTTAGGTTAGTGTAAGCCAAGACCTTTTGATTTTTCTAAAATTATGTGTAAAACATAGTTACCTATAGGGGTTTCAGCCAGACCTCCTCCATTAGTCTGTGGTTGGTGTCATTCACAGATTTTCATCCACCCACTCCAGCACGCATTAAGGGACAATGTATCAGCCCATTTCAAGAATTGGATGACTTTACTACGAGTTACAGCATGACACCCTTTCACAAAGAAAACATCCACACAGAAAGTAGTTCCCTTCAGTTAAGGGAGTACTATGGTAATGTGTATTTTTTTAGACCCAAAAAACTTTGTGTGTAGTACATTTTTCTTTTGATTGACTAGGGTCTGGCATATACCCAAACAAAAAAGTTTTGTGAAAACCATGACAAAACAAAACAAGAATTGCTAGAAGGCTGACGGCCAACGCCAGACCTATTGGCTTTGCCAATGCTTGCTTAATCACGGTCCTGTAGTTTAAGATACATTGACTGATGTTATGACCTTTACAAAGGACCATTCGCTTGACTACATACCATGTAATTTTTTAATGCTATACCTTGCGAAGCGGATCGTCAAGTTTAATGATTAAGTGAGCTGTGAAGGGATGCCAGTTAAGAGATATCCAAAGTGGAGTAAAGAACTTGAAGCTAAGACTGCTGGTGAGTTGAATTGCCACTGCACGCATCACTGCTGTCCTGAGTGCTAGGGTGATTTTTGAATGCATATGTAAACTGCATATCCACAGTCACCCTGAACAATAGGAAGATCTGTCCCACAGTTCTAAATTTTGGTGGACCTGCTTTCCAGAGCTACCCCGGCTGCCCAGATATTCCTCTCTTTTAGAGGGATGGTATTACTGCTGCAGATTTAGTCTCCTTTTACATCAACTCCCAAACATCCATTAACTTAAGAATCCGTTAGCCACTGTCTGTTCTGGTCCGTGTCTAATATTTTTTGCTTCCAACATCCTTCTCTGTATCCAGTGTGACTTACTCTGCCTTTGACTTTAGTGTAAGTGCACAGTTGAACAATGCTACCTATTAAACAAACTCCTGGAATCCCGAAAATTCACCTTTTTGAAATGTGTCTTTTCAGAATAGGATTCCTGGCCTTAGACATAGTGGCATTGCAGAGTTTCACAAAGGGAAACCACAATGAGTATAAAAGTTTTTATTTCCTCCATGGTTCATTTATTTAGTCAGTCAACCTCAGAGGTTGTCTTTTCAATTTAACGTTGCTTTACCCAGTCCAGTTCCCATTTGTTCAGGCAGGGGTGTGGAATTTAATAAAATATCTACTTGTCCATGGGGCAGGTTGCTTCATAAATCTACTTGTCCTGTAACAAAATCCACTTGTCCATTTGGTGCCATGTAGTGCGGCGACAAATTATGGCAGAAATCTCATTATATAAGAGCTCTGATATAGCCTCTCTGATTATGCCAGGGCTCATACCATAGTAGTGTTTGAATACTTGCAATCCCCTTATGTTGCCACGTTTCTGCATATCTTCATACTGGGGCTGAAGGAAGTGGTAAGCAATAGTACCAGGGTTAGCATGCCCTTTTGAGTCTGTGCAAACCTACTAACTTGCATGTTTTAAGGGTTTTCAACAACTCTTCTCCAGTCTTTTCCCATACTGAGAAATGTTGGAAATTTACTCCTGACAATGCCAGACGTAAAACTTCTTCCAGAGTTGGGAAAAAAGTGGTTGGAGGGAAAGTGCTCATGCTAAAAGGCAGTTCACAAATATTTTCTAGGAGTACTATTTCTTGTCCTACTTCTGTAAATTCTTGAGACTTACTTTAATAATTGGGTCTCAAATTTGGTCTGGCGTTGACCATGACCATTTACGTTTATTAAAATTCTGTCCATCTCTCTTTCTTGATATCGGCTGGCTTCACTGTGAGTGACAGTATTCTGCTCTTTCACAAGGAGCATATCGGCACACAAAGTAGTTTTGTTCAGTGCCAGTAACTACTGTGGCAGTGTGTGCTTTTTGAGACCAAAAACAATTTTTGCTTTTGCCAATGTTTGTTATAATGGTGAGGGCCCGGCAGCTCCCACACCAATAAGGTTTTACAAAAACCATTCCAAAACAAGTCACACATTGACAAAAGTAAAAAGCTGACCACCAATTTCAGACCTACTGGCTTTGCCAATGCTTGTTTATTTTTGTTTCCCATAATCCTATTGAAACTGGTTACACTGATTTTCCATTATGAATATGTTTTGGAACTACTAGCATGCATCAACACATGTTACCAAATGACGCTGCAAAGAAATGGTACCTGAAATTGTACAGTAGTTTAGCAAAATGTTTTTATTCCTGGTTTCATTTTTTTATGAACATTTTATTTTGAAAGAAAAGAATCATCAATCTTGCTTTCAAGCTTCTGAAAATATTTGCATCAAATCAGAGAGCATTCTGGGAGCATTATACATAGCCTCATATTGCTAAACTTTGAAAACGTGTGTGCACATTTTTATACTGGAACCACTGTCAGTAGTGCAGTCAGAGCTTACAACATTTACTTAGAGCGCTCACTCTAATAATAAAGGCTTTCAATTATTGAACCATAAATACAAGTTTGAACAGCATTAACATATGGGCAAAAATATTACCTTAACTGCAGACAGTGCTCTTCCCTGATCCATAATGCGGTACTGCAAACTGGCAGCTAAAGGGGTTGTGCTGCAGGGGGTTGGGGCTACTTGTCCCAAGGACAAAATACACATGAAAACTTGTTGCCCTTGACCCCAAACAATATGTCCTGGGCGTCGGGATATAGGAATTCCACATCCCTGTTGAGGTGACCTTGGTGCAATTGCAAATTTGCTTGCAGCTAGGATTGCGAATTGCTTCTGCTACCTATTTCTTCCCATGAGGCTGGTGGGAGGCCAGTTCTTCGTGACATCCAGAACTCGGCAATTGTAAGAGGTATTGGCTGCAGTCTCTAGAATCACAGGAACCAGATACTACTGAGAGCTTAATGAAGGCTAAGAGTCTACTTTCTAGTCTTCAACTCTCAGGGGGTGTAGGACAGTGGATTATTATGGTGTGGTTGTAAAGTCTCACCATGTAATAATGTCACAATAAAATCCTTAGCTCAGTCCTGGGTAGATGTGGCACAGATCAGTGAGGCTTAATCAAAGGAAAAAGTGTAACGAGCATAGAATTACTAAAACAGTTAATAAGTAAGAACTGAACTCAATAACAAAATTTGACACCAATTTATAAAAAATATGGTGTATTTCAATCTTAAATAGAAGAAAAATGTATCGAGGGGCACCGAATATATGATTTTTTAAAGGTAAGTAAAATACTTCAACTTTAATCTTTTAGATGTAAAACATAATTGCAAGCGGTTGGCAGCCAATGGGCTAAAACTCCTGTTAGAGTCCTCTTGGATGAGCCACAATGAGCTGCGGCCAGACACAGAGACCACTCAGGTTCAGGACTATAGTTTACCTGTCATAGTCAGAAGTCATAGGGTCCTCAGTGCATTTTCTCCTTTAATGCTGTCCAGCAAGAAGTGGTCCTGATGCTGGGGATGAAGGATGCCCAGATGCTGTAGATGTGCAGAAGAAATGCTGCAAGTTTTCCTGGGACTACCCTGGGTTTTATGAACTTCAGGGGTTGTCTCCAGCTCAGAACTCAAAATCTAAGTTGGAGCATGGGAGTCCAGTGCAGGTCCAGGAGCCACTGGTCAGCTGGTCTTCCTTTTACAGCACGTTCAGCGGATACCTACAGGTAAGCAAATTCTTTTCTTTGGAGACCAACAGTCCAGTTTGAATTTGGATAAGGGTCCCAAGGGCTTGGGGACACCTTGGAAAGGTCCGGAATGGGTCACCCAGCAGGCACTTTGTCATCCAGAGACAGGTAGGGGTTCCTAGCTGCTGGGCTTTAGACAGGTGCAGGTTAATTTAGCTTTTGGTGGTCCGGAAGCTTAAACGAAGGCTAGACACCTAGCCCTTGGAGTTACATCTTACGTCCTGGCACAAGTGGATCTCTTTTCCATGAGTGGGCACAGTCCTCTTTTCTGGTCCCTTGGATGCAGCAGCTGCAGTCCAGTTTTTGGTGTAGCCTCTCATTGCTGTGTCTGGGGAGCAGCAGGGTAGTCCTTCCCATCTTCTTTCTGGTCCAGATGTGATTTGAGGATGGTGGGTCTGGGGTGCCACTTTTATGCCATCTTCTCGTTTGTGGGAGGGGAGGACTTACTAACGAATGGGCAATAGTTCCCACACGGATACTCTTCCTATTTTACATCACTTTTGGGGGATGGGGTACCAAACAACCCCAGGATGTCCCTCTCTACCCTAAACTAAGAAGATGCAAGTCTTCTTCCCCTGTGAGGAGCACTGGGCACACCCTGGGGGGTGCTCAGCATAATGAGCCACTCCTCCTGGAAAACCGATTCTGCAATGGATTTTCCCTCTCTGGGGGGAGATGCCAGCCTGTCTGCCTACACAAAAGAGTGGGCAGGCGAAGGTGTATTTGCCAATTGCTTCACTGAACCTGTAGCCTCTTTGAATCTGGGCCATCTGTGGCCACCGCCCAGTAGTCATCCTGCTGGAGGCAGTCACACCTCCTCCCTTCAGCAATTCTCTTTGCTCCCTGTTCCTAGGAGGGCTTCACACTTCCGAGCAGGGAAGCAGCATGCTATCTCGGGTGACAACTGCTGCAGATAGAAAAGGCTACTGGAGGTCTGGGCAACAAAGTGGTTGCTTTTTAAAGTCACCTTTCTATTAAAAGTTATCTTAAATCCGATCTTAGTAATTTGATACCTTGGAGTAATATCTTTGGCGTTCCCAAATGGAAGTTAGCACTTAGCGTGGTGGCTAGTTAAACACCATGTTAGCCAATGGAACTAATGGCCCTGCTACAGTGAAAACAGCAACTTCGTGTTTTCACTGTCAGGGAATGTTAGGCACAAAAGAAACATGCCTTTCTTTTTAATATTAAGCACCCTGCCTGGACGGCTAACAAGGCGTTCCCTAGGGGTGGCTTACTAATATTAACAAGCATTGGCATAGCCAATAGGTCTCGCCTTTGGGACCTTATAAGTGTTTAGTTATCCAGCACAATATCCTTGGTGCAACAACATCAACTGTTGCATGGCTAAACATTTATAAGGTCCCAAAGGCGAGACCTATTGGCTATGCCAATGCTTGTTCTTTCTTGCCTTTTGTCTTTAATGCCTTCTTTCACAAAGACAAGAAACTAGTAGTGCCATATCGATAGGCTTTTTTAAATCTGTGTCAGCCAAGACCTTCTGGTTTACTAAAATTGTGTATAACACAGTTATGCTGGTGTTCATTCATTTGTTCATTCAGTGCCAGACAGTATTATGGTAATTTGAGCTGAGACAAAAAAATAAAACATTTTGCATTTAGTCCCAACAGGTTCCCAAATAATAAAGCTTTGCAAAAACCATGATAAAACAAAAGGCTGGTGGCCAACGCCAGGCCTACTGGCTTTGCCAATGTTTGTCCCTTATTGTGCTTTTCTCCCACAGGCTGACCAAGCCAGATTGACCACCCTCAGAAGGAGATTGTCCACCCTCAGAAGGCACTATCCAAAAATCAACCTAATGTATAAAAGTAACTAGTTGCGGAGAACAAATAGTTTATAGTTTAACTAGCTGCCCAAACCCAAAACAAACTCCAGTCCTTAAACAATGCCTTACAGACAGCTTACCACATGTATCCAACACATCTGACAGCCCAAAACAAAGTGTAGAGGAACGAGGCAGAGGAAAATAAGCCTGACACGAAGCCACAGCAGTGCTCTGTGTTGGGGAGATCTGACAATACAATATCTCTGGAGGGGGTGAAGACAGAACGAATTAGGCAGGGGTAAAAGGGAAAGAGCAAGAGCTCAAAAAAGTGAGAGAGAGAGAGAGAGAAAGAAAGAGAGAGAGAGAGAGAGAGAGAGAGAGAGAGAGAGAGAGAGAGAGAGAGAGAGAGAGAGAAAAGCATGGCATGCAGATTCCACGAAGTGCTAAATCACAAACAGCAAGAAGAAAATATAGTTCTGATGTCAGCAGTGGAAAGACCGAGCTCATCCGATAAAATACCATGGTAGAACACAAATGCTCCAATGGCGAGACAAACACAAGAACAGTGAGGAAAGCCAACAAGTAAGGAGATGGAAATTAACAAGCAAGCAATCCAATCAAAAGCAAGGGGCTGATTGAAAGCCTACTCTAAATAGTGCTGTGTATAATGCTGTCTGCGACAGACAGATGACGTGATATGTAGCAAGATTGCAAAACACATTTTTTCATTAGTACATCACTGTTGGTTCGGCAGTGTTGTTGCATAGTGATTGCGCACGTGGCGGCCATCTCAAAATGGTAAAATAACAGTTTATGTAGAAGATCGTTCTGTAATGGCTGCACCGGGGAGCAAGAAGTGAAACAAGTGTCTCGTGGCAGAGATGTGCTGTCAAGAACCAAACAATAAATAATGAACCCGCTCTCCTTAAAAAAAAGTTATCAGTTAGGTGGAGTTTTAAAGAGCCTGTCATTGAACTATTCCCTCAGATGTCCCATCCCATACGAGTCACACAAGCTTTGTTGTACATGTAACTCTTGACAGCACAACTGCGACTCCTCGGTAGACATTTGTTTCGAACTCTGAATATCAATAACACGGGCATTGTCAACATCACAAGGGTGAAACGCCAAGTCAGTCGCGCTGGGTTTCAAACAAGCCACTTAGACATTCGGGACATTGGTGCCACAATTGCATTAACCCACTGCGCCACCTTACCACAAGGGTTGCAGCATTGGGCTGAGCGGCTTATGGAACAAAAATAGATGGGTCATGCAATAGTGGAACTATGGTGGATAATTTCAGTACAGTGAACGAGCCTGACTGTGGGAGCAAGAGGCCATCGAGAGAGAGGGAGAGAGAGCCTACCCTCTTCCATAACAAAGAAAACAAGGGACGCCTCTATGTGGGCATAACAAACGCCCAGCATTAACCCACTCCTACCCAGCAAGAAGGGGAGGATGGGCAAAGATGAGACGAAAACACAGAAGAAATAGTTACTTACAGGCTGGGGCATTCTCTCCTGGACTCCAGATGTGATGGAAAGTCGCGCAGCAGCAGCCAGCTCTGGAAGGAATTATTCGCGGGAGCCCATCGCCTCTTCCTACACTCTGCCACTTGCTTTCACTTTGTGTTTGAGGGCAGCGGTCCGGTCGGGAGTTCCCTGTAACTGCAGCTTCGCCCTCTCGCCTTCCCAACCCGGTCGCTGTGTTTATTTCTCTGCCTTTCAGTCAGAGGTCAGGGAAAGGGGCCTTCCCAACGTGACTTCACGAGAGCGCCTCTTCGGATTACACTGATCTCCAAGGCTGCACCAAACAGGCCCAAACACAAGCAGGCCTGCCCGCCAGGCACGCACGCAGGACTGCGGGCAAAATACACCCACGTGAGGCTTACTCAGGGATGAGAGGCCGTTCCTACTTTTTACAGAATGCTAATATTTAAATATGTTGTTCATATTGTCTACCGGACGGAAATCTGCTGCGGGAAGCTTTACTTTGAAGGGGAATAATGACCATAACATAAATAAAGAAACACACAGTTACTCACTGTGCATATCATTTTATTATCAAAAAACATTTAAACGTCATTTAAATAACGAATTGCTCATTCGTTATTTAAATGACGAATGAGCAATGAGAATTGCAGGCAAAAACAAGCTCAGGAGTGGTGCGCGCGCGCGAAAAGGATTTTTTAACAAGCCCGGGAGTGGTGCGCGCGCGCGCTTGTGCCCGCCGCTATAGGCGAAAGACCAGCGCTGACCGCCATCGCGCCATCTGTTTCCAATTAACGCGAATGCGATAATTGGAAACAGATGGCATTAATGCTCGCTCCCGAGCACCCTAGGCCAGGGAACAAAGAAGGCGGGACAATCACCCGCCTTGGACCAATTGCGTGCTGTCTTTCTTAGAAAGACGCATGCAAAGGCCAATTGCGGGTGCTAAAAAAAAAAGCACACGCACGACCGTGTGTTTAGAATTTAAAAGCCCTTACTAAAGCCTCAGAGCAGCGCATGCGCGCTGGCTCAGGCGAGACCTAAAAAGGAAGGTTTTGACATGGCAAAAGCATTTACTTTGCCATGCTGAGTTTGCAGGTTTAAAGTTGCTGGACCAGGATGCTGTGACAGGCCTAGAGTCACGTTTGCACCTTGTCAGAGCAGTGTTGGCACAATTAAGTATTACAGTCCACAAGTGACATTTAACTTACTACCCCATGGTACCTATTGTACCATATCCTAGTGACTTATTAGTATGTTAAATGAGCCAATCATACACGTACTTGGGGGGAGTCAGAACACATGCAGTGAGGCCTGGAAAGCAGGGCCCAGAACACTAGAGTCAAAAAACCAGCAGCATCAGTCCAAAATCTTGGGGGTGATCATATCAATGGAGGTCCTTTCCTACAGGGGCAGCAATAGTAAGCAAGCAAGGCTTACGCTTAAATGCCCTGAATGTCAGGATCAGGTAGAGTTAATACTAAAATGGCGCGCTACAGCCAGAAGATACAGGTTTTGTAAATGTTTACAGAAAACAGGAGAAGTTTCCCTCCCATGTGGAAAAGAGTGAATGACTGAGAGAAATAATGTGACTGCCTGCATCTTCTCCTCCCCTAAGTGGGTAAGAGCCCTTCATGAGGTGATGTGTGGTGCAAGGGCATAGCAAACACTACATTTCTAGAGGCCAAATGGGGGGTGCAGACAGCCTTGGAGACAGCTATGTCAGGGGGTCTGGCATGGCTCTAAGAGGCAAAACACAAGTATGTGGTGAACCATCAATAGATGTAAAATAGGCAAAGAATGTTCGAAAAAAATACGATAACTTTTAGAGTGTCTCAAATAATACAAACGATTATATCAATGAATTGAGTGACATTCATCGAAAGTAATATTTTGAACATAAAACTTTCAAGAATACCTCCAAGCACTGATGACGTTACCACAAGTTACCCAAAATGTGACCGTTATCCATGTTCTCTATTTATATAGTCTATAGTGTTATTAAATGTGAAGCAAGATTATTTTATATTAACAACCTATAAGTAAGGTTTTTGTAAAGCGTAGTTATACATAATTAAGTGAAGCTATGAGCTGTTGGTCACACAATTTAGTCAAGAGCGGAAGCCAATATTCAAGTCCAGGACTGCACATTGTGCAGTTCAGATTTTGTAAGATTACATCATTCTCTCTTCCATTTAATGCCATGGGTCAGTGTTCTATGTTCAGCTATTCAATTAGCATTAGTATACGGAGTTCAATCAGTGCTTTATGTGAGCCGGTGGTTTCCGGTGCTCAGCAACAGCACTTAATTCTTAGCACCGGCACTTGTGACAGTCTGCCACATGGTGGGGCTGCCTGGCAGATTTGAGTATGAGCACAACAGCTGCTTATTAATTTAATATACATTAACAATCACTAATACATGCCACTCAACCCATTCTTATAGCTTTGGGGGCCTTGACTAGTCTGAATTGTCACACTTGTAGGAGTGTGATGTTAGTAGTTGTGTTGGTACTGTAAGTGGCAGCGCTGGAAGGCAATGGATGGTGCAAGCTGCTGTGTCCTCCTGACGAGGGCCCTGCCACTTATTGTTTTACAAATCAACCACTGACAATAAATAAACTTATCACACCTAAAATCAAACTGACTCTGTATACACATATTTCCAGGTCTGTAGTCATGAGATTCAAAGGTGTGTTTTTTTGTTTGAAATGTTTCCAAAGATAATGAAGACAAAACACAGTGACAGAGCATGCTTGTCTGAAATTATGCTGCACCTAGCAAGCGCCTCCTTCCTTGAGGAGCTGTAATCTAACCAGCAAACTCTGTGGGGGCTAACAGACCGCTTCCTTTTTTTATAATGATTTAATTATGGTTATTGAGGTGATAAACTTCTCCTAAAATTAAGCCAGCCAAGCCAGCAGTAACATGAACATAAAATAGCATCCTCTACATTCCCTATCCTCAGCGGGCACGCCTGGCTTGACAAACAAAAGGACTTTAGGAGAGGTTCAACACCTCACCGACTGCAATTAAATAATTAACAACACAAAGAGCCCATCAGGGTTTGCTTCAAGGCGACTTAGGCATGTGCAGCTCGGCTTCCCAGACATGTTCTGTCTGCCACTGTTTATTCGTCAAATATCGGGGATTGGGGGCGTAAATGCCCCTTGACCCCTCAGTTTCAAGCCGATGGCGTGGTACTCGAACCGTGTACGTAAAACACCTACAGTAAAATCCTCTCATATAATATCAAGCTTTTTTCTTAATGTGTCTGCGAATATCAGCGGCCATTTTACTATCACTATTTCCGAGCAGCTTCCTGGAAAGCGCCCTCTTGACCGGGCTCAGTCATCTTCAGAGACGAGTGCAGTAAACGTCAGCCCCTCTGTTGATTCAGTTGGATCCAAACCTCACTGGTTTCATTCAAGTCCAGAAATACAAACCAATATGGCAGCACCACAACACATTAAAACCCCTCATAATACCACAAAAACATACTTTGTCAAAACAAATTATCCTGCGCAAAAGATTCTGCCCAGTCAGGGCTCTTATGATGGCCCAAAGGACAACAATTGTTATTCTTCACTGTTTTGGTAACCGGTGCCATACTAGGCAAAACAGCTGATTCAGACAGTCATGAACTTGCTGATCTCGAAGAACTTTCGCATTAGAATTTGAGTTCTTGCAGTCCTTTACATTCATTCATTTTATTTGCATTTGTTTTCTAAACCAGAGGAATGTGACACTGAAGCTCGAAACCTATAGGAGGCCATACAGAAGCGCTTTAGATCAGACAGATCCTATGTGTAATTTCAAATCATTTTATACAACCAGGTACAGGTTCGACATATAATTTTAGTGTGTGCTTCTGGGAAACATGCTCCTGTTGGAATGGGTGAATACGATGTCAATGAATACCCTGATATGTGCAGGCCCGACAATGGCAACACCAATAAATGCAATGTCAAAAGTATATGTCACATGTAGGTAGGAACAGTCAGCCAAATAGAACACAACATGCACACCACACGTAGTGATCACGCGCACCTCACATCGCACATGTGTACACACACGCTAGCCCACACTAGCTCTCTCCGAGGTCTACAGCCATCTGTGTCCTTATCAAATGCCCAAACTTGTTAAGTTATGACAGATGTTTTCTCAAGAATGCAGAACGGTTTTATTGCACCTCACAAGATGTATAAATCGTCAGCCAAAACTTGTACAAAGTAAAACTTTCCTCAGACGCACTCTGTCGAGACTCTCCCAGCCGCTGCATTTAATTAAACCAACTTGTTCCTGTTATGCCAAATACCTCTTGTCTTTAAATTTATTTAACGTAAAATCATATCCGAGCAACAATTTGGTGAGCCAGCCAGAAGAGACTGACATTTGCGCAAACAAGATCAGTGAGCAGACACCATCATTGATTAGAAGTTCTGCTGAATCCACGGGGCGGAGGTCCGGCCGGAGACAGCAGTCACAGGGTAAAAGACTACAGCTGATCCATAGTCCCAATAGGTGGCATGTGGCAAACTAGGACAAGTGAATAGCTCACCTGTGCTTTTAGCCTCGTCAGCACGCTAGAGAGTGCGAAGGTAGCTACAAGTTTGGCACCACTGTGGAGGACACAGGGTACGCTCTGTATCTGGGTGTCAGTCAGTTAGGGGCTGCATAGCCCTCTGGGCATGGTACAGAGGTACGCTCTGTCTCTGGGTGTCAGTTAGGGGCCACCTGGACCTTTGGGTGTGGTCCAGAGGTAAGCATATACCCTGGGTGACATATAGGGCTACCACCTTGATCCTATTTTGTAGTCAAATTGTTTTTTTAGCGACTGCCGGTTTCTCAACACTGGCAGTGTCTAAAAGAAGTGAGAGGCGGGTTTTTTCGTTTTTTCACTTGGACCGATGGGCGTCGACAATCGGTACGCACTACCCCTGGGTGTAATATAGGGTGCAATTTAGACTTTAGGAAAATAATTCAGACATTGGGGAATAAGGTATATGGCTGATAACTGTCAGGTTATTCCTTATTCTCTGCACAAATCGTTGCTATTTTTGTCCACTGTTAGACCTGGCACCATTGGAGTGGGTCTCCCTTCCATTTTTTTGCCTTTACCTCCTGTGTTTTGCTGTGTGTTGCACTCCATTTTTTTTTGCTGGTCTAGATGCTTTGGGCACTTTGCCACTGCTATTCAGTGCCAAAGTGCAAGTGCTCCCTTTTGTAAATTGTGTTATGGATTAGTGTTTTCATGATTGGCTATTTGATTTACTTGTCAGACCCTAGTATAGTGCCCTGTGTGTGCTCAGGGCCTGTAAATCAAATGCTGCTGGTGGGCTTGCAGAACTGGTTGTGCCACCCACCAAAGCAGCCTGAAAATGTGACTCAGGCCTGCCATTGCAGAGCCTGTGTGCAGTCTGGGACTGCCATGTCGACTTTGCAAGTACACACACATGCCACTCCCTAAACCTTCCCTTTTCTACATATCAGTCACCCCCAAGGTAGGCCCAAGGTATCCGTGAAATACTGCCAATTTCGTTTTTCACTATTGCAAGGCTATCTGTTCCCATGGGACAGAATGGGGAGTTTGTTTATAACATCTTATAAACATAACTGACCCTGGGAACAAGGTAGAAAAATAAAGTTTGTATGCCTGAACTCAGAAAGTTAAAGTGCATCTTTTAGTGAGGGTGATTTTTACATTCTGTGTTTGAAAATACCACTTTTAGAAAGTAGGTATTTTCTTACCTAACCATCCAGTGTGCCTCTGCTAGGTTTGTGTATTGCATGTCTGGCTTTTGAATGACTGGGGCTGGAGATTGGCAGTGGCTCCAGAAGTCTGATGAGTCAGGGCTGGGCTGAATAGACCTGGGCTGCATTTAGAATAGGGGGAGATTTCCTTTCACCTGCATGGGCCTGGTCTGCCTTCAACAATGCTGTCTCCACCTCCTGCCAGGAAGCTGCACCATTGAGGATAGAACTGGTTTTGTCTGGGTACAGACACTCTCTGCCTTCAGAGAACAAAGGATTTTTGTGTATAAAAAGAGGGGCCCAGACCCCAGACTTTTCGATCTCTTCTGGGAAATCAAGAGGAACCTTTGGAAAGGAGAAAAGCCGGATAAGCTGAGGAGGAATACTGCCCCTGTGCTGTTTGCTGTCTGGGGTTGGCCTGCAGTGGCTGCTTGCTGCCAAGGAAAGGAGAAAAAGGACTTTGCTGTTTGCTTTGTTACCTGCTTGAAGAAAAGATCTCCAAGGGCTTGAAACTGAGCTTGCCTCCTGTTCTGAAGTCTCAGGGACACAAAGACTTCACCCCTTCTGTCTCCCTGCACCTGGAACTGCTGTTTCAGCTGCTACAGAAGGAAATTGCAACACCGACGCGCGACGCCGTAACCTGCACCGAAGCCGTGGGCACCGCTTGTGAAGAGCACGACGCATCGCCCCGACTTGCACTATAGGCCCGATGCCTGCCAACACTGTGCCACATCGACTCCGCAGCCCTGACTTCACCGACGCCGGTGCTTCATCATCGCGGAGCCGATCCTCGACGTGGGTGACTCCCGAATCCATCAACATCGCACCGTCGTAAGGAACCGCCGCCTCGCTGCCATCTGTGACGTCACCTCCACGACACAGTAAGGAACCGACGTCTCACCTCCCCTGCGCTGCAGTAAGGAACAGAGGCATCACCTCCCCTGGGGTTGTAAGGAACCGACGCCGCAGGCGTCAACGAAGCATCACCTCCCCGACGCCGTGCACCGCTGTTGCTTTCATCAATTCCAAGGTACTGTTCTTTGTGGGTCTGCTTGACTCCGGGCCCGGCGCAGTTCTTTGGGATTTCCATCTGTCACGACGTCGTAATGACTCCAGGTAGAGTTATTTGTTGCTAGAAGCTTGATTTGAGTGAATAACCTATTTTTAAGGATATTTTTGACACTGTATTGTGGATTTTTGTCGTTTGGTCTTGTTTTGGTTTAGATAAAGATTACTTCTTTTTCTAAACTGGTGTGGTGTCCATTTGTAGTGTTTTCACTGTGTTACTGTATGTGTTCACAAATGCTCTACACACTGCCTCTGAGATAAGCCTGTCTGCTCGTGCCAAGCTACCAAGGGGGTGAGCAGGGGTTATTTTAGAAGTGTATCCCCCTTACCCTGACTAGAAGCAAGGGTCCCTATTTGGACAAAGGTACCCACCTCTGCCAACTAGAGACCCCCATTTCTAACATCCACCAAGCCGATAGTGGCAGACTATAGCTCTCCGTGTTATGCAGGGCATCCCCTCTCCTTGAGCTGTAGGCGCTAGGAAGGGCCTAAGTTTTTGGACAAAATAATAATTTTTTTCTGTCAACATTTTCTTTTTTAGTCTCTTTTAGATTTTGGTACCTTCCAGTGTACACAGTTTCCCCCACAATTAGAGTAGAATGCGTACTAATTTAATAATCTAGAAAAGATCAAATTTCATAAATTCCTTAAAACGAGTTCCATAAACCCATCATGGAGACTCCATTAAGCCACATGCAAGCGAAATTCCTCCATCTAGGCTTGGAGACTAGAGAGCTACTGCTGCGAGTGGCATACCCATACCAAAGCCCACGCATTTCCCTGGCCTGAGGAGGGAACATTCGATACCAACATCATAGAACAACACACCAAAACTTACATTCAGACCACACATATGGATTAAGAGAGAGATATGAAAATGGATCTGTTAGGACTATGGGCCGACCACATGGTGGCCTCAACATGCAACGCATACAACCCCAGAGCAAGCAACATCAGGGAGGAAAACTCCAACACCTCCGACTCTGACAGCAAGGGCGAAGCCACAGGGGGGGGGGGCCTGCCAATACCAGAGGAAGACAGGTAGCGCACGCCAAGGACCACCCAGGTACTCAAAGACGTATTCACCCCACTGACAGTCCAGGGCAACCCTGAGGAGGGCCCCATGGTCAAGGTGTTAATAAGTAATACACCATACCAGTTTCTGGTGAATACAGGGCGGCAAGGTCCCCTCTCTGTCATCAAACGCGGCTCCCAGGCAAGGGACCACAGTAAGAAATACGCCATGCCCAACTGGAATACGAACACCTCATGGAGGAGTCCCCACCTGCCACATGGGGAAAATCCCTGAGCCTGCAATGGATAGGCAACTGACCTCATCCCCCACGAAGGGGCCCCCTTGGAGTGACCAAGAAATGGGCAAGAGCACCCCCAAAGGGGCTGCAGCAACCATGGATGCACAAGGGGCGCCTAGCTGGACGATGATTCAGCCAAAGAACTCCAGAGGGATCCAACAGAGTACCCGCACCAGAAAGCCAAAATGCTGGCAACTTTCACATTTTGGAGAATGTCACTATTGTCACTGAAGAAACCACCTGGCCAAATATTGTAACCTAAAAATGTACCACGAACAAAAAGGCATAATCCGAGGACAGTCCGCGCAGAATACCCATCCACAAAATCAAGCACCAAGGAACAACGTTGCAGCTTCCAATCAGCCCCATGGAAATTAGGCAACCGGTGCCCCCCCACAGCAGGGACTGAGCAGCTGGCCGAACGCTGGGCAACAGTCACCGCAACAGGCAAGGAACCCAACCCAACAAACACCATGGCCACAGCCACGGCAGGGAGGGATAACTGTCTGGGGAGGCAATGCCTTTACACAATGGCACACCACAAACACAAAATAACAAGATCGCCGCAAACATGATGTATCCCCCTCACACCACCGTGAAGAAACGTTCAAGGCTCCCACTGCTGTTGGTCCCCCAGGGCGGGGTTGGCTGACCACGCCCCCAGGGGGAGGACAGTCTCACATTGGGAGCAGGGCGGGTAACCAGCTGGTCCATAAAAACAGGCACCCAGAGCCACTCACCCAAGTCCAACTTTGGACGTCTGTAAGTCTCAACCGCCTCAGGGTTACCACCAAGTGGAGGCCCTCCTTTAGTTTCAAAACTAGGCAAACGCTCCGGTGTTGGGATCTGGGTTCCTCAACAGGCATAGGGCAACATTGTCCTCAAAACTCCAAAGAAACCCAATTCACACTACCTCAGCCCATAGGAAAAATCCATCGAGTTCATTGGCGTTACCTCCATTAGACCGAGCACACAAAGTCCACAACGTGACCCTCAACCCTCGTCAAAAAGCGCAGCAGACGAACATAATTCCAGCCATTTCCCTGCAGGGCCCTACAGGGGTCCACACACGACTTTCTGACCACCTCCGCTATCCTTTGCTAAAATTAACAATGCCCCAAAACCACAGATAAACGCCCACCAGAACCCGCACAAAACAGCCAAAAATCATCTAAAAAATTCTCAAGCCTTCCAGAAGAAGGGCGTAACCCAGCACCTCAACCTAATTAGACAAAAACCTCGTTCCACGCCACGTGCAAATACAAGGGACACGCACGTGTCAATGGAAACATTGGCCTCAAATTCAAACATCCACTTATCCTCACACTTGCAGGCAGCACATGCAGGTTAAAAGGACACCCCTGCAACGATCAAAACATCACACCTTTACACGGAGCAGCCCACAGGAAAAGAGTACAGTCAGCACCGTAGCAAGGAGAGGAAGTAACCCAAAAATACAAACGGCATTAAAACAGTTTGAATCTTACCATTTCACTAAAATCCTAGCACCTCCAAAACAGTTTGAAATTCACCATTCCCCTAATAATCTTAGCACCTCCTTTCAGCACCCCACTAGGAAAATGTGCTCACAATACAACCATCGAGTGCAACGGTAAAATGTAAACGCAGGAATTAGCCAAACAACTGCATAACAATGTGTTTTTTCCAAGCTAACCTACAGCACGCGCAGCTCTTATCCTACAGGTCAGTGATCCAGCTGAAAGTGCACCATAACTGCCGCGGTCCGCCATCCCATTGATCAAAGCTTTCAAAAGGACTTTCACAAGGCCAATCGCTCAAGTTACAAAGACCACAATTGACTTTTGCAACCACTTGTTAAGAGACATATTTTGTACTGCACCAAGACAAGACACCTCTGGGCGCCCAGACGACAGACATCTCCCCGGAAGACGATCCTAGCCCCCAAAGACAATTCTAAAGCCTACCTACAAATATTTTTAAGTTACGCATTTTTGTATCTGTGTACACGCTATATTTAGCTGGAGTGCTCTTGAGCCCCTCCAGAGCTAGACATATGCCTAATCTCATAAACTTCTACATTCTTGCAACGGATGCGCAGGGACCTCTCTCACCTCACATACACCTATACTGAACCAAACGCTAGTATTCCTCACGCACTACATAGCGCAATCCTACACAACAGCTGGTACCAACACATGACCGCTGTAGGCACTCAAACCACAAACCGACCGTGCTACATATGTTCACTAATACCCCACGCCGTAGGCGCAGACAGGCTTTACTTATCCCAGGAAATAGCCTCTGAAAAAGCAAAATGTCTCGTCCATCCTATGTAGGATCAGGGCTAAGATTCAACCCAATAGAGTAAAACACTGTAGGGCAACAGTAAACATCACCCGGTATGAGACCAACCCCACTGCACTGTATCTTTTCATCGAACCTAGCGATATCCAACCCAAGTTAGACAGGATGCGCAGAAGGGCATTATAGGGGAGGCCACTGATTGGCCTGGGACTTCGTAGAAAAGAGGTTCCTGGAAGTAGCAAGACCACCGCACCAGTGCACAAATACGTACACTGACGCCTCGGTCTGTGGTCCCAAGGTGGCCCTTAACGTCTTTAGGGCCACCTTCTTTAATGATAAGTGGACCCTGGACATGGAATTTTATTGCAGAGCTGCTCTGCTGGGCCCACTGGTGGAAATGAGTCCCATGGGAGGGGGTCCAAGGCTAGCATAGACACCCCATGCCAGGAAATCTGGGATACCGTGATTAATAGGTACACATGGAGGGGAAGGGACAACCCCTAATTGTATGGAAACTTACACTGTAGTCTCTGTTTCAGAGGCAAAGGAACAATTCTGTTGGGAAGTAATGAAAACTGTGGCGTGATACTGCACATACCAGACCTGCAATGAGGCACCTCCACGTTGATGGATATGTACTGGCAATGCGGTGACCTGGCCTACACCCAGCTCGTCCCCAGATGGCGTGGGCTCTGCACCCTCGTGACCATACACACCACAACACTGGTCATCCCTGGAGAAGATCTGTTTGAGTTGTCTCTACATCTGTTACAGAAGAAAAGCTCTCTGTTGCATCAGGCTCGAAGGAAAAGAACTGCTGATTATTTTGGCTGGGCCCAGTACAAGGACATTCCAGAAGAATTTAGACTGTTCACAAAGACTCAAGTAAACGCCAGAGGGTCAATTCCCTTCTTCACTATGCAAACAAAGGCAATCGCCCGCTGGTTACAAATAACCGGTGAGAGTTGCTAAAGATGGTCAACGATACTGAGCTCAGCCTGAAAGCTATCAAGGAAGAACTGAGAGCCAACCGCCTTATGGTGATGCACCATCGGTACGTGTTGGATTTGATGACCCCGATGGAGGGTGGGGTGTGTGCCAAGAATGGTGCTTCCTGTTGTACTTTTATCCCTGGAAATTATGTGGACAATAAGACATTAGCTCATGCCATCCAAGTACTGCATCGTCTGCAAGCCATGTGCCTGTCGGATTCACCCAGGGTGACCTCCCCATCAACGCCAAGTCAAAGATACATGGTCCGACAGGTCCTACGACCACAACCCACACCTATTGAGTGACAGGTCAGAGGTAGAGTCTCACTTAGCTCAAAGACAAACACGCACCAAGGGAAAACCCTGATCGATCCCACAAACAGATGGTTGCACCACTAACAGGTCTGAGGAAATTGGCCCAAAAAAACACGTTTGGCCAAAGGCACGTGTTCCCCAAAAATAGTACAAAGCTTGATGCCACATGTACGTAGGAACATTCAGCCAATCAGGACATGACATGCACACCACAGGTAGTGATCACGCGCTTCCCACACCGGACATCTGGACACACACACACTGGCCCACACTAGCTCTCCCCGAGGTTGAACGCCATCTGTGTCCTTATCAGATGCCCAAACTTGCTAATTTATGACTCAGATGCTTTTTCAAGAATGCAGAAGGGTTTTATTGTACCTCACGAGATGTATAAATTGTCAGCTGAAACTTGTACAAAGTGAGACTTTCCTCAGACTCACTCTGTCGAGACTCTCCCGGCCACTGCGTTTAATGAAACCAACTTGTTCCTGTTTTGCCACACGCCTCTTGTCTTTTCATTTATTTAAAGTTAAAGCACACCCGAGCACCACTCTTTCATATACCACACTGGCACAACGATTTGGTATAATTCAGATACAATTACAATATGTCTTTTATTTTAATTGAGTAGACTTTAAAAGGTTAAGAAATAATCGAAACGTGCCTTTACCTGAAAAGGTAGAATACAAATGTTTGAAACGCAGGCATGTATTTCATTTACATCATTCAAAGTGTAGCCAAGATTACAGAAACAGTGGTGATAAAGAGCGCCTGCACCACAGTTTCTGGGCAATGTACCCTACAATGCACTGTGTCAAGGCAGTAAAAAACATGCCTTTGTAAGAGGTTGAATGTGCAACACTGACACACCTGTCAGCCTACTATTGGCTTCAACAGCACACACTTTTAGGATCTTTATTTACTAGGACGTTTTCTAAAGCCCTAAGTATCTCCTTTCAGTCATTTCGGAGTGCTTAGGGAGTGAGGAAAAGATGCACCAAAAGGAAGGTAAGGGAGATTACAGTGCAGTTGGAAGAGTGAGTAACCATGTCTAAAACTCCTTAATTCCAACCAGCCTTGACACTAAGTTTAGCTAAAGTCTGAATATTTCAGTGTTCAAATGCTTTGAGAACTTCATGTAGTTGAGCTAAGATCTCAGGTTTAGGTTGAGAGCTCTCAGGATCTTGCTACCTAGTGATCTGCCACTGTGCTTTATCCTCTTAAACCTTAAACGATAGCTAGTTTTCCAAAGGGCTGAAGTTGAATGAAAAGCTTTAGCTGTGGCGTTGCGAGGTGCAAGGAGAGTCTTTGCCCAGTATACGTTGTGGTTGATGCACCAGCTTCAAATTTAACCTTGCCATTGACTGGGAGTAAGTGGACAGCTTTGAGGGCATGTTTGCTGTGATTGTGCTTGTAAGTTTAAGTCACAATCTTCCTTATTGATTCAGAAGCCTTGGAGTCTTGCAAATCGTTTTCTGGGGAAGCCAGAGAAGAATATATTGCATTAGTTAAAGCGTGTCTAAAAAAAAAAGCCAATGCCCCCTTGAATTGTTTTCCTCTGTGCACAGCAGCCAAGGCTAAGTGCTCTGAAGAATAGTGAAATCTCACTAAGCAAGTGAACGTAGTGCAAGAGCTCCTAAAATAGTGGTGTTTACTCCGATGAAGGTGTATTTGAAAACAGAGAAAAATGGTTCCTTTTGATTCCCTTTATCAGCATGTAAAAGTAATTTTAAGGCAACTTATTTAAATGTTAATAAACCAAAATGGCAATATCAGTACCTTATACTTTATGCTCACTTATGCCAAAAAGGCATCTACTGGCAGAATGTGTCACACATGACCTAGAGAAATTGAATAAGTCATGATCGTCTTGTTAGGATAATGTTGTCTAGCATAGCACCAGCTGCCATGTTTAGAAGCAATTTGCTAGCCATCTTGGAGTGGTAAAGCAATTATATACTGTGCAAATACCATTACAAATTTGTCACTCAATAAACACTACAGTGGGAGGCCATCTTGGAAAGATATTGTGCATCAGTGCACTGATCCCAGATGCCCGACATAATGCTTCTAAATTTGGCAGTCATATTGGAACGATAATACAATGATATCCTGTGGGCAAAAGCATTCCAAGATGGCTGCCCGATTGAGAAGCAGCGGTCATATGGGAAGCGGTGAACTGCAGATTAAATGAGTGACAAGCGAGCTGCCTGTTAGCACTTCCTGGAGAGCTGCAGAATGCTCTAAAAAACACAATACAAAAGGAGAAGGAAATATATGAAAAGGGACCTATAAAAGAGGAAAACTGAAAATTAAAAGACTGGTCCACCAGCCCTGGCACTGAAAGGCAGCCATTTTCAGGCAGTTGTGCACATGTCAACAGGAAAACAGCAATCACAGGGCAATAGATCCAGTGGGTGAAGTGGGTTGATCCATTACCCAATGCCGTATGCTGTCATGGTGTTAGCACAGGATGTGTGAGACACTAAAAAAATATGTATATCTATGTATACACAAACATGTATTTTTTATGGATTCTTTTGATTGCAAAAGCCTGGCAGACAACTAAATCTGTCAGTCCATCTGAAAATGGGTTATTAACGATTACAGTGCAAATATGCTACCCAACGCCAACACCAAACCCTATCCAACACCAAACCCTTACCTACTACAGCAATCTGTGAGATTCCACATAACAAAATATCTGTCTATGCACAAGCTTCAACATGGTCTAACAACAATGCACCCTTAAAGGTCTATTTGCTTTAATATGTGCTTTTCACAGTAAAAAAAAGACCTACCGCCTTTGCCTACAGTCTTGATCATTAGCTTGTCACCTTAACCAACTTGCTATAATGAGCATAAGCTTTCTCACAGGGCTAAAGCCGCACTACAAACATTCTTTTTCAGTGAAAGCACACAACATCTACCCAATCAAAAGTCATACTCATAGAAATCAACATGTGGGATGCAAAAAGCCCTTCTTGCAAGTTTCTTAAAGAACAAGTTACTTACCTTCGGTAACGCCTTATTTGGCAGAGACTCTATCTAGCCGCAGAATCCTTACCTTAGATTTTCCCCAGTCATCAGACTGAATCTGGAAATTTTTCGCAAGCAGTACCCCTGCGCGCCAGAAGATGGCGTCGTTCGGCTCTGTGTGGCGTTGTCAGCGTTGTTCGCGCCGGAAGTGATGTGCGTGATGCCTATATAGGCGCCACCCCAGCGTGCTAACAACAGTTTCTTTTTGCGACCTTCCACGCCAGAAGCGCAGAGCCATGAAGAACCGTGACCAATTATGTGTGAAGGTAGGGCCCTGAAAAAGGGAACAACCCAGCACGTACAAATCCATTCGCAGAGTGGGGAGGATGGGTGGGGTGGTAAGAAATCCGCTGCTAGACATAGTCAGATACGGTCTTACCGAAGGTTAGCAACTTGTTCATGTCACAGAGACTTCTAGCTGCAGATTCCTTACGTTAGAATAGATACCCAAGCAATACCTCCTCCGAGGTGGGTCTGCAAAACAGATTCAGACCAGAAAGTTCTGAAGGACCGAACAGACAACGTGCCTGTCCCGACAGACCTGATTGTCCAGGCAGTATTGCTTGGTAAACGTGTGCAGAGAAGCACACGTTGCAACCTGGCAGATGTTCAGGACTGGAACTCTGAATGCTAACGCAGTGGTCGCAGCCTTGGCTCTACTGGAATGAGCGCACAAGCCCTCTAGGGGTTGCTCCTTTGCCAGTGCATAGCAGAATTTAATACAGAACACAATCCATCTGGAGATGGTTAATTTCTGCACAGCTTTCCCTTTCTTGGCTCCTGCGTAGCCCATGAAGAGTTGATAGTCCACCCGGAACTCTTTTGTGCAGTCAAGGTAGAACAACAGCGCTCGTTTGGGTCAAGCCAGTGGAGTCTCTTCTCTTCTTTAGAGTGATGCGGTGGAGCGTAGAAGGTAGGCAGGGTTATGGACTGGCCTACATGAAATGGGGTTAGCACTTTCAGCAAGAATGATGCTCGAGGGCAGTGGCACCCTCCGTCTCTGCCTGGAAAAATGGTTTAGATTTTTGTATGGGTCTTGAGACCCCGATCTTTGTTGCCAGCGGGTGCCCCTGAAAGCATTTTAAAATCTGGAAGCGCTGGGCAGATTATCGTGGCCTGGAGTTGGAACCGGCATTGGCGAACAGCCAACGGGACCCGGTGTGAACCCCCTATACTGATGTCCGGTAGGAAAGCTGCCGTGTTGGGGTGGACACGTTACAACTGTACAATTGTGATTACTGATTTGATATTTCGCTCCGGATGGACGACAGTGCGTGGGGGGTGGGTTAGGGGATTCTAATGTTGAGTTAGAATTTCATTTGTATTGCACTTCATTTTATATTGAATGCGTATGAAAATGGTCAAATGTAACTGATATTTACTGATGCGGCAGAAGCCTCTGGGGTACGGAGCTCTGCGTTATATGTGAAATTTTGACAAATAAAATTTGTTTAAAAAAAAAAAAAAAAGAATGATGCTCGAGTACGAAGGACCAGTTTGTCTGGGTAGCTAGAAATATACAGAGGCTGGGATGACAGCGCCTGTAATTCACTGACCCTCCGGGAAGATGCAATTGCCATCAGAAAGGCCGTCTTTATGGTGAGGAGACTAAGAGGACAGTTGTGGAGCAGCATGAAGGGAGCGCACATTAAAAAGGTAAGAACTGTGTTTAGGACCCACTGAGGCATAATGAAGGGAACTGGTGGAAAAATATGGTGAATACCTTTGAGAAACCTTTTTACAATAGGGGACTTAAAAAAGGATGGCTGTTCTGGCACCAGCAGAAAAGCTGAGATAGCAGACAAAAAACCCTTCAGCATGCCCAATGCACAGCCCTGCTGGGCTAGGGTAAGAATAAACAAAAAAAGTGTGAAAGGTGCAGACAAAAGGGTCAACCTGTTTGTCTGTACACCATGCCACAAACTTGCTGCAGCCGCCGGCGTATGCCGTCTTGGTGGAGGGAGGCCGAGCTGCCAAAATAACATTAGACTTCAGGCGGAAGTTCAAAAGCTGTCAACTGTCACCGCTCAATTTCCACGCATGAAGGCAGAGTGTTGACAGGTTCGGGTGGAGAACCCTCCCCCGCTGCGACAGGAGATCCTCCGAAGAGGCAGCCGGATCGGAGGACTGATGGACATGCTCAACAGCTCGGGATACCAGATCCTCTGAGCCCTTTCCGGAGCCACAAGGATGACTGTGGTCCAGTCGTTCCTGATCTTCTTCAGAACTCTGGGCAGGAGTGGTATTGGTGTAAAAGGCGTATAGGAAACTGGAGCGCCACTCAAGTTAAAAGGTGTATCCGAGTGAGAGCTGCCTTGAAAACTCCAGCACACAGAACTGCTGAAATTGTGCGTTCTGGGCGGTGGAGAACAGATCTAACCAAGGCTCTCCCCACTGCTGAAAGAGACCTTGCACCACCTGGAGACATCACTCGTGATCCGCTAAGTATCTTCGGTTGAGTTTGTCTGCATTGGAGTTCAGCGAGCCTGCCAGGTGTTGAACCACCAAGGAAATGCCCTGACGGTCCAGCCATGTCTAAAGACGCAGGGCCTCTTGACAGAAGGTCCACAACCCCATCCATCCCAGTTTATTGCAGTACCATATGGTGGTGATGTTGTTCGTGAACACCTACATTAGCCTTTCCTTGGGGGCGGGCAGAAAAGCTTTCAATGCCAACCAGATCGCTCGGATCTCCAACAGGTTGTCGAGGAGTCTGAATTCCGCCAGAGACCAGAGTCCCCTGATCTCCACCTCTTCTAGGTAGTCGCCCCAGCCCAGGAGTGACGCGTCTGTCACTTCCGTCATATCTGGATGGGAAAGGGAGAGGGGTCTGCGACTGACTCATCAGCCACCACTGCAGTGCACTCTGAGATCTAGACCATGTTGGAGAGATTTCCCTGATGCTGCACCCACTGGAACTTTAGGTCACATTGCAGAGCCCTCATATACCAACGGGCATGCGCCACAAGCAGGATGCAGGAGGCCATGAGGCCCAGCAGCCTCAGAGTCAGTGTCACCGAAACCCACAATAGAGGCTGAAACATCTGTATCTTAGCTTGAATATCCTGGACTCGCAGCTCGGAAGGATAAGCCCTAAACTGGACTGGGTCCAGAACAGTTGAGATGAAAGCAAGCGTCTGAGAAGGGATCAGGTGTGACTTCGGCACGTGAACCCCAGGAGGTCCGCCATAGTCTGCAGATGGAAGACGACCGCCTAGGGCAAGCCCGCCTTCAACGACCAGTCGCCAAGATAGGGGAAGACTACCCCCCCGATCTCCTCAGATGAGCTGCAACAACCGCCATCACCTTGGTAAACACCCGAGGGGCGTTGGTACGGCTAAAAGGGAGCACGACAAACAAAGTGCTCGTGGCTCACCGTGAACCACAGAAAAGATCTGTGGGCAGGCAGGACGGGGATCAGGGCAGACTGGACTTGAGCGTGTGTGATTGAGCAAGTTTGAGTATTTTGAATTTCTCCTTTCTCAGGAAGAAATTGAGAAGGCGCAGGTCTACGATAGGATGAAGACCTCCGTCCTTTTTGGGCACCAGAAACTAATGGGAATAACAACCACAACCTACTTCTGAAGCCGGCACACTCTCTATGGCTCCTTTGGCCAAGAGAGCCGCCACCTTCTGATGGAGTAATGAGCTGTGACCCTCTGTCAGCCTGTCGCAAGCAGATGGCATTGTTGGAGGGGTAGCCACAAAAGGGAGGAAATAGCCCCTTTGGACAATCTGCGGAACCCAACGGTTGGATGTTATCGCCCTCCAGTGGTGCAGATGATGGAGTATCCTGCCCCTCACTGGTTGCCCCTGATGGTCTGAGGGCAAACTAAAGGGGCTTGGAGGCTGTTGCTGCTGGGGTGGTGGTGGACTGGCCCGACCTCTGGCTACCTGACCCACGAGGTCTGTGGGTACCGCGTCCTCAGCCACAAACAGGCTGGGACTGCTGGCCTTGGTAGCTGGACGAGTAGAGACATGGCTGGAAGCCTCTTCCATGGACACGAAAGAAGCAAAATGCAGACTGGGGTTGGCGAGGGGCCATGGAAAGGCCCAAGGATCTGGCCGTAGGCCTACGACCCTTGAAGAGCTCTAGTGCGGAGTCCGCCTTGTCTCCAAAGAGACGGGAGCCATCAAAGGCATGTCCATGAGCGAGGCCTGGACATCCACCTAAAAGCCAGGGGCTCTCAACCAGGCATGGTGCCTAAGGGCCACCGATGAGGAAATCGCTCTGCCCAGCGAGTCGGTCGTGTCCAGCCCAAAGCAAATGGCGAACTAAGCTGCATCTCTCCCATCAGCAATGACTTGAGAGAGTATGGCTCGGGCCTCCTCCTAGACCATAGGCAGCACCTGTACAACCAAATTCCACATTGTACGGGAGTTTCAGCCGAAAAGGCACGCAGTGTTCACCGACTGCAGTGCCAGGCTGGCAGAATAGAACAACTCCTTCCCAAAGATATCCAGCCTCTTGGATTCCCTGTCTGGGGGAGTGGTAGGGAATGCACCAGGATTTACTCTGGAAATGGAGGCTTGGACCACTAAGGTCTCTGGGGTGAGGTGGTGGGTGAAGAAACTGGGGTCCACTGGGGCGGGCAATGGCAGCAGGCAATAGTAGTATGCACAGGTGCTCCTGTGCAGGGCTTGGACTAGGCCCCAAGTAGGAGTCTGTGAGGGCTTCGTCAAAAGGTAGAAATGGTTCAGAGTGGGTGACTCTGGATTGAAGCACCTCCGTCAAGACATTTTCCTTGACTGCCACTGAGGTCGGAGTAAGGTCCAGGACCTTAGCTGGTCCCTCCTAAGTAGCCATAGTAGGAGGAGAGACCAAGCCAGTGTTTGGGAAGGTGTCCAGGCCGCTCCCATCTGCCAGATCCTCATATCAGGTGTTGTCCTCAATGTCATCTAATGGCTGGTATTCATAAGTGTCCAGTGGCCCCTCCCAGTCAACAGATTCAGTGCCAAAGGATTTAGGCACTGGCTCTGGCCTGGGGGGTCGGCGCCGGACGATGCCGATTCACCTCAGTTTCGGTGTCAGGAATGACGATAGGGATGGTGCTGCCAGTGGGCGCCGGGGTGTCAGCATTGGAGCGGGCATCGGGGAAGGTCGATGTGCTACGAGCGGCCACACTTGGATCAAGGGGCCCGACTGGCGCCGAAGGCGAACCCGCCTGCGGAAGACAAGTAGGGCCCCTCCCTTGCCCACAGGGCCCGAAGGCGCTTCAGCAGGGACAGGCCACCCACAAATGAAGTGCATGGCCTCAGAGTTCAAGTAGCTGGGTGGGGGTCGCTTTGGCTCCTGGAAATTCTGGGAGACGTGGAGATGGCGCAGGCTCTACTGCGGAGCCAGGCTTAGCATGCTGACCCTCCCTCGAATCGTCAGATGAGCTCAATGGACGGGGTGAAGTCGAAGACCTCCTTGATTTCTTGCTCTTCTTTCTCTTGCGGGACTTGCCTGATTTCCCCCGACGCCTTCGACTTTATCCACGAGAGCCTGGAATGGTTCAGTGTCTCGATCTCTGGACCTTCCTCTTGACCGAGACCGTCACAGCGTCGCACGTCGAGGAACTTGAGGCACCGCTCCCTCAAGGCCTTGGGGTGCATGGCGCAGCAATCGTCGAAAGTCTTCGCGTCATGGTCGTGCTCCAGGGGCATACCAAATGTGACTTCCTCACTGACATCTGTTGGTGAAAGGCACCACATGGCTTGAAACCAACTTTCCTAGTTGGCATACCAGACACACCAGGAGACAAGTCTTGAAAAAGATCTCGACAAAAAGTCGAAAAAAGGGACAGTCAAAAATGACTGTTGGGGTGGGGTGCGGGGGTAGTTCTTCTCCAGATCTGCGCTGACTGGAGCAGAAAGAAAAGAACTGATTTCAGTGCTCTGGGGTGGCTCCTATATAGGCACTGCGCGGGTCACTTTCGGCATGGATGACTCCACGCGGAGTTGAACAACGCCACCTACTACCATGCAGAGATACTGCTCACAAAAAATATTCCGATCCCGCCTGACGCCTGGGGAAAATTCTAAGGTACGGTATCTGCGGCTAGAAGTCTCAAAAGACTTAAAGACTGCTTCGGGTAGTTCTTCTCCAGATGCGCGCTGACTGGAGCGGAAAAAAAAGAACTGATTTCAGTAAGCTGGGGTGGTACCTATATAGGCACCACACGAGTCACTTCCAGCACGGATAACAATGCCACCTACTAGCAGGCACGGATACTGCTCACAAAAAAAATTCAGATCCCATCTGACGCCTGGGGAAAATTTAAGGCAAGGAATCTGCGGCTAGAAGTCTCTATCAGATGCTCTTTTTCTGTTGATCATATAAGGTCTAGAAACAGCTGCTGTGTCATGCTAGACCTAAAACCATGGAACCTGCTACCCTCTCCTGTACTGTTTCCTATTGTGAAACTGATCATAGGAGCAAGTGTCAACTCACTAGCTCCTCCATTGCACGCAACACTGTGCAGGCAACTGAGGAGGGGTTCAGTTAAAGAACGCCTCTACACCTTGTTCTCAAGTGAAAATAGGGTGCAAAAGCAGGTGCAAGTTCATCTGCTCGAATCCTCTTGTTTTTATTTTTGCCCCCGGCCCTTAGGCAATGGAGAAAATGGCTTATCCCCCCCCCCCCCCCCGCATCCCCAAACACACAAGACAAGAGGGCACTGAGGCATTTACCTCCCTCATCCTTAGGCAAAGGGGCCAGGGTGGAACACTGTCCCTATCCTTGAGAAAGGGTGCATTAATTAGTAAACGTCTTTAATTAACCCCTCTTGAAGGGTTATACATTAAATCACCATTTCTCAACAGCAGCGATTATTTTAACAAGCATTTGCAATGCAGTCACTCTCGCATATGTGAAAGTTAGAGCTCTTGGCGTTGAAAATGACAATGTTTTTTACTTTTGTTTTTTTTATTTGCAGTGGAGTGATCATATTGGCATAGCGCTATTGCTATTCGTATGATCTTGCGGCGCTGGAGAACCAGAAAATGGTAAATAGGTTATGAGGGAGAGGAGACAAGAGTAACATGCTGACTGAAAAAAAAAGTAACATCATGCTGGAAAAAGCAAACACTCATAGGGAACGCAAGATTAAGTGGAGCATGTGAAATGTAAGCAGGACCAACATGGTTACCTGAATGCATTTACACTTATTATTCAGAAATCAGTGAGTGTTTTTGTCTGAAAAGTTAAGGACAAGACTACAGGGCTGCCTTGGCTCCACCTAAAAAGAATGATAAACCTTCTTTTTAATAAGGCCTAGATCCTAATGTTTTCTACCGGTAGACCAGTCTCTCTTGCAGATAGCACAAGGATGCCTCTTATGAAGCAGCTGTGAACTGTATAAATGCTATTTGATTGATTGGTTGATTGAAAGGCCGGATACTGACACATATCCAATATGACTCTGAGTAGATGAACTGACATTGCTCCTCTCAGAGGCGGGGCAGAAAGCTGCAGACTTCGGGGGTCCCTTGGAGCAGTAAGCAGGTAAAAGGATGAAAAAAGTGATACTAGTGGGCCCTGCATTCCCGCTGAGACATTAAAACAAACCAAAGGATCTGCAGGAACTGTAACCCTTTCATCTCTGAAGATCTCCCGCGTAGGGGTGCCCAATATTTGTCCACGGGGTCAAAGTCAAGCCAAATATCCAGGCTATTCAAACAAGAAACACTCATACACAGTGAATTTGAATATCACCAGGGTGTCATGAAAAGATGGGAGGTCTGCAGCCTCGAGCACCAAGACTGAACACCCCTGGTCTGCAGCATAGGAATGTGTGGAAATATAGCGCTGGGAGCCTCAGTGTTAAGCGCTACAGAGAAGCTCTATCGTAAGATGACATTACATATAGCGCACGGGCTGTGAGGGGGCGTCCTGTGGGTTTACACAGACCTCTGGTGCTAATAGTGCACATTGATAGCGCTTCCTTCTTGTTGACACATTCACCAGACACACCCACACCCAGAATCTGCAGGCCTCAAGGCCTGTTTCACATTGACGGGAAATTACATTGCTGATAACAGATGCTGTTTTCTAGGAGCCATATCTGAGCAACTGACAGCAGGTATGCACACACACAGGCAGGCACACACACACACACACACACACACACACACAGGCAGGCACACACAGACAGGCACACACACACAATATGAGGGAATCTTAAAACACCGACATCACACCCAGAAATCTTAGGAGACACTGACAATGTACGAACACATGCGAACACACACACTCGCACACACAAGCATTTGGAGTCACTGGAATGTCAATGCACAAGCACACAAACACAAGCTTTTGGAGGCACTGGACTGTCAATGCACGAGCACACACACGCACTTGGAGGCATTGCACTGTCAATGCACAAGAGCGCGCGCACACAAGCATTTAGAGATGTCTATGCATGAACCCACCCACGCATGCACAGACACACACACACACACATACAAGACTAAAGACACTGACAATGTACTAACAGTAAAAAACTGATGACACCCTGTCAACCTTGTACACGCACACACGAGGCACCGACAACGCATGCACACTTACATACAAGTAGATTATGAAAGACAATGTATGCAAACAAACAGAAATACAAACTTGTAAAATGTTATACACCCTCCCTAAGAAAATAAGGACAAGCAACAACCATCTAGAACTCAAACAAGCATTTAACACTGCTGTACCGTAACGTTATCAATGAAAGTAATTTTATAGAAGACACATATAAGTGCTCTGATGACCTTCTTGCACAGAACTTTCCCTGAACACTTCTACAGACTAACAAAAAAGCTTACATCAGCACAGTGTTTAATTAGAGCAGACATAGTTAAAATGGTTGTATATTCTGGGGACAGAAAGCTTCACTTTCCCAGTATAAGCGAACTCCTTCAGTCCCCAGTATGCACCGCGCTGAAGCTAGTGGGTTTCCAACATTCTTTATGAAGTCATGGGCACAATGGACCCCTTTGGTGCTGTTGGTCCTTGTTATCGGGGAATTTGCTGCAGAAGCACAGTGTTTAAAGAATCTCTGCTGGCGGATGTAACCCCTATCCTCCTGCATCCTTTCTGTGTCTCTTTCTATGTTGCACGGTATTGTTACAGGCAGCAAAGGCACGCAGCTGCCGTACTTAAAGATAAAGCACGGCGGCAGTCGTGCTGATCATAATTTAAAAATGCAAGCGCGGCGTCCATGAAGCGGGCCCTTTGTCAGGGCACTGGGCGTTGCCAAATGCGCCTGATAGAAACAGGAGACCCTTAGCGATGTGGCGTAACAAACAGAGCTGCCAAGTTTGACCTGGGCAACTGGGTTTGAGTCTCGGAGTGGAAAGTACAAAAAACACGCAGATGGTAAAAAAAGACATTTAAACTCATAATAAATATAATTAAACAATGGGCGAATATGTACAATTACATGATCGGTGAACAAACCATGCAGGAGCAAAAGAAAACAAGCGGGAGAGGGAAGTGCACAGAACAGGCGCCCTTGGAACGCGTCTGATGAGTCCAGGTAGGGAAGTGCGTAGCTGTCGTGCCTGCAACGCAAGCTACGATGAAAAAGTAATTAACAAAAGTGTGCTTTGAAACTGTAAATAAAACGTACAGAGTAAGGTCACGTGTAACAGGGGCAGTCCTCATGGGAGGTTACAATAGTAGCAAAACACACAAGATGATGGACGGAATGCTGCACATTGGCAAACATTCACCCCCAGTCACAGATCTGGGTTTAATCCATCGTTATTTTGCTTCACCACGCCACCCCAGTTCAGACATAGCCATATGCAAATCAGTCTTGACCCTGTGCCTCATGGGAACAGTCCAGACCGAACTGCCAAGCCATGTCTTCCCTGGACCGGAATCAAGCATCCTAGGACCGGTTTCAGGTTATCAGCCTTCATCAGCCAGGATAGCTTGACTCCAGTGGCGTAGTGAGCACGGGACCCACGTCTGGGCATACCCTTCCCACATAGGGCGAAATGCAAAACACACAAGATGATGGACGGAATGCTGCACATTGGCAAACATTCACCCCCAGTCACAGATCTGGGTTTAATCCATCGTTATTTTGCTTCACCACGCCACCCCAGTTCAGACATAGCCATATGCAAATCAGTCTTGACCCTGTGCCTCATGGGAACAGTCCAGACCGAACTGCCAAGCCATGTCTTCCCTGGACCGGAATCAAGCATCCTAGGACCGGTTTCAGGCTATCAGCCTTCATCAGCCAGGATAGCTTGACTCCAGTGGCGTAGTGAGCACGGGACCCACGTCTGGGCATACCCTTCCCACACAGGGCGAAATGCAAAACACACAAGATGATGGACGGAATGCTGCACATTGGCAAACATTCACCCCCAGTCACAGATCTGGGTTTAATCCATCGTTATTTTGCTTCACCACGCCACCCCAGTTCAGACATAGCCATATGCAAATCAGTCTTGACCCTGTGCCTCATGGGAACAGTCCAGACCGAACTGCCAAGCCATGTCTTCCCTGGACCGGAATCAAGCATCCTAGGACCGGTTTCAGGCTATCAGCCTTCATCAGCCAGGATAGCTTGACTCCAGTGGCGTAGTGAGCACGGGACCCACGTCTGGGCATACCCTTCCCACATAGGGCGAAATGCAAAACACACAAGATGATGGACGGAATGCTGCACATTGGCAAACATTCATCCCCAGTCACAGATCTGGGTTTAATCCATCGTTATTTTGCTTCACCACGCCACCCCAGTTCAGACATAGCCATATGCAAATCAGTCTTGACCCTGTGCCTCATGGGAACAGTCCAGACCAAACTGCCAAGCCATGTCTTCCCTGGACCGGAATCAAGCATCCTAGGACCGGTTTCAGGCTATCAGCCTTCATCAGCCATGATAGCTTGTCTCCAGTGGCGTAGTGAGCACGGGACCCACGTCTGGGCATACCCTTCCCACATAGGGCGAAATGCAAAACACACAAGATGATGGACGGAATGCTGCACATTGGCAAACATTCACCCCCAGTCACAGATCTGGGTTTAATCCATCGTTATTTTGCTTCACCACGCCACCCCAGTTCAGACATAGCCATATGCAAATCAGTCTTGACCCTGTGCCTCATGGGAACAGTCCAGACCGAACTGCCAAGCCATGTCTTCCCTGGACCGGAATCAAGCATCCTAGGACCGGTTTCAGGCTATCAGCCTTCATCAGCCAGGATAGCTTGACTCCAGTGGCGTAGTGAGCACGGGACCCACGTCTGGGCATACCCTTCCCACATAGGGCGAAATGCAAAACACACAAGATGATGGACGGAATGCTGCACATTGGCAAACATTCATCCCCAGTCACAGATCTGGGTTTAATCCATCGTTATTTTGCTTCACCACGCCACCCCAGTTCAGACATAGCCATATGCAAATCAGTCTTGACCCTGTGCCTCATGGGAACAGTCCAGACCAAACTGCCAAGCCATGTCTTCCCTGGACCGGAATCAAGCATCCTAGGACCGGTTTCAGGCTATCAGCCTTCATCAGCCAGGATAGCTTGACTCCAGTGGCGTAGTGAGCACGGGACCCACGTCTGGGCATACCCTTCCCACAAAGGGCGAAATGCAAAACACACAAGATGATGGACGGAATGCTGCACATTGGCAAACATTCACCCCCAGTCACAGATCTGGGTTTAATCCATCGTTATTTTGCTTCACCACGCCACCCCAGTTCAGACATAGCCATATGCAAATCAGTCTTGACCCTGTGCCTCATGGGAACAGTCCAGACCGAACTGCCAAGCCATGTCTTCCCTGGACCGGTTTCAGGCTATCAGCCTTCATCAGCCAGGATAGCTTGACTCCAGTGGCGTAGTGAGCACGGGACCCACGTCTGGGCATACCCTTCCCACATAGGGCGAAATGCAAAACACACAAGATGATGGACCGAATGCTGCACATTGGCAAACATTCACCCCAGTCACAGATCTGGGTTTAATCCATCGTTATTTTGCTTCACCACGCCACCCCAGTTCAGACATAGCCATATGCAAATCAGTCTTGACCCTGTGCCTCATGGGAACAGTCCAGGCCTAACTGCCAAGCCATGTCTTCCCTGGACCGGATTCAAGCATCCTAGGACCGGTTTCAGGCTATCAGCCTTCATCAGCCAGGATAGCTTGACTCCAGTGGCGTAGTGAGCACGGGACCCACGTCTGGGCATACCCTTCCCACATAGGGCGAAATGCAAAACACACAAGATGATGGACGGAATGCTGCACATTGGCAAACATTCACCCCCAGTCACAGATCTGGGTTTAATCCATCGTTATTTTGCTTCACCACGCCACCCCAGTTCAGACATAGCCATATGCAAATCAGTCTTGACCCTGTGCCTCATGGGAACAGTCCAGACCGAACTGACAGCCTGAAACCGGTCCTAGGATGCTTGATTCCGGTCCAGGGAAGACATGGCTTGGCAGTTCGGTCTGGACTGTTCCCATGAGGCACAGGGTCAAGACTGATTTGCATATGGCTATGTCTGAACTGGGGTGGCGTGGTGAAGCAAAATAACGATGGATTAAACCCAGATCTGTGACTGAGGGTGAATGTTTGCCAATGTGCAGCATTCCGTCCATCATCTTGTGTGTTTTGCATTTAAGCCCTAAGTGGGAAGGGTATGCCCAGACGTGGTCCCGTGCTCACTACGCCACTGGAGTCAAGCTATCCTGGCTGATGAAGGCTGATAGCCTGAAACCGGTCCTAGGATGCTTGATTCGATCCAGGGAAGACATGGCTTGGCAGTTCGGTCTGGACTGTTCCCATGAGGCACAGGGTCAAGACTGATTTGCATATGGCTATGTCTGAACTGGGGTGGCGTGGTGAAGCAAAATAACGATGGATTAAACCCAGATCTGTGACTGGGGTGAATGTTTGCCAATGTGCAGCATTCCGTCCATCATCTTGTGTGTTTTGCATTTCACCCTAAGTGGGAAGGGTATGCCCAGACGTGGGTCCCGTGCTCACTACGCCACTGGAGTCAAGCTATCCTGGCTGATGAAGGCTGATAGCCTGAAACCGGTCCTAGGATGCTTGATTCCGGTCCAGGGAAGACATGGCTGGCAGTTCGGTCTGGACTGTTCCCATGAGGCACAGGGTCAAGACTGATTTGCATATGGCTATGTCTGAACTGGGGTGGCGTGGTGAAGCAAAATAACGATGGATTAAACCCAGATCTGTGACTGGGGGTGAATGTTTGCCAATGTGCAGCATTCCGTCCATCATCTTGTGGGTTTTGCAGGTTACAATAGTAGAAAAGGAGGGACTAGTAACGAAATTAACCAAAGATAAAGAAGCATTTCCAAAAGACAGTCAAAGGAGCCAATTAAAAACTTGGTCGGAAGGATGGGAGGAACTTAAAGTCCATTTTCTGAATAAATCATGTCTCGGAGAGACAGTGCAAGCCCTGCCTAGGCGAGACCTAAAAATGCACCCCATTGATATATGAGCTCATTTTATTTTTAAATCTCTGCCTATGTTTGTGAATACTGGGAGAAACTAAAAAGAAATTGCCAAAGCCAACAGGGCTGGCCTACTTTTCATGTTACAAGCTAGACCTATTGGCTTTGTTAATATTGCACTCTGGGTGGTCACACAAAGGGGCTGCAAGGCCAGGGTAGGACAGCAGAAGGTGCAAAGTTCACACAAAGAGACTGCCGGGGGGAGGGGGGATGAAGGGGCATACAGAGGAACTGCAGGGGCAAAACTGGGTAGCACACTGGGGCTGCACGGACACAAAAAAGGGTCACAGAGGCCTGGGGGCACATAGAGATGAGGCCGAGGACACACAGCGGAGATGGAAACTAGAAGGGCTACAAGGGTGAAGCTGGCTTGTACAAAAATGGTTTGCTGGGGCTCGGCAAGGGGCTGCAGGGTAGCTGTGTACAGGTACAGTGGTTGCTGGGGGTGGAGGACTACACAAGAGAGCCAACAAGGTGTAAGGTAGCAGAGCAAACAGGAGATGTAGGGCGAATAGGGCATACAGAGGGGCAGCAGGGCATTGGGTGCACAAAGAGGGGATGCGAGCACTACAAAGAGGGACTGGAGGGGACCAGAATACAACCATCATCATACAAACCCTACATCAACCATCAAATGGCTAAGGCCATCATACACCTACACAACCACCATTATACAACATTCTCACCAACATATGTCAATACAACCAACATATACATTTTTATACAATAACCTAAGCAACATCATGTCAACACAACCATCATCATACTCCACACTACCACCATCATACTCCACACTACCACCACCATACACCAACACAACCACAGCCATCCTTAAACACAACCAACATCATATGCTACACAACCACCATCATACATTCAAAAAACCCACATAAAGAAATACATGAAATTCCAGTTATATGCCAACGCAACAACTATTGTGCATACAGACTCCAATTACTAGACATGCACATATCTACCATCATGAATGTCAATTGCTATTTCACATATCCGTACACTGTGAGTCATTACATGGGGAATACCTTCATGTCGCATTTTAATATATATCGGGAGTGCATTTACGTCACTGGTAAGGTCATAAAAACTAATATTTAACGTCATTGTATCATTTAAATGTATTTATATATTTTAATAATGATATGTATTCATTACTAAATCAATATTATTTAAAAAAAATTCAACTGCTATTATCTTAACACTAAAAACACCTTACATACTACCCATCCCTGAAAACTCCTTCCTACCGCTAGATACAAAGTATCACTGAGCCCTAAAAACTCCTTAATACGCCTATACACTACCCATTCCCCAGCCCTAAAAAATCCTCAATAGTCCTATTCACTACCCATCCTTGAACCCTGGAAACTCCTCGCTACACCTATTCACGGCTGAGCCATAAAAACTCCTCACTACTCATTCCTTCTCACTATCCCTATACCATACTGAACCCTGAGCCATAGAAAGACCTTGCTCCCCCTGCCCATCCGTGAACCCTAAAAACTCCTTACTACCCCATACACTACCAATCTCGGAGTCCTAAAAACTTCTCACAACCCCATACAATAGCATTTTTTCTGAGCTACAAAAACTCACTATCCCTATACGCTACTCATGCCTGAGTCATAAAAACTCCTCTCTACCCACCCTCAGCCCTAAAACCTCTTCATTACCCCTATAACCGTGTACTAGCCACATGCACTACCCATCCTTGAAGCCTAAAACGTATTAGTCCCCCAATATAAACTTAAGAATGTAAACCATGGGGGCGTGGCTGACTGCCGCGGAAGATGGCAGCAGGCTAGTGGAGCTGCGCTAAAGGCAGTCGATCCAGCCCATTATCCGGCACTATCCGACACTCGGCGGGACACCCGGCGATAGATCCGGGCACCGGAACAGTGGTGCCTCAGTCGGCGGTGCCCAGCGAGCCGAAAATCGAGGAGTAAGTGCCCTTGAGACCCGCCGAAACCCGAAAAACGACATCGTAGCAAGATGGCAGCCGGAGTCGCCTAGCTAGCGCACCCGCTGAACACGGACGTCTGCGGCCCGCAAACGACGACTACAGCACCTGGGGAGGCTAGACGGCAGTGACGCTTGGTGGAGCCGTAGCGGGCTCCGGGAGAGGAGAGCAGGGCCGCGCCGGATAGCTGAGAGGCCGAGCAGTTTCGTAGTGGCGGCAGCGGCCACCCCGGACCAAGGAAACGCGGCGGCAGGCCGGAACACTGTGAATCATCCGCCCCCTGGAGCACCCCGCTGAAAGGAGTGGATGCGGTGAGTGGCGCTGGGGGAGTGAAGACACTGCGGGCGCTGGAGGCGGAGCGCCGCGACCGGGCCAGACGAGCCGGCAAGTGACCACGGACCCGCGTGGCCTGAGCGGCGGTGGATGACCGCCGGAGAATCATCGCAGGGTGGCCGGTGGCGGTCTGGTTGGGGTGGAACAGGCCCGAGTACTCCCTGCTAGGCTGAGACCGCTTGAGAGGGGAGGCGGACGCCTACGGCCTAGAGACGGCAGCGACAGGCCTAAGAGAGTCATTTGCGGCCGTGGAGGGGCATCTCTTGTACCCCTGGAACGCGTGAGAGACCGAATTGTGGTAAACTGCCGAGAGGTAGCGGCATCACAGAGCACTACGGGCAACACAGACCGAGCCCGCGCAAAGGGCAGCGTGCCGTGCAGAGGCCGCCAGGGGTAGAAGCAACGGACAAGGAGAAGACACCGAGCCGCGGGCCACGCTACCGCTGAAGGAGTTGACCCCACGACACACCCAGGCACGAGTGGTGGAAGAACTGGACATTCGGATATGGGCCGCACCAAGCCAACGGGCCCAGGGCAAGCAAACCAAATCGACAAATATACAGTGGCCATGGGTCGCGAAGAGGGGGCGACAGGTGGCAGATCGCAAGAGTTGGGCGATGGGGATCCTGAACCCTCCCTCAAGGATATCATGAGAGAGATCAGAGAATTCAGGGGTACCCTTGAGCCAAAATTGGACTCCGTCACGGAAGAGGTGAACCTACTGAGGGCGGACTTCAGGAAGATGTCTGAGAAGGTCGCAGAGGCCGAAACAGGAATTGGGAGTCTACAGGCGAAAACAAAGCGGCTGGAAGAGCAGGTGGCGTCCCTTACCAAAAATCAGGAAGACATCTACGCCCGCCTGGAGGATCAGGAAGGGAGGGCCCGGCGGAATAATATCCGCATCGTGGGGGTCCCGGAGGGTTTGGAAGGCCCATCAATGGCCTGGTTCGTCGAGGACCTGGTCCTCAATCAGCTGAAGCCCAAGCGTCTGTCCAACTGCTTTTCTGTGGAGCGAGCGCACAGAGCGCTAGGGGGCAAACCACGGCCAGGGGCGCCACCGCGGACGATTATTGCCCGTATCCTCAATTTTCGAGACAGGGACGCCATCTTGCAGGCCGCGCGTACGACCGGTGACCTGCATATAGACAATGCCACCATCCGCTTCTTTCCGGACTTTACCCTTCGGGTGCAACGTCTGCGGCGCTCCTTTGATGGAGTGAAGAGGGCTCTCCGTGAACAGGGGGTGAAATACATGATGCTGTTCCCGGCCAGGCTCAAAATCCTAGACGAGGGAAAAGCTCATTTCTTCGAGAAGCCTGAAGAAGCCAGTGACTAGCTGGAGGGCTGGCGCACGGTGTGTCGGAAAGGCAGGCATGAACGTCCGGACTCCCACCAGCAGCGGGCAGAGACCGAGTCAGATGCCGGATCAGCAACCAGATAAGTGACACTGGGGACAGCGGACATTGGGACTAAGACACTGGCACAGGCGGTGGCAATCCAGAACCTGGGGGGGCTAATACGGATGGGACCGCCTGCAGAGGATAGAGATCCAAGTTGCCAGGCGCATTGCTATTATGGGGGGTCATTGGGCACAAGTGCGGGAGGACGGTGGAGGGCCGTACTGAGGGGGAGGCCCTGCTGAGTACGGTAGTATGGGCGGATAATGTAGTCAATTTCATATACATCCTCCTACCGGCTGCAGACACGCAACCCCACATCTTTGTTTGTTCTTAAGCTATGGGGCGACAGGCACTCTGCCAGTTTCATGGGTGGGTGGTTGGGGACTCACCTAGCAGGGTAGCAGGGAGGGGGTTGGGGGGAGAGGGTTTGTTGTTGTTTTTCTTTTTGTTGTTGGGGGGGACAAGGGAGTTAGCTCGCGGCCAACATACTGCTCATCAACGACAGCTCGAACGAGGGAGTGGAGCGGGGGGGGAGACGGACAGCCACAGACTCAGACAGATGGGGGAACCGGCTAAATTACAGGTGTGGACCTGGAATGTCCATGGATTAGGTGACAAAATCAAGCGTACATTGGTCCTGCAGCACCTGAAGCGACACAACCCGGATGTGGTCCTGATTCAGGAGACACATCTGAGGGGGAATACATGCAAAGCCCTTAACCGCTTTGGCTACAAGATGATCGCACACGCGGGTTATTCTTCTGGGGCCCGGGGGTGGGAATCTTGGTGCGCTCCTCCCTTCCCCTTGGTGATCACTAACACATGGGCAGATGACACGGGGTGTCTGGCGGCAGCGGTGGGCACGTGGGAGGGGAGGGTGTTGGTTCTTTGCTCCTGCTATCTTCCCCGGGCCTCCACTCCACTTTCCTTCCGAAATTGGGGGCCTTTCTGACGGATCTGCCGGTCGGGATCCTTCTTCTTGGGGGAGACACTAATGCAGTAATGGACCCGTCTGTTGATCGGTCCAATCCCAGACTGGGGGCTCGAGAGGAGCATGGGATGGCGGGCTTTGCCACTGCCATGGGCTTGAATGACATCTGGCGTGCGCACCACCCTCTGACTAGGGAGTACACTTTTTACTCAGCCCGTCACGGCTCATTCTCGAGAATCGATTATTTCTTCACCCGGCTCGCACATATGGGAGACTTTACAAATGTCAGACACATGGCTAGGGGGATATCGGACCACTCCCCGGTGGGAGTGTCCCTCCGGGGACCGGTTGTAAACAAGGCCGCCTTCCCGAGAATAGACCCCTGGCGACTTCGAGACCCAGTCCTGAGTGATAAACTCAGGGAGGGATCTAAGCTCTACTTTGAAGAAAACCAGGGGTCCGTGGATTCCCAGATTACGATATGGGAAGCATATAAGACGGTTCTGCGGGGTCAAGCACAGGCCCTGATTGGGGGGCAAAAAAAGGAAGAATCGCTACAGATTAGGGGGCTTGAGAGGGAAGTGGAGGCACTGAAGACCGATCCGGCCTTGACGGGGTCCGCAGATCTCCAGCATGAATTGGCACTGAAACAGAAAGAACTGCGGGCACTGGCACAAGGGGAAGCGCGGGCCTATGCCCTAGCAACCCAGCACCGGCTATATGATGTGGGGGATAAGGGACTCAGGCTGCTGGCGTGGCTGGAGCGCCGTAATAAGGAGAGATCCTGGGTGCCTGGCGTGATAGACAAATCAGGAGCCCTATGTTCCACTAGTGGGGATATCGCGGAGGCCTTCGCCGCCCACTATGAGCAGGTGTATTCGCCGGTGTGTACAAGGTCAGAGACTGACTGCGAGGAGTTTCTGCGGGACTTCGCCCTCCCCTCGCTTTCGTCGGAAGGACGGCAGCGACTTGAGGCGGACCTCACGGTGGAGGAGCTGGGGCTGGCCCTGGGCTCCTACAGTCCGGGAAAGCGGCTGGGCCCAATGGACTACCGATAGAGATCTATAAAAAACAAGCGGCAGTGATACTGACCCCCCTCTTGCGGATGTTCAATGAAGCCCGGGAACTGGGACGGCTTCCTCCAGATCAGAGAGAAGCCACAATTGTGACAATTCATAAAGCCGGTAAACCGCCGGATACGTGCGACTCCTATCGCCCGATCTCCCTAATTAATGTAGAGTCAAAGGTCTTGGCCAAGGCCTTGGCGGAGAGGCTAGTACCTGTCATCACAGACCTGGTACATGTGGACCAGTCCGGGTTTATGCCCCGCAGGAGCACGCGTCACAATCTGAGGAGACTCTACGGGGTGCTCCACATGACGGAGGGTGTGGGTTCCGTTCAGGCGGCGGCGGTGGCGCTGGATGCCTCCATGGCCTTCGATAGCATTGAGTCGCCCTACCTCTTTATGACGCTCCAACGACTTGGATGTGGACCGATATTTTGTAGTTGGGTGAAGCTACTGTACACGCTACCAACGGCGCGAGTGCGTGTCAATGGGGCGGTGTCCAGATCCTTCCCGCTGAGACGGGGTACACGGCAGGGATGTCCCCTGTCCCCCCTCCTGTTTGCCCTAGCGTTGGAACCCCTAGCGCACTGGATGAGGAGAGACCCCATGATATGGGGCATCGTGTCACTGGGGGGCTGGGAGGAGCGGATATCGCTCTATGCCGATGACATCGTCCTCTATCTGGCCAGACCATACAACTCGCTGGCCCGTGTGCTACATATATTCGAACTCTTCGGCAGTTACTCCGGATATCGTATAAACTGGTCGAAGTCATTGGTTTTCCCATTATCGGGCCCTGTACCGCGTATCCCATCCTGTTGTGCGGCGCCATTGGTTACCGGTGGGTTTAAGTACCTGGGAATCTACATCACTAGGAACAGAGACGAGTTCCTGGCCCAAAATTTGGAAACGCAGCTTTCTCGTATGGGTACAGATGTCGGACACTGGCGCTCGCTCCCACTCTCCCTTATGGGACGTGCGGCACTCTATAAAATGCTTACACTGCCACGACTCCTCTACATCCTACAAAACACTCCGTTCCCGGTCCCACCGCAGTCCTTTAAAAGGGTCGCACAGGCGGTGCGCACGCTACTGTGGGATGGGGGTCCCTCGAGGATCGCGCTGAGCAAACTACACAGAGGGGTATATGATGGAGGCCTCGCTATTCCTGACGCCAGGCTATATTATTGGGCGTCACAATTACAGATCATCAACGACTGGGTGTACGCAGATGTCTCGGAACCTGCATACCGGGTAGATAGGATGGCAATGGAAGGGGGTAACTGCGAGTCTCTACTGTATGCCCGGAAGATGGTGCAGAATTGGCTGACGCACACAGGGGTGGTGATACGCTGTTGGAGAGAGGCCAATCGGCTCCTGGGTTGGGGCCGGAAACTGACGGGCAAGGCCCCATTATGGATGAAAGACCAGCTCCGGGAGGTGACGGCCCTGACGGGATTTAAGGGGTGGCGACTGATAGGTGTCGAGTACCTAGGAGACGTTTGGAAGGGGGACTCCCCTAGAATATTTGAGTATTTACAGGCAGAATACGATATGAACCCGACACAAAGGTACCAGTACATCAGACTCCTGCATGCCCTCAGAGCACACATCAAACCAGGGACGTCTATTCCTGAATATTCCCCACTGGAAGACCGACTATTGTTAGATCCGATAGTTGGTAAACCTATCTCCACGGTCTATCGTAAGCTGCTAAATAATTGTCCAGACCCCCTGATTTCCCTCAGAGCGAGATGGGTGGGTGACCTGGGAGACATAGACGATGACAGCTGGCAGGAAGCGATACAGAGTCCCAGAGTGATAGCCATCCGGGCCAGATTCAGACTGGTTCAGCTAAAAATACTTCATCGCACTTACTACCCTTGCACACTCCTATACCGTTGGGGTAGGCTCCAGTCGGGGCTCTGCAGAAGGGGGTGCCAGCAGGAGGGCTCCTTTTTTCACATCCTATGGGAGTGCCCAGAGATTGCCTTATACTGGGTAGGGATCACGGACATCATGTCTAGGGCAATGGGGAGGGAGGTCCCGATGGACCCCAAGTGGTTGATCCTGCAAATAAAAGGGGAAGAAAGCTGGCCCAGGTATGCAGAGCTGTGGCTGACTCTGGCAGCAGGAGTAGCCAAACGTAATATCGCACGGAGCTGGGGCGCACAGGCGCCGCTGCGGCTGGCTGATTGGAAGAGGGACCTAGATTGGTGTCAAAGAGCAGAGGAAGTGGTCTATAAGAGTAGGGGGTGCACAACAAAGTGGAAGAAGGTCTGGGCGCCCTGGAAGAGATACCGAGCCCTGAGAGTGGTGGAAGAGGAATGAGGGTACATGATTCACCTGGGGACTGGGTTGTGCTGCTCATGCTCCCGCCCCTGTTGCTCGCCGTAATGAATATGTGGAAAACGAGATTGAGCTGCGGACGTTACTGTATAATGTATGGTCTTATGAGCTGTGTTAATAAAAAGATTTAAAAAAAAAAAAAAAGAATGTAAACCATAAACCCATATTTCAATGGTAATTTTGTAAAATAAATTACATATAATTTAATAATTTAAATGTAATTTTTATAAATTACATCAATTTTAGTTAAATGTAACTTAGGTTACTGTTACAATTTTAAGTGGCGTAACTTTTATTTTCACTGAAAAACAACGTTTAAAGTGACATAGTTAGCTGTTGAAAAAACACAACAAATAAATGCTTAATAACCACATAAACAATGAAAATCACCAGTTAAAGTTCACTGAGCTAACTACAACCAGCACCTCCACCGTGCACTGCTTATGACCTCAAATATTTCAAATAGCCTCATTCATGATCTCACTGCTGATATCACACAATCATTGTGACAACGTCCTATATGGTTTGTGAACTGGAAATAATTCAACACACTATACCTATGGACATTTTTCTATTCACCTAAATGGGATTACCACTTATAGACTTTGTATGACCCACAATTTTAAGTGAAGAGTTTGACAGGGATACATCTGCCACTGAAAATACACCTGCTCTTAGGCCGTAGGGACAACCCTAAGTAGTTTAGCAAAATACACTATAGATGTTCCTGAGATAGGCACAGTGCCATACAACTCAGAACCATTCCGAAAACACTATTGTGAAATAAACGACATCTAAGTGGGACACGTTACATTGTATATTATTCTTTAATCTGCAATGCATCAAAATCTTCATCAACATTATGGAAATAAATACACACCTTTTAAACATCCTTGTTACATAAAATTTAGGAATACCACAGTATTGCAACTATTCAACATGGCCATGTCGACGGGAAACAGCGTTTACAACGCTGTCGGTACAACGCAGTACCATTAAAACGCGGTCAGTAGAACGACCGCGTTGTTACCACGCATACCATTACAACGCAAGTCATTACAACGACTTGCTGTAGGGGGCTTTTAGTGTTGGATTTGCAATCCAACACCTTCCCTACTGTTGCACAGACTGGAGTTGCAATAGTAAATTATACTATTCCAAACTCCAGCGCCCCCTACAGCAAATCGTGGTAATGACTTGCGTTGTAATGGTGTGCATGGTAACAACGCGGTCGTTGTACTGACCGCGTTGTAAAGGCATACGTTGTAAACGCATGCGTTTCAACGTCATATAATCCATGTGGACAGATATCCATTAATGGATAATTTATTGTCAACAGCAGTTTTAGCCTTTGTCACAGATTTTTTAGAATCCATATCAGGAGTGCTCAGTATTTACCTTGTTTAACTTGGAGCACCACTTCCACCCTAAACTTTGGTAATTTGCAAACAGTTCACCTATAACTTCCAACATGCACAATTACGCTTACGCTATTTGAATGCTATGGATACATACATGTACACTCAGGAACTCTCTGGTGCAAATGACTATTGTGGCATCATCAAGGATGTAATTTTAGATGTCAGTGATGTCATCAATGATGTTTAACATGTCATGAGTGATGTAATATGTTATATCATAAGTTCCTACTCGCTGAAAAGCGATTAGACGCCTCGTCAGGGGTAGTAAGCGCTATATAAATGCAATTACAATACAATACAATAAGTACTGCATGGCAGGGGTACAAGTTGTAGTTTGCTCAGTGAACTACAACTGGTGAATTTCAGTAGTTTTCTGGTTTTAAAACATTAGTTTAAGCACCTAACTGTAACATCACTTTAACCTCTGTTTTTCTGAGAATTTAAATATTTTTTACCGTAAGCTAAAATCTTATTCCCGTACCTACTACAATGCCACTTTAACCTTTTTTTTGTGCGAATTTCTTGAGTTTTGGCTGTGCACAGAGCAGGGATGTTTGGAGGTCGCCATTAGGTAGTTATAGTTAGGACCTAGTTTTCATAGTAAAAGTGTTTCTTGACTTTTGTGCCGTTGGACGAATCTTCACAAAATTTTCCCAAAAAAAGTGTGCCAGTGATTCTTGTTGCACATGGAAAGTTTTGGGGTGATCCGTCAAGCGGGGGTTGAGAAAAAGAGGGGGTTAAAAAAAGTTTGTTTCCCATGTTAATTCCCATAGGAGCTTTGAACACGACTACAACCCTAACCGCTTAACGAAACTACACCGGATGTAGCAGAAAGGTAGATTTGGTTAAGCAGATCACGCTTTCAGTTAATTGGTGTAAATTCGTTCAGTAGTTTGTGAGAAATTAAAGGAAATCCAAATTTGTTAATTTAGGATTGCAGCTAATTTGTTAATAACAACAAGCTTGTGCAGAGATCTGCAGACCTCTGATTGGCTGCCAACACTTCAACCAGGAAGTGTTGGCAGACATCTTGGGACTCCGCTTCAGCCAAGTCCCACAATAAAACGCAAAATAAAAAAAAGAGAAAAAGGGGCAGAGTAGGAAGACCCTGACCTCCTAAACTTGGTCATGGGGTCCCAGAGGGACCCTGCCAGGCCAAAAAAGCATTTAAAAAAGCCCCTGTGATCACCATCTCCCGAGGCTAATACAATAAAAGAGCGGGGCCGCACGGACCCCACGCCACGGGTCCACCACCTCCCAGGGACTAAAATCATTAATATAGGGGGCCGTCTGGACCCCCGTACCCTGGGGACCACCACCTGTCCGGGGCCAAAAACAGCTTTTGAAGTGGGAGGGGAGCAGCATAGTCCCCCCCCTCCACGGCCATGTACAGCCCAGGGACCACCAACTCCCCAGGGCTGGCTCGTTAACTACACAGGAGGGGGGCCGCACAGCCACCCCTCCTGGAGCCATATATGGCCCTGGGGACCGCCACCCCAGGGCCGGCTCCTGGTATGTCTCGGGCTGCCCACCCCTCAGGCATAGCTGTTTGCTTTTGCTTGGTAGTAGCTGTGACAGCTCCCGCCAAGCAAAAGCAAACAATCCAATTCCAGAGGGCGGAAGCTGTCTAAGTGCTCCCACCCGCTGGAAGCAGAGGTTTTATTTCTTTCCCTGCCCACAGACATGCAGGCAGTAAAATAGATTAAACTATTGCTCCTGCATGCAGGAAGCTGCATTTCTAGCAGCTCCCTGCATGCAGCAGCTAGCCGGCTCCCGCAGGAGGCGGGGTGATGGCTTGGACTGCGGGGGCCTTAAGGCTCCTCCGCGGTCCCCATCGTGCACTCTGGGTGCCCTGGCTGGGACCAGGGTACCCAGAGACACATGGCTGGGCCCCTGGGAATGGAGTCTCTGGGGCCAAAATCTGCCCACTTCCCACTTTGAATAATGGCCGGGCCCCGAGGGAAGTGGTCCCTGTGGCCGAAATCAGGGAGGGAGGCCATGCAGCCCCTCGCCTCATTAGATTTCAGCCAGGCCCCGGGGGATGGGGACACCAGGGCCAAAATCGGCCTAGAGAGGGGCACACGCTGACCCTCTCACCCACGGTATAACATAAATATATTTCAGCAACCACTGCTTCCTCCTCCTGTTACATAGCAGCAGCCACAGCAGCTCCTAGTACCAACTAATAAATACCCATACCACACTGCCAAAATACCAGACTGGTTACAGGTCTATGCCCAGACTCTGGAGAGGTTTGATCACATACAGAAGTGGGAACTATTCCAGCATGCAGACTTGTATACATACCAGGGAATGTTAAAATGGCTCTCATGAAAGAACTAGAATAAATTGTTAAACTTTATAAGGCATACAGACAAACTCTCCACAATGAGCTTGAGAATCGTAAACAAAGACAACAGTGGTATGCTTAGCATGTCAATAATTTTTAAACGAATATTTAGAAAATAAAACGCTCAAAAATAGTAACGTATATTACAGTTTACATTTTACATTTGTTAATCCATTGGTAAATCAAAAACGCAACAGCTTCTTGTAAATCTAAAAACACTTTACAGCACGTGTTCCTTTATTTTATATGGATTGTTGAATTGTAACGATCTGAACATGTGGTCAAGGGATTTAAAACACCGTCAGCACCCAATGATGATTAAAAATAAATGTGCCTTTGAGGTGTACACTAACTGTTTACTACACCTCCTAGATGGCATGCAAGGCATCCCTGAAGACCTTCTGCGCTGTGGACCTGCTTTGACAATATGGTACAGGTGTAGGAGAGAAAGCAGTGCTTTTTTTTAGTTTGATGCCGAACCACAATGCAGTTGAGTGTACTTTATGTTCTGCAGATACATAAGATGTGCCCAGACAATGGGTATTACAGAAGAGTGTGTACTAACAGCTGATGCTAACCCCTGCTGTGCTCCCGGGACATTTTAGTAATACAGCTATCAGTGCACTCATGCACCCACTCACAGAACCACTCAGACACACAGACCCACTCAGACACTCAGGCACCCACTTACAGGACCACTGATACTCTCTCACACCCACTCACAGACCTACTCAGTGATTCACACACTCATTCACGGACCCACTCAGACACTCACTCACAGACTGACTTCCACACACATAGAGGTACTTACAAATCCACTCAGACTTTCTCATACCCACTCACAGACCCACACAGACACACACTCACACACCCACTGAGACACTCATACACTTACACACACACACTCACTCACTCTCAAAGGTTACAGGTTACAGTTAGGAAATAAAATTAAAAAACCATAGAAATTCACTTAAAAAACAAAGGTTACAGTGATGTTCTAGTTAGGAAATAGAATTTTAAAAAATGGATAAATTCACTGAAAAAAACAAAGGTTACAGGGACGCTATAGTTAGAAAATAGAATTTTAAAAACCTTAGAAATTCACTTAAAAAACAAAGGTTACAGGGACATTATAGTTAGGGACAGATTTCCCTCGTACACAACCAGTGAAATTCAACAGTTATAGTAAGCTGAGCTAACTATAACTTACGTACTCGCGATGCACTGCTTATGACCTTACATATTACATCACTCATGACATGGTCAGTGACATCACTGATGACATCATCCACAGGACCACTCACTCATTGACTCACACAACCAGTCATACACCTACTCACACATCCATACAACCGTTCATACACCCCTTACTCATTCATAGAGCCACTCACCCACACATACAGCCACCCAGAGCCACTCATCCTAACCACCACTAACACAGTCATACAGTCACTCACACACCCACCCATACAGCCACTCATACATGCAGACACTCAGCCATACATGCACTCACACGCTCACTCACCCATACAGTCACTGACTTACCCACCCTCTCATCCATACAGGAATTCAGACACCCACTCACTCACCTACACAGACACACACACCCAGTCTCACACCCATAAAACCACTCACACACTCACTTACAAACCCATACAACTACTCATACATCCACCCACACAACCACTCACACACCCATACAACCAATCACACATCCACTTACAATCCCATACAACCACTCACTCACACACCCACTAACACATCCATATAACCACTCATACAACAATCACACACCACCTACACACCCATACAACCACTCACACACCAATTCACACCCTCACAACCACTCACACATCCATACAACCACTCACACACGGATACACAAAGTGAAACTAAAGATTGGAAACTATAGAAGGGGTCAGGGTAGGGGTACCATGATCCCATGGGTGCATTGTAGGGGGCTCTGAGGGCCCCCTTATGGGTATTAAAATGTCCAAAACTGTTTTTTTGCCCACGTGTTTGGAGTCGCCGACCCTCATCGCAGCCCACCCCCGTGAAACGTTGGGGCGGAGTCAAGAACCCAGCCGAAAAAAGTAAAAAATAATACATTCACACACGAATGCATGCAGTGACAGACCCCCTCAGACTCACATACCCACTCAGAGACCCAATGAGACACTCATGCACTCAATGGCTCACCTACTCAAGACTGATGCACCCACTCACAGACCCACGGAGACACTCCTGCACCCACTCACAGACCCACTCATATTCTCACACACCCACTCACAGACCCACTCAGATACTCATACACCCACTCACAGACTCATGCGCCCATTCACTGACCCACTTAGACACTCATGCATCCAGCTACAGACCCAACTGAGACTCTCAGACCTACTCAGAAACTCATGCACCATCACACACCCACTCAAACACCCATGCACCCACTCAATCACCTACTCAGAGGGTCACGCACCCACTCACAGACCCAATGAGAGGCTCATGCAGCTGCTCACAGACCCACTCACTCTCGCACACATTCATACACCCACTCAGAGACTTACATACCTACTCACAGACCCACTCAGAGACTGACACAGACACTCACATACCCACTCAGGCACCCACTCACAGGCCCACTCAGATACTGACGCAGCCACTCACAGACCCACTTAGAAACTCATGCATCCAGTTACAGACCCACTTGAGGCGCACACAGCCACTCACAGTCCCACTCAGACACTCATGCATCCACTCACAGAGCCACTCATATTCTCATGCACCCACTCATATACCCACTTAGACACTCACTCACTTAGTCAGAGACCCACTTAGACACTCATGCACCAACCCACTCACCCACTGAGAGGCTCATACAGAAATGCACCCACTCACAGACCCCTGAGCCACACACCCATTTACAGATCCACTCAGTCACAGATGCATCCACTCACAGATCCACTCAGTCACAGATGCATCCACTCAGACACTTAAGTACCCACTTCCAAACCCACTCAAACATTTATGCACCCACTCCGACACTGATGCACCAACTCTCAGCCCCACTGACACACTCATGCACCCCGTACACACCCACTCTGAAAGTGATGTATATACTCACACACCCACTGAGAGACTCATGCACCTACATACACTCACACTTAGACACTCAAAAAACTACTCACAGAGCCATTGCCATATGCATAGAGTCAAACAGAGTTATAAATCTTAAATGTGCTGTTGTGCATTGAATTTGTGATTTTGCTCTGTAGATCGCAACTCCCAAATATTTTTTAAAAAGAGTTAAAATGAAATTAATTAGTGTTGCTCCATGTCAAAGCGCAAGTTGTTGTTGTAGATGGAGCCCATGTTGTGGTCTCTAAGGAATGCAGAAACAGTTTTATTAACAAGTTTCCTGGCTTCGTCTATTTGTGGAGAGAATTCATCTAATCATTTCCATTTCTGCCTTTGGCAAATGTTAGAGTACACCAAGGCAGTGCGGGTGAAAAGTGCCATTAATTGGCCAAAGGTCTCCTTCACTGTGATTTCCAATCCTACCCCAGTAAGAGCGCCTAGGTCATTGCCATCACAGTGCACAATTAAGAGGTCTGGATGTTGGCAATCTGCAATGCTCTCAACCAAAGGCAGTAATTGCTGCCACTTTAACCCTCTCTGGCCAATCCAAGTAATGTCCACATTAGGCAAACCCAGGTCCCTGTCAATGCCACTCTTTCTAGCACACTCTGTGGCCCAAAAAACATAGCTGTGACCCACAATCCACACTCTAACCATTTTGAAGGAAGGATCAGTAGCACACATGAGAAGGCTGCAGGTGAATATGACAGTTGATAGAATGAAAGTCAGTTAAAGTGGAAGATAGGACCTGATTTAAGAAAAGGACATATTTGATTGCGTGGTGTAAGTTATTTGGTAGCTAAAAAGAGGTAGTGATTTAATAGGTAAAGTAAGTAGATCTGTGATTGCTCTGGACATATTTAAGAGAAGATGTGATATTGTGGATATGCTTACATTTTTAAGCAGCCAACCACACCTGCTACAGTTGAAGTTGAAAGCTGGTATGCTCCTTAAGAAAGTGCTGTGAACTTTTGACGTACTGGTACAGTAGAGTGTTTCAAAGGAGGTTGCGATGGGAACTGAGGTAAAGCAGTGTGGGGGAAGGGTTATCCACCCACAGATACTACCAGATTGGGCTTCATCAGGAGACTAATAAAGGGTTAAAAAAAACTGACCAATGAAAAATGGAGTAAGAACAGAAAAAAATGAAAGGAACATTTTGATTTGCTAACTATATCAGTATCACTGGAAGAGAGGGAAAAATTGGCATTACTGGTTCTTTCTTACAGAGAGTAGTACTTATCGTTTTGCGTGATAAGAAATTTGAAGTGAAAGTGTCATACAATTTGAGGATCAACAAAGAGAATTCACAGGTATTTTAAAAATGGGGATATTGATAATGTATTTATTGAAACATATAGTGAGTTATTAGTGTCAGGCAAATGCAATAAAGTTTGAAAATTACTTACATATCCTGTAACTTACCTAAATGGGCCTGAAATAATTGATTATATATGAAGTGAAGTGCTTATGCAACTAGTCGACCATTTGAACAATAACTGGTATATACATGTAAACAGTCTGGCATATATGCATCTAGATAATTAAACAGTCACTAACAAATATAGTCATGTACTGAGACATGTAGTTGGAATTAGGTGACTGAAAACTTTGTTAGTGGTCAAGTGAATATTTTTTTGTTCTACATATAGTTTCATTACCTTAACCACAATTGGTATATTTAATTTATTTGTAAGGCTGTAGTTTGGTGCTGTAGGTGTGCTAGGATTAGTAAATAATATACTAGTAGACGTACTGTATGTCTGATTGTGCATCACAGAGAAGAAGGAATTCAAAGATGTGTAAGGCGTGCTACTCCAGAACCTGTGTCTGCAGTTTACACTGCTTTGTTGAATTGATATTTACAATGCTTTCAAGAGTCTTAAATTTTCCATTTATTAAATATAAATCACCTGTAATATAAGTTGTAGGCAGGAAATAGGGTAGGAAGGTATGTGTTTGAATGGCAAAATATGTACTTTGATTTTGTATTGAGTTAAAAAGATTCTTAGTGAGCAATATACCTAGCTGTACATCCACTTATTTATGTATGCACTCACTGATACCTATTTAGAAAACTATACAGCCATTCATACAAATAGTCAGACTGTGACAGAGGCACTTACACATTTGTCCACAGACTGTCATAGTACTTATATATCAAGCACCAACAGAGCCACTTGTGCACACAGTAATAACCCCCAGGAGTCAATAAAAGAGGTAGTAAGCAATTCATACAGCTACTTGCATACACATTTAGAGATTCAAATAGTTTCTAAACCAGCAACTCATATAGTGACACAATTAGTTACATATTCAGTGAGACATGCACACAGGAAATAGTATACTCACTCAAATATGTACTCAAATATTGGCAGAAGCAAGTGAACTATCCAGACAAGTTGCCGTTTGAATATGTCTCTGGCGTGCTACTGCATAGGCTCTGTGTGGAGTTTTTCTGCTCGGTAGAGTAGGTATTTTAAAGTCCTTGCCAGAACTATGTATACACCCACTTACTCACTCATAGTGCACTTATGTATCTAGTGGTAACAGAGCATCTTGCACATATAGCTACACATTCCAAAAGTCACTACCAGAGCCAGTAAGCAATCCATACAGTCACAGTTTTCCTGCTAGGCTGACTTGACATTCAAAACACGTAGCTAAGCCTTAAACGCCTAATCTACTACATATAAGTCACCCCTTAGATAGGCTTTATGTAGGCAATAAGGCAGGAAGCTATGAGCCTAAAAGATAAGACATGTTGTTTCAAGTTTGATTGAGTTACATGTGCACTTGCACACCCATATGTCCAGTTATATATCCAGTCTCCTACCCATATTGGAACTGGTATACCTATGTGTAAAAGAATACAGCCAGTAATATACCTAGTCACACAGTGACAGAGGCGTGTAAATATACACTCACACACACATACAGCTCTTATGTATCCAGCAGTATTGGAGGCAGTTGCATACACAGTTAAATATCCCAATACTCACTTACACAAACAACAATCAATCCATGGAGCACCTTACAAATACAGGTTAAGAGTCCCATAGACTGACTAAGAGACCAAGACACATATCAACATGCATACTCACATATCCAATCAAACTCCCCATAGGGACTGAGGCACTCATTTAGGTATGTACTGAAGAACGGACACTAACAAGTCATCCATCCAGACAAGCAGGCCTTTAAACATATCTCAGGCCTGCTACAGTGGAGCGTGTATATGCAGTTTTCCTGCTACGCTGTGTTGACATTGTTAAAGGTCTTTATTCAAGTTTTTTTAACATATAGTCCACAAAAGTAGATACAGCAATAAACTTCACACCCTTCCAACAGGAGCCCTCCCCCCACCCCACCCTGATCCAAAGCAAGTTAAAATTGAGATCAGATTTTTATGAAGCAACTAGATTTAAGCAAAGAGACAAAAAAGAGAATCGCAACACACAAAAGAAAAAGAAAGAGAAGACAAAGCAAAAAGAAGCAAAATCAAAAGAGCAACAGGGTCATATGCTTATATATACACTACATTACATGAGGGTCTGCCCTACTGCCTCAAGCTGTATTCCGTGTCCTTCAACCCCGTTGATCCACCTCTTTAAAGGAGCCCAGATTTCAAAATCTTTTTCGGTCCCTGTGTCCCCTTTGTTCATACACTGCCATCTCCCATTGGTATACTGTGAGGAGTCTGCCCAGCCAGTGGTATACAGAGGGAGGTTCAAGATCTAACCAGACAGTGGCAAGACAGAGTCTTAGTATGGTCATAGCTGTGAACACAAAAATCTGGGTCGTCCAGGACATATCCTGATTACTCACACCTAAGATTATCACCTGGGGTGGTCAGATCAAGCACAAATCCCAACATATATCCCAGCCGTTTAGCAATCTCCGTTCTGATAAAATCAAGTTTGGGGCATGCTGCGAACATATGGACACTGTCAGCAGCGAAGCACCCACACCGTGGACAATGGAGGCCCGAGGACCCCCCTTAGATATTCGCGCTGGCGTGATATATAAGTTGAGCCAGGTTTTAAAGCATTGTACCTGAAGGTTAGCCGAGATAAATGCAGTCTGACCCAAGAGGAGCAAGTCCTCGCATTCCCCAGTCCCAGCTTGTAGGCGGTCCTGCCAGCGGTTCATGTGTTTTGCCAAATCATCTCCCATTTCCTTATTTAACAGCTTATAGCCTATATTATAGCCAATATAGGCAGGGATCTTAGCAATATATCCAACAGAGGGATCCTGGAGAAGCCGCCTATTCCTCCTGATTTTTTAGCCAAAAAGTCCCTTATTTGTAAATACTTTAAAAAATGGCTGTTCCCCATCCATTGATTGTATCAAAAGGATATATCTCCCCTACCTCGACTAAATCCCCAATACGCTTCGCTCCCCTCTCATCCCAATACTTCATATATCCGTCGTGAAAAATAGCTGGGAGTAAGTTGTTAAGCAAAGGGGTGTATCTATGGACCCTGCTAAGACCAAGTTTCTTCCGAAGTGCAGTCCAGACCTCGAAAGCACCAATCAACACCTTAAATCTGACCCTCTTAAAGTAGGCAAAATCAATGTGGCACATAAGACAGCCTCTAGCCTCCGTTCCAAGTATTAATTCATATATGGAGACAGTCGGCTCCTCCTCTGGTTCTGCCATATCCCTACCCAAAAGTCCAGCCATCTGTTGAATCACTGTTGCCCAGTAATACAGTTGGAAATTTGGGACCGCCCAGCCTCCCCGGTCTCTTGGAAGAGTCATGAATTTTAGAGCTCTTCAGGGGCGTTGGCCAGCCCATAAAAATCTAGAGATCAGCTGATTTAAAACTTGAAACCAAGACTTATCAATCTCCACTGGGATGACTCTAAAAAGGTATAAGATTTTTGGTAAAAACACCATTTTGATAACATTGCTTCTTCCCATTAATGTGAATTTCAGATTATCCAATCTGGCAAAATCTGTTTTGAATTTACGGAAATTTAATTCACCAATTTTCTCTACATTTGCCGTAACCTCCACACCCAGATATCTAGCATTTGGGGTTACTCGTTCATCATCTAATTCTACCTTGTTATTCGTCACGATTTGCGTTTTACTATGGTTAAGCTGATACCCCGAGATACCACCAAAGCTGCTTGCCTCCCTTTCAATTTCTATGAGAGCATCCCCCGGGCTAGGAGTAGTTATGGCCAGGTCATCTGCATAAGCTAAAATCTTGGTATTCCCTCCATTATTATGCATAGCCCGAATATCTTCATTCCCCTCTATCTTCCTAATTAATGGATCGATATAAAGGGTGAACAACAGGGGGGAGCAGGGACACCCTTGTCGTGTGCCGCGCGAGATCTTAATTATGTCAGACATGCTACCCATCACAGCCACTCTGGCAGTAGGCTGCCGGTACATGGTCTGTATAGCACTGAAAACCCCTTGCCCAGACCTTTCCTCTCCATAATTTCCCACAGAAAGCCAGGAGACCCTAACGAAGGCTTTTTCTGCATCTAACAAGATTAAAGCCATAGGGTCTCCGGTAACCTTCGAGGAATCGAATAGGGCGATAGTCCTTCATATATGGTCAATCGTGCCACGTCCCGGGACAAATCCATGTTGGACAGGAGAGACCAATTTCTTGATAACTGTAGCCAGTCTACTAGCTAGGATTTTAGCATATATTTCAATATCACTGTTTACCAGCGTGATCGGCCGATATGAGCCCAGCTCATTGATGGGCTTCCCCTTTTTCGGAAACACAACTATGTTAGCCGATTTCCAGGATTCAGGAGCCACCCCCCCTGATTGTGCCCCTAGAAGTATATCCCGCATAAATTTAAGTAGACATGGTGTAAATTTTTTATAAAATTCTTGAGTCCGTGCCAACCGCTTTACCTGCTGGTATTGAATCAATAGCCCTTCTTACCTCCTCTTTTATAGCTACCTCTAGGCTTTCTTTCTCCTCAGGAGAGAGCCGTTCCCCAGACAAGTCCGTTATATATTCTTTTATTGATGTATCCTCAGCATGAGTATCCTCTGTATATAGCCTCTGATAAAACCTCTGAAACGTGGAGCGAACTGCCGTTGGATCAGTGACTAGGCCGTTAATCGGGTCTCTAATTTCAGCGATTCCCCCCTGTACTGTCTTTTCCCTGGTGCATACTGTCAATACATGACCCACCCTTTCGTTGTTCTCATATACTTTGCTACGCCAAGCCACAAATCTCCCTGCAGATTTCTTAGCTGAAATTTCTGATTGCCGATTTCCCGACCAATACTCTAGATTGTGCTGTCTCCATATCTCCCCCTTCAGCTTTCGTTTCTATCAGGTTTGTTTCAGCAGCTGCCAATTCCGCATATAGCTCTTGCAGAAGATTCTTCTCCTTCCTCTGAATCGCCCAGCCATACTTAGATGTGTCCCCCCTTATTCCAGCTTTGAGGGCATCCGAGACTATGTGAATGTTAGACAATCAAAAAACGGGGGGAGGTAGAGGTTAAGGTTAGGTTCACCCTCCTTACTGAAAGCAATTCCACAACATCCGGAATACACCCACTATAGAGGAGTACATTGATCGAGATACGACGCCGCATATATATATGGGCCTGCCAGCTTGGCTGGTAGGCAGGCCTTTTTAATTTTCCTTTGTTTTATTTCCTACAGATACAACGTGTCAGTGTACAACCGTATGTATTAAGTATCAGGTGAACACACATTAGGTGTGCACCCCATTGTTTCCTACTCACAGGATTCTTTAGGAGTGGTACACACGGGGCTGGCCCTCGTGTGGTCCTGAAGAAGAGCTTTAGGGGAAAGCTCGAAACATGTCGACCCAGTACTAGGGACTCCATACTCATTACAGTTAGGTCTCTCCCTAGTATTAACCACTGATTTTAAAACATACCGACTAGGAGCAGGAATAAAATATTAGCTCACTAGCTAGGTATTTTTAATCTATTTTTCCCACTCCACATCACTGCACCACACATTTTCCTAAAACGAAGTGCTCCTACGTAGTTCGCAAGTCGCAGCACGCCTCAATCCGCAGCGGATTGAGAGGACCCCAATGATGAAGCATGCCACCTAGGGGTAACCCTGGTGGGTGAGGGGTCTCTAGAGAAGAATTTTCTTTCTGGAAAGAGGGTTTTTTCACACATGTTCAGTGGAATCCCTGTTCTTCCTATGGTTAGGTTCCTAATTCCGGATGTTGTGGAATTGCATTCAGTAAGGAGGGTGAACCTAACCTTAACCTCTACCTCCCCTCGTTTTTTGATTGTATTATATACAACGCACAACTGTGGGAGCCCCCTGCACTCTTGTTATTTGACACCACACAACACTATCATTATGGCCGAAGTCACAGGGTTCACTTTCTCCGAAGAGGAAGTGGAGAGAATTTTGTCTTCCATGACCCCTTTCACAGAGACACCCAACAGGGATACCAATGAAGCGGGTCAACGTTGGGACGAATTGACAGAACTCAAGAGGAATCAGACCAAAACCATGATCCACGGGGTCATGATGACCGAATATCTTAGGGTGAATGCGGCCCCACGAGGATTAATTGTACGTAACAAACCATTTATCTTTCAACAAGACAAATCATTCAAAAAAGACTGGTCCCTAATCTCCTGGCATTGCACCAGAGATTGGTTGGTACTCATCATAAAAACAGCAGCACAAATGTCCCAGGAGATGAAAGAAGAGATACATACACTTGAGGTTCGCTTAAAGACTTTCCAATCGGTCTCGGAGTTGAAGAAAAGACTGGATGAATTGAACAAAACCATGACCGACTTTGAAGTGACATTGAAAGAAACAAAATATCAGAAGTTCAAAAAGGATTCTAAGAACTTCTCACACGAGAAAGTATATCCTTATACAAGAGAAGACTACAATCCATCGGGAAGGAACCCAGGGTACAACACCAATACTGATGGTTCGAATACTGGCTCAGAAGGCTAAGATACCGGTTACAACCGAATAAACAACACCAGAAGTCGACGCAACCACAACGGGAGGATGAGGAACACAGGAGGACAAGGATATGGATGGCCCACCTACCAAGGACCCCCACCCTTCCCTGCTCCGCCTTTCTACTATGGACCTCCACATTATCAACACCAACCCTACACCTACTGGGAATCGGCCCAACAACCAGAGCAGTCCGGACAATCGTTTCCTTTTTTAGGGAGAGGCAAAGGAACACCAAGAGGGAGAACGAAAAGAGGACAACAAGTACAATGGTCACACCCATTGGAAACAACGAGGATGAACACTAGGAGCATGGGCCCTGCGAACAACCCCAGCAGCCACCCAGTCTAGTGGTTAATCTGTCAGGCATAACACTATCATCAACCCAACTGACAGTACTGGAGAAAGGATTAGGCTTCGTGCCTACACCAAGTTTGGACAAATTTAAACTCAGTTGTGAGTTGAACGAATTCATTCAGAAAATAAAACTGCAAGTATTTTCTGAGAACAAACCAATGATGGACACTCACAGTGGTGATACAGGCCTACATCGGAAATCAACCTTCACCCCTCCATCTGCCAACCTACCAGTGGAACTCCTAGCCTTCGAGAAGGCCATCCTGAAAGAAGTAGGTGAAATCGACCCAAGGACAATAGGAGTGTTCCACAACACCAGCAAAATCGAACAAGAAGCCATCCTACAATTGGCCAACAACACTAGAATCACAGTAAAACCAGCGGACAAAGTAGGAGCCATCGTACTTCAAACCACAGGGGCCTACCGCAGAGAATGCATGAGACTCCTGACAGATGAGAGGAACTACCTCCGCATCAGAGATGACCCAACGGAACGCCTACGGGTAGAGATCGCCAGCATGGTGGAAGAGGCCACAGCACACGACTGGATTACCAAAAAAGAAGGGGATTTCTTGGCTAATACCCACCCGGTTATCCCCTATTTTTATACCATACCTAAGATACACAAGTCATTAGAAGACCCGCATGGACGACCCATCGTTTCCGGCATAGGGTCCATATTGGAACCACTCTCAAAATTCACGGACGCCTTTTTACGCCCCTTGATACAAGGAACAAGCACGTACCTACAAGACGCTAAGGCAGTACTCTGTCTCCTTCAAGACCTACAATTTGACTCAACAACCAGCATCCTCATTGGGTTGGATGTGGAGAGCCTTTATACCAGCCTACCCCACAAGGAGACCCTGGACATCATTGAAGAGGTCCTCTATGAAGAAGAATGGACATACCATACACCAAGACATCTGGTATTAGAGTGCTGCAAGTGGGCCATGACGGAAAACTTATTCCGTTTTGAAGATATCCTGTTCCGACAACAGCACGGGACCAGTATGGGCAGTACCTTTGCCCCGAGTGTGGCGGGATTATACGTGCACCACCTCGAAAAGCACAAAATCCTGTCAGGTACGAACCCACATCGCCAACATATTCAACTTTGGAAGAGATACATCGACGATGTTCTACTGATTTGAGAGGGTGACGAGTCCAACGCCAACGAGTTCATCGAGTGGCTGAACCAACAGGACCCTTTCCTAAAGTTCACACATACCATGAGTAGATTCCAACTGGTATTTCTGGACCTTAACATCTATGCTGTTGATGGCTTACTAAAGACAACCACACACGTAAAACCCACTGTAAAAAACTGTCTACTCCTATACGACAGCTTCCATCCGAGACATCTGAAGGAGAACCTCCCTTTCGGACAGTTTCTCAGACTTAGGAGAAACTGCTCTGAGACTAAGGACTTCAAAGCACAAGCCAAAGGGCTATCTGAGAAACTTCTCACAAGGAAATACCCGAAAAACCTGATATCCAAAGCCAAAAAGAGAGCTGAAAACAACAACAGAGAAGCGCTCCTGGAGACATATCAAAAACAAATCACTGAGAAAGAAAAAAGACCTATATGCATCACAACCTTTTACATAGCGTCCGACCGTGTTACAAAAATAGTCAAAAAACACTGGCGCACACTTAACAGTGGGAATCTGAACATCCCCACACCCATGTTCTCACACAGAAAAGGAAAAAACCTAAGAGACATCTTGGTACACACCCGCCCCAAACCCCAAATCCCAAACCAGAAATGATAAGACCCAACAAGTACTGAGTACCCTACCGATGGGCCACCACCCTTGCGGGAACTGCAGTGTGTGTCACTTGACCTCCACTACAAAGAAAGTAACTTTTAACAACAAGATGAGTTGGGAGTTACGCAAATTCACCAAAAGCAATATCAGAGGGGTTGTGTACTTGATCACATGCAACCTACATTATGTGGGTATGACCACCAGAAAGGTCAGCAATAGGATAGGAGAACACCGCAGCAACATCAGGTGCCACCGGGTCACCACAAAAATGGCGTCACATTTCAATGAAGTGAAACACACCCCTAACGATCTACACTGGGTAGTGTTAGAACATCTCAAACACATTGACAATCTAGAAAAAAGATTGCTAGAGAAAGAACAGCGGTGGGTGTATAAATTGCACACAGACACTGAAGGATTGAATGATGATATCCCGTGGGGGCAGTTCGCTAAATGAATCAGGAATACATCTTCTGCCAGATTTAGTACAATGCTTGAGTATACCACCCCACTCACAATGTACCAGAAGTAAAGGTCATACCGCACGTGATACTCACACTATCGCAAATCATAACGCTAATAACACATGGGTACCACTTCAGCTAGAATACCCAATTACCCAGGAAGGCCCCATCACCATTCCACCAGCAACGGCTCTTTTGTGAACAGCAGACTGCCTAACAGTGGCATTCAGTCTCCAACTGACAACTACGGGTCTACTATTCCATACATGATATATTACATTAGCCAGTAATCGGGCATTATTTATGACTTCCACCTAACAAGACACGAGGTTTAGTCATAACATGATGTACATACTAGCTATTCTGAGAAGAGCGCAGTCCAGCTGTTAAGCCTGAGGGTCTTGCGCATCAGTCTGATGTACCTCATCATCCAGGAATCTGGCATTTTTATGACTTCCCCTAACACGACGTGAGGTTTAGTCATTTCATGATGTACATACTAGCTATTCTGAAAACAGATGAACTGTTACGTTTAAGGGTCTTGCGCTTCAATCAGATATACCGTTGCGCTCGCAACATAACCACTACTTTATAGTATGTCTAAATTTATCCCCTTTATAAATTTATCCCCCGTGTTAGTTTTATTCCTTTTTGTCCACAATACCCGACAATTTGGTCATTCGCCTAAGATGGCCCGCTCCATTGCCAGTCATAGCGGCCATTTTGTGAAAGACACGGTCTAGTTTTTGAATTAAGCATGACTAGGCTGGTCCGGGTCTATTTCATTCGCCCAATATGGCCACGCTACATTGCCAGTCAAAGCTGCCATTTTGTGAGTGACATGGTCTAGTTTTTGAAGTAAGCATGACTAAGCTGTTCCGGGTCTATTTAATGGCCACCGGGAGACAGACGCGGTAAGATGCGGTCTCCAGGTGTGCCATCAGGTCATTTTCCGAGAGGAGTGCTTTGACGAAGTAAGTCCAGCCAGACCCTTTTTTGACCTTATTTCTCAGATTTCCAAAGAATTAATAAGGTTTCTATTTTCCTTCCAGGATAAGCTAAGGCACCGGGAATTTTCTCCCCGGTCCCTATCTCTAATGACCATCTCTATGTCCCCATTACCATTTTAGGGAGTGACTACAAGCCCCTCTACCCCTTCAGATCATGAGGCATATTTCTGCCTAAACAAAAGTATGTGTCATTGATATGGCTAAAGCAAGCCTCAAGTTAACCCAGACTGTGGGTGGGATTATGAAAATGTACAGAACTTCAGCATTCAAGCCAGCAGCCCCGGTTGTGGAAATTTATAAAGCCCAAGCAAGGGGGGCCACATTATATGGGGCAGAACTGTGGGGGCATTGCTCCACCTCCAATCTGGTGAAGGTCGAGAACAACTTTATGAGGCGGCTATTAGGCCTGCCTCGTAGTACCCCCCTAGTACCTCTTCGCATGGACCTGGGCATGAGGGCCATTGACGAAGAGATCGCCCTTAGACCTTTTACATTCTGGCGCCGGGTATGGGTCACCCCGGAGTTGTCCTTCTACAAAGCCGAGCTTAAGGAGATTTTGTTAATTTCTGTCTCCAAGAAAATAACGTGGCTGTGCCACATAAGGGATCTCGCCTCAAGGCTAGGTAGGCTGGACCTCTGGAAAACCCCTGAGTCTTCATGCCTAACGTTATCTAGGTTGGAACAAGTCCAACTCTACAGGCATGCGAATATTCTGGCCATACAGGGAAGTCCCACTGGCGGTCGGATGACAACAGAGTTCCTACAAGTAAAAGATGTATATAGAAAGGAACCCTTCCTGGATGTGATCCACCCCCCATTGGCTAGGAAACTGTATGTGCAGTTTAGACTAGGGAATCTCCCCCTATCCACACACACAAGCAAATGGGCCAAAGAGAACACGGCTAAGTGTCCTGCCTGTAATTACAAACTTGAGTCCGAAATACATGTACTGTTTTTCTGCCCTGCATACCAATTGCCCTGCAAACGTTGGTTGATCCAAATTTGCAGAAACTTAGGCTTTGTGCGCCATATAGAGGCGTACAGAGTTCTAAAATATGACACGCACCCCCCAATTGTGTTTGCTGTGTCACGTTTCTTAAACCATATGTGGCACATACAGCGGGGTTTGATTAAGAACCACACTGGGTAGACCTATGTGTAGGAACTGCAAAGGTCCCCCTCAGTGCAAACATGATTATGGTTCTCTGTCTCAGGTTATATTTTTCTGTACTCTCAAACCCCTGTAAATATTTTAACCCGTGTTCTTATCAAATGAGTGTTTTTATTTGATCTTAATAGTATATGAGGACACTTGCGTTTTAATTGTCACATCTTTGTAGAAGCTGGAGAATCCCGTTCATAGAAGGCTACTTTGATACATGGAATATATAATTGCAAGTGTTCACCCTTTTTATGTATTTTATTGCTGTTGTGATTTTCAATTATGCACTTTTATGGCCCTAGTGGCCGAAATAAGGTTATTATTGATTGATTGATTGATATGTAATAGTAATTTTTTTTTTTTGTTATATGTTGTATGTCACGTGGTGTCTTTCTTTTTTTCACAAGTGCTTTTAAACTGCAATTTGTACATAACCACTTTTCTTCACAAAGACATCATGTGTGATTGATTTCTTCCACCACAGATGATCGCACAAAATAGCTGTTAAGTACACAAACTATAGAGGAGTACATTGATCGAGATACAACGCCGCATATATATAGGGCCTGCCAGCTTGGCTGGTAGGCAGGCCTTTTAATGTTCCTTTGTTTTATTTCCTACAGATACAACGTGTCAGTGTACAACCGTATGTATTAAGTATCAGGTGAACACACATTAGGTGTGCACCCCATTGTTTCCTACTCACAGGATTCTTTAGGAGTGGTACGCATGGGGCTGGCCCTCGAGTGGTCCTGAAGAGGAGCTTTAGGGAAAAGCTCGAAACATGTCGACCCAGTACTAGGGACTCCATACTCATTACAGTTAGGTCTCTCCCTAGTATTAACCCCTGATTTTAAAACATACCGACCAGGAGCAGGAATAAAATATTAGCTCACTAGCTAGGTATTTTTAATCTATTTTTCCCACTCCACATCACTGCGCCACACATATTTTCCTAAAACTAAGTGCTCCTACGTAGTTCGCAAGTCGCAGCACGCCTCAATCCGCAGCGGATTGAGAGGACCCCAATGATGAAGCATGCCACCTAGGGGTAACCCTGGTGGGTGAGGGGACTCTAGAAAATAATTTTTCTATCTGGAAAGAGGGTTTTTTCACACATGTTCAGTGGAATCCCTGTTCTTCCTATGGTTAGGCTCCTAATTCCGGTATTCCGGATGTTGTGGAATTATGTGAATGTTAGCACTCCCTAAATTCTCTTCAATTAACCTGGGGATCCAAACCTCCATATGTTGAACAAAACCCTCATCGCTGAGCATAGCCCTATTAAACGACCATCGTGCCACCGGGGAGGGCTTAGTTTGGATATTCACTTCTAATACCAGAGGGTTATGGTCGGACATGACTCTAGGGTATTTGTATATTTTGCAACAATTTTGCAACAACTGTGATGAAGAGCTAAAAACTTTGGGTTTACGGCCTTGGTACCCCTGTCCCCCGTGCTTATCTTTTGACAATTAATTTTAATGTTGAAGTCTCCACATATTAGAGGAAGCGGCCAACCCACCAATTCAACATTCAGCCATTCGAACAGCACCGGGTCGTCAAGAACAGAGCCATAGACCAAGCACAGGGTAAACATGCTATTTTCCATGCAACACTGGGTGATCACCCATCTCCCCAATTTGTCCGAGCTAGCCCGTGGAAACCTAGCTATCCCTTTCTGTGCCATGACTGCCACCCCTCTTGTCCTTGTTCCCTGTGAAGTGCTGGAGATCAATTGATAGCCTGCCAGCTCTGAAACCTCCTATCTGCATGCTCCGATATGTGTCTCCTGAAGGCACACAATATCGGCCTTCAGAAATTGGACATCCACACTAACGCTGCGTTTTTCCGTGGGTTATTTAAGCCACAGATGTTAATAGATGGTATTCTAAGCTTACCCATTCATCCAAAAGTTCGGTTTCCGACATGCCAAAATCACTCTACTCAAAGCCAAATTTGCCCATAAATACTCCTTTGGATCATCCCCCCCCAGCCCCACCCCGGACCCCTCAATTAGGCAAAAAAGGTCCATAGACCCTTGTGATGCCTCCTGCATCCTGTCGTGTCCCTAGCCGCTCTCCCTCTAAACTTAACCAAAAAGAAAAGAACCCAAAGAAAAAACCCCACAAAAAAAATTGAAAACCCCAAAAACGGGAGAACCCCAGAAATAGAAAGAGGATCCTTGCTAGTCTGGAACCAGAGGAGACGTCCTCATACCGCCCTCAAATACCCTACCAGAGTGAGAACTAAGCGCTACCATTGTGTTATTACGCTATTTTCGTGAAATTTCCTGCAGATACTCCTGGGCTTGTATCTCTGAGGTAAACACCCTAGATGTTCCCTTAAAAATGACCTTGAGGCGTGCGGGGCTCATTACAAATACCTCGCAACCCAGTTTCTGGAAGGGGGTGATTAACTGACGGAGCCTTCATCTCCTCTCCACCGTAGTGTGACAAAAATCTGGCCTTATAAAGAAGGAGTGCCCCTCAGCTGACCGCCTGGCATCGGGTCTAGCTTTTTCAAAGACCGTCTGACGCAAAAGAAAATTGCCCAAAAAAATTAGAATAGCCCTAGGTTTTTCACTTGGACCCCCTCTCTTTTTCAGCATCAGAGGAAATCGGTGTACCCTCTGCACCTCCGCCTCCTAATCCCAGTGCGCCAATTCTGGGAATGCCCCCTTGAATAAGCGTAGGACAAATCCCCGAATATCATCGCCCTCTGCGTTCTCCTCAATGCCTAGGAGTCTCAAATTGTTCCGTCGCTGACGATTTTCAAAATCCTCCAGCTTCCATAGTACGTCTGTCATTCTGGCTTCACTTGAGATAGCTTGCTGTCCCGTATCCTCAGCCCCAGCCTCAAGAGCCACAATTCGTTCTTCTAGTGCTGTTGTATGTTCAGCAATTTCAGAGCAAGCTTTATTGACCTTTCGAATGGCCCCTTGAAGTTTATTCGTCGCCATGTGAGCCCTCTTATGTTCTTGACGAGCTTCTGTTTGCATCTGCTTAAGTGTCAAGTAAATTAGACCCATAGATGGAAGGGTTTCTGTGTTAGTTTTCGATTCTGCAAACAGTTTGGCAACTTCGAGCTGTACTCCAATCTCCTCTGTCTCATCAGCCTCCATCCCAAAGTGAGTGGTGGAATAGTCCCACTTTAGCTGGCTCACTTGGCTGTGATCGGAGTATGAGCTTCTGCCTTTCCCCCTGATGCTTTTCCTCTTCTTCCGAGTGGATGCCCGCCTCTGTGTATCAAGTCTTGAGGGAGGGCTATCACTGTCCTCTTCTGTGATTTCCACATCTGTGCCCTCATTTTCACTGGTGTTAGAGTTCTCCGACTCGTCGGTTAGAGAATAAAATTTATCCCCCTCCGGAGTCCCTACGATTTTACCAAGTGCATGGGAAATATCAGATATGTTTGAATCTTGGGAGTTCTGAGCAACCAGCTCTCCCTGCAGTGCGGAGTTCACTTGCGCCACTCGGCATGCTTCCTCCCCCCTTTCGGCCCGTTGCCTGGCCCAGGGATCATGCTGTCCATACTAATGTTAATGTTTTTCCCCTGTGGAGTTTCAGAGGGCAGCCTATCTTTACTTGCAGCGCTTCGCACGACTTGGCCCCCAGCACTCACCGGATCCTTTGCAGTTTTGGAGGCCTTAACGCTGCCTCCGTCCTTACTCGCCGATTTCTTGCTGCCTCCCTGTCCTCAGCCAGAGAACATCCCGGACACTGTGGGTTGTTTGGGCCTGGTTGCCAGGTCGACGGGACGCTGCTCACCGATGTGTGTCCTGCCGCTGATCTCCTCCTCCTCGCGGCCAGCTGTATGATTAGCGTCAGCGCTCTTCCCCTCTGTAAGTGTCTTCTGAGCAGGTAGCGCCTCTTCGCTCTTCCAGTCATTCCGCCCTCCTTCAGCGGTAGTTTTTGCTTGGGGGGCATGTTGGCGCACCACGAGGCAGTCCCGTTCTTCCGAGATGGAGCCAGCAGCCGTAGAATATCATGGACCCGCAGGTACGTTTTACCCTTTGTCTCAAAGATGCTGTGAAGAAATTCTTTTGCCGCGCGAGCCAGCAGTGCTCTGAAACCCTGATCTAGCTTCATCCGAGAGCCTTATCTCCCTTTAGTGCTATTTTATGGGCCCATAATCAATTTTACTGGCGAGGTGAGCGGCTCCTGCAGCAGTCACACAGCCGCCATCTTGCCTCCCCTCTCGACATACTCTATGTTGACATTCAAAACATGTTAAGTCACTCCTAAGATAGGCTGTAGGTAGGCTATAGGGCAGAGAGGTATCAGCTTAAAAGAGAAGACATGTTGTTTCAAGTTTGATTGAGTTACATGCGCATTTGCAGACCAATAACTGCAGTTATAGATGAAGTCTCCTAGCAATACTGGAACTCACATACCTATGTGGAAAAGGACAGAGCCTCTAATACACCTAGTCACACAGTAACAGAGGCACTTAAACATTCACACACACACACACATACAGCTCTTATGTATCCAGCAGTAACAGAGGCAGTTGCACACACAGTTAAATACCCCAAAACTCACTAACACAGTCCGCAAGCAATCCATGGAGCTCCTTACATACAGATTGAGAGTCCCATATAGTAACTAAGAGACCCAGACATACTTACTTACATATCCAGCGACAAACCCACATAGGCACTGAGACATTCATTCAGGTATGTACTGAAGAACTGACACTAACAAGTCATCCAGACAAGTAGGCCTTGAAACATGTCTAGGGCCTGGTACAGTAGAGCGTATATACACAGTTTTCCTGCTAGGCCGAGTTGAGATGCAAAACATGTTGGTAAGCCTTAAAGTCCTTTTCTACTACATACAACTCACTCCAGAGAATGGATATAGGTAGGCCATAGGGCAGGGAGGTATCAGCTTAATAGATAAGACATGTTTCAAGTTACATTCAGTTACATGCACACTTGCAGATCCATATCTACAGTTATAAATGCAATATCCTACCCATAGTGGTACTCACATACCTATGTGTAAAAGGATAGAGTCACTAATACACCTAGTCACACAGTAACACAGGCACTTAAACATTCACTCACACATGCATACAGCTCTTATGTATCCAGCAGTAACTGAGGCAGTTGCGCACAGTTAAATACCCCAAAACTCACTATCACAGCCAGTAAGCAATCCATGCAGCCCCTTACATACAGTTTTACAGATGCATCAGAATTACTAAGAGAGCCACTTATATACTGATATAGTTAGACATGCAGTCACATACCCACAGAGAGACTGATACATTCACTTAGATATGTACACAAATACTGACACAATCAAGTTACCCATCCAGAGAAGTAGCCCTTTAAACATGTCTCAGGCCTGCTACTACAGAGCCTGTGTGTGCTGTTTTACTGTCAAGTTTACTTGCCATTTTAAAACCCTTTGCCAAGCCTTAAACTCCAATTTGTTTGCATATAAGTGACCTGTAAGGTAGGCTGTAGGTAGGCCATAGGAAAGAATGATATGTGTTTAGAAGGTAAGACATATAGATTGAAAGGAAGTACAACTTTTATATTTAACCTGTGTATAATGGAATCAAATACTGAAATAATGAATTATGTATGTATTTAGTTGCTTGAAGTATGGAATGTAAAATATATACTATATTTTGTTTTCAGATATATAGTTCTGTTCAAAGAGAGTAATACAAGATGACAAAAAAGGAACAGAGGAGAAAAGCACAAAAGATTCAGTACAACCTGCAAACAACTGAGAACAAAACACACAAGATGGTGCACAGAATGTACAGAGGAAAAAAATCAGCTGGTAAGAGAACTAAGAAGTTTCTCAAAACAGTGTTAAGAAGAATGGAAAATGTGGCAAATGATGTGCAGAAAAAGGAAGCTTTACCAAGAAGTCAGAAACGAAAAGCAGTAACTCATGTTCAAAGTGGAAAAAGTTCTAAAAAAACAACTCATCTCACAGTAAGGCAGAAACAATACAAAGACATAAGAAGAAGAATGTTTAGAAGTAGGGTAATACAAAATCTGCAAAGAAATATAAAGCGGTATAAGAGAAGATCAGCAGCTTACAAGCAAAAAGAACAGATAGAAAGTGTAGTAGATACACATTTGCCTTGAAGCATAAACTCTTTGTCTTAATAATAAAGAGAAGGAGGCCACTGGATAAAACAGTGTGTGCAAGAAAAGTTTAGAAGCTTTTTATTTCATTCATTTTCCAAATAGAGATGAGGTTGAAAATTGGACTACAAAATTTGATCAGTCTGATGGTGTGAAGCAGATTTGCCGATATTGTAAGTTTTTTGTTTGTGTGGTGGCAACAGTTTCCAGAGTCTCTAGCATATGCTGTAACTATTCATAAATCTCAAGGTTTAAGTGTAGACACAATTTTATTAATATTGGAAGTACAGTATTTAAAGAAGGTATGTTGTATGTGGCATTAGTCAGAATGGAGTTAGAATATTGTCCGGTTTGCTTTTAGTTGAATTTAACGATAGGAAGGTCAGTGCTGATGCAAGCTGTGTAAGAGAGTATTATCGGTTAAGAAGTTTATACACGCTTCATTTAGGTCAGTACCCTATTTATGAGAAACGGACAATCTGTCCAAAACGTAAGCTTACAAAAGAGTTGACTGATATTCAGGAAAAGAAGGGAAACCAGCACAAGCTAAAAGGACTTAAGAAGAAAAAAACTGGAAAATGAGGTTGATAGTGTAGGATACCAGTTGGAAAACAGTTTAGGTGTCAACTGCTATGCAAATGTTGTTCTTAATGTACTGTTTCATTTACCACATCTTGTAAATCAAATTCAGCAAAAACTAGATAAAAGATTCTGTTCTGCACTGTATCTTTTGCTCCAGGGTTTACTCAGTGACAGAACTGTAATACATTCTGCTTCAGGAATTTGAGACCTTTTAGATGTGTGCTGCGGATCACTAATATTTACTCTCAACACGCACAAGAGTTTATAATGGTCATCCTTGGAGTTTTAGAAGAAGAAGTAAATATTGATGACATATTTGGGCTGAGTTACAAATGGAACCATGACTGTTAAGACTGCTCTTTTACATCCACCACTGAAGTAAATTCTGAGTGATTTCTGTACTTAACACTACCAGACTGCAAAACTGTGCCTTTTGACAGATTGTTTAAAAGTGGAAACCAAAGTATGACCTGCCCAAATGGTAGATCAGGTGTTAGGTCTTCGTTGCATCTACGAAGAACTGGAAAATACATTATTTTAATGTTACAACGGCGCAGAGTAGATGGAGTTAAACTGGAAACTCAAATTACAAACTTCAAAGCTGGACAGATATCAATTTCTAGAAGAACTTATACTACTGTAGCTATTATCTTTCATGAAGGAGTTAATATAACATCTCAACACTACATTGTCTATTCAAAGAGTGAAAGTGGATGGACGGAATGCAAAGACAGGAACCTTAAATTCAAACCAAAACTGCCTTTCAAACTACGAAATCCTTACCTCTTGTTTCTTCAACCAAAGCTCTAAGGAGTATTTTTGAGAAAAAGTAATGTACGGTGTTTCTTGTACGTGGATGGTGAATGTTTTAGACATCATTCGGCCTATCAGGGGTGATGTCTTCAAAAAGTTCTCCAGAATTCAGGAGTCCTGTTATCTTCCTCAAAGGAGTTAATTTAACACGTGGATACTACACTCTCTAATTAAAGATTAAAACTGGATGGACACGCTACAATCACAGCAACCTTCAATTGAAACCACGTAATGTATTGTATTTCATCTACGTGGATCATCAGCATTTTGGACATCATTCGGTCTACTAAGGGTGATGTTTTCAAAAGGATCTCTAAAATTCAAGTGTGGTATATTTATTAGTAGTAGTGTACCAGGTATAATAATAAAGGAAAAAGTTTTAAGGTAGGTTTGTTTACTTCAGTTTAGTAAGTGTAGACAAAACTGTTTAACAAATTGTAGTGAGTGCAATGCATAATGTCACGTATTTACAGTGATGTACAGTGCAGTTTTGGGATTTTTTTCTACAATCCATATGATTGTTTTTTCCCCACTGTTCAAGGATGAAACTTCATACAGTACATCATTTATGGCATAAAAGTATGGAGGCTGAGAAAAGTAAAAAAGAAAAGGAAATGAAATGTTTTACTATATTGTGATATTCTGTTACAGCATAAGCAATGGGTACTATTATGTTTCTGGAATTTTGTAAATGAAATAGTTACTTATATTTCTATTCTTTTTCTTTTTTTGACCTCACATATTCCATCACTCATGACACGGTCAGTGACATCACTGATGACATCTCAAATGACATCACTGACGACCTTCACAGAATCTCAGACGCACTCACACCCCAATATAACCTTTCATACACCCACTCCAACTTCCACACTACCATTCTCAAAACCATTGACACACCCATACTAGTACTTACAAACCCACTCACTGTTTCATAGGTCTACACACACATCCACTCAGTCACCCATACAGCCACTCATGCACCAACTCAGTCACTAATACAGCCACTGATATATCCACTCATACACCCATAAAGCCACTCACACACTGTCAGCCACTCTTAGACCTACTCACACACCCATAGAGTGAATCACACAGCCACTTACCTAAACAGTTATACACACACCCACTCACTTATTCATACAGATACTAACACACACTCACTCACATATACAGTCACTGACACAAGCACACACTCACCCATACAGCCACTCTAGGAATCACTCACTCACACAGCCACTCATACTCCAAAACTCACCTATACTGCCTTTCACATATGCAGTTACTCACCCATATACCACTGACACATCCTTTCACTCACCGACACAGCCATACACACACTCAGTCACCCATACAGCCACTCACAGATGCACTCACTGACCCATACATCCACTGACTTACCTACTCACTAATCCATGCAGGCAGTCACACACCCCTCCACCCACCCACACAGACACTCATACACCCACACAGGTACTCAGACAACAAATCAATCACCTATACAGCCACTCACGTACCCACTCACCAACTCATACAGCCACTTAGACACCAACTGACAGACTGATACAGACATTCCCACAACCTAGTCACTCACTCATACATTCAATGAGACACCTAATCACTCACTTATGTAGTCAGTGACGCACCCACTGAATCATCCATACAGGCACTCATACACCCACTGATTCTTCAATACACCTTGGCGAGTCACCAGCAAAATTTAAAAAAAGAAATGCTTTTGGGGTCCCTGAGGGACACCCCCACCATATCTGGGGGGTCAGGGTATTCGTACCCTGCCCACTTTTCTTTATTTTCAACTTTTTTTCTGGGACTTGGCTTCAAGACAAGTCTCAAGATGGCTGTCAGCACTTTCTGGTTGAAGTGTTGGCAGCCAATCAAATTTTAGTAGGATCTGCGAGTCCACTGCAAGGACTCGCATCCTCAGATTTCTATATTTTTTTAAGGTAGATATCTGAAAAACTACTGAACGGATTTACACCAAATCACAAAAAGCACGCTTTCTGGACCAACATCTAGCTTTCTGCCAAATTTGGTGTAATTCCGTTCAGCAGTTCGGGCTGTACTCGTGTTCAAAAAATGAAAAATCTCCATAGACTTAACATGGGGAAAACGCATTTTGGGACCCGTCTTTTTTCTCTGCCCCCGCTTGACGGATCACCCCGAAATTTTCAACACAGCAGCTGAACCATAAATTGGACGTTTTGGGAAATGTTCGTGGAGATTCGCCAAGCAGCGCCCACGTTATTGGCAAAACAAAAAACGCTTTTCCTATGGAAACTTTGGTCCTAACTTTATCTACATATTGGCTATTGCCAGTAAGTAATATATATATCACTGAAAAAACCAAGGGTTACATGCATGTTATAGTTAGGCTCAGATTTCACTCGTACAAAACCAGTGAAATTCAGCAGTTATAGTTACCTCAGTTAGCTATAACGTACGCTCCGCAATGCACTGCTTATGACCTCACATATTACATCACTCATAACATGGTCAGTGACTTCACTGATGACATCTCAAATTACATCACTGATGACATCAAGTTAGTGTAAGTGTTTTTAAGAGTTTATGTGTGTTAAACATAGATACTAACCTACTACAAAAGTTAAATGATTATACTAGGTGCACTACTGCTGAGTGATACTACTTCTAACATATATTAAATGAGTGGCTGTGTAACTGTATGTATCCTTGTTTGTATGGGTGTGTAAGTGGCTGTATAAGTCAGTGTGCAAAGTTGGCTTCGGCGCTCTTTGTTTCACTTAAATTGACGGGGACTCCATTCCCCATATGCCGAAGCTGCCCTGTGGGGCCTAGGGCTCCCTTAATAGAGGAATTTGTTGTGTTACTGATGTGAATTGGGGGGCATGGCCCGCTTGCCGCCTTTCAGCACAATGCATTTTCCAAGAATTTCTGATTTTGTAGGCAAGTAAGGGGAGCACAGAGGTATGAAACCGCCTCTTCTCGCTTGCTGGATTCCATATGTTTACAAATGAAGCAGTGACATGTGTATGCATAAATGAGAACATTTCAAATGCAACAAATGGTTTTAAATTTGCCAGCAATGCCTTATTTGAATAGTTTGTCACACCAGTGCAAGAAGGTATTTTACCAGGACTTTTTTGAAATACTGTGATGTGTACTATGAAGTGAATTAGCTATTTTTGGTGCATTCTGGTCTGTGTATTTTACTGGAACTACAGATGACATCATGCTTGCATTTAAAAGGCGGTTACCTCGACAAGGAAACCTTTGCTACCTGTAAACAAGGCACGCGCTGGAGCTGAAACGCATCAGGGCTATGAAAAGATGATTGCAGTCACATTGAAAATAAAGCATTCTGAACTGCAAAGTTGGCTACGGTGCTCTTTGTTTCACTTAAAATATATATATCACAGAAAAAAACAAAGGTTACAGGGATGTTATAGTTAGGCTAGCATTTCACTCATACAAAACCAGTGAAATTCAGCAGTTATAGTTACCTCAGTTAAGTATAACTTACGCCCCCGCAATGCACTGTTTATGACCTCACATATTGCATCACTCATAACATGGTCAGTGACATCACTGATGACATATCAAATGACTCACTGATAAAATCAAGTGAGTGTAAAAGTTTTGAAAATTTCGTGAAGATTTGTCAAACGGCGCCAAAGTTATTGGCAAATCAAAAGTCCCACACAGTGGGTTTGCTGAGAGATTTTCGGTGGCCACGCCCCCTTTCTCCACCACTCTGCAAACGTGCCTCCCAGCGGACTAGTAGTTGATAGATAAAGTCCCCTTGGCTCCAGAGGGACCTTGGGGGCCAAGAAGTACTCTTGGTACCTCCTGTAAGTCCTACACAGCGAAATTCCTGAGAGCTGGTCGGAGGCCCAGCACCCTTTGTCCACCACTCTGCAAACGTGACTGCTAGTTAAAAAACCTTGGAAATTCACTAAAAACCCAAAGGTTACAGGGACGTTCTAGTTAGGAATTAGCATTTAAAAAACCTTAGAAATTCACTGAAAAAACCAAAGGTATATATATATATATTCCCAGGCAAACAAATAAAGCGATCACTCAGAGGTTTTTGCAAAAACACCAGAAGTTGGTTTAATCCAGATAACGCGTTTCGCTTGCACAGCAAGCTTGGTCACAACTTCTGGTGTTTTTGCAAAAACCTCTGAGTGATCGCTTTATTTGTTTGCCTGGGAATTTTACGTTTGGCACGCACCGCCAACTACGAGCGATCCACTGCACAGGGCGAGGGAAGGCAGAAGGAGCACAATCGAAAGACATATATATATACATATATATATATTCCAAAAGCAAATGACGCACTCGGACGCCCCATCCTGTCGGGTCGGGGCCTGTTGAGGCACGTCAGTCCTCATATATTCCAGAAGAAAGACACGTCTAGCACACTTCAGTGATGTGAAATCAGGCCCACCAGCCAGACCATTCATAACAATTTATTGTTCTTTGCACAGCACAATAGCTTCAGCATAACGCGTTTTAACTCCCAAACGAGTCTTAATCATATGCTCATCAATGGGTGGTCACCAGTTCGATATTTAAATCATTGTTCATCAACAGCGAGGAAGGACAACTAACATAGTATTATAGCTCAAGTTCTAAAAACGAGTTTGTAATGACAGGCATTAATGAGGACTTTAAATGAAAAACGGTGAAAGTTCACCAGCTAGATGCACAGTTTAATCAGTTCCAATTCGATATTATTCGCATCCATATTCGTTAGGTCACTGTTCATTGGTTCACAATTATATAGACCTCATTGCCCATAATGCATCATCATTGTTCGCATAATACATGTCCTTACCAAATTACCAGTTTCTTTTATAATATTTCCCTCGGTTCATGCAGTTAATTTAATACTTCCTCTCAGACATGCTTTTTATACCTGTCATACGTGGTAAAGACGTCTGCATGGTAAAGACATGGTAAAGACATGCGTCATACAAACCCTGCAGCCAGCATGGCCCTGCTGTGCTCTTCCCATGGGAGTAATGCAGTACCTCACGAGAGGGCCACAATGGGTCACTTTGTTTCCCCCTCAATGAGTGCCAGGGGTTCACAGTGTCCATACACTGCCCTTTATATGTTTTTACACTAGTTCAGGACACTGGACTGAGCCCTGGTCCTGCAATGGCAGCCTCAACATTTGTTTTCAGGTTATGTCCAGCCACTGACATCTTTCGTCTTTGCTGGAAAAAAAAGCTCTCTTGCCAATCAGAGGCCCTTATTTAACGGATTTTAACCAAATAAACCGTGGCCCCCTTCCCTCCACACTATTCTCCCAGGCTTGTCTCTTGTGATATGTGCTGGCAGCAGAAGGGCTGGCACCCCAATTAAGTTACCAGCAGTGCTTCCCAGCACTCCACACATTGCAATACTGCATGACATTCTCGTGGACCCTCTTTGGCATGGTTCAGTGAGGCCTGGTAGTCTGTGGCATACAGGGAGAGATAACTCAATTTCCAATTGGCTTGGAGGAAGTAAGGTGGTGAGTTCCCTGGCCGGACCAAAATAGACCAATTCACCAGCACAGTGGGCGCGGGTGTGCGATGACCACCACCGATCTACCTATTCTCGGGGTAGAGGACTTGCCGGCTCAGAGGCTATACTGAAGGCCATAAGAGACAACAATACTGCACTGGAAGGGAAAATGGAGGAGACCTAAGTAGATATGAAACTGCTGTGGCAGGGCCTCCATTACAGGTATTAGAGGGTCAGGCTGGCTGAGGGTCAATTATCCAAAGTGGAGAAGCAGACTCAAGCCAAGCGGGCCACTCACAGCTGTTGGACGTCTCCAAGAGGGAAGGGCAAAATGTAACAATACCAGAATAGTAGGAATTCCGGAAGAAGGTCAGACTATGGAAGTCTTCCTTACAAACTTTCTGCGCTCATGGGTTTATGAAAATAGTCGTTCTCAATGTTTCATCCTAGAGAGGGCACATAGATCATTGCAGCAGACGTCTCCCTCCTACAGAACTCCTAGACACATCATAGTCCACATCCTCAACTATGGCGCTCATGAGGCAATTCTCAGAGCACCTGGGTCCGCAGGCATATAACACTAATAAGATTATGCTGGTCCCACATTATACACATGCAGTCCAGCAGCGATGATCCTCTTTTGCTGAGGTCAAGCAGAAATTAAAAGCAATGGATATAACTTACGCTCTCATGTTCCCGGCAAGATTGAGTACCAGCTTTAACAGTATAGCCATATTTTCCGACTCCCTGGAGAAGGCTTGGGGCTGGGTGGAAGAGCATAAAGGCCTTAGTTGGAATGATGACCGCCCCAGCCGATGTGCTGCAGCCGGCGGGAAACGGGGGGCCCCCGGGCAGCGACCGCAATCTTGCAGAGGACACTATCTTCCCTGGGACGTCCGCACAAGACATAATGCAAGAATCTGATAGTAAACACACTCCAACTCAAGATCATGTAACAGATACAGACCTTCAATACTCGTCTTAAGGGCTACGATCTAGGGAATACTCTCCAGTCTCCAAAGACGACTGTCTGTGGTATAGGAGCGCTCAGGGGGCTCTGTTGCCCAAGTTGGCAGTACTGAAATCCTGGCTCAAGTCTTAACTTTCATTTGAACTCAGTGGGTGTATGTACCCTATGGCTGGGTGGGGACAGGGTTAACTTACTATGCCTCGCTCTTATATTTGTGCTGATTTCGTTTTTTTCCATGGGGCAACAGATAATTTAGAGGGCCATTGGTGTGGGCGGAAACTTCAATTCAGTGATGGATGCAGGGTTAGAAACTCACAGTAGGCCATCCCTAGGTGGTTGGGAGGGTCTGGCCAGCTGGGCCAGCTCGCTGGGATTAATAAACACATGGCACATGCAGACCAGACAATTCACTCACAACTCAGGCAAGCATCACTCCTCTTCCTGATTCTCCTCCCGAATCTAGTGTTGTATTCCTCTTAGGGTATCCATAAACGGGCTTTCCAGTATCATGTCCTTATATAGGCACAATTCGCCCTGCCCTTATATAGGCATAAAATCCCAGCCCTTATTTAGGCATTAAACCATGCACTCCAAATACAGGCATGGTCTCTGACATCCGTCCACCCTAACGTCACAACGAGTTCATGAAGAACAGACCCTTAGGCTGGGGGAGTTTCCCTAGTCCAGGACTATTGATTTCTTCAAGGACTCATACATTATGCATGAACCATTATTCCTTAGGGGGTTCATTCATGACGTCTTTCGCTGTCCAACTCACGTCAATACTAACATTCTTAGGTGCTCTCAGGTATAAATATACCTTCCCTAGCCCCTGTAAACCAGAGGAGACCTCGACTTCAGAGGAGCCCGTTTCCCGGCCTGACGCACTGAGAAGACGCTGTCATCCCTGCATGCAGAGAGCCCAGCTTCCAGTGATCCGACTTCCCTTGCGGGGTGTTGGAGTTCGAGTCTGGCAAAGAGATTCCTACCTCTCTCATTCTTCAGCAATGGAGCTGACTAGAACCTAGAGGGACTCTTGGCATACTAGGCATACTAGACTTAACATACTCTTAGTATACCATAGTAAGGAATACTTCACCTACTTCTTCCCTCTTCCTACACCTAGGTCAGGATAGGTACATTGGGGTAGAATTAGCTTAGCAACGCATCGTATGAGTACTCGCATTTTTAGTCTGTGTTATTTATGTAAATGCATATGTACTAAAAGATAATGCTATCGCAGTATTATTTATTTCTACTGCTCACCCTGTACATTATTTATCTCGCATACTGTCTTGTGATCGTAACAGTACATTTAACTTACACCAGAAACAAGACTGTTCAATAAATCCTTTATTGAAACGCCCGTCTATTTCTTTCTGTGTAACTTGGAGAAAACTAAGCATGCACGACTGAGCTGAGTGAAATAGTTATCTATTGTTTCCACGACTCTGGGACACGTTCTGATTCTAAAAGGAAACACAGTGGTCATGTTTTGCGGCTGCCAGAAACTACTCCCTTCTTGTTGTCAAGGAGTTTCTAGTGGCCTCTGAGCTAGCTGGCACAAGTAATTAAGTTTAATATACTCGATAGGGACATACTGACCTTAGTCCTATGTCAAACCTATAGGATATATTATTCCAATGCGCAGAGCCTATTAGGGAAATAGGAGCTACACTACATGGCGCCCAACGGTTTGGTAAGGCGGTAATTCAACGTTAGATACTGAGTAACTCAGCCGTGCTTTTTCTCTCAAGACCCCTACCCATATACTCCAAAAGACGTCTGGAGTGGGCAGGGTTAGGTATCCACCACGTCTACATAGGGCAGTACCCTATATATTAGCTGTTTGGTTTGCTCAACGTTGAAGGATACAGTGTTCCACAATATTGTGCACCTTATCTTTGTTTCCTTGAAACTTGTTTTTCATTTTGCAAAAAACAAAATGCCTGACAATGAGAATAACACCGAAAACGGTGGAGCTGCGGCTGACCCAGTCGTAACAGCTTTTAACTTTACAGGTTTAAATGAAACCGAGGAGGGTGTCATAGACATCGCTCCAAACTTAAGGAGAGCCATCACTCTAAAACTTATGAAACATGGCCTACCACCAAAAGGCGGTAGAGCAGTTTTCGTGATAGAGGCACATGAATCCTTTCAGACAGAGGTATTCTATTCATGGGTAATATTTCCTGAATCCAATCCAATAACACACATGTTTCACTTCTACAAAGAAGATGAACCACAAGAGGAATACAGTCCTTTCGAGGATATAGAAATTCCATTAACATACCAGGAGCATCAGCTCTGGTTTAAAGGCGCCCTAAAACATCACAAAAACATTACTAGGCTCGGTCCACTAGGTAGACCAGGAGCAACATGGCCGATTTTAGCCGGCTACACACCTCATCCTGAACTGGATATAATGTCAGATGAGGAGTTACTTACTCAACTCACAGAGTTAATAAAAATTTACAGACAATTGGTCCAATACGTCATGCGGACTTTTACAGTCCGACCACCATTGACATATCCAAATCCAACTCCCCAACAGGGGAATACACTAAAAATTACACCACAGACTATATACGCAGTCATGGGTAAAATGCCCACAAAACGTGAGCAAATTCCATTTTGCATAGCTCAAAAAATTACTCAAATCGAAGCAGTATTTCCAAATACTAGCCCGCATGAGAAACACAGAATCCTAACAATCAGTTTACCAATGGGGATCACACCACAACTGGAAGACTGCACCACTTGGGGCTCAGTCTTTGCTGCCATCTATACTAAAACACATGGTATTCCATCAATTGCGGTAATACCTGATGTCCTCAAACAAACTCAAAACGAATACGGGGCAGAGCCTGCTCTAAATTTAGGTATGAAGTTACTGAAAAATTTCGACCAGGTCTCAACAATAATATTATCTAATATTAAAGGAGAGGCAGCAGCAGTTGCGATCCGCCAAACATTGAGGGAATTCGATGTTACAGAACATCAAACTGAGCTACCCAGAATAATAGAACAATCTTATGCAGAATTAGGCAGAGATAGTTTGGGTGGAAGACCAGTGAAACCGAAACTATCTGAAAGTCCTGAGAAGGACTCAATTAAACAAACTCCTACATCTTCTAAAAAGAAGTGGGAGTCTACTAAACAAAAATCAAACGAGAAACGTTCTCAATCCCGAGGTAGGTCTCCTCAAAAGGAGCCCTCTGAAAGTAGGTATAACCTCAGGAATAGGGATAATTTGAGAAAACCTGACAGGTATCAAGATACTGATACACGTTCCTCTCGTCCCTTTCAGATCTCATCACAGACTTCGGAAGGAAGAGGACGGTCAGAACATAAAGAAGAACGCGTGAAATCGAAAGACAACAAACACGCTCCAAAAAACAAAACAAAACCTCAATTCTCCAAAAAGAAGGTAGCAGGTCTGAAGATCAGACATGCCGAGAATACTGAGATCACAACTCAAGAACGGAGAATGGGCTCAGACAATGCTGGACAGTGCAGCAGAAGTCACAATAGTTCGCCAGACCGTGAAGGAACTTCTGGAGATAGTGGACTTGAATGAGTACATCACAGTAGAGACTGTAGACACCAGGGTTAGTACTCCACAAAGGTTATATGAAATAACACTCCGGATGGAGGGAGACAAACCTAGACAGGTGAAAGCACTTTTTTGGGAAAGACTATCAAGGGGCTATGACATAATTCTAGCAGAAAAAGACTGGCCACCACAATTTGTCAGGGAGTGCCCACACGGCGAGGACATTATTATGCCTGCCTTCTCCAACCATATTCCAATTCACCTGAAATATACATATGCCAGGAAATGGGCAGTGGCCCAGGCCCCAGCATTATATAAAAATCATGTAGGATGGGATGAGGACTCACCTCACCATAAAATACATCTGAAACATGAACCAACTGCACAACGGCAGTACCCAATAAAGCAAGAAGCTAAAAAACAGGTCAGGGAGATCTTAGATCAACTTGAATATCAAGGGGTGATTGAAACATGCACCTCCTCAATGAACAATCCTTTGTTTCCTGTCTCCAAACCAGACAATACATATCGTCTAGTTTTGGACTACAGACACCTAAACACTTGTTCTAAAACTTTTGCAGTGCAAAATGCACATAGCACAGCATTAATGAATAACATTGTGTGTAAAAAATATAAAACCACATTAGATATCTCAAATGGTTTCTTTTGTCAAAACATAGCACCTGAAAGCAGGTACTTAACAGCATTCTCCATTATGGGGACCCAGAGTCACTTTTGTCGACTCCCACAAGGGTTCAAGAATAGCCCAGGTTTATTCTCAGCGAGGGTAATGGAGTTACTACAAATTTATGACAATGAGGCATTGTCCTATGTCGATGACATATATCTGACAGACGATGACCTGGACAAACACTTGAACAGGGTGAGCACCATTATACTGGGCTTCGCCTCTGAGGGCTACAAGTTCAACTTTAAAAAGTCCAGAATTGCCCATCTCAATGTCCTATTTCTAGGATATGAGCTTTCAAGTGAAGGCAAGAGCTTGGCAGCTAACTTTTTAGAAAAGTGTGCGCTGCTTCAACCTCCAAAAACGCTAAAAAACTTACAATCCATCCTGGGTTTCCTAAATTTTGGAAGAACTTACATACTAAATTACGCAGAAAGGGTTAAACCTCTCTACGCATTAATCAAACCTGATTTTTCAATCAAAAACTGGACACAGGAACACACAGAAATTTTGCGTTCACTCTAGGCTAACATGTTAGCAACAAATCACTTACAAACACGTGTAAGTCAATGTAATTTGGTGATCCGAATAATTTCGGGTCAATGTGGATTCACCTACTTAACCTTCAATGAGGGTGACAAAATCCCAATTGCATACAAATCCCATTTGTACACACAAGCGGAAATGCGCTTCAGTTCTACTGAAAAATTCTAACAGCAGTTCAAACCGCTGTAGCAAAAGAAAGAGCCTTAGCCCAAGGGAAACGCATTATTGTCGTAACCCCAGTACCGGCTTTAGAAGCGGTCACAAAAGCAAGCATTCCAAATGCTAAAGCATTACATCCAAGATGGATACAATGGGTTAATTCTCTTGCTGCAACAGATGTTGAATATGTTTTTGATCCAGATTTAAAAACACAAGTATTCCTACAAATGAACAAGAATGTCCTCTGCCTACTGAAATTCTGCCTCTTGATCAGTACGAATTCATAATTTACACTGACGGATCCGCACAAACCGCAATAGGGAGTAAGCAAGATTACAGTGCTGAGTGTGCAATCGTTAAAGGTCGCATGCGAGATGGCATCTTCAGACCTATGGTCACAAAAACTCAATCTCTAGGGGATTGTACAGCTGAGCGAGCTGAACTACAAGCATTCAAACTGGCACTTGAAAGTACAGATCGAGAATTCCCCACACTAATAGTGTGCGATTCCTTTTACTGTGTTCAGTCGTATAATGACTATATACAAAACTGGCTTGAAAATGGTTTCAAAGATGCAAAAGGTGGCACAATAAAGCACAAATTGCTTTGGGAACAAGTAGTTCAGTTGAAAAACGAACTACCAAAGGCTCACGTGATCCACACACTGAGTCATCAACGTGATGGCGTTCACGTTGCAGGGAATTCATTGGCTGACGAAGCCGCAAAGGGGGCTGTGCAGACGGCTTCCGTAGCTGCGATCACTCGTTCCAAAACAAAAATAGACGGTGAGATAATGTTGGCTGTCAATGCATCAAGCAAAGGCAGCAGTGCAGCGTTACCAAAAAAGTTTCCACTCAAGTACTCTTATGTAATTGATGCGAACAACGTTCCTTTTGCTCGAATTCCTGGAGTGGGGGATAGGGTAATTCCAAACAAGGAACGCAGATTAGGACTAATCCTAGCAGCACACGAAGGGATAGCTTCGGCCCATGCAGGTGTTTCTGCAACAGTATCTTTACTCAAGCAAAGATATTGGTGGCCTGGCATTAGAAAACAAACAAAGAACTATGTTTTAGAATGTGATATATGCCAACAGATGAAAGTCTCCACAGTGAAACGTCCTGCGCAGACACCCCTGTTAATTTCAGATAAACCATTAGCTTGTGTTTACCTTGACCACTGCGGTCCCCTGCAAAGGGACGGTAACTATAAATACATCTTGGTTGCAGTGGATTCATGCTCTAGGTTCCTATGGTTGTGGCCTCAGCGCTCGGCTGACGCTCGAACTGTTATAAAAGATTTGCGAGTCTTTATCGGCACATACGCAATAGACACGCTACATTCTGACCAGGGTCCTGCGTTTAGCTCTAGGGTTTACAAAGAAGCCATGGCCAGTCTGGGCGTTGCATTGCGGTACTCCTCTCCATTCCATCCTGAGGGAAATTCGGTTGTGGAAAGGAAAAACCGGGACATAAAGCAGTCTATAACAGCTAGAGTATTAGGTTCGGGTGATGGGTGGGTCAAACACCTTAGTGGGGTTCAACATGCATTGAACAATCTGCCAAGAAGTTCTCTAGGGGGGGTCACTCCATATGAGGTCCCATTTGGGACAAGAATGTGGGTACCAGACATTGAACACGTAGGCACAGTGGTGGAAAATAAACCATTTGATATCAAAGATCGTTTGGCTGTTTTACAGGACTTTATCAAATTAAGAACGAAACAAAACAACGTATTCCTACAGTCAACCACCACTGGGGATCAACCGGCTGTCCCAGCAAGGCCTGTCTGGATTCCAAAAGTTGGGGATCTAGTCAGAGAAAAAATTGCGGACAAGAAGGAATTTGGACCTTCTTACAGACAACCAGTACCTGTCCTAGCAGTTCAAGGAACAAGAACAGTACTTCTGCCGCCCCTTGCTGGAAGAAAGGAGAAAAGATTTGTGTCCATCGACCTGATCAAACCACAGTATGTGGCCAATACTAAATAGTAGGCCTCGTGGACTCCGACCTAGTAGCAGACGCACTCCTCTCGCTACTATCCAAGAGGTTCAGACTGAAAGACTGATAACTATCGAGAATTCAGCTGTAACAGACGGAGGACTATGCAACAACGCTATGGAACTCATCCCTCTTGAACACCAAGTAACAGTTCGTCCAAAAACACCTGTCTACACCAACGTAACAAGTGATGAACTGGTTCCAGTGATTTCTACAAATCCTGATGCAATTCCAACAATTGACAGAACTGCTTCTGGCTATTTCATTAACTTTGATACGTTCTCAGAAGATCCGAGTGAACCTGAAACGACGCCAGTGTCATTGAAATTCAAGCAGCAAGTACAAGACTTTCTTCAATTTATGAAAAAGACTTATTTGGTTTCTCCATGGATTGAACTCTGGATTACATCTGGACTTTTTGTTTTCCTGCTCTGGCTAGCTTTGGTTACAACTGTAAGCGTGCTTATAAGTGGCAGATACATCCATGTGAACACTGAAGGAAAAGACGTAAACGTACTTTTGAAACCTCATAAATCTTCCCATCGTGAAGCAAGAGACTTGTCATCAGTGAACATCACAGCTGTTCCTATACAGGATGGTATAGTGTGGGACAAAACAGATATCATCTTCGGCCCGAATGAACAATTGAACATTCCACATTTGTTTAAAATTTCACTAAGTGATCTAATAACGTCCAGTATCATTATTTGCATAAATCTGCATAGCCAAGAAATGTGTTTATGTTTAACCAATGGGAACATTGTCCTACACCACCTAAAGGTAGTTCAAAAACATTTGCTAATAAGTTTCCATATTTTTCAGGATACAATACATCTGAACCAGAAATGTTTTACTATAAAAATGTAAACAAGACAGGACTGAAAATTATGTTAAATACAAAACCGATTTATTCTGCGTTTTTTAATGCCCAACTGTCTAGACAGGGTTTCGACTTTTGGAAAGACACAATTGACACAAAAACTGTGTGGGGTACTAAAGATTGGCAAGTGCAGGGGATAGAAGCTTTATTTAGAGCCTGCATCATCCCAGAACAAATAATGTTTTTGAATGAAACTATCCAACAAACATCTTGTCTTGGATTAGCCAAGATAAAAGAGATGAACACACCTTCTGTACCAACACCTGCCAGTGAAAATAATACAAAGGCAGTGGTGACAGTTGACAATATACTACAACTCAACAGATCTAATCCTACTTGGAAAAAATGGTTGATCTGGCCCACAGACACGAATAACTGTCAGGAAAGATTCCTGAATAAAACTCAGGGTTTTACTATTCATAGGCCAGACCCAAGATACGTCCAAAGACAACATCCGGGGGTAGTAACAACATACAGTGTAGGGAAATTATGCCTCGATTGGCTGCATAAGTCTACACTACAGGATGTGAAACAACACTTAACCTTACTTAAAAAGGACGCAGACCTTAGGGAATTCTTGCTTGGACCAAGAAAACCGCGTCAAAAACGTTTCATATATGCCGGCATTTATGCTGCTTATAATGACGCTTGGAAGGTATCACAGATAGAGGCCGCAGAACGAATACGTGAACTTGATCGTATTAATTTAGAGAAAACACTCTCTGTGGTCGACAATGGGTTAACAACTTTATCCTCCAGAATATATTCATTGGATGGCATTGTATCCTCTGCTATCGACATTCTAGAACAAGATTTGGCGATGTTACAACAAGGCCAGTCTCAATTACGTTCTATTATGTTATTAAGCTGGACGCTGCAATCTTTGCGAGCGGGCTATGTGCCTTGGCGTTTCATCAACACAACGGCTCTGTTTGCAGAATACAATCTCACTGATAAACAGATCGAATTGGCACAAAGAGGAGCAAAGTATACAGTGCTGAGCATTGAAAAACTGGAAAAATTACCATTCACTGTGGCAGAAAAACCAGCTACAGAATGGCTTATTCACGGCAAAATAACATTACCTGTGAGTACTTTTCAGTTTCAGTATTGCCTCAGACAAATGCAAGCAGGCAAATATGAAAGGTTGGGTAAGGAATACATTAAGACATCTTGGGATTTACTGTATACATATAGATGTTGGAGTGGGGATCGTGAAGTGTTTTTGAGCGGTTCAAACTGTAAACTTGCACTGAGTGGTTCACTTATATGTCAAGACATTTCCTTGCACGGGGCTTGTAATGGTTCAGTGGAAAATTTGTCTTGCCATCAGCAGGGTACTCCAGCTGCTGTGATTAATCCAACGTTTGGACAACTTTCTAATGGGAGTTACCTCATGTTGAATGATCAGAGCTGCTGCGGAATGCTGCCAGGCATCCCATATCTAGTAACGGTCAACTCCAGGGTCACTTGCTGTATGCAAGTATTGTTTCCCCCAAAAGACACAGTCAGGGAGTCGCCTCTATGGCCTTCGCTGAACGTCTCTTTTATAAGATTTGATACTCTAAGCAGAATGAAAGCCATGCTTTTACAGCAAACAGTGCCTTTGACCTCGGCCAAAGAAACCTATGATCTACAAGTAGCAAGGACTTCGGCTGAGATACAGACTTTAATACGTACAAACTGCCCTATACATTTCGTGGAAATGAAATCACGTATCTTCAACATGTCTGATACAACCGGAATTGTACATGTATTTAAGAGCATCTGCTCAGGTCTGTTAGCACCTTTCCAGGCAATACTCGGAATCATCCCGAACTTTGCACATTCGGTGTTTGGTGGCATACCATTAATTCTAGCACTTGTTGCCGGAATTCTATTTCTCTTCCTGCTATTGCGCTATGGCCAGCCTATTCGCAGACATCACTCCGAGCGAAATGGAGAAAGCTCTCCTTGAACGAAAGTGCCGTGAGCAAATAGTAAAGCTTTTGGGCATGACTCGTCTACGGGACCTTAATACAACTTGGTTCCTGTCGTTCAGACCAATCTGGCAAGATTGCATCTTACCTGTTCTACGATGCCTGCTATGCGGTGAAGAATGCGTGTTGGACACCTGTCTAACATTTCCATCAGCAACGCCAACGGATGTCGATACTCTGCTGGTCCCGATAACGGCCCATGCTCTGTGTTGTCCCCAGAGGCTTCCTATCCTGCTGTCAGCATTCATTGAGATCTCACAGACGCTTCCGGCTGCTGCTGAGGTACGAGAAAGAACTCCAGGCACACAGGTAACAATGGACGCGAACATTGCTGAGGCAACCTATGCTGGAAGCAATGCTTCCCATCTCTGTGCAATTAATCTACTACACGAGGTGTTCCAACTGACACCAACAACAGTGGATGATGTTTTGTCTATTGAAATAGATGATCTCATGTTTACACCAGACCCGTGAACTAACTCTGATTCGGCATACAGTGTTCTAGAGATGCAGTGACAATTTGGCCTTCATTTTTAAACAACTTGGAACTCTACCAAAATTGAACTTTTTCCCATTTTTTTTTTTTTTAAACGAAAATGGCACTTCAATCTGCTTACAGTAGAACTAGCTTATAATACAGACTTTGCGGTACTTCCATGGACACTTAGTCATCTTGTGTGTCTAAAACAGTTCATTAATTTTCATGACATGAAAAGATTTTGATTTTTGATTAACTTATCGATCATTTTCTGTCACATGTAAATATTACTGCTTCTTTCATTCCAATTGCATTTATTATTCGAACTTTATGCCTGTAATGAAAAGCAATGCTTCAAATGTACAGTACCTTTTGCATTCTAATAGGTTTTTTAAATGCCTTTTTAAATGGTTTTATGAAACATTTTAGAAATATGCGGTACTCCATTTTAATGTTTAGCATTTTAAATGTTTAGCATTTTAGTATTATCGTACACACGAAAGAGGAGTGGGTGTTGTATTCCTCTTAGGGTATCCATAAACGGGCTTTCCAGTATCATGTCCTTATATAGGCACAATTCGCCCCGCCCTTATATAGGCATAAAATCCCAGCCCTTATTTAGGCATTAAACCATGCACTCCAAATACAGGCATGGTCTCTGACATCCGTCCACCCTAACGTCACAACGAGTTCATGAAGAACAGACCCTTAGGCTGCGGGAGTTTCCCTAGTCCAGGACTATTGATTTCTTCAAGGACTCATACATTATGCATGAACCATTATTCCTTAGGGGGTTCATTCATGACGTCTTTCGCTGTCCAACTCACGTCAATACTAACATTCTTAGGTGCTCTCAGGTATAAATATACCTTCCCTAGCCCCTGTAAACCAGAGGAGACCTCGACTTCAGAGGAGCCCGTTTCCCGGCCTGACGCACTGAGAAGACGCTGTCATCCCTGCACGCAGAGAGCCCAGCTTCCAGTGATCTGACTTCCCTTGCGGGGTGTTGGAGTTCGAGTCTGGCAAAGAGATTCCTACCTCTCTCATTCTTCAGGTATGGAGCTGACTAGAACCTAGAGGGACTCTTGGCATACTAGGCATACTAGACTTAACATACTCTTAGTATACCATAGTAAGGAATACTTCACCTACTTCTTCCCTCTTCCTACACCTAGGTCAGGTTAGGTACATTGGGGTAGAATTAGCTTAGCAACGCATCGTATGAGTACTCGCATTTTTAGTCTGTGTTATTTATGTAAATGCATATGTACTAAAAGATAATGCTATCGCAGTATTATTTATTTCTACTGCTCACCCTGTACATTATTTATCTCGCATACTGTCTTGTGATCGTAACAGTACATTTAACTTACACCCGAAACAAGACTGTTCAATAAATCCTTTATTGAAACGCCCGTCTATTTCTTTCTGTGTAACTTGGAGAAAACTAAGCATGCACGACTGAGCTGAGTGAAATAGTTATCTATTGTTTCCACGACTCTGGGACACGTTCTGATTCTAAAGGGAAACACAGTGGTCATGTTTTGCGGCTGCCAGAAACTACTCCTTCTTGTTGTCAAGGAGTTTCTAGTGGCCTCTGAGCTAGCTGGCACAAGTAATTAAGTTTAATATACTCGATAGGGACATACTGACCTTAGTCCTATGTCAAACCTAAAGGATATATTATTCCAATGCGCAGAGCCTATTAGGGAAATAGGAGCTACACTACACTAGAGATGCTGGTTAACTTACATGTATCTGGGCTCCCCGCGTTCAACGATAAAAAAGCTCCAAACTGCGCAGCTCGACTCCTCTTACAGACCCCCCACAGAGAATCTGCGCGAGCACCTATTGCCGCCTTACACTGGCTTCCAGTTGCGGAGAGGATCCAGTTTAAGTCCCTATGTATTGTTCACAAGATTTTGGCCTCCAAGGGTCCACCCATCCTACATTCCATTGTCATTCCGCATCGTCCCAGTAGAGCTTTGCGCTCTGGAAATAAACGTATGGCAGCAGTCCCTAGAATATATAGGTCTAGGAGTGGGGGTAGACAATTCTCCTACATCGCCCCCAAGAGCTGGAATGCCCTTCCAAATTACATTCGTTTGGAGGACGACTATATGTCCTTCCGTAGACAACTGAAAACGTTTTTGTTCCCGGCCGCCTAAAGCCGGTCATCGTGGTTGGTTCTGTTCCTAGCGCTGGGAGGCCTTCTGGTAGCCATGCGCTTTATAAATGCTAATTCATTCATGTCTGTTTTTGTTGTGGGTACATGTTTGGTCAAATTGCTCCACTTGTGCTCCTGGTTGGCTCTGTTAAATAGGAGTGAGTTGATAATACTTATCCTGAAACAGCTTGTTAAATCTTTATGCTTTATTATAAAATGCAAATAAAAAGTGTTATAAAAACAGAAGTCAATCTTAATTTTCGGTTGTGGTGTCTGTTCTTAATTAACCGGGAAACATTTTCTTTAATCACACCTTTATTCTTTTGGCTTCTTCTTCATTAAACGTCAATTTCTCTGCCTTCCTGTCTGCAATTTATCTTATTTCTTGAAAAGGCATTTTAAATGGTGCAGCCACAAGTTTTTGGTTATATGATTCCTAATACATATCAACCGATGTTTTTGTGTGCACTTAAAATCTCAAGTAATATTTCTGTTTCGACCAGTAAACTGTTATAGGTGCATTAATATATCAATGACCTCAATGTATTTCTAGGTTTTAACCTCTTACTAAGGGATAATGATAATTTTAGGTAGTAGAGAGCCAAAAAACCTGTATAGAAGCAGAGAAAACAGCATATCACTAAATGTACACGAACACAATTAACAGACTTTTTTTTTTTTACAATTTAATTCCCAGGTTTTTGAGTGTCATCTCCTTAAAACACAGAGTGCACAATGAACGCTACGGCTTAGGTGAACTTTCCATGACGGACGGGCAACCTCGTTGGCCAGGAAACTTTTCGTGGCATCGTAGCCTGCTGGAGGAACTGAAAGAGTCCCGGTCCGGTCCCCTAAAATAAGAGCAGGTAAGGCTCACCACCACCCACAAGCGCACATTAACACCTGGTTGAGACAGGCTACTTACTTTCAGTAACACTCTTTCTGGTGTACAATCTATCTGACTGCACATACCCCACCAAAGAATATATACCCCAGACGCCAGACTGGATCTGGAATTTTATTTCAGCAGTGCTCCCACACGCTTCTAAGAGGTACAGTGCACATCCGTGTTGGCTCCGTTTTGCCCCAGAGCCACATACAGCTGTAATATTTTATATTATAAAGATTTTTATTAATTATACAATAAAGGACACACCACTATAGCTGCCACCCCGTGCACTGATGTCAATTTATTTCGTTTTTCATGCTCTCCGATGTGGAGTCTGAACAGTTGTTGGTACCAGTCAGATGATAGCATGGGACTTTTTTAGATGCTAAAAATATGCCACTCCTCAGAACAGGAGAGTGAGAGGGTGGTGAGGAATCTGTGGTTAGGTAGAGTATCCACCAGAAAGAGAATTAAGAAAGGTATTTAACTTCATTTTCTGATGGCTACTTCTAATCACAAGTTCCACACATAAAAAGAGATACCAAAGCAGTATCTCTTCAAGGTGGGGGGGTCTGTGGAGTGGACTCAGATCAAAAAAATCCGGCAGGACCAAGTAGGCGAAGTTTCCATCCTGACGGAACTGGCCTTCTATGCAGTAGTGTTGCATGGACATATCCACTGAAACCCACGCCGCAGGCTGGTGGATGTCAAAGAAAAAAAAAAAAAATGTAAGTCCGTTTTTATATAGCGCAGCTACTCACCCTTACGGGTCTCAAGGCGCTGGGGGCCGGAGTGGAAATTAGTGAGCTATTGCCCAGAGTCACATGGTGCTGAGCTGAGCTGCCGCCGGAGCCGGGGATCGAACCGTGAACCCTGTGCTCCGAAGTCAGCTGCCCTGGCCGCTGCACCACACTCTGCAAGTCAATGCAGTGGTAGCATCTTTCGCCCTGGTTGAATAGGCCCTCAGACCTTCCGGGGGCTGCTTCTGGGCCAGTGCACAGCTGATCTTGAAGCAGAGGACTATCCGCCTCAACAGGGTCCACTTCTGCAAAGCCTTCCCTTTCTTCATCCTGGAGAACCCCACAAAAAGACTACATTGTATTCCTTGGTACAACCAAGGTAAAAGCTTTAATCTCTTCTGGGATCCATCTGATGGAGCCTCTCTTCCTCTTTCAAGGGGTTTCAGGGATCAAAGAACTCAGCCAGGGTGACGAGCTGCCTAATATGAAAGGGAGCCAAGATTTTTGGTAAGAATGCTGCCCGAGTCCTCAGCACCTACTTTTCAGGGGAAAAAAGGGATGTGCATGTACAACAAAAGTGTCTGAAGTTCACTCATGTTACAAGCTGACATAATCGTGATGAGGAAGACGGTCTTCAAAGTCAGACAACGCAGTAAGCAACTATGCTTCGGCTTGTTTGGCATACACATGAGAAATTACAAGACCAAGTTAAGGACCCACTGTGACATCACAAACGGTCTGAGAGGGAACCTTAATAAATCTCATCACACAGAGTGGATTTTCAATCGGTGCGCAGATTCCCCTTTAGTGGTGGCCTCAGAATGTCTGACATATATCTTTATTACTTGGCAGCACACTTGGTTCCAATGAATGATTGGTTCAATGGGAGTTGGGGTGATCCCGCCTACCGCCTGGAACTCCATCTAGTGGGCCTGGATGGTCTTGTTGACCTCCTCTGTGGAGCTTGTTTACCTCCAATATTACATTCCTGCACGCGAATCTCTCTTACCTGCTGAAGGACAGTCTTACGTCTTATCCATTGGGACCGCGGCCTGATGGGGATGACTCCCCTGTGGCAGGGTACATGGCTCCGCCACCTTTCTAATTTGGAGGGCTTTACCCAGTGGGACCGAATTGGCATTTCTTATCTGAGGGATGTATATAGAGGGGAAAACCTGATGTCTTTTCAAGATCTGAAGGACCGATATGCATTGACCAATTCACAATTATTTCGCCTTCTTCATCTGTGGCACGCCCTGCAATCACATGCCATCCCAGACACCCTACTTCCTGAATATAACCCTCTTGAAGCCAAGATCGTTTTGGGACGTCTGGGGAAGGGAGCCATTTCTCCGATATACCGCTCACTAGTCATCCACACACCAGATGGACTTGAGCGACTTAGACAGAAATGGATATTGTGGGTGGGAGACCATGATGAAGATGAATGGAGATGAATGGAGGGAGGGCTGCATGGCAGCTCGAGAGCTGGCGATCTCCTCCTGCATGCGCATGATAGCATGGGAATGCCCGGTGCTGTGCCCCTTTTGGGATGACGTGGTGACGTGGGTCAGGAGCTCTCAGCGGTTTTTGGTCGCTCTCTGGACCTGACCCCACGTAATGTGCTGCTGGGGCTGGTGGAGGAACAGGGGGGCACACAGGATGAATGTAAATTCCTTGGGGTAGCATGTTTGGTGGCCAAGAGAGATGTAGCTCGTGCATGGAGGCAACAAGCACCCCCTTCGGTGTTGACGTCGGGGAGTGGACTGGTGTGCGCAACAGGAAAAGCCTATCTACATTGTGCGTGGGTGCCCTCACAAACACGAACAGGTGTGGGGGAAATGGAGCTCTTTCTATGGACTGTCGATGTAATGCAGTCGGTTTTCTCTGCCATGATAATGCCATGTTTTGATGCATCATTCTATGCACAGTTCCATCTGCAGGTGATAACAAATGTCTTTGCCGTAAAACTTTCAATAAAGTTGGTTATAAAAAATAAATAAATAAATCTCATCACAAAAGGTGATTTAAAAGAAGGACGGTTGATACGGTTAACCTAGAAAGGCCAAAAGGGAAGACAAATAAACTTTAAGGGTGCCCACTGCAAGGCCTTGCTGGGCATAAGATAAACCAAACACAAGGATGTCTGTCAGCTTTGCTTGCAAGGGGCCAATATTACGAGCACCACACTAAGCCACAAATTCATTCAAGCACCCGCATAAATGGATTTTGTGGTAGGGCGTGTGGAGTTAAGGATACCATCCACTACCTCAGATGGCAGGTCATACAGAGACAGTTGCTGAGGCTCAATATCCGTGCATGTTGGTGTAGACTGAGAAGCTTCGAGTGGAGGACCCTGCCCTTTTGCCGAGTCAGAAAATTCTCCCAAAGTGGTATAGTAATGGAAGGACAAATGCTCATGCCCAGACATTCAGGGTATCACACTCTCCTGGCCCAACTCAGAGCCACTAGGAGGACTTGCGCCCGGTCGATCTTGACCTTTTTCAGAACTTGAGGCAGGTTCAGGAGGCATACAGAAGTCCTGTTTTGTATTCTTGTCGGAATGCATTTCCTAATGAGTTTTCTTGTTGAAACTCCAATGCGTGAAACTTTTTACACTGCGCATTCTCAACAGTGGCAAAAAGATCTAGCCAGGGTTCTCCCCACAGCTGGAAAATGCCCTGCGACACCTGGGTATGTAGACGCTACTTGTGGTCTGCTAGGTACCCACCTGCCCAACTCGTTCTCTCGGACATTCAATGACAATACCAGATGGTTCACAACCAAGGAAGTGCCCTGTCGCTCCAACTCCAAAGGCGCACGCCCTCTTGGCGCAGGGACCAGGACCACACTTTGCCCAATTTGCCAAACTACATGGCAGTGGTGTTGTCCAGGAGAACCTGCACTAGCCTCCCCCTGATGGACAGAAGGAAGGCCTTCAGAGCCACACGCTGAGCTTCTGTTGGAGACCAAAGTCCTATGATCTAGCCTCCCCACCCCCTCCAGACAGCCTCCCCAACCCAGCAGTAAGTTATCCATCACCCCTATCAGCTCAAGGTATGGGAAATGAGAGGGGCCTGCCAAAGGACCAATTTGGTTCTAGCAGCCACCACTGCAGGCAGTGGTCAGTCTCCTCCAAAATCTGAATGACATACACCAGATTTCCTTGATGCTCGGCCCATTGGAACTTCAGATTTCATTGCAGAGCCCGTATGTGCCCCCTAGCATAACTGACAAGAAGGATACAGGAGGGGAGAAGGCCAAGAAGCATCAGAGCTGCTCCCATCATGATCCAGGACTGGGACTGAAGCATCGGGATAGTAACCTTAATGTCCTGGTCTTGTTCTGGTAGAGGGAAGGCCTGGAAAAGCTCATGAGCGCTCCAATGAATGCAAGCCTCTGCGAAGGAGTCAGGTGCGACTTCGCTGTTAGTGAACTCCAACGATGTCAAGGGGTTCACTGTTGTCTGGAGGTAATCTACGACTGACTGTAGTGAGCCTGCTTTCAACGGCCAGTCAGTGAGGTAGGGGATAACTGCTATCCTCAACCTCCGAAAACGGGCTGTGACCACCGCTATCACTACAGGAACACCCGAGGGGCACGGGCGAGGCCAAAAGGAAGCACAGCAAACTGAAAATTCTCTTGGCCTACCTTGAATGTAGGTTACATTTGTGGGACTGCGGGGTGGATATATAAAAATACATGCCCTGCAGATCCAAGGACATCATCCAGGCACTGGGATCCAGAGCAGCCAGGAATTGGATCAGCATAAGCATTTTGAATTTGTCCTTCCACAGAAAGGCAGTTAGAGGCGGAAGGTTCAAAAGAGACCAGAGACCCCCGTCCTTTTTCGGCAGAAGAATATAACGAGAAACAACCCTCTCCTCTTTCCGAGTGCAGTTCTCTATCAAGAGCACCCTGGAGAGTTATGCTCACACCTCCTGCAGAAGAATGGACAGGCGCTTTTCTGAACTTCTCTCTAGTGTGGGGGGAATGTTTGCTGTGCAAAAAAGTAGGGCATAGCCATGCTGCACAATTTGGAAGACCCATCTGTCAGACGTTATGGATAGCCATCCTGCGAAGAATTGCTGAATCCTGCTCCTCCACTGGATGGACATGCATTAATAAATGGAAAATAAAGCAGTTTGGTGGCTTTTGTCACACGGGAAGGGGCAGGGCCAGTTCTAGGATTTTTGGGGCCCTGGGCCGAGAGGGAATGTGGAAGGCCCCTCTAATTTACATAAGTGACACATTCAGGGCTCCGAAAGCTGCTTTGTGCGGACTCCTCCTGGGCCGCAGCTCCTCCTCTCAGCCACCTACAAGCACCTCTTTTACAGTTGAAGGTGTGAGAATTGCTTGGGGGCTGAGAGTTAAACCTGTGAGGCGCTAAAGTGCTGACAATGGGCATCCAGCAGTGTCTCTGAATGGACAAACCTGCAAAATGCGTCTCCTGGCAACTGGGACACCATCCCTAAGAGGCCCAGGGAGGGCCCCCTTACCTCCCTCTCATGGGCCCAATTGCAAAGAGACCCTTTTTTTCAATTGAATCGGCCGGAGTAAAAGAGGGCTGGTGATGTGTTAAACTGGTGCAGGGCCCCATGCTGGTGGGCTGAGTGCGAGGCCCTGGGCAGCTGCCCTCACTGCCCATGCCTAGCGCCGGCCCTGGGAAGGGGAATAGGAAGACTAGTAAGTTCAGCTTTGACCTGTGGCTCCTCCTCCTCCTCACTAACAACAGCCGTTATGCAGAATTGGTTCTGCTAGGTTCCACGCTGATGCGAACCATCAATTTTGGCAGTTGGTCCTAGCTGCCCTTTGCCGCTCTCCCCTGGCTTCTCCTGCCAGGGGGTATTGCTGGGTCTAAACAAACAGAATGCGTACTCCCTGCGGGGATTCGGCTCTACAACTCAAGGGTGACCTATCTAGCAATTGGCTATATGCGTTGCGCCGAATGTCCGCACTGTCTTCCTTCTCTGCCTCCGCTCCTCTTGCCTCCGGCAGTACACAGAGGAGCCTGTGTTCAGTGCCATAGTGCAGAGGCGCTGCAAGAGGCAGGGGCTTGGGGCGGGGTAGATTCACTGTCTTGTTGACATGACCAACATAGATGCCTAGGATTTAGATGGGACAGGAGCACCTACTCGCCAATAACCAGCCAAGTGGGTGGAAGCAGCAGCCTGGCAGACATTGTTTGAGGGAGGAGAAGGTAAGTAGTCCCCCCAAAACATACAATTTCTCCCAATCGCACTAAGTTTTGGAATGTTACTGGGGAGAACAAAGGAAATTGCTATCTGGAGATGCAACAAACTTTAAAGCCTCGTTTTGTGTGGAGTAGGCTCTCTACTGATATTAACCCCCCACATCTTGCTACTTTTTAACAAGGCATCACTTTAACCTTTGCCTATATGTGAACAAATCCATGACCCATTCTGTAAGCCATACGCCTTCTTGCAGCACCAATTATTCTTCAAGGACTGTATAAGCTGCTGCTGAAATACGAAACAAATTTGATGCTGCCTTTCTCTCCTCCTAACTTGCGTCCCAAGCGTACATTTCTTGGGAACGCTAAGGACAAGAGGTGTGAGAGGCTGAATAAAAGGAGGAAAGAAGTGGCTTTAGTGCCAACTGATAATATTCCAAGTTTTTCTGCAAATAATGAAAATGCGACACTTCTTCCCTTAACTAGCTCCATAAGGAAGTTTGTTACTAAACATTTTAACCTCACCCCTAACCCTAATGCAAGTAGGATAAAGAGGCCCTAGGTCTTAAGGATGCAGTAGATGTGTCTGTAGAAGGCAATAGTAGGCGACAAGAGTGTAATCTGGAGGAGTCTCTCTCTTTTAATCTGCAGAGGGGCACCAGACTTTCATCTTCGCCTTGTCTTGGGTTGCTGGCTAGCCCATTGTCAGTACAGTGAACTGATGCCTATGATAAACAATCCAACCTGGACCCCCAGGCGTTATTACAGTCTTGGGAGCTGCAGTCCCAATTATCCATTTTAAGCCAGGCATCGGCAGTGAACGGCATCTACTGACATTTAGCCATCTGCATCGTCATCTTTGTTGGAAAAATAAGATGAGCGGTATAGTGCAATCAACAAAGAAGCGTTTGCGGCAAAATATAGGGAAAAGGGCAAAATGTCCCTCTAGTGGTGCGATTGCTGTGCCAGGGGTGTCCGGTTCAATGGGGAACACATTCCAAGGTTGAGGGCAGCAGCCCAAGATAGGATAGCTTACACTTGGATCAAGTTGACAAAAATAATGGCAGCCCAGTGTTTGGTGATGGGAGGGAGACTGAGCCTATAATCAGTAATGCCAAGGGTAAGGAAAAAGGAAGCTATTAAGTCTGCAGCTAACCCTCCTGTGCTTAAAGCAGGTAAACGTGTATGGATATTAGATATAGTCCGGAGGGGGAAAAAAGCTAAGTAACTGTGCCTGCTGAATCGTTCCAAAATATTGGAGACATTTCAAAAGATCCCCCCTCTCTGCGTGATCTCTTCAGGTGGTTTAGCCTATGTGGGGTTTCAGGCCGGGGAGGATGTGAGGGAACTAACCAAAATCGATTTTATCTCACTGCTGATTGCAGAAATGGTAGCCGAAGCAGAATGCAGCTTAGCTGGTGCGGGCCTGGGGTTAAAGGTTCCCACAGAGGATGAGTCTTTGTTAAGGGGATCCAGTTTAAGTTCACTTGGAGGCTCAGTTTCAATCCAATGGGAGCTTATCTCTTCTTACTCCTTAACAGGGAAAATGCAAAGGCCCAACCTAGAGGGGTTTAGGCCTGATTCACAGCCCCTTGAGAATCTGATAGTTGTTATACCCAACAATATAAATGTGGAGTCCAGGGGGCTCTCGATTGGTGGGAGAGGACCAATTGGTTTGCCCCGATGCAGCACCGGGACTTGTAAGAATGGGATAGCTGGGAAAGTGCTCCCTTGAGGGTGAAGTCCTCGCGCAACCTGAGAATCCTGATTTGAAATATACACTGGTTCGAACAATTTAAATAGGCTGGTAATCTGGATGAGACAGTCTATACCATATTGTGTTCCTGCAGGAATCTTAGTTGGGAGAGGTTATAGCTTTTGAGGGCTTTGTGGCTGTAAGCAACAAAGGTAATCAGCGGGGAAAGGACAGAGCTTCTGCAGGGGTATTGACTCTAATTTCCACTACAGTAACTAAAAAGATAAACGAGGTGTTCAATGTATCTGTCAGAATACAAATGCTAGTAGTAGAGCTATGGGTAAAAATGAAGGAATATAAAAAATTTATATTAATAAATATATACATCCTTAAAGAAGAGTATGGTTGGATATTTTTTAAATGGATTGAGGATTTTGATCAATCTTTCCAGAAGGTGTTGGGAAAATTCCCAGATGCCATGGTAATTATTGTTGGGGATTTTAATGCATGGCTGTATCCTAGGCAAATGGATGAAGTGTTGCACGAGGTACTATAGTGTTTTGGTATCCTTCCTCCTACATTCCCAGCAGGTACTATTAAGAAAGAGGCCAGGGTGTTGGGTCAATGACTGACAAATAATAGGTTGTTATCCCTAAATGGGTGCCTTCAGAATGATATACTGGCAGCCCAAATGTTTCATTATGGCTGCCAAGAATGTACCATTGTTCATATTTTTGTTCAAGCCTGGCAGTACCAATTTAACGTGGATTTTAAAAAATTGTCTTATCAGGGAAGTGACTACCGGCCAATTTTGGCCGCATCATGCTTTGAAGAACCAGAAGCAATTGCTAACGTTTTGCCTCTGGGTATAAACTACCCTCGAAAACTCACAACACGCCTTGATCCACCATATTTTCAACATTTGGCAGCATACCAAGCTTTGGAATGCCTAGATTTTTAGAGGGGGTGAAGGAAGATTTCAGAAAATGTGCTGGCTTGTATCTGTAAAATTTTTAATAAATGTGCTGCGTGGACAGCACAATGAGGGAGGTTGGTTTGATGTAACTTGTCAGAAAGTGAAAAGTCATCTGAGGTGGCTATCGAAACAAATTAAATGAGGATTAAGTACTGTTTACAAAAAGGAAGTTAACTGTCTAAAAACCCAGTACAGGTATCTTCTCAGAGGAATAAAAATGGCGTTCCTTTTTTCATTGGACTGATATGATAGAGGTAATTCAGTCGGAAGACCAGCAAGCTTTCTGGTAGAGAGTCAATAAAACCTGCAATCTTTATCCGGGATCGCTTGCTTGTATAATTGAGAAGGATGTGTGGGTTTAATACTTGGGAGATTTATATGGCTCCCCGCCAATGTCACCCATTATACAGGTGAACCCCTTGAAGGGTGCTGAGCCTAGCTGGTTTTCTGTAAAACAGATACGGTTAGTAATTGACCATATTAAGCTAACTAGAGCTGCAGCTCCAGACAATATTCCAGCTTCATTAATTAAGATTAACAGTGAGTGGTGGGCTACGGTCTACTCTTGCTTATTTGGCTGGATAAGCACAACGTTGTGAAACCCATACTAAAGAAGGGGAATGGCACACAACCATCCCATTATAGATTAATTAGCCTTCTGGATATTTCAGAGAAAGTGTTCTCTAAAATTCTATTGACAAATCTGGATGAATGGGTACAGGGAAATAAACTCATCCCTATTGAGCAGGGTGGGTTTTGTGAAGGCCACTCCATTATAGATCATTGCTTTGCTCTTTGGGCTATCATTCAGAAATCACAGGCAATCGATCAGAAATTGTGCTGTTGTTTTATCGATTTCCATACAGCTTTTGACAGAGTGGATGGGGGCCTGCTGTGGGAATAACTCCACAGATGAAAGATTCCACCCAATTTACTTAGTATGATTCAGGCTCTATACACTGATAACTGGGCACAGATAGAACTTGACAAATCAGGGGAGAGTATTAAAAAGGATCCCAATTCGGAATGGCCTGCATCAGGCATGTGTTCTGGCCACATCCCTCTTTAGTTTATTTCTGGCAGACCTACTGGCAATTTTAAATCTATCAAAACATTTCTCTCCTAAAGTAGGGGGAGTGCATGTACCCTGCCTGATATATTCAGACAACTTGATTCAGTTGAATTATACCCAGTAGGGTTTACAATGGAAACTGGAGTCTCTGGAAATTTATAGTAAAAAGAAGTCTCTGAAAATCAATCTAGAGAAAACAAAGCTAACGTTTTTGGGAAACAAAGTCATTAAGTTCAAATGGGTTCTAAACTCTCTTCCTGTTGAAGTGGTGGACCTTTATAAATATTTAGGGCTGACCTTTTAAAAGAACCTAAATCAGGATGCACATACGGGGAGCATTAAATCTAGGGCCATGTTACAAGCAGGATGCTCAGTTAAGTTTAATCAGAGGTATGGTGGCCTGTCTCTTGCCCCCCTTTTGAAAGCTTATAAAAAGAAAATACATCCTCTCACCCTTTATGGGGCTGAGGTTCTTGCACTTGATTCTACTTGTAGTTGGGAACTATTGCAGGGTACAATTCTCAAACGGTTACTCCCCTCCCATCGGGAACTATGATACAGGGCTTATGAAGGGAACTGTAATTGGCATCCTGGCAGCTGTTGGCCATCTCCTGCACTTTGAGGTTTTTTAACATCTTATCTAAGGATGAAGATGTACAGAAGATCTCTAAGTTATGGCTGGATAAGATCTATGTTAGTGAGAGGCAGTGGGCCAGGCATATCCGGTTCAGGGTAAAAGATTGGGAAACTATGCACTCTGTATGGGGTACAACAGAAGCTTTGACTCCCAGTCCAAGTAAGCAAGCATTGAGGGAATCAGCCGAGAAAGTACGTTGAGCACTAGATATGGCCTACTTGAGCGAGAAGCCCTCCATAAAATTCACACTGAAATCTCTTGGTCAAGATGACATCCTTCCTTATTGCTTCATACAGGCCCCTGGTAAATAAGTAATTGAATTTACCATTAAATCTCACATGTAGCCACTATATGCTAGTAACGCCACTTAAACTTCCCGCCATCTCACCGTTCATATCAAATACTGTGCATGTATATATGTTTTTCAACTTAAAAACAATTAGCGACAATCATACCAATTGTAATTGCACATCCATGCCAACTCACTTCTCACTCCTCATTTCTATAATAGTCTGAATATGCAACCGTTCAGTAAATACGGTTGCCATCTTTCAAGCTTGCTTCGCATCCAATTTCACAATAGGTAATATTTGCGTAAAACTGCTAAAGCTTGAGCTTCACGTTTCAGAGACTCACTGCTAACAATAAACCAAGGATCTCCCTCCCTCTAACAATATATTCCTATGTTATTTCCTCCTCTCCTCCCCCTTCTTTTCTTCTCTCAGACTCTAATAGGGATCTGTCCCAGGCATTACTTGTCCTGAAGATGATTCCAGTACTGTGCTAAAGGGATCGAAACGTCATCGACTTCTCACACTCTGACTCAACCTTATATCCCTCATTATTATGTGCTAGGGTGTTGTAATGTATTTTCTGCTGGCCTAACTGATGTATTGTTTTTTTGGCTTTTGTAATCTTGTGGTATGACATCTGCTGAGATCGGGCTCAAGTCAGATCAATGTCTGACATCGGAATTAGAACTGGATCCTCTTAAGGAGCCGGTGGCATCAGTACAGGCGTTGCAAAAGTAAGGGCATGTCATAGGTCTTAAAGCCAGAGGGGAAGAATATACTAGAGTTGGTACGTGCCCCGAGGTGGGTCGCAATGGGTCAGAAATCAATGAGGATGAATTTGCTTGCGGTAACCTGATTGGGAGCCCCTGAGCTTCGTATGGGCTCGAAGGTGGGCCAGAGGGAGCCTGAAGTGAACCAAAAATCTGCTGCATGACCTGCTTAAAGGCCTTAATCTGCTGCAAAGTTGCTGATGGCCCAAGGAAACTCGAGGCGCACTGGTCCAGCTGAAGACTTGGATACGCAACCAGAGACTCAAGGTTGGATGACTCACATCATGATACCCATGCGCCCTTTCCTTGGATTTAGAGGAGGAGAATGGGGGCGAATCCTACTTCACTTTTTTATGCTTTTGCTTGGATTTTGACTTGGACTTATGGGAGGACTTTGAATGGGAAGCTGACTGCTCACAAGTGTAGCGCCTGCTTCTTGTGCTCGCCAACATATAGTTTTGCCTCCTGGATCAGGATCACCTTCAGGTGTATAGGGACACATACTTTGCATGACTTTGAGTCATGGCCTGAGCCCAATCACAAGAGAAACCTTGTGTGGGTCCGACATCTGTTTCCTGGGGCATAGCTTGGTCAGTAACAAGAGCGGGGAGGGCTACAGATTTTACAACAATCACGCTGGTATATCATGTTAAAATACATTATGTGACAAGCAGGGCGTATGAAAGGAGCTTAAGGGGCAGCGGAAAGGGAGACGAGTGCCGATTGGTAGGGGTACTAAGTGAGAGAAAACAATATTTTGTAAAATAACCAATATTTTTTAAGACTTTTAAAACAGAGAGGGAGAAAGCGTGTGCGTTTCTGTCTGTGTTATGTAAAAATTCCTGGTGAAATGCAAACGACACCTCACCAAACCCGACTGAAAGCACCTGAACCCAACTATTTACTAGAAAAAAACATTTATTAGGGGGGTGTAACACCCCAAACACCCCCCCTTGAAGCTCTGTCCCTGTTTATTTCCTACCATCATGGCATGGCTTGAAATTTGAAGTTTTAGGAAGGGATATCGTTCCCCAGCGATTCTTTGCAATTTTAAGAGTGAATGGAAAACCAGCAAGTTTGGGAGTGGAACTCACGATAAGTGTCAAGAGGCACAGAAAGTAATGAACTGACAGAGCGCAGGAGTGTTGCTTATGGGTGCCTCTGCTCAGTCAGTTCTGGGGCGGTATGGAGCCAACATGGAATTGCACTACACCATATATGGTGCACAGAAGCACTGCTGAAAAACGTTTCCGGCTCTAGTCTGGCGCCTGGGGAATATTCTAAATTGAGGAATTAACAGTTTGGGGTATCTATCAAAATCATGAATTCAATTACTTTTTAGTTTTTATGGTGAAGCTAGAGTTAACAATATGAGTAATCCTCAATACCCTTTCAATTCTATATTTTTAAAGAATATATATAGGTGTAGCCATTCCTCCATAATTGGCCCCTCTTGACCAATCTGCACCAAACGTGGAGAAAAATGAATAGGAGAATGATGTACAAAAAGCCATGATAGGAGCATATCTGTCAAACCATTCAAATATTACAGGGGGATCCCAAGAATCATTTATCAGTTACCTGTAAAATGTGACTTCCCAAAGGAAGTTTTTCTATATGCAGTATTCTAAAACTGCTGACTGGATGGTCGCCATATTTTGATGGCATGGCAGTCTTTGGGTAATTCAATGTATTTTCTTGGTGTGATACAAATCCAAGCAGCTATTTTTGGAAATATAAAGTAAAGCGAGCAGTATGAATGCCAAACTGTGTACTTTTCAAAAACAGCGTGCACTGTGCGGGGTTGATCGTATGTGGCAAGCTAGGCGCAAGACCTGGCCAGAATTCACCCTATGTGACCAACCCCGCACTTCGCACAACAGATGGCTGTTCACAGATGGGAAAGGAATAATTTCAAAGAAATTGCATGCTGCATACGAACAGAAATTCACTGAAAAAACTGAAGTTATAGTTGATTATCACACATTTACATATGCTTAAAAAAAATCCACGGATATTTACCAGTTATAAATTACACAAGAACCATGGAAACCATAGTTCACATACCAGCTGCGATGTTTGTAACCTCACAATAATCATATCAATACCTAACGATACCTAAAAGCACAACACCATTAAATAAAAGTACATACTGCAACCAATGAATAATACTTTATTGACAATCGTCTCAGTGATCGTGTTAATGGTGATGTGATATGTCATCTGAGCTATAAGATCATTTATGGCATGTTTAGTCCATATGTCACATCAGGGGGGCTGTCATGAGCACTGCACCCTATGTCATTCAGGGGCAAAATGAAATAAAAGGAGCCAATGAGTAAAAATGGCAATACCATCTAGTGTTTGGCACACTATCAACTCACATACTCCAGTACATGATGGATAGAAGACATTCATCAAAGCCAGCAGGGATCAAAGGTCAAACAGGGTGAGGATGGCTAACATGAGAACTCTGAAAACAGTCAATATACTTTGAAAAACTGGGCTAGAGAACATTGGGACCGACCATCCTTTATTCTACACTCTTTGAAAAGAGATGCAAGATATTGAACAAATAATTATAGCCCAACACGCTGGCTACAGATCGCTTGCCCAGCTGGCTTTTATAACACTGTAATTAATTGCACCAGTATTTAGTAGTGCTAGCTGAATGCATTGAAGGGAGCTCCAAAAGCTGCAAGGAGATCTCCTCAATCATCATGGACTTCACTACACTCTCGGCCTCCGTCAACCGCATCACCCCCTCCCAAGAACTCTGCAATGACCTATCGAACTTCTTCCACAACAAAACTGCAAACATCTACAGCAACTAAGCACACCAACCAGACCCTAGCGATCTCATTTCAAACCTGCCTATCACCAACTAAGACGGCCACCTGATGAATGGAAAACTCTAACCTGAGAAGATAAAGATTCGCTCATGCTGACCATCTGCTCAGCAGCACCAACAGACCCATGCCCCCACCACATCCACCATCTTGGAGCATCACCCATCAGCATCGCCCTCACCTCCATCACATCCACCATATTTACAGAAGACTGGAAGCATGCAGCGGTTAACGCTCTCCTCAAGAAGCTGTCATGCCGACCCGAGCCAACTGAGCAACTTTCGTCCAATCTCTCTGCTCCCCTACCTAGCCAAAGTGATATAGAAGGCAATCAACAAGCAACTCAACTCACAACCCACCTCAAACAACACCACCTACTGGACAACATTCAATCAGAATTCAGAAACAACTCAGCACTGAAACAGCACTCATTGCAGCCACCGATGACATACGGACCATCCTGGACTGAGGAGAAACAGCAGCACTCATCCTGCTCAACCTCTCCGTGGCATTCAACACGGTCTCCCACAACATTCACCAAAAAACTCCACAAGCTTGGCACCCAAGGACCTGCACTCCACTGGATCTGCACCTTCCTCATGAGAAGAACCTAAAAAGTCAGACTGTCACCCTTCTCATCAAGGACAAACAGCCTGATCTGCGGAGTACCCCAGGGATTGTCTCTCAGCCCTACCATGTTCAATGTCTACATGACTCCGCTTGCCAACATCATCCAATCCCAGGGCATGATCCTTATCTCCTACGCCAACGACGCCCAACTCATCCTCTCCCTGATGGACAAGACAACTTCACAAATTGCATGACCATGGTAGCAGAATGGATGAGAATCAACTGCTTGAAGCTCAATTCTGACAAGACGGAAGCACTGATCTTCGGAAATAGGACCTTCCAAGGCGCGCCACCTGGTGGCCGACAGAGCTAGGACCAACACCCACCAACCACACCAGAAATCTGGGGATCATCCTGGATGACAAGCATAACATTACGGCACAAGGCTACGGAGTGAGCGCTGCCTGCTTTCACATCCTACATATGCTACGAAAGATCTTCAAGTGGCTGCCACAGAACACCAGATGCACTGTCACGCAAGCACTCATCACAAGCAGTCTCGACTATGGCAACGCACTCTACGCCGGAATCTCCATGCAGCTCCTACACAGATTTCAGACCATTCAGAACGCCATCGTAACACTCATGCTTAACCTCCCATACCGCACCCACATCTCACCCCACCTCAGAGAGCTCTATTGGTTCCCCATTCAGACACGCAGCCAATTCAAACTCCGACCACACACATACAAAGCCTTGAACTACACTGGGCAGCATACCTGAATTGCCGCATACAGTTTCACCAACCTGCCCGATACCTACGCTTAGCCTCACTCTCACTCATACACACACCCCCACATTCAAAAAAGCAGAGCAGGATGTCGCTTGATCGCCTACATTGCTCCAAAAACATGGAACAACCTCCCAAAACACATCAGAGCCTCCTCCTCACTTCTGAAGACCTGGCTATTTAAATAACTCTATGGGGATCACACGCCTACACACCTGCTCAAGTGCCTGGACTCCCTCACAGATGAATTAACAATTGTATCTGTTAGATAAACATATTTTACATGATTATTCAATTCCTAGATCTCATACTCTTCAACATATCTGGATCAGCACATATAGGGACTTGTATCTGCCAAGTCCTTACATGCACGGTTGCATCTACAGATTTTCTCTGTGCCACATTTTCTAGCCTCAAGTCCACAGCTGTTAGTTTAGTCCTCATCACATCCATTTTTTAATGCAGTCCATTTAGAGTCCAATTAAAATGCCTTTCCTACATATGGACTTTTGTGGAATGGCTTTCCCCTGTACCTGTTTCCTGTTTCACTTTCATCTTGTGAGTCTCATTGGCATCAGAGCTGAGTTAAAAAGTGCAACCACTGACCCCCTCCCCAATTGTATTTGTCCTGCCAAGGGTGTCTTTGGAGGCCACCTTTTGCTCCTGCTGTGTTTTGCCTATGGCCTTTCAATTGAGAGAGCTATGAATTTAGCAACTCAGATGAACCCAAGCTCTCCACATATTTCTCAAGCAATTTGATACCCACCTAGATATTCGTACCACATTTTACAACTGAATTCTAAGCTGGGATCATGCAGAGGAATCAGATGTTTGAAGTCCACCTTCAGACTAAAGTGCCTTACTCGGTTCTTTTATTTCAAATCTTTTCTTATTAAAGATATTCCAAAAAGCATGTAAATGCAATACAATGAGAGGCATGCGTCAGACATCCAACTTTGCAAAGTAAAGCATCATCGTACCAAGCTAGGCAACAAAAGCATTAGTCAAGGTAGCCCATAAATCTGACATAGAGAAAACTGTAGCCAAAGACGACCACTAACTTTTGGAACAGCCGACTGTGTAAAATTAGAACTGTCAGAAACGTACTCGGTTGTAAACGGTACAAATCTGCTCTCCTGGGGCTGCCGGAGCAGCACTATACTGCACCAACTTTCACCATCACACCTCCAACGCCACAGCCCACCGCTATCTTCATCCTTCCGACAGTGTTTCTTGATCTTTAGCGAGGTCAGTCACTGCTATCTTCCGCTCTTCTTAGATCCAGGGGAAAGGGTAGAACTTTGAGAATATCTAAATTGAAGGTTCATTAAACTAGGTACTGAAGCCTCCTTCTGGGACAAAAGAACTTATGACCCTCTTCCTGCAGCTTCAGTTCTTGTTCACTCTGTTGAATTGTCCAGACTAAAAGCATTTGGAGCACAGAGCTTGGTTGGAGATCGCCATTTTGATGCTCGTATGGCAGTTCACCGCACTTTATAAATATTTTGGAAATTTGGAAAATGTTTGTATTTTGTTGTCATGTTTATAACTGGCTTTTAGCATGCATCTAAGGTGCTGCTGGGTGCAAATGCAGGAGTAAAAATGGATCTATATCAGGCCACTGCCCTCTGTATAGTTCTTTGCGATTTATAGTTTTGTCATAATTTCTTTTACTTGTGGTGTTGTGTTTTTCCTTCATCAATGAGATAAGCTGATAGTCTTTCAGTGCAAAATTAATAATTGGTATTTGTAAAGTGCAAACATATCAGCCTTAAAAGTAGCTGGTGCAAGGTGTACAGTAGGTCTAATATAGTTCAGAGGCTTGACTGGATGTTCTTCAATTTCCTGAATAATTTGAATGTCTCTTTTAGTTTCTGTCAAATTCTAGTTTAAGGATGGATAAAGCAAGAATCCTTATTTGAGGGCCTTTATTTTCCCTAGATTGTCTATATGAAAAGGTTGACCACAAGTAATTTCCCCTTTTCTTGGATCACTTCTATGCTCACTCCCTTGTCCATTTAAGCTTTCGTATGACCTTTCCTTTGCCTAGTCATGTTCCTTATAGCAGCTGATTGGCTGCTCCTTTTTTATATCCTTTGAATTTCTCCTTCAAAAATAGATTTTTAGTGATTAAGTTTTCCTCTGTTCCATGTCAGAAGTCAGTAACTCAGAGGATGAATGGGGGACCTGGTCTCATGTGCTAATTTTTCTACTAGATGTTGACATTAAATTTCTTACTAAACAAACATTCTGCTTTTTCTGCAAACAAATTCTGATGTATGATCCTTTATTTCCTCTTTACATTTGTCCATGTCTTGTTGGTATCTAGTCAAATCCCTTAATGCATGTGCGGTTGAAAGGTCAATCACGTGGTTGTACGAATCAATGATATTCTTTTCTGAAGACTGTATTAAAGTCTAATTCGTGTCATTAGGCTCCACATGTTACAAAACTATGAGGCCAGAATGTGCCTAAATCTTTGCAACCACACGATACCAGCTTTAAAAGCCCTCCTCAGGCTCACAGTGGATGCCATTATTAAGTTAAAGGTCCTGCATTGTACATATATCTTACTGAGGGAACTTCTCAGAAGACTTGTGAATGCTGGACCCACACTATTCATCTCCCAGGAATCTATAGTCAGCAACTGCAGACTTAATCAACCATCACACCTAAAATGACTGAAATCGGGAGACAGATCTTTGAGAGTTCAAGTCATTAGGCTTAGTAATGCCTTGTCCCAAACCTGAGAGTGTTATTCGAACATGTTGTTCAAGTTACACTTGAAAACCAAACTTTTTAGATGTGCATACAATTAAACTTCATAAAGAAAATGGGTTGTAATCACAAGATAAGGCACCCAAGTTATTCAATCTGACTTTAACTTATACTATGTTTACTCACAGTAAACTATTTCGATAAGAATTTTAGAATTCTGATAAAAACTGAATGGGAACATGCAGCGTAATAATTGCAAAATAAGTAAATAATATCAAATAAGGGGACAGATTGTGTGTGGCACTTCAAAACTTTTACATATTTCCCACCACTCGGAATTCCCCAATCAGTCTCGTAGGCTCCATGATAATGGATCTTGCTTTCACACCATGTGATGTGGACAGGAGCGTTTTGGGTTGGAAAATGCTTATGCAACAGCCTGTTCTATCTATATTCGTATATACTGCATTCACTGCAGTTAAGTCAAATGTGTTTCATTCTGCTGGTGTACCTCCCGAGCTACTCTGGAAGTCGGCTGATGGACACTTAATGTGGAGTTTCAATAACATGTCACTTGAGAGCTCACTCTCTTCAAATTAACTCATCATATTAAGAAAAAAACTTTGTGTTATTCATGCTCCATGGCACTTTTGGACATATTTATTTTACTTTTATTGTTCATTATCAACTTTTCTGTCAAATCCATCGATAGGTACCTATAAACTAGAGTCTTGAGGAAGGTCTATGGGAGACCTCAAGTGAGCGAAACGCGTGTCGGCTGAATCAGTGACATTTTAGCATGATTGACTGAATCTGAATAATCAAAGAAATATTAAGACTCATAACAAATAGTATAAAACCAAATGTGACACTGAATTACTGATACAGTTATAATTGTACTGATTAAGTGCCCAATACTACCTCTTTTCAGTATGCAGTTTCACAAATGTGAAGAGGGCTAACTCCAGGGAAGGGGAGGGTCTAAACAGCTGAAAGTAAAAGTAAATACAAATAGGACAGCCACTATGTTCATCTTATTGTTATTAGACCATATTAATATAGTGAGCTCCCTAGTGTTATATGACTTTAACATTAAAAACACTCTGAAAACGGTCTTTATCTTGTTCTACTGAAACATTCAAGGAGCTGAAAACACACAGAAACACAGAAGTTCATATTATAAAACCTCGAAAAGTGACATTAAGAACAAGTTACTTACCTTTGGTAATACTTTTTCAGGTATAGACTAACTGTAGATTCCTCACCTTGTGAATTTCCCCAGGCACCAGACTGGATCCGTAAACTTTAACTGCAATTCTCTAGTGCGTCGATAGGTGGCATATTGCAGCTTTGCGTCAGATCAGTAGGTTCTGGATGTGAGGTTGGGTATAAGGCCGTCACCTTCCCATACTAACATCAGTTTCTTTCTGATCTCTGTCTGCGCCATCAGACGTGGAGCAATTGAAATCAGAATTTCAGTGTGTAGATGTTTCTTATTAATGGATCATGTAAGTCAATCCCACGGAACAGGGAAGGGGGGGCTGTTGAGGATTTTGCACTCAGATAGAGTCTTTAACAGAAAAGGTGTTACCAAAGGTAAGTATCATGTTCTTCTGATATACTTCTATCTCAAGATTCCTCACCTTGTAAATAGATATCAAAGCAGTACCTCCTCAGGTGGTAGGTCTGTGGAATGGCTCAGACCAGGACATCGTGCAGGACAAATTGCGCAAAATGCCTGTTGAGCCTGAGCTGGTTATACAGGCAGTAATCCTTTGTGAACATGTGAAGAGATGCTCACTTAGCAGCCTGGCAAATGTCTGTGACAGGCACACCATGCCTCATTGCAGTGGTAGCTGGCTTTGCTCTAGTAGAAGGAGCACAAAAGCCTTCTGGGGGCTGTTTCTTAGCTAGCCCATAGCATATCTTTATGCATAGAACAATCTACCACAAAATGGCTCTCTTCTTTACTGCTTTTCTCTTTTTGGCTCCAGAGAAGCTAACAAAAAGTTGGTCATCTTGCTGGTATTATCTGGGGTGATCAATATGAAAACTAAGAACCCTTTTGGGGTCAAATCAGTGAAGATGTTACTCCTTCTTAGAGTTGTGAGGTGGAGGTTAGAAAGGCAAGGTGGCGAATAACCCTATATGGAAGAGTGTAACAACCTTCAGTAGGAAAGCCGCCTTTGCACTAAAGACCAGTTTGTCTGAAAAAACCAAGTGTATAGTTGCTGGACACACAAGGCCTGGAGTTCATTCACTCGTCTAGCACTTGGGATCGCGATGAGGAATACTGTTTTGACAGGCATAAGGGACAACAAAGCATAGGTTTAAATAGAGTGCACTTTATATAAGTGGGAACCATATTTAGGTCCCACTGCGGCATCACAATAGGTGTTGGTGGTACCATGTGGGTTGGCCCTTTCAAAAAACGCATCACAGCAGATGAATTGAAAAGGGATGGTTGATCGAGTAGGCAAGGAAAGGCCAATATGGCTGACAACTAACCTTTTACTGTAGCCACAGCAAGCCCTTCCTAGGCCTATGAAAGACAAAACAGAAGGATATCTGACAAACTTGCTTGTAAGGGTTGAACATCATGGAAGGAATACCAGGCAACAAACTTCTCTAAGAGCCCTGAACATGCAGACTTAGGGAGGGGCACCTGGCTGCCAGAATGACACCAACCACTTAAGGAGGTAGACAGAAAGCCATCAAATGTTGCTGCTCAGTCTCCACTCATGGAGGTAAAGGCTCAGGTGCAGGATCTGGCTGTGCTACTGTGACAGAAGGTTCTCCCAAAGGGGCAGTCGGATTCAAGGACAAATGCTCATGGATAGACGTTCCAAGTACCAAAATCTCCTTGCCCAGTCCAGAGCCACTAGGATGACTTGGGCCTGGTCGTTGCTAATCATTTTCAGCACTCTGGGCAGGGAAGGACAGAAAGGCATAATGGAGTCCCGATCTCCTATGCAGATCAAAGGCGTCACCAAGGGAGGATTGCCTTGGGAACTCCAGCGTGCAAAAGTTTACACACTGCGAGTTCTCTGCGGAAGCGAACAGATAGAGCCAGGATCCTCCCTATTGCTCGAAGACGCACTGTGCCACCTCCAAGTGTACCCGCCATTCGTGATCTGAAAGGCACCGGCGAGGGAGTTCATCAACCCTGGCACTTAAAGACCCTTCTAAGTGTTGGTTGATTAGGGAGATGTCTTGAGTGTTCAGCCACTTCCTAAGGCAGAGAACCTCCTGACACAGGACCAACAACCCAACTTCCAATAACGATGCATCTGTAACAATAGTTAGGTTTCAGTGGGGTAGGGAGAGGAGTCTCTCACAGGCCCATTTGTGGTTGAGCAGCCACCACAACAGATATTTTGCAGTCTCCTTCGACACCTGGATGGAGTCTAATAGGCTGCCTTGGAGCTGAGCCCACTGAGACTCCAGACCCCAAAGCAAAGCCTGCATGTGCCACGTGGCATGGTCCACAAGCAGGATGCAGGAGATCCAAAAGAGATGCTCACACTGATACTAAAGTCAAAGGCTGAAACATCAGGATCATAGCCGGAATGTCCTGGACTCGTTGAGGTGGAAGAACAGCACGAAAAAGGACCTTATCAGGATTGCTCAGATGAAGGGGAGCAGCTGTGAAGGAGTCAGATGTAATTTCGGCACATTGATAGAGAATCCCAATAATTTAAACAGGTTGGCCATCATCTGGAGGTGGTTTATGACTCTTTGAGGCGAGTCCGTCTTCAGTAGCCAGTCATCAAGGTATGGGAAGACTGCTATACCAAACCTCCGCAGATGGGCTGCGACCACCACCATCACTGACGTGCAATAGTCAGGTCAAAAGGGAGTACGGAGAACTCAAAGGGCTCTTGGCCTACCAGAAACCACATGTAGTGTCTGTGGGACTGCAGGACGGGAATGTTGAAGTATGCGTCCTGCAAGTCGAGAGACACCAGCCGTTGCTGGTGGATAACTGCCGAGTTGGGCCCAGTGAGCAAGCAGTAGCTTTGCTTTACATAAATTTCTGAGTTGCCCTAAAAGTTTGAGCCTTTGAATGGCATGAGCATGAGGGACTTGTGGACGTTAGAGTAGAAACTGTGGAGCGGATCCAGGAGTGGCGTCTAAGTACCATGCTGGTGGTGACTGCCCTACCCAGGCAGTCGGTTGTGTTCAGGCCAGAACAGACTGTATAGATTTTACATCATCTTGGCTGTCAAGGATCAGACATTGTAGGGTGTGTCTGACATCCTCTGGGACAGCTGGCAAAACATCCACCACTCTGCCCCACAAGGTGGTCAAATACTATCCCTAGAGGCACAAGGTGTTGATGGATCGCAGGGCAAGAAAGGCACTGTAAAAAATGTATTTTGTAAAATGTTCCATTCATTTGGGTTCTGTAAGGTGGAGTGGTGGGAAAACAGTTGGGGTTCTGACAGCTGGAGGATGCCTGTACCACCAAGCTCTCCAGAGTGGGCTGTTGTATCAGAAAGTCTGGGTCTTTGGGAGTGGACCTGTGTTGTCTTGCCACCTGTCTTTTGAACGTGAAGAAGAGCCTGGTTTCGCCCAGGGGCCCACAATTACATCTAAAAGGGCCTCACTGAAAAGAAGCAGAGGTTCCTCAGTGGGAGCTGCCTGGTTAAGATCCTTTGTCAACATGTTTATCTTTACCTCCTGCTTTGGCAGGTTGAGGTCAAGAACTTCGGCAGCCCTCCTGATGACTGTTGCAAAGGAGGTATATTCTTCCGTTGCCAGCTTACATCGATGTCAGGGGAGGTATCCAACTCACTGGCATCTTGCAGGTCCTCACAAACATTGCCCACCTTGTAAAATACATCCCCTTCAACATCTTGATCATAAAACTCTTGATCAGCATCATAAGTAGAAACATAACTTGATGGAGAAGGCAGCGGTCGAGCTTTCGATTCTGATAAAATTATCGGTTCTGGGTCTGGCATCATTGATGTAGGTGTCAGCAGCGAGGCTGTACCCCATGGCATTGGTCTCGCCACCGGAGATGGCACCAGGCATTGTACACGGGATAGAACCAGCGTCGCTGCACTTGAAGGCAGATCAGACCTCGGGTAGAGGTCAAGTGGTGCAGTCTGCGTCGGGATGGATCAGCCGAAGGGCCTCCAATGAGCTGCCACCTCAAATCCTTTGGGGTCCAAAGGTGCTCAAGAGGAAGGTGTGGTACCAAAGATGACTACAACGGCCTGCTTCAGACAACACATCTCGTCTGCTTTAACTGTCCGCTGAGATGGATGAGGTCGAACGGAAGCACTTGTGGAGTCTGCTACATAGTGCAGCTCCAAGGTCTAGAGGTACCCGCGGCATCAGACAACTCCGAGTGAGGAGAGTGACAGGACAACGGAGAACTGTGCTTCGATTTCTTGTGTTTCTTTGACTTACCTGAACTGGATTTCGAGGAGGAGCAGACATGGTATCTGTCACAGCAGTGGGCACGTGACCACACCCTTGGCTGGGTCCAGGACCGCTTCTATGACTTCTTCCAGAGTTCAGCAACAGCGAGCTTGGTGGTGCAGTTTCAAATGGCCTTACAGATCATTTTAGCACAACACAAGCATGGCTTCATGTTATGAGTAATGCTGAGGCACCATAGGCAGACTTTGTCTGTGTCTGTCACCAACATCCGTTGTTGACAGTCCTGACATGGTTTAAATCCTGCTGCTTTTGGGGTTATAATCTGTACACTGTGAGAGTTTTTTGTTGTTGTTGTTTTTAAAATTATTTTTATAGCCACAAACATAAATACATCACATCAACAAGAAAAGAGAATTCGGAAATGAACTATCAATAATCATTTGCGGAGCACATAGGAGCATAAAAAAGAAAAAAATAACAACCATATTGTGAATATATCCAATTACCAGCACCGTAATAGTAATACAAAACAACAGTTGATTATATAGGGAGAATAATAAAGAAAATACATTAAATCCTTAATCCCATTGAAGACTAGACCATATCCTTTTAGAATTTTAGCCAGGACCGAGGACCTCTAACTTTGACTAATGCTAACTCCATTTTTTCATAAATCTCCCTTAGCAAGACCCAAAATTCATTGATGCTTGGACTCGTACTTTGAATCCAAGAGCAGGCAATACACTGACGAGAACAGGCCGAAATAATAGAAGCAAAGGGTTTCGTGAGACAACCCAACTCTGAAAATATTCCCAATACCAACTCTTTCCCGGAAACCGGGTTGTCATAGCCAACCCATGTTGCAAGAGCAAGGGTTATATTGGACCAAAATTCCTTCAACCCTGGACATGTAATAAAAATATGATTTAGATATGCAGCATATTCTTGACATTTCGGGCAGTATGATTTAATAGCAGTTAGATTGTTAACCCATTTAGAAATTCGCTCTGGAGTATAGTAAAGCATAAATATGGTTCTATATTGCTGAAGTTTCAGATTAACAGATGTTACAGCTGAATCTATAGTTTCTAGGGATTCCTGTATCTCTTCTTTAGTTATATTACAGTTGAAAATCCGGCTAAGTTTAACTGCTATTTGTAAGCCATCATCGCTGACAACAATATTGGTTGCATTCCAAGAAGAAGGAACTTTTTCTCCTTGCATAATCGCATTGCATAACTCAAGGAAGATGGGGATCAGTATAATTTTAAAAGTCTTAAAAAATTCGAGCGGAATCTCATCCTCGCCAACTGCCTTGCCAACAGGCAAAGCATTAATTGCTTCCTCAACTTCCCTGACACCAACATCTTTTTGCAGAGGCTCGGAGAGCGACTAATCCAAAACTGGCATTGCACACTCCTGAATATAATCTAAGGCAATTTGTCGGTTAAAGCAGGCCGAATCACCGCATAAATCGGCGTAGAATAGCCTAAATTGTTCTACTATGTCCGTAGACCTAGTATAAACCAAGCCGTCCACGCCTTTAATTGATTTAACATGTGATTTGGCCCTTTGATCTGCAATTTGATTAGCCAACAGTCGGCCCACCCTTTCGCCATATTCATATTGTTTAGCTCTGTACTTATGATAATTATTTGCAATTTTATCCCTCAACCTTCTTTTTAGTTTGGCTCTTGCCTCAACAACCTGTTGATATATCAACTGCTCACCCACATCCTTTACGACAATAGCTGTAGCATGCTGGCGCTCCAAATCGAGACAAAGCTTTTGCTCCTGCTCCAACTGGCAAAAGCCCTGCCGATTTTGTTTGATAATATATTGTAGCGTAGCCCCTCTAACACATGCTTTTAGACAATCCCACACTATTGCAATTGGCGCCGAGCCCCAATTATTATCTATATACTCCTCAAGTACCGTTCGCATAAACCCCACATATTCCAAGTTACTAAGAAGGTGTCTAGGAAAAGTAAATTCCCTAAATGGTTTCTGAACACCTGACTACAACTGCGCTGTTAACATGACCGGATTGTGATCAGATGTAATTTTAGGGCATACTGCCACAAATGCATTTTCCAAAATAGCATTATTAGCAAATATCATATCGATCCTTGAATAAGGTTTATGTGGTGATGAATAATAAGTATAACCTGGTACATTTGAAAATAACCTCCTCCAAGAATCTTCCAACTGATGCAAGTAGAGAAGTTCTAAAATAGCAGCCCTGGTCTTACACATTCTAGCACGGGCAGTAATATTAGTAGTATCAATCTTTCTGCCAAGAATACAATTAGAATCTCCCATCACAATCATTTCGCCAGGCCACTCCAACAACTCAGAACTCAAATGAAATATAACATCCGGACAATCAATATTCGGGCCATATACCATACATATTGTAACCTTCCGCCCATAAATCATCATTTGGGAGATTGCCCATCTCCCTTTGGAGTCAGCAAGTGATCGAAGGACGACAGTCGGAGATCTCCTAGATTTTAATAAAGCCACCCCTCGAATAGAGATTGTTTGCGATGTGCATACGATAATATCATATCCCAATTGTTTTAACAGGGCTCTATCCTTATATGCAATATGCGTTTCCGCAAGCCCTAATATATGAGGCTTAAATACGAGCAGCTCTTCCATTTCTAGCCGTCGCTTTCCAGCTTGAGTCCCGCTACATTCCAGCACATACATTTAAATTCCGACATTAGGTAATACTTGTAAACCCGGTCCAATCATCAGTATCCTAATTACATGCCCCTCTCCCCAGTGCTCTGCCCAAGTAAAGTTAACTAAATTGTGGCTTTTTATACCCCCCCTCTCTCTCCCTCCCTTCCCCCACCCCAGTACCTACGAAAAGGAATCGGCCCCTTCCTTGCTGTCCCATAATGACAGCATACCGAATACTCCCTCTCTGTACCCCCCCACCAACCCCTGTGAACCACACCATACCCCAGCCTCCCAATATATCTCTCGTACCTGTGAGGAAAAAAGCAACAAATTAAAAAATCATTTTAAAGTCTCAAATCGAACAAAGCTTTTTTTCACGAACACAGCCTCTCTTAAAGTACAATAATTGCTGCCTCAGGACTTAAATTCATTCCTTGCCATCTTGACAAAGCTTGTTTAGCATCCTGCTCGTTAAAGAAGAAATGCTGTCGGCCATCCTTTATGATCTTAAGGCGAGCCGGCTCCTGCAGAAACACTTGTGTGCACACAGTTTTAAGAGGATCCATTAGTTGGCGGAGCCTCCAACGTTTATCCATTGTTACCTTACATAGGTCAGAGCGCACAAAAATAGACATTGCATCCACCTTAACTGGTGCCGATGGATGTGCCTTAAAATATATAGCTTGGCGTAATAAAAAATTACCCAAAAACACAAGAATTGGTCGAGCATAATTAGATTTGGACTGACTACCATGGGTAGTTGACAGTGACAGTGGCAGTCTGTGTGACCGTTGAACTTTAGTGTCCATATCCCAGTCAGCTAGGTCCGGAAAGGCTTTTTGGAGGAGACTAACAATGAAAACCCGCGGGTCGTTGCCTTCCCTTCCTTCTGGGATACCAAAAATCCGTAAGTTCTGGCGCCTCTGGCGATTTTCAAGATCTTCAATCTTGGATTGCATTATCATCATTTGGGAATCCTGTACTTTTACAAGATTAACTGTGTGCATGTTAGATTCTTCCACGGCAGCCACTCGCTGTTGTAGATCAATGACTTCAGAGGAGAGCTGGCCGACCTTAGATGTTACCTCCATCAGAGCTTGCTTAATTTCACTGCTATCAACTTTAGCCTGTTGATAATATTCCTGAGCTTCTGCTCTCTGAGTACTCAGTGCTTGCATAATACTGGACAATGAGGGCTCCTCTCCCATCGGTTCCCGACGATTAGCAAAAGCACCTGGTGCCAACGAGGTTGATGATAGCACTGCCGGGCTTGAGACTGGGAGAAGACTAAAGATGTTGACGATGCACAAATAGCAGCGGATACAAACTTCTCTGGAGCATCCGCTAATCCTTGCTGCTCAGTGTCCACAATAAGGTTCCCTCTCCCTCTGGTATTTCGGTAGGGGTAATCGCCGTACTGCTAGCATTTGATAACCTCAAGACAATATTTTTCACCTCGCCTTTTGAAGATACCCATTTGCGCAGCGGACTAACCCCTGAATCAGCCTTGGCAGTGGTGGCTGATGCCTCCTTTAGTCGCCCGTTACATCGATCACTTGTGGCTTTACTCCCCGGCCACGGCCTTTACCGCCTTTAGACGTCTTAACAACTTTAGAGCTTTTAATTTTGACGCCCATCCCCCCACCGAGGGTATTACATTGATTGTTCTCCGGGCCCCGCGCTGGACTAAACCACTCCGTGTCTGAGGCAGTTGGGGTTTGAGCTGGTCCAACGCCCCCATCAATATCAACTGCGATATTAACAGGATTATAAACTAGTTGTTCTACAAAATCCCCTCCTTTACTAATAGCTACGTTACTAGTGGCACAGTTCCCTTCGCCAAGACTCTCACCTGATAGCTCAGCAGTGGTCTCGGTGAGATTGGTGAGGTCTTCTGAGATTGATCCAATAAGGCCAGTAAGACCAACAGCTGTAGCAATTGTAGTAAAGCTGACCATCGATTTTCCTGTTTGACTATCGCTTGCACCTACAGAACCATCTTTCTCTGCTAGAGTTTCCAATATTGTATCATTGGCCAGGCTAATCACTACTGATTCAATTATCTTACCAGCTATTTGGGAATTAACGGTAGGAGTCGCCGGAGATACATTCTTAGTATTGTCCATATTAACTGAGCCAGCCTCGCCACCCCTGCCGTCCTGTACTGCAGCATTTAGTACTTCGGCCATCACAAGACCCGGAATGGAGTTCTCAGACCCACACGACCGGAGTAATTCAGTTGCCCTCCCAGATTGCAGCAACTTCAAAATAGGCTTCCCAAGCTGTGATCCGGACCCAGCCTCCACTTTAGACCCAGTGATAATATCGCCATCAGTCAGGGGGGTACATGCCGGCAAGTTTGGCAGGTTTGGCTCACCTGTTAGCAAAGTGTTAACGCTGCTCCCTTCTCCTTATCTGAACTGCCCGTAATTTTGCTTGCCGTACTTGCAGACGCCGGGACTTCATTGCGCCGTCCTTTGGCAGTGCGTGGTGGGGCCATTTCACACCCAGATTTTCCCTCTGTAAGCACAGCTGAACGTTGTCTGTCTCTGCAGGTCCGGGTGAAGCACTCGGCAAATACTCGTGATGCCGGTAGCGTCTGTAATGTCTGTAGCGGAGCTGACTGAGTTGTCCACCGCGCAGCACGACTCGCATAAACCTTTTCATTCGCGGTAGAAATGCGGCACATTTGTTTGTTATATGCAGGTGCGTTTCCGTACAAATCCCTTGTTGCAGCCCGGCCCTTAACCTAGCGGGCGCAATACATTGCCGGGAGGCGGGAGGCAGTCGGGTCGTCGGTGGTGATTCACTGGAGATTTAGCGGGAGAAACACAGAGAGCGTCCTCGAGCGCGCGGCTTCAATCCGCCATCTTCCTTTTCCCCACACTGTGAGAGTTTTGATGAAAAAAACAAGTTTTCCGAGGGGAAAGTTCTGTCAAGGGACAGAACTTCTAGCTACTGATCTGCAGCAGAAGGCGTGAAAAGAAAGGAACTGACATTAGCCCACGGAGATGGCGGTCTTATAGTGGCCCTGACGTCACATTCCGAACTAGCAGACCCGATGCAGAGCCGCACAACGCCTCTTGTCGATGTAGAAGGGAATTCCTATTAAACTTTCTGGATTCAGTCTGGCACATGGGGGAAATTTATACGATGAGGAATCTGAAGTTAGAAGTCTCAATCAGAACAAAGTGATGTAGCAAGACTGTCTATGCAAACACAGTTAAATGAATTGAAAACTCTGGTTCTAATCAAACGCCTGATAATATTTTGGACATGCAGCCAGGGCGACTTTCTTTTCAATGGATTTCTAGGACAGTGCAGATGTCTGCAAGAGATAATGTTAAAAATTATTTAAAATATACATAGTGTGGGGTTTGGGTCTGCCTAGAGGAGTATTACTCTCAACTCTTGCTATTGGCTGTTTGGTGTGTTACTACCCCTTCTATGCAATGCTTGCATTGCAACGCAAGAGAGACTATTTTACTACTCAAAAATACCCGATCGCATCATATATTATTTTCTTGTCTGTTCATTGTAGAACTCTTTTTAATGTTTTAGTCAAGATTCACATTTTGTATATTAGAATGTATCATATACATGGACAAACACGCTTTTGCAAAACCAATAGGTTTAAATGTAATAAGACCACAAAGGCAAGCACACACACTTTTTGCATACTTATGGAATTAGAGCTAGACATGCTGGATTTGCCACTACCTTTTTAGACTGGCACATAGATTGTCTGTTAAATATGTAGTTGTGTAAAAATGTTAGCATTTCATCATCCCTCGAAATAAAATAAACTACAGCTAAAGATTTCGAATGTTACTAAATATTTCTATAAACACAATAATCAACATTTTATAAGTAGTTTTCTTTCTGCCTCAGTTACAGCTGAAATTGCATACTCCTTTTACCTTTTAGAAACAAGGGATTGCACTGTGTAAATTCCTTGTTCTTCTGTTGGCCATTAGATTTTCGAGCTTCCACAAACTGTTTAACTCTTGCATCAATAGGATCTTTGAGAAGCATACAGACTTCCTGAAACATACAATGTACACGCTAAGTCAGCGCACAACAAGTAAGAAATATCCTCAGAATGCATGTGCATCACAAAAACATTTAACTTTAAGGTGTTTTAAGATTTGACACTCACTGATGTGCAACGTCTAATAGCAAATTGCAGTATAGCTTTGAATCCAGAAATCAGATACATCCACAATGACAGATTCGTATGACACTGTGAAATATTTGTAATACAGAGAACCTGTCATGGTCACAAACCAACAGCAATGAATGCTCTCTGGGGCAGGCTTAGCTGCACAAGACACAAAATATAATATATATATATATGTATATATATATTTAATAAATATAAGTAAATATACGCAATGATTAGAATGATCATGCCATGCTATGCGGTCACTGGTGAGAGGCAAGTGAGTTTTGGTGGAGACAGGACATGTCCTACAAAAATATCCCTTAGCAATATGCGGGATGAGTCAACAGTTCTTAACCTTTTGACTTTTGGGGACATCAAGTGGCTAACTACTGGACACCAGGGGCCCCCACCTAAGCAATTTCTATGATATGAACCTCAAAACAATATGCAAAGCTACAGAAACAAGTATACATTAAACAAATACATAAATGATAAAATATGTTGTGTAATATATAGACAAAAAATATACAAATATCTACATTTTAATCGCAAGGTTGGACTGTTTCAAAATGTTTGTTTTAAAAAAGCAAAAAGCGATACTAACGGGTCAAGCATATTGCTCTGTCTCTTTTGCTCATAATGTATGCTCTTTTTTATGGTGCATAATAGTGTTTTAGTTAAGGTCACCAATTGTCCATACGACTGTTTGCCGTAATTGGGCTGGTCCTGCGAATCAACTTAATTTTTAGCTTCCAATTTCATATTCCTTCATATTTACAGAACATTTTAAAATGTTCAATTTTCAGTTTCCATTCATCTTTTTTATGTATATATAGTTTCCTAATCTGCTAATATTATTTAATTTTTGTAAACAGTTGTGGACCTTCTGAGTAGTTGTTGCGAACCCCAGGTTAAGAACCACTGATCTAAATTATATACTACGCAGTGAATGGAAGAGACAGTGACACACCAAGATGATTCACACCCCTGGCCAGGGCCCTGCTGTGTATGTACTAGGACAATTATATGGGAGCTAAAAGGAATGATTGTGGCCTGTACAAGGTCAATGTTGAGAAGCTGCTCACATGAGTCTTTGTAACAGGCAACAGGAGCATTCCTGCTTGTGGTGGACTTGAAGATGTTGGCGGCATATGAGTTGTAGTGAGGTGCGCGGGAGCATATGGTGGGCACATCACTGAGGAAACACAAACATTACTAATTAGAGAGTGGAGATGGTGAACTCTAAGATCCTCATATCTATGAAGCCTTGCAGGGCTCTTCACGAAAAGGCTGAATTTTAACACAAGGGACATGGTTTTGTTTTACTAAATCGATGTCGAAAATTAGAAAAGTTACTACATTATAGACACAAGTCAAATAAAAACATTCAATTTACACATAAACACGCCTGACTTGTACATACAGAGAAACATAATATGAATTAATCTTAACATTATCACTTACTGTACGCTCACACCATCTGCGCCAAACGTCCTCAAGCCCGTATTGCAATTGAGGCTGAATAATAGAGCCTCAAATCTGACAAGTCAAAAGCACCTTCTTTATCATAAAGTTTTAAAATATATACAAGTTACTTTTGAAATGTACAGCTCAATTTGAGGATATAGGGCCACCTAGATGGAGCTTGAAAATATATCACATATTTTCCTACAGAAGGCAGTGGATGGGGCTCCAAGATGGCCACACTCTGGACCTGGACAATGGCGGTCGGACCACTACCGCCAGCCTGTTGGTGGCAGTCCGACTGCTGATAGCCCTTTGGGCCGAGCGCTACATTACAATGTGTGGTGGTCGGCCCACATCGGTCGGGGGCAAGACCACCGCCTCCAACAGGATCTAAGATCCCGATGGGGAGGCGGTCAGAGCTGCTTCTGACCATGGCGGCGGCGATGCTGAGTCAGGCACCACCTTCCAGATTTGGATATCCCTTTCTGACAGACTTTACATGGAGGGAACACCTCCATGTAAAGGCTGTCAGAAAGGAATATTGGGGGGCCCAAATAGGGCTCCCGTCCCTCGTGGGTCACTGTTAATTGGCCCAGGGGGCACATGTGGTGCCCCCATGCACCTCCATGCACCACATGGTGCATGGCACACAGTGCAGTAAGTGCTCATTTACACGCCGGCTTGTGCTGCAGCCCTTTTCCTGGGCCGCAGCACAAGCTGCTGTGTAAAAGAGCACTTTGCGACCGCCAGCCCTGCAGTCGCATCGTAATTGGGCGGTCGGAACGCCGTCTGCTTGTCAGCCGGTCTCCTGACCGCAGTGACAGCAGGCAGGAGTCTGACTGCCTGCTATCCTAATCGGGCCCAATATGTGAGCAACAAATCGGGCCCCCATTAGAGTGCACACTTGCTCAGTCAGAGGCACTGGAGAGTCACATCGCTGTACTGAGGAGGAAATAAATGGAAAGCTTGTTGTAGTTTTGTGCTGTGGTGCATGACATTGGCGCTGGTGGTGGCGACCCCAGGCTCTCCAAAGTAAGGCAGCACCGGACTGGGAGAAGCGGAAAACAACATGATGACGAGCACCACTGCCAGGACCATGATTTAGTTGAGACAGCAACATAAGAGGAAGTGTCTATGCGTTGGCAGAAGGAGAGAAAAGGAGCTGGGGAGTCATTGGTGATATGGGAAGCCTAAGGGACAGAACACCTAGGAGGTCATATTCTGCCTGCAATGCCATCTGCACTAAAGGTCTGTCCAGACTGCAAGCCCTAAGAACCAAGCAGGAGACTCCCACGGAGTCTGGATCAGTGAGCTGAATCAGTGGGCCTAAATAGCTTATTCTATGTGGAGTGCTCACCGGAATCCACAGAAGACATAATTGCATGAAGAAGGAAGAGAGATTATTTTCTCCATATATGAGGAAGACCAAGAGTAATAAAAACAATGCCAGACCCCTGAGAAGAAGTTGAGATGTCACTATAAGACAAGGCCTTATTGGGTCCACAAGAGAACTGAGAAACTGATCTACATGAAGTATCTGATAAGATTGCATGGACAATTTTTGGCATTGTGCAGAAATTAGAGAGCTTAACCGGCAAAGTGATGAAAGTAGAGAAAGTACAAAAGGAGGTGGGGTTGTCTGTACAAATGTCGGAGGCCCGATTGACATACTGCAGACAGTAAAGCTGGGATCTTTTTGAAGGTTGCCAATGGACGCCTTGATTAAAATGGAGGACAGATAAGAGATGTTAGGCAATGCAACTAGGGGCACGCACATTAGAGCACTAGGGATCCTGAAGGAGATTCTGCGGAGTTATTTCCTGGAGTGTACGTGAAGGGTTCTGGCTAGGCTATTGGTACTGCACAAGGAGAAAATGTATTCGATAGTCCAATATGCTTACAGACTTTTCCCCAGGGCAGACAAACCTGGCAGCAAATCAGGAGGTACTGAGATAGAGATCATGAGGTCTGCCAAGAGGAGGGACAACACATGACGAGCAGTTGTAAAGAGTAAAGCGGTGATGCTAACAGTCACTTACTACTTTCTCGTGACCGGAATGCACAAAGGCTAGGAAAAAGGAGTTACTGAGCATAAACCAAGAGCTGGTAGCCAAAGAATACCAGGCTTCAGTAGGATGTCCGGTGAACTTGAAGGTGGAAAATAAGGGAAGAAATTCCTATTCACACAAGAAGACTCTGCAAGAATTTTCTTGAAAAGCCTCGAACAGATTCCAGAGTGACTTTCTTTACATTTATCTGTGAGTTACCTGGTGGAAGACAGTAGAGCAGAGCACTAAATCACCCTTTGGTGCATGCGGGCATAAGGAATGAGGGGTAAAAGAGAATTGAGCAATGTTGGCTTTTTTGTTTGCTTGTTATGGGCTGTTTCTCTTCCTTCCTTAGTTTCCCCTGGCTCTTATGAACCACTGTGGTAACAGTTTTGTTACATAATTGGTGAAAGATTATGCAGTTTCAATATGCATTCTGTGCGATGCTTTGTTTCGGTCCAAAAGGTGTTACTGTGTGGGTTTATGGCAATGCTACAGATTGACTTTGTTTTATGCTGATTATGTTAAGAAAGTGATTTAAACATAAAGAAGACACTGAGTAAAAAGATGGTATCACCATAAACAAAAAATAACTTTTCAATTTTTATAGAGTCAAATAAACAGCACAGTAATAAATCAATATTCCTCTGCTACGAATTTAAAAAAACATACTGAGATGCCTGCTTGTGAGTTATCCGTACCGAAGACTGCAATTCATCATGGTGAAAACTGAATGGAGATAAACTCATGATGTGACTTAAAGTGCTGACTGGTCTCAGGCACCTAATTCGCATGCAACGCTACAGTCGTATTTCAGTTTAATCGAGCAAGTACAATTTCTCTAATTTTATACCAGCTCGCACCACAGCCCTGAATTAAGGATCGAAATGTAGCCTACTTTTTGGCAATTTTAGAATAATAAGACCCCCATACTTTACGCATTTTGTTCATGATTCCGTTTCTAATATAATAAAACCTACCCCACTCTGCAATACACTTCATCTCAGTTCTCTATTCAGCCAACATTGGAGGCCTAGGTGATTTCTAATTTTTAGTGATTAGAATTCGGACCTCTAACATACCCAGAAACATTACATGATTGATCTTTGACTAGGTAGTATTGAAAACTGTTTGTAACCCTGTCAAAGCATTTTTACCCCAATTTCCAAATCTTGACATGTTAGCTTTCTTATGAACATGTCCTCCCATGAGCTTTTTTATTTTTCAATGTTGGCACTGTGGATCAACTTTGATGAAGCATTAATAGATTCGTGCTGGGGTTCAATATAGGTAGAAACATTTAAAATATATAGAGGCCCGATTGTTGGATCTGGAAAAAAGCGTGTGTGCTTTTAGATAGAACTGTGACATTTCTGGACTGGTTTAATCTATTCCAGTGCCAGCCAATTTGCTATGGATTTCAACATGAGGGTCTTCTCCCACATACATCGGCAGCAGGCTCACCTATCTAATGGAGACTTTCCCCTGCTTACAAAGATTGATCAATTCAGAATAAATCTCCTTGTGTTTGAAACAGTTGAGATGGACAAAAGCCAGCTCCAAAGTCGTAAATATTTGAACATGGCTCCTTTACTAGGAAGGACATATTCGGTTTGGATACTAGTGGAGGATTTAATAGAACTATCATTCATAAATTCTCCAGTAGTCCTAATCCTTTTTTTATCCCATATTTGACTACTGGAGGTTAGTTCAGCAGAGTCTGAATAGTTTCTCAACAGAGGTGTCTGGTTGGGGGATATATATGACTTATAGGTGCACCAAGAACCCAAGGAACCCAGAGCCAATAACTGATCTGCGTCTTGTAATGGTTTTTCATTGTGTACCGGGTATATAGCAATTCATTTGGTAAAATATAAAGAGTGAAAAATAGGTACGATGGAAACCTATATATTTCTGAAATGGGAACAAAATATAGATTTTAGAAGCAGTGGTTAATTGCACATCTCCAAAATTGTGGGTACCCATACAAGCATGTGAATTAGAGATCATGTTTCAAAATGACTTCTTTTTTAACAAATTATCTTACATTTGGAAGGCAGAAATGCAAATAAAGTCAATTGGTAATAACACTTGTTCTACTATTCTGTGTTCCCCTAAGTCTCCTGATAAAAATGCTACCTCACTTGTGTGGGTAGGCCAAGTGCCTGCAACAGGAAACGCGGACACATCAAATTTTCCCAGTGAAAACTGGCCCTTTTTTTGCAAAGTGCCTAGCTGTGGATTTTGAACCCTAGCTCAGCCGACACCTAGGGAAACTTAGCAAACCTATACATTTTTGAAAACTAGACACCCAGGGGAGTCCATGATGGGGTGACTTGTGTGGCTCTCACCAGGTTCTATTACCCAGAATCCCTTGCAAACCTCAAACTTGGTAAAAAAAACAATTTTAAAAACCATTTTCCTCACATTTCTGTGATGGAAAGTTCTGGAATCTGCGTGGATCCGCAAACTTCCACCCACCCAGTGTTCCCCAAAGTCTCCTGATAAAAATGGCACCTCACTTGTGTGGGTGGGCCAAGTGCCCGCGGCAGGGAAGGGCCCAAAACATATTGTGGAAACATCAAAATTACCAATCACAAAACGACCTGGTTTTGCAAGGGGGGAGAGTGGGTTCACCTGGGTTTTTGGCCCCGGGCTTAGCAGTCATCTAGGGAACCTACCAAACCCAGACATTTCTGGAAACTAGACACACGGGGGAGTCCAGGGAGGTATGGCTTGCGTGGATCCCCCAACATTTTCCAACCCAGAATCCCCTGTAAACCTTAAATTTAGGTGGAAAAAAATCAAATCTTTAAGTTTTTGTGTGGGAAAGTTGTGGGATCACCGGGCCGCCACAAATTTCCTGCCACCCAGTGTTCCCCCAGGTCTCCCGATAAAAATGGTACCTCACTTTTGTGGGTGGGCCAAGTACCCATGACAGGCAAGGGCCAAAAACCTATTGTGGAGACATCAAAATGACCAATTACAAAATTACCTGGGCTTGTAAGGGGGGCACCTGCGCTTTTGGTCCCGGGCTCGGCCGCCATCTTGGGAAACCTACCAAACCCACACATTTCTAAAAACTAGAAACTCGGGGGAGTCCAGGGATGTGAATCTTGTGTGGATCCCCCAACGTTTTCCTACCCAGAATCCCCTGCAAACCTCAAATTTAGCTGGAAAACAAATCACATTTTACTCACATTTCTGTGTGGGATCACCGTGCCGGCACAAATGTCCTACCACTCAGCATTCCCCTTAGTCTCCCGAGCAAAATGTTACCTCACTTGTGTGGGTGGGCCAAGGGCCTGCGACTGGGTAGGGCCAAAAACGAAGGGATTGAGTGTATAGCACAGCAAACTCTAAGCACTATATTTTTTTAAAAATACGTTTTTAGGCGATTCTGCACTGGACACCCACAGAAGTAAGGTATAATTTTTATCGGGAGGCATAGGGAAACGCTGTGTGGTAGAGCATTTGTGACAGCACAGTGATCCCACACAGAAATGAGAGAAAAATGTGATTTTTTTAGCTAAATTTGAGGTTTGCAGGGGATTCTTAGTAGGAGAATGTTGCGGGATCCACGCAAGTCATACCTCCCAGGACTCCCCCTGGTGTTTAGTTTTCAGATATGTGTGGGTTTGGTAGGTTTCCCTGGATGGCCGCCGAGCCCAGGCCAAAAACCCAGGTGCCCCCTTGCAAAACCAGGTAATTTTGTAATTGGTAATTTTGATATCTCCACAAAACGTTTTGGACCCTTGCTTGTCGCGGGTACTTGGTCCACCCACACATGTGAGGTACCATTTTTATCGGGAGACCTGGGGGAATGCTAGGCGGTAGGAAATTTGTGGCGGGCCAGTGATCCCACAACTTTCCTACACAGAAAAGTGAGGAAAATGTTTTATTTTTAGCTGAATTTGAGGTTTGCAGGGGATTCTGGGTAGAGAAATGTTGGGAGATCCATGCAAGCTACACCTCCCTGGACTCCCCTCGGTGTATAGTTTTCAGAAATGTCTGGGTTTGGTAGGTTTCCCTAGATGGCCGCTGAGCCCAGGACCAAAAACGCAGGTGACCCCCTTGAAAAACCAGGTCATTTTCTAATAGATAGGTGGGCACCTGTGTTTTTGGCCCCAGGCTTGCAGACATCTAGGGGAACCTAAAAAACCCAGACATTTCTGAAAACTAGACACCCGTGGGAGTCCAGGGAGGTGTGGCTTGCGTTGATACCCCTACATTTTCCTTCCCAGAATCTGCTGCAAACCTCAAATTTAGGTAAAAAGTCACATTTCCTCTAATATCTGTGTGGGAAAGTTGTGGGATCACCGCAAGGCACAAATTTCCTACCATAGAGCTTTCCCCTCAGTCTCCTGATAAAAATGATACCTTACTTGTGTGAATGGGCCAAGTGCCTATGACATGGAAGGGCCAAAAACGTGTAGAGATTGAAGGGGGCCCATAGCGGTTCCAGAAGGGCAGTTTGTTTATACGTTTTTAAGCTGACGCTACATTGGGCACCCACACAAGTGGGATATCATTTTTCTCTGGAGACCAAGGGGAATGCTGGGTGGTAGGAAATTTGTGCCTGTGTAGTGATCCTACAATATACCCACACAGAAATGTGAGGAAAATGAAACTTTGTAAGTAAATTTGAGGTTTGCATAGGGATTCTAGGTAAGAAAAGGCTGGGGGATCCATGCAAGTCACACCGCCAGGCAAGAGTAAGTACACGCACACCACCAGCCAAGTGCCACCCACGCACACTGCCAGCCAAGCGCCACCCACACACTCCGCCAGCCAAGCACCATCCCTGCACAATGCCTGCCAAGCAGGGCCGGATTGGGAACAACAACCAGCACTGGCAGATTGCGGCTCGACCGGCCATGGGACGGGGGCATGCTAGTAAAAAAAGCACTGCTCCCGCTTTTGTTAGTGGGGACCGATATTGCAGCACTGCTGCAAAACTGGCCCCCAGTGACAAAACCGCCCCCCACGGCCAGCAAACCTACCCACACCCCTCTGGCCCACCGGGTAAACGCCCAGTGCCCGCTACGGCCAGTTCGGCCTTGCAGCCAAGCACCATCCATGCACACAGCCAGCCAAGCACCAGTCCACGTACACTGCCAGCCAAGCGCCACTCCACGCACACCACCAGGCAAGCACTAATCTACACACACTCTCATCAAGCGTGAGTCCACCAACACCATTAGCCAAGTGCAGGTCCACATACACCGCCAGCAAAATGCCAGCCAAAGGTCAGTACACGCAGTCATCCAAACTCCAGTTCACAAACACATACACTCTCCCTGGTTTCTAGTGGTTTTTTGCCCCCGCTTGGGTGCAGATGAGACTACAAATATCACTGAAACAGCCAAAATGTGTGCTTAAAAAAAAAAAGGAGAGCGACCCTTGTCTATGGGGCTTCTCCCTGGCATGCCCATAAACATATCCCTTGTGCCTAGTGGGCTTTCTGCCCCCCCCCGCCCTCCGGGCAGATCAGGGACTATTGCCCCCCATCTGCCTTTCGGGAGAGGCAGAAAGACTGTGGCTAATTTTTATGGGGGGCGGTGGGGGCATTGGCATGCCCATTCTGGGAAGCCCCCACCCCACGTATAAAAAAACAACATAATCCCTGGTGCCTAGTGTGCTTTCTACCGCCCCAGGGGGCAGATCGGGGGCTATTGCCCCCATCTGCCTCTTAGGGGACGGGTAGAAAGACTGTGGAATTTTGCGGGGTGAGGGCATTGGCATGCCCATTTCGGGCAGCACTCACCCCTAAATGTGCTCTAAAAATAAATCCCTGGTGCCTAGTACGCTTTCTGGGGGCTATTGCCCCTATCTGCAGAAAGACTGAATATGCCACAAAAAAATTGGGGGAGCAAAGGTCCTTGCCCAAGGGGCCGCTCCCCCCGGTGTCCAGTGGGTGAATCCCTGCTTGGGGATTGCCCCCCTGAGGTGATCTTCAAGCAGGGATCCACTAGGGAGGGGTACCATTGGAAAGGGGATATTCTCCTCTTTCCCATGATACCTCTCCTGTCTTTCTACGTGCTCGGGGGCTGAGATAGCCCCGCAAGCATGTAGAAGGTGAAACTGAAATGAGTCTAGCGGCTCATTTCAGTTTCACTGAAATTACGTTAGCGCGACGTGCCTGCTGACCGTCATTTCAGTGAAACAAACTAAACAGCCTCGGGAGCTGGGGTAGCTCTTACCCAGCTACCGAGGGTGTTTAGGGGGAAAGGAAATCCGTCTGGTGCCCGCACTAGAGGGATTTCCTGTGCCATGTCGTCGGACGCGCGGGAGCCGTCCGATGCACATGAGCACTTTTGCGTCGGACGGCTCCTGCGCGCCCGATGCACGCAAAGGGTTAAAAACTCAATCTAGAATGTTTTTGTCTTCACTTCTACATTACTGGTGTATAGTTTAATTTGACTATTTCCACAAAGACAGCTTCCAAGTTGGTGATCTTTTATTTTGAGAATGTGAGGCACAATAAACAAAATAACAGCGGTAACAGGGTGCCTCAAACTGCTTTGAATTTTTATCTTGTCTATTATCCTCTCATTTATAACGATGCAGACACAGGCAACGGTATATAATTGATAGATCGACCTGATGAACATAGGCAGAATTCCTATTTTCTTCAAGGTGATCCATAGAAAGTCCAAGTTTACTAGATCGAATGATTTCTTTACATTTAAGAAGGCAATTGTGGCATTGTTGTCACTCTCTGACAGGTATGAAATCAATTCCACCAGAAAGTGAGTTTTAACCACCCAACTTTGCAACGAAATCAAGCTTGTTCACTCGGTCTGGTTTGGTCCAGTCCTACCACACTTCCCAATTCAGATACCAACCGGTTTGCCAAAATCTCCATGAAGATTTTATAATCTGTGTTCAGGACAGTGATCAGTCGATATGAACTGCATTGCACCAAGTTCTTAGAGGTGTCAAAAATCCTTTCCAGACCTTCTTTAAATGTCCCTGAATCCCAAAAACAGTTATATAGCTTATAAAGATGAGAAGCTAGTTTCTGTATATATATCTCTAAACCAAATCCGTCTGGACCCAGCTCTCGGCCTACGGACATATTCTTAATAACATGCTCAATCTCTTTGTTTTTCTTTTATATATATAGGGTATTCTAAACTGGTAGCCTGCTCATCGTACTTAAATGTATGTCTAGGTCTTGAAGAAAAGAGTATTTGTTCACTCGAAAGGAGGTGAGTTTCTTTATATTGATCTGAATAAAACTGGTGGAATACTGCGACTACTCTCTCTTGTCTTTTTGCCAAGTTCTTATTTTTAGAGTCTTCTACGCAAATTATTTAATCTTTTGTGTTTTGCTTGCTAAGCTAAAAGATGAGCAGTGTTGGTGATGTGTTATTGCTCATGGAAAGTTTATATTTCTAAATGGGCCTTGTTTGCTTCACTTAGAGGTGTTGTCTTCTCAAAGTTAGCATTTTTTCCTTTCTATCTGCAGCTTCCTATGAAATGCAACTCCCACTTAGGACTGCTTTAAAGCTACACTAGTACTCCACATTTTCTTCATAAATAATCAGGATTGTTCCCCTAATTCGTTCTTGAAATTCTACAAGTTCCAGTGAGGGGCCTTTACATCTCCAACTTGAGGGTGCTTTTTCCCAATTCTGCTAGATAAACTTCCATTATTACACTGATAACATTGAATAAATGGCAGGTCTTATTGATATATGTGCAACCCTTAAATGTGGAGTAAGTAAAAGGAAATGGAAAAACGCTTCAGTTGGAAAGTTTTAAAAGTAAACTGTGAAGGGCATGGATGCTTATCTTTCAAAATATCTATTCATTTATAACTTTTCATGAATTACTGAAGATGTTTCATGGCCATTTTCCTTGAGGAATTAGCCCACCTAAAAGGTTAACTGAGAAAGAGTATTATTAAAATTACATACTAAAGGATAGCTTGTGGGTTTGGTGTCTTGATTTGGATTATAGCACTAGGATACTCGACTACAGGACCATACTATAAACCAATGATTCCCTTGAATATTACCATACTATAAACCAGTGATTCCCTTGAATATTTATGTGAGCAGTAATCCAAATGCCATTTAAGTGGGTCTTGTGTTTTAGAATTTGTAGCCTCAGTAGCTCTAGAAAAATAATGACTGAGTGCTGAAGATGCACATAAATATCTTGTTTCTTGAATCCATCTATACTTTTCCTTATATTGTACGCCTTTCAACTTTTCTGAGGACATGTGTTTCCTGGAGTATAACAACGCTGGTATCCTTGCTTTTTAAACATTAAATAAGGAACTGCATTTCCTGGCGTCAAGAAACCCATTTCCGCTTATAAGTAAGCACCTCATTCTAGTGAAATTGCAGTAGTTTCAGCCTTGACTATTTTTCCTCACTCACATACCAGGTATTCTTTTTGACTCTGTCTAATCTTCCCTTCCACCCAGTTCCCTCCCTGCTCACACCCCTCCCTCCCTTTAACTCTTCCACCCTTTTGATCCCCACGCTCCCTGACGGAGAAGGATTGTTTATGGAACCAACCTTCCCTCCACATAACACCCTTCCTTCCCTACTGCCAAAACGTGCATCTTGGCATTCTGTCATGGAAGAAATCATAGTTATGCTCCAGTACTTCACTCCAAAAACATAGTTGTCCCAGCTAAATCCAAATATATTTCTACTTTTTTCTGCCTATATCCTCTCTTTGATGTAGTCAAACCGTCTAATCCTGAATCATACTTACTGGATTTACATAGGAATTCATATGGTCATGGTCTCAATATCAGGTCCTTCAGCTTTCTGGCTTCATCAGCTTCTTGAAGGATGTGAAATGTCCGTGTGCCAGTGAGCATAGGGGGAATTCCTGATTTCTTAAATTCTGCCATTCGATATCTCATCTCCTTTTGTCGCCTGGCCAAGCTGAAGGCCAGGTCAGGAACATTTTTAAAAGTGAAATCAAGAGTTGTACTGATGCATCATTGTGTTCTTGCACATGCTAGGACCTTATCCATGATCAGGTATTCATGGAAACGCACAAAACGTTCTTGGGCCCCGAAAAGGTACTACTTGGGATTAAGTGATGATCAGTCTTGTAGCAACTCAACTAATAATTTAATGATGGCTTTCTCCTCTTTTCCACTGTTACAGAGGTGCCGTCTATGTCCTTGGGGATTCCAACAATAGAATATTTGCATATTGTGATTGATTTTCTAAAACTTTGCACCTTCTCTTTAGATTTTTGACTTTGCCATCTTGTTGTGCAGTTTTTGTGTGGATCAGGACCTCTATTTTTTACATCTGTTCCTCAGATTGTACAGTGGCTTTGGACAGTTATCGGATATTTTCCAACAGCTCATCCGCTCTCGCGTTGAAACTTTCAAGATTTATCATGTAAATTGTTTGGGGAAGGGGTTTAATGTCTTAGCTTGTTGGAGTATGCTGTCTAGGAGTGAGTTACTAGGTGACTAGCATTATGGGGACCTCTGGTATTTGGATGGCACTTTCTTTACCTTTTCTCATTGCAGAGGTTTCATGGCCATTTTAATTTGCTTTTTCTCTTCCTTTTCCCGGCAGGATCTAAGTGGCCACTGCTTAATCTAATGGTATCCGTGGTATGGTGTAGAAGATTTTATCTTGAGCCCTGGCTCAGTAAATATGCAGCATGATCTTTTGGCTTCACACTTTTTCTTCTTGACCTTTAAGCGGCTTCTCAGGCCCTAGCTCGAGATTAGATGTCTTTGGCTTCTCTTGTTTTCCCTAATTAGTTCTTTATGGCAAGAGGATGCCGGGGTTGCTCCTTAAGTTTCAGTTTTTCCTTTGATATGGTGGTTAGGCCTGTTGGCTTTGATACCTGCTAAGATCTGACCTGACTTCCTTTTGCTGGTTTCTCTTAAATGGTAATGATGTTCCCTCTTGATCTTTCCTCACTTTTACAACTTTTCAGAAGGTTACCACTTGTGATTGTAAGAAGGTATTGTCCTTATAAATGTGTTACATGCCCTGAAGGGCAGAGGAGAATGTGTAATAGACTGAGTAGAGAAGGTGGTTAACCCAAGATGTGCTCCCCTTGCAGTGGAGGGGTTGTGCTTCAACCAGAAAGACCAGGGGCGGATCATGAGGATTTAAAGTTTTCCCATCCATTTGAGCTGCTATCTCCTCTGTTCTGTGTTATGTTATTCCAACTTATTGAGCGCACGAATACCCTGAGGTGTCTTGGCGCTGAACCTCAAAGAAACAAAACACGACTAGAACAGGGGATTAGTTCAGAAAGAGCCATGTTTTAAGCCCCTTTCTAAAGGAGAGCAGGGAATGCGAATACCTAATATGAAAGGGAAGAGTGTTCCAAAGTTTTGCTGTTCCATAACTCAGGCTTCGTCCTCCCCAATTGGTTTTCTGAATTCTGGGAACAGTCATATATTTGGCTTTGGTGGACAGAAGGAGTCTACTGGGAAGATACCATTTAAAAACATTTTAAAGAAAAGTGGGGCCTGTTGTTTAGAGCTTTGTAAGCCAGGCATAAAGCCTTGAACTTTATACGGCTTGCCACTGGGAGCCAGTGCAATTTCTGAATTTCTTTAGAGATCGATTGAAATTTGGGCAAACCTAATAAGACTCTTGCGGCTGCATTTTGTGTCATCTGTAACTTTTTTAGATGTTGATTTTGAATATTTAAGTACAAACCGTTACAGTAATCTAATTTAGATAGCACCAATGCAGTCACTACCGTCTTCCTAGAGTTGGCTGGCAGATAAGAGAGAATTTTCTTTCATTTCTTTATGGAAAAAAAGAAGAAGAGACCATAGCATTTATTTGGTTTACGTATGTCAAATTGTTGTCCTACAGAATCCCCAGATTTTTTGCTTTGGTTACTGGTATGGGGAGATTGCCTAACTCAGCCGGCCACCAAATGGTATCCCAGGTTGGAGAAAGGCTGCCAAATATCATTACCTACGTTTTATCTGAATTGAGCTTTAGGCAATGCTTACTCATCCAGGTATTTATTTCCCGCATACAATGCTGAAGGCGCAGTGAAGTGGAAGATTCATTTTTGGACGCCGTGTCGTCTGCGTAAGATGTCAAATTAAAACCAAATTTCTGGATCAGGGGTGCCAGTTCGGACACGTAGATGTTAAATAATGTCGAACTGATGGAAGATCCCTGTGGGACCTCGCAAGGGAATGCATAAGGAGCTGATTTAAAATGGTCCAAAGCTACTGACTGTGTTCTATCCACCAGAAAAGAGGAAAGTAGTCAATGGTGTCGTGTTGAACTTTTCAAATTTTTCTTTCATTAATTTCTTTAGTGTATGTCTTGAGTTTGTTGTTGATGTTTTTCAATGTTTTGTGCCAGGTTTCTTCCTTCATGCAATGTGTCAATTCAGATTTTGATTTGTGTATTTCTTCTTCTAGCTCTAAGTAGCCTTGCTAATTCTTCAATTATCAACACTATCAATTTTCAATACCATCATGTTACAGAGAAGCCCAAACAAACACCTAGTAAGTTAGGGAGAGCATACGTTTGTATTTGGTAATCTAACACAGCCACAGCTTTACAATCTTTTGATCTGATTCATGTGCCTTCCACATGTGTTTAAAAACCTACCTTCCTTCGTCCTCGCACTAGTTAATAAAGAGATTTTCTGATTAAAGACATGAACACAATACACAGCTTGACAGGCACTTTTTGGTAGAGACACTGGCATGTTTACTATTTCGTTTTTTTTGGCCTCCACCTGTTAAGGACAGCTATGTTTTGCTTTTTCAGAAATCAAAGGAAATTTCCCTGACGGACAGATTGTCCGAAATGGATTGGGAATTACAAATTGTAAATTATTTCACAAAGAAGAAATTATCTCTGCCTAGATTTTGAACAAAGTGTGTGTCACTCTCAAGGGAGGGGACTTTGTCGACAAGTGCAGCAAGGCTAGTAGTGTAAGAGCTGGGTATTCCATTGCTCTAAGGCTTGCTTGTATCTGGGGTTGGATCTTTTGGTTCGAAGGTGGCTTCTTGCATTTCTACTCCCAGCGCTCAGGGCAAAAGCTTTTGAAGGTCTTCTAGCACAGGGCTGAGAACTGGCTTAACTCCTTATCTGCATATCACAAAATAAGGCTCATTACTGAGACTTTAGAACGGTTAACATCTTATTAGTAAAATGGAGAAGACATGACAAGGGTTGAATCCTAACTTAGCTCTAGTTAGCAGTTCCTTCTCTTCAACACTTTTCTTGGTAAACCTTCTGGGATTTTCCATGGGTTTAGCAGTAGTCCCTCATCTCCACCCTATGACTTTGATTGATGTGGGCCCGTATTACCCCCTCCGCATTTCTTTCAAAAGATAAATCATCAGTCCCCATCAGCTCACTTCTCCTTTACCTATACCTTGTGCCTGTTTTGCAAAGCCTTCCGTTCGTGTTTCAAATATTCTTGTATTTAACCAGAAGTGGGTTAAGCTGAGAATTCTCTCCCATTAATCCAGAGAGATCTAAGTTAAATCAAGTGAAGGTCATTTCCACCTGAATGCCTTAAGGGTGTTTTATAAGCTTCCATTCTTTCAGTGTTACAAAATGTTATAGAGTGTTCGCCTACAGAGAGACATCCTAATCTTTCATGGATTTAGGCAAGTGAACAAGGGCTATGACATAAAATGCACCACTTTAGTGTGTCTGTACTTTTGCTAAGGCTAATCTGAGCTTGTCACCTCACAAGACAGACCTTTCCGTCCACTCTTCTGATGGGCTGGTTGACACAGTCTCACAACTTCTCTAAACATCAGCATTCAGTGCCCCAAGACTGCAGCAGTGTCCCACAGCCAGTCTCTTGTCTCCATACATCTCCACAGTTTAATCATTAGTTTAGTTATTCCATCCTCGAAATGATGCTCAGTGCTCTGAGGCCAGCTTTGCTGCAACCAAAAAGCTGGGTAGAATACGTGATTGTGCCAGTGGGAGCTGGATGTCCTCATGGCCTCCAGTCTCTCTTTGCCAATAGTAGGCCCTTTTCGACCACAGGTTTCCAGGTATAATGACCTTCTTAGGTAACACAAGTGTTTTTCCACAGCCTTCAGGCTGAGCCTTAGGAGATCTTTTGGAATCTGGTCGGGCATTTTGTCTCAGCACAAAACTTCAGTAGCTGTATTTCTGACCACTGGGGCGGGAACTTTGTCATTGATCATTCTCACCATGTCAGCTCTTGAGGCAGTGCCTCAGCAAGGTTAGATTTCACAGCGTTGGTGGCTGATGGAATCAGCTACCATTCTGCCCTAATATGGTAGGTCTGGTAAGAAGGGAAAATATTACTAGCGGGAACGCAGTCGGCTCATTTATTAAGAGCATGGTACAATGGAACATAACTTGCCAGGACCAAGAGAGCTTTCTGCCTACCAGGTAGGCTCTCGGCATCCATCTTCCCTTTTACTAACTGTAGATTGAGTTTTTTAAACTGTTTTAACCAAGGGGCTCTTATTGAAATCAAACAGCGCACCTGGCTCTTCTGAGTACTTTATCTCAAAAGTAAAGTCCCAATTACAGTAAGCCCCATCAAACTATCTGGACTCTTACATAGTGATACTTACACCCTCTAAGTAGTGATCTCTTGGCCTTTGAGCAAGTCAAAAAAAACTATAGGGCTTTCATACAAAACAATTTGGCAAGAACAACAACATTAACTAATAGAATACAGAAAGACTAAATCATAAAATGATAGATCAATATTTATAAGGAATTTAAGATAATTAGATTCACTTTTAAAAGCCAATGGAAGCTTTCTTCGCCGATAGGAGCAAAGAACGATTACCCCAAAACTTTCTGAATTTTGGAGAAAGAAATCTGTAAATAATAACCAAACAAAAATTGCAGGAAAGTTAATGTTTTAATCGGGTTTTTTTATTAGCAAGACTAAGTATACTATACTTTACAGGCTAAGTAAGCCGCTTTAGGGGGCATGGCTAGCAGCCGAAGGAAATGGCCGCAGCCTAGAGAAGCTCTGAGACTCAGCCAACACCCCAACGATCCGATCACTAATCCGCAGGCATACACTCCCCGAAAAGCAGGGGGAGGGCATCCGAAACACTGGTTAAGAGCCCCACTTAACGCATACCAGCGAGGCGACACCGGAACGAAGGGGTACGGCCTCCATCGTAAATAGAAGCCGGGGACTGGATTCCGTATGACGGCGCCCATACTGAGAGCGTTGCACCCTACGCGTAAAGACACGACTACGCGGCATGGGCAAAGAAGATCGGCTAGTGAGGAACGGCTGAGACACAAACATACGGCGGGACGCGTCGGAGCTGACTTCGACCCGAAGCCGTTAGGACAGCGCAGAGAAGTGAAGACGCAGAGGGGACGTGGCCTGTGCCGTGGAACGCGACCGGCGCCTCGAGTGACACCAGCGCCGACCATCCGGTATACAGCGGCCCCAGCCAAGACGACAAGATTAAGTGAGCCGGATACGGCAGACACCTAGAAGAGGGTGATGCCACTGAGAAACGGTCAGTAGGGCGCTGAAGGGGTGGGATGAGAGCGGATGGGCACCGCGCAGCTGCTTCAAAAACGGCAGTTTCCTCACGGTGCAGCGAAAATAGAAGTGACAGCGTATGGGTCCGACTGATTAGCACGAGGTCCGGCGCCTCTTACGGATTCCGGGGGCGTTGGATCAGCTTCCCCCCCCTCAATATAACCCGTTTAAGTTTTCGACGCTACCAGTGTGCCGCACCGTAATGCACGGAATGGTCATGACACCCATCAATAAGGCAATCAAGAGGGAACCGGTGTAAAAATACGTACTAAGCGACGGTTGGTTCTATAGGAGCATCGGGACACCTGAGTGGAGGCGCAGGACGCGGCTCAGGGCGAGCAGGACCTAATAACACCTCCGCGCACTGAGCTATCCAACAGACTCACAGCATCGTGGGGCGTGTATAATAAGAGACTAAGTAAGGGGAAACCCCCCCCACCCCCGGACATTTGGACTACAGGTGGCACGCAAACAATCCGGAGGGTCTGCGGGGGAAAACCCGAAAGGCCGCGTGTGCCTACACGACACACAGGCAGGCAGCAGTGAGTACCACGCCAGTCCAATCTTCAATAAATGCTGAACAGGCAAGGAATTGCTGCAATGGGGGGCAGAGGCCAGCGGGGGACACAACAACCCAAACTAGACAAATACGCATATACCAAGACTCCACCGGAGCCTCTGGAACGGGACACCAACCAAGCGGCGAGCCCTACAACAACGGAGGGGCCAGAAGTGACATTGCAAGACATTTTAACCACCTTGAATAACGTTCATACCTCCCTAGATTCACGTATTGGGTCAATCTCGATGGAAATATCCTTGATCCGTGCAGACTTTCAAAAGTTGTCTACTAGAGTAGCGGAGGTTGAAGTAACAACGAAAACTCTCACTACCGATACGACTCTTCAAAAACAAGTATGCCAGCTGGTGGCAGACAACAAGCTTCTGGCCGCCAAACTCGACGACCAGGAAGGCTGTTCGCGACACAATAATATTAGAATTATTGGCGTACCGGAAAAGACAGGGGGAACAGCACTCGATCTATTTGTTGAAGACCTCATCACGAATCAACTTCAGCCACGGGGACTGTCCAACTATTTTTCAGTGGAGAGAGCTCACCGAGTTCCGGGGGGGAAGCCCAGGCCGGGGGCACCCCCTAGACCAATACTAGCCCGCATCTTTAATTTCCGGGATCGCGACTTGATTTTACAGGCGGCCCGTGTTGCCCCCCCCCCCCACTGCGTCTGGAAAACAGTACTACAGCAATCTTTCCGGACTATACGGCAACAGTATCAAAGCAATGCCACGGATTTCTGGAGGTAAAAAAAGAGCTCCGAAACCGTGAACTCAAATACTCAATGCTATTCCCGGCAAAGCTAAGAGTGGAGGCAGAGGGAAAAACATGGTTTTTTGCGACGCCCGACGAGGCCCAAGAATGACTTGAGGGATGGCGCCAGGCCTCGGGCTCAGGACGAACTGGCAGAAGAGGGGTGCAGCGTTTGCGAGATGGAACACCAACGGAGCCAGAAGAAACGGGAGGGCTGGGAAGAACATCACAGGCGAGCGGAGAAGAGTGCCTCTCCCAGGCAGCGGATCCCAGAACGGATAGTAACGCACTGGAAAAAACATGCAAGGGAATGAACAAAGCAGACATAGTCCGGCCATAAGAAAACAATGCCCTGTAACCGCAGTCTAAGAGAAAATACAGCAGACACACCTATCGAGACAGTGGCACGAAGCTGAGACAACTGTTAAACACTTGATACTTTAATGCTGACTTATACATGTTTGGGTTTGCATGATTGCCCCCTATTTCCACTGTACTGAAGCTATGAGTATGCCCCCAAGATGCACCGTAGATGTGGGGTGTACTGGAGGGGTCTGCGGACGAATCTCCCCCCCATACAGGTACCAGGGATGGGAATTAAGCACTCTGCGCAGTTGGGGTGGCGGGTAGTTTTAAGTCCGTCATGCAGGGAGGCAGGGAGGGGGTGGGCAGGGGGGTAATGATAATCGGTTTTGATTTAATATGTTTTTTCTGTTACACACACTTTACGGTTTGCACTCAACACATACACACTAAGCTTCCCACACAGAATCCTAGGGACTCCCATTTTGTAATTGCGAGTTATGACACTGGCGAAGATACTGGTTGACGGGGCGACCACCACGCCATCAGAGCCCATGACGGAAGGCTCCCCCTTGGCACTTCTATCATGGAATGTGAATGGGCTGGGCGATAAAATAAAGAGAGGACTGGTCCTACAGTACCTTAAACGGCAAGTGCAGGCAGTAGCCCTACTTCAAGAGACACATCTAGTGGGGACGGCATGCAAGGCTTTGGACAGATTGGGTTACCGGATGGTGGCACATTCTGAGTTCACCGCAGGTTCACGAGGAGTAGGCATCCTGGTTCGAAAACAATTCCCAATTATTCTTAAACAAGCATGGACAGATGACCAGGGACATTTGCAGCCATCACATGCCAATGGGAAGGACGAGCATACAATATAGTCTCAGTGTACATCCCCCCTGCACTCCATTCGGTGGCGCTCCCAGCCCTTAGCACATTCCTTCTCTCACTCCCTGAAGGGGAACTCCTTGTAGGCGGCGACTTCAATGCCACAGTAAATGATACGCTCGACCGTAAGCCACCTAAAGAGCAACGTAGTACAAATCCCCGATTTGCCGGTTTCCTCGAGGCGTTGGGCCTCATGGATGTATGGCGTTTCAAATTTCCTTCAGAACAACAATACACGTTTTACTCCGGTGCACATAATAGCCTCTCCAGAATAGACTACATACTTACGTTGGCAGACAGTCTGGGGAAGTTAGAAGGGGCAGCTCACCTACCTAGAGGCATCTCCGATCACTCCCCCGTTGTGGTTAAATACATACATCCAGCTACAACCCCGCGCCGAACCTTCCCAATATATCCGGGATTTCTTAAAAACCACAAAATCGGGAAAGATCTAACCAGAACGACACAACAGTATTTCAGAGAAAACGAACACTCGGTCGCTTCCCCAGCAGTTCTTTGAGAAGCATATAAGACAGTTCTCCGGGGTCAGGCCATTTCGTTAATTGCAGGCCATAAAAAAGATAAACAGAAACAAGTAGAAGCCCTAGAACAGGAAGTGAACCAAGCAGAGAGAACACACGCCTTGAACCCCACTGCAGACACTGCTCGAGACCTTAACTTGAAATAGCAAGGTTATAAAGAATACATGTGGGAGGAAACGAAAACTAGACTTTTAGCCACCCAACACAAAATATATGAAATAGGAGATAAAGCGGGGAAAATTCTGGCTTGGCTAGATAAAAGGGAGCGAGCTAGCCGGTGGGTGACGCAGCTACAACTGGACGAGGGAGACCCCATAACAGACCCGCAGAGGATAGTAAACGCATTAGCGATGCATTACGAGAAAATGTATACCCCAGAGACCACAGCCACAATCGAGGAGGCACAGGCATTCCTCAGAGATATCAGTATGCCCACACTCACACTGGAGGATGCCCAGGCCTTTGAGTCAGACCTCACCGCAGATGAATTAGCATTGGCCATAGGTGCTATACAGTCAGGGAAAGCCCTAGAACCTAATGGTGTACCCATTGAACTCTATAAAAAACAGCAATGACACTCACACCGCATTTACTAAATATGTATGTAGACAGCCTCAAAGCCGGAGAGCTCCCTAGAGACCAACGCATAGCGACGATAATAGCTATTCACAAACCCGGAAAGCCTGCCCAGGAATGTTCATCATATTGGCCCATATCACTGCATAACACGGAGGCCAAAATACTGGCAAAAACTCTGGCGGCTAGATTGACGCCCCATCTCACTAAATGAGTACATCTGGATCAATTCGGATTCATTCCGGGTAGGAATACAGCACTTAATCTGAGACGACTACATAGTGTACTGGCTCATGTACCCACGATCCAAGAAGCAGCAGCCATCCTCTCGTTAGGCGCGCGTATGGCCTTTGATATGGTTGAGTGGCCCTTCCTGTTTGCCGTCCTTAGACACATGGGCTTCGGCCCTAAATTCTGCGCTTGGGTTCAGCTGCTCTATACAAAACCCTTAGCACATGTGGTTGTAAACGGTCGCACCTCAGCTGACTTTCCCCTAGGGCGTGGAACACGTTAAGGCTGCCCCCTATCACCGCTCTTATTCGCCCTGGCGCTGGAGCCGCTGGCAGCCTGGATAAGGAGGGACCCGATCATACAAGGCCTCAGATGGGAGGAGGGGTGGGAGGACCGTATATCTCTGTACGCAGATGATATACTATTGTACGTAGCCTCCCCTAGACGATCCATTAGCAGGCTCCTGGACATATGTGAAGCATATGGCAAATTCTCCGGGCACACGATTAATTGGGCTAAATCGATCCTCTACATCCTACGGGGTCCCCCACCGCAACCCCCACAGGGGTGTAGCCTACGAATCGCAGATGGTGGCTTCAAATATTTAGGAATTTACATCACCCCACTACCGGAGGAATTTATGGAAAAAAACCTCCTAGCGCCCCTGCAAAGACTCCGCCAAGACACAATGCGCTGGCGCTCCCTGCCACTGACGCTACTCGGGAGGGCTGCACTTTTCAAGATGATGGCACTCCCCAGATTCCTATATGCCCTTCAAAATACCCCATTTTTGGTCCCCGTGACTTATTTTAGGGCAATTGAGGCAGAAGTAGGTACCTTGCTCTGGGATGGCAAACCGGCCCGCATTGCCATGAAGAAATTAGTAAAGGGATGGTATGATGGGGGAATCGCCCTTCCGAATATACAAACATACTATTGGGCCTCCCAGCTGATTGTACTAAATCAATGGCTTCACGCCCCACAAACGGAACCGGCTTTCCGCTCCGACAGAAATAGTTTGGGAGCGGGAGGAGTCATGAGAGCCCTATACAATAAAAAGCGTAAAACCTCACTAATGGGACCCACAGCACACACAGTCCAAATTTGGCACACGGCACTCAAGCAGCTAGGATGGGACGGTCTCATAACGCAACTGACTCCGCTCTGGGAAACTCAACGGTTGGGCAGACTCGGTACTAGTAAAGGCTTTAAACACTGGGACTCATTCGGAATTTCGACGGTAGGGGACCTCTGGAGAAAGGGGGAAATAGTTACTTTTGCACAACTCCAAGAGCAATATGAAATGGCACCCACGGAAATGTTTCGTTACACCCAGATCAGACATGCACTCACGAAAGCCATTCCAGCGGGCACTATACTCCCCGAGGCCTCCCCATTAGAGGATAGGCTCCTAACAGAACAGATGGACAAGAAAGCCATTTCCCTAACCTACCGTAAAATTATCAACAATCAACCGGATCCCACAAAATTGCTCCATGAAAAATGGCAGGGGGAGGTGGGAGAATTAGATGAGACTGATTGGCAGGAGGCGCTCGCGTCCCCCCGGGAAGTGGCAATGTCCTCAAAATTAAGGTTAGTACAGTTAAAAATACTTCATCGTATCTATTACACAAGAGTAACCCTGCATAAGATAGGGAAGACTGACAGCCGACTTTGTCTGAGGCAATGCGGGGCAGTTGGTACCTTCTATCACACACTGTGGGAATGCCCAGTAATAGTATCCTACTGGGAAACAATTATGCACATAATTACATAAGTTGGAGGAGTGACGGTCACCCCGGAGCCCAAGAGATGTCTCCTAAACATATGGGAACCCACAGATCTCAACCACGCGGCTCAAGACTGGGCGACACTGGGTATGATGTTCGCAAAACATAATTAAGCCAAGCAATGGGGAGCTCAATCCGCTCCGACGTACCAAGAATGGTGTGGGGACATGGATAGGGCTATGGTAGCAGAGAGGGCAGCATATGTGCATCGGGGGTTTCCCAAGAAATGGGAACGAACATGGGGCATGTGGAACAATTACAGGGGGAACATTTGTGCTCCGCCTCCAAGTGGGTCGTCAGTGGACTCGAGCTGATTCTAACGAGTGTGAGACCATATCAATCACTTTATTGTAAAGCAATTGTAGTAACTGTATAGTTTAACAGACGAGCCAAATGTACTGGGAAGCATAACTGGAATAACAGTATTTGTTCTGTAACCGTATAAGTGCAATTTCAAATTGTAATCAATAAAAAAAAGTTTTTAAAAAAAAAGTAAGCTGCTTTAAGTGCAATGCTTTTTTAGTGAAACTAGTTTGAGAGTAACAGCATCAAATTTCCGCAGTCCAAAAAACAGGCATTATGAACATGTTGAATTCTCAGTAGATTTTCGTATTTCAGAAAGACCTAAATAGACAGCATTGAATATGTAATCCTGGGATAAATCAGAGCATTGATAATCATAAGTTTGTGGGCAAAACACAGCAAAGGAAAGTTCCTTCTCAGTGATCTCAAATTAAAGAAATAACTACCAACTACAGAGAATCCCTAGAGTTCAGCTAAAAGTCTTTTTCAACCAGCACTCCTAGATTGAGGACAACTGGTACATGAGGATGTCAAGGCCCCATGAATGCAGGTTAGAGTCAGTGGTAATAGTAGAATTATGAGTGAACATCAGTTGCATCTTAGATGGATTGAGCTCATTCAAGCTAAGGTCAAGTCACGAGGCTCAGGGAGATTTTTATTTCCCAAAACTAGCTCGCCTCCAATGTTTAACAAAATTTGTGTTTCATCCACAAAAAGTACAAAAGACCCAAGTCCTGAAACAACACTCCTAGTGGTCAAAGATATAAGTTGAAAAGAAGTGGTGAGGGGAAAGAACCTTGTGGGCACCCCAGGGCAGCGGTCTTGCTTGTGAGATATAATCACTAAGTTGGTCACTTTGTACTTTATTGGACAAGTAGGAGCTCAGCAAGTTCATTGACGTGCACCTGAATGGCCAAGCCTCACAATCGAGAAAAGAAGATTTGATGGTCAATGGTGTCAAATGTCACAGAGAGATCTAATAAAATTAGAATTCCAACACCATCTAGAATGAGTCTCCACTCATCAAGCGCAGACGTGACCAGCCCTCTCCATCTGTTTGGCCATGCATGGAAGAAGGGAGATAGGGCAACAGTTAGCAGGATCTTTAGTGTTTAAAGAGGGCTTTTTAAAAGTGGTTTGATTGTTGCAATTTTTAGCCCAGAAGGGATAGAGCTGAAAGTAAAAGATGTATTGATGATCTGTTGAAGTTTTTGGAGCGAAAATCTCTGCCAGGATTTTGATTGTGTTACCAGGACAAGTGTCCAATGGGGAGCAGGAAGGTTTATTTTTAGTGATGATAGAAAAGCCTCCTCTAAAGTGAGGTTGCCAAAAGTTTCCAGAGAGGAGTCAGAATTGAGATTAACAGACCAGTCAAAAATCACAGTTAGCAATTGAGCCGGACCCTGACTCGACTGCAGAGCATATGCCTTCCTCTCTGGCAAGAAAAGAATTCAGAAAACGATTCTGCTAGTTCTATGGAGAGGGTTACCTTACTGGTGAAGGCTTGAGGGGAAGTGAACTGCTTTACAAAACCTCTGGGGGAGAATGCACTGTAGCTTCTATGGTTAGAGGTGAAAATTTCTCGTTTTGTGTAAACGATAATTGGTTAATTTGCGTAACTGGTGATAATGAACAAGTAACTTACCTTCGGTAATTCCGTATCTGGTAGAGACTCAGTCTAGCAGCAGATTCCTTACCTTAGAATTATCCCCCGGTGTCACACTGGATCTGAGAATTTTTCAAGAGCAGAACCTCTGCGCGCCGGTAGGTGGTGTCGCTCGGCGTGGTGTCGTCGCCTGCACTGGAAGTGAAGTGCGCAATGCCTATATAGGTGCCACCCCAGCGGGCTGACATCAGTTTCTTTTTGCAACTTTCCAGGCCAGGAGCACAAAGCCATGAAGAACACTGACAAGGGACGGTTCGTTCTTTAGGGCAAAGGGGTGTTGTCCCCCTACCCCTACTGAGCGACCCATGCATTACCATAAATTAGAAATTATATCGATTTACCGCAGCGTTGTGTTTTTTTTATGTCAGGTGTCGGGGTAGGGCGAGGCCAGTCCTGCTGATTGGCAGAAACCAGGTATTAACCCAAGTGAGCATGTTAGGTTGGACAGGTCTCTTTCTATGACCAGCCCAACATGCGCACTTTATGCTTAATGAACCCACAATGCAAAGGAGCCATGGGAACACAGCACAGCTCCCCCAGTCTTCTTTGGAGTGCTGAGTTCTCCTGCTCACACCAATCCCTGCATTGCTCTCATGGCCTTTACAACTAATAGCAGCATGAGAGCAATGCACGGATTGGTTGTGTTTACAGCAGTTTAGGCTTGCCTGTTTCCACTGACCCATGCTAAGAAGGCAGCGCGGGGTGGGAGGACTACATGACCAATCACCGTATTGCTTTATTTTGAAGCATTACAGTGATTGGCCCTGTTTCTGTTACTTGCTGAGTCACATACACAGCGTGAACGGAAGGAGAGATTGAAGAGGGCAGTCGGCATTTTCGTGCCCTCTCCAGTTCAGCATGCGCGCTTCCAGGCCCTGGTGAGCTGCCGTTACATTTCAGTGTACAAATGTTTTGATGAGAATTTATCACACATGTATCTTATTGGAGCGAAATTCTGTTTTGATTTCAAAGCACTGAGTTGGCAGATCGGAGAGAAACCAGTTTGTGAAATGTTTCCTTGGTTGTATGGGGAAACGCGAGACACTAACATTTTATTTTTACTTCCACTTTGATACCTTCTAGTCTGTACACTGCAACGAGATTTGTCAGACCGGTTTGCGCCGAGCTTCTTGCAGTAGCGGTATTTAACTTGTCTAACGCTCCGCTGTTACAGTCAATTGACGCTCTCTTATGGCTGCAGTGTGTCACAGAAAAGGAATGTTTTCAAATTAAAGCAGTTTGTCCTGCAATAAGTGAATGTGCCAAATGTGCACCAGCACAATTTGACTAGGAAAATTATTTGTTTAATAAAATAAGAACATTCTCCACGTTCTAGCATCTTTGAAGCTGCTTCTCAGTTACAAGAATTTCTGAGGGTAACGGTGCGTGCCGACTTTGGAACTGGGGAACCAGTCGCAGTCCCTGCGTCAGCTCAACATTGTGTGATTCTGGGCAAATCTCTTTATCTCCCCATGCCTAAACTAACAAGCATTGGCATAGCCAATAGGTCTCGCCTTTGGGACCTTATAAGTGTTTAGCCATGCAACATTTGATGTTGTTGCACCAAGGATATTGTACTGGATAACTAAACACTTATAAGGTCCCAAAGGGGAGACCTATTGGCTATGCCAATGCTTGTTTTTTTTTTTTTAAAGGACAAGCAGTGCTATCAGGCTCCGGCTGCCACTTAGTCCACAGCATCCCACGTAGACGCTGCAGCCATCTTTGAATGGTTTTAAAGCCAATTCAAAAGCGGTCGCCAGTGTATGTGAATCCCTATCTCAACTGTGAGACTGTTCTCCTGCTTCCCAAATCTATTAAATACAAATTATGTCAAAAGAACATCCCTTTCTGAGCTGCACGGCTCATCCTACCCACGTTTCACGCGTAGATTTGAAATACTGATGTTTTGGGCTTCCCGGAATTCAACTGGTTGAGAGGTAGAGAGGTGTAGAGAGGTAGAGAGGTGTAGAGAGAGGTAGAGAGAGGTAGAGAGAGGTAGAGAGAGAGAGGTAGAGAGAGAGAGAGGTAGAGAGAGAGGAAGAGAGGTAGAGAGAGGTAGAGGTAGAGAGGTAGAGAGGTAGAGAGAGGTAGAGAGGTGTAGAGAGGTGTAGAGGTGTAGAGAGGTGTAGAGAGGTGTAGAGAGGTAGAGAGGTAGAGAGGTAGAGAGGTGTAGAGAGGTAGAGAGGTAGCGAGAGGTAGAGAGAGGTAGAGAGGTGTAGAGAGAGAGTTAGAGAGAGAGGTAAAGAGGTAGAGAGAGAGGTAGAGAGGTAGAGAGAGAGGTAGAGGGCGAGAGAGAGAGGTAGAGAGAGGTAGAGAGGTAGAGAGAGAGAGGTAGAGAGAGAGGTAGAGAGGTAGAGAGAGGTAGAGAGAGGTAGAGAGAGGTAGAGAGAGGTAGAGAGAGGTACAGAGGTAGAGAGAGGTAGAGAGGTAGAGAGAGAGAGGTAGAGAGAGGGAGAGAGGTAGAGAGAGAGGTAGAAAGGTAGAGAGAGGAGAGGTAGAGAGAGAGGTAGAGAGAGAGAGAGGTAGAAAGAGAGAGAGGTAGAGAGAGAGAGGTAAGCGGTAGAGAGAGGTAGAGAGAGGTAGAGAGGTAGAGAGAGGTAGAGGTAGAGAGGTAGAGAGAGGTAGAGAGGGGTAGAGAGAGAGAGGTAGAGAGGTAGAGGTAGAGAGAGAGGTAGAGAGAGAGAGAGAGGTAGAGAGGTAGAGGTAGAGAGAGAGAGGTAGAGAGAGAGAGGTAGAGAGAGAGAGAGGTAGAGAGAGAGAGGTAGCGAGAGGTAGAGAGAGGTAAAGAGAGGTAGAGAGAGGTAAAGAGCGGTAGAGAGAGGTAAAGAGCGGTAGAGAGGGGTAGAGAGAGAGAGGTAGAGAGAGAGGTAGAGGTAGAGAGAGAGAGGTAGAGAGAGGTAGAGAGAGAGGTAGAGGTAGAGAGAGAGAGGTAGAGAGAGAGAGGTAGAGAGAGGTAGAGAGAGTTAGAGAGAGAGAGAGGTAGAGAGAGGTAGAGAGAGAGGTAGAGAGAGGTAAAGAGAGGTAGAGAGAGGTAGAGAGGTAGAGAGAGGTAGAGAGAGAGGTAGAGAGAGAGAGGTAGAGAGAGAGAGGGGTAGAGAGGTAGAGAGAGGTAGAGGTAGAGAGGTGAGAGAGGTAGAGAGAGGTAGAGAGAGAGAGAGGTAGAGAGGTAGAGGTAGAGAGAGAGGTAGAGAGAGAGAGGTAGAGAGAGAGAGGTAGAGAGAGAGGTAGAGAGAGAGGTGTTGTGAATCACTATGTTTATGTGAATCAGGTGTGGTAACTTCTGTACTTAATTTTTACTGAAAGGTATATTGATTAAAGGGGTAAAAGAAAGAGAAATAGAGAAGAAAGAATAAAAGCGTGAACGGAAGAGCAAAAAAAGTGCAAGATAACGAGAAGCCACACAAAGAGATCCCGGACTGACAGTAACTTTCATCATTTGGATCCCAAATTATTCCCTTTTGAAAGTCAAGCTGATAACAGGATGTGTCTTGCAGACCAGAACAAAAGGCAGCAGGTGACCAGGCGGTAGCAAGAGCTGCGCGCGCGAGAGAGTGGGGGAGCAGGAGGTGAGCCCAGGAGTGGTGCGTGCGTGCACGCGCAGTCTGCTCATTTTCAAGCACTGCACTCGTGCTTGTGGCGCGCCCCTGCTCGCTCCCGCAAGGTGGATGCCGCCACAAGCACGAGTGTGTGCTTGAAAATGAGCAGAGCGACGGCTAAAGGCCCTCCTATGCAGCGCATGCACGCTGCGTAGGCGAGACCTAATAAACGAAGCCTAGTGTAATGTAAAGGTCCTCGTGTAAAGCGCTCCAATCTCTTCGGGTAGAGTACGCGCTATTTAAAACTGTAAAAAGATATTTACACCGATTTAAAAAAAACAAAAAAACAGCTCACTAACAGCAGATCTTGTGTCACTGAACAAGACTTCTGGAAAGAGCTGTGTAAACAGGTATACATTTACAACAAACGAGATTGGTGATTTAATATTCCATGTGTTTTATCTGCATGTTTGACAATTCAATTTGTGTTAGGTGTAACAATATAAAGTAGTGGTATAAAGTAATAAATGGTAACATGCTTTAAACTGCATTCATTCGTACTACTATTCTGTTCTGTTTCTTCCCTATAAGAACACATGGCAAGTTAAAAAAAAAGCACTAGCCCCAAACCAGCAAGACATGATGGAAAGAAAATCACAAAAAGGAAGGTGAATATATGGTTAACAAATTTCTTTAGCAGATGTACTGTAAAGTGCATTTGCTCTGTATTTTCTAAAATGCAGAACATATCTGAGCCCCCTTAAGTGAGCCTTCACGTAATTCAGGACTGGTGGTCATGCCCCACCACTTATAAAAGTCACCAGCCACCACTGACACTGACCATTGGTGTGGAAAAGTAGGGCCCTTAAAGGGAAACAGCCTTGACCCAAGAAATCTGTTCACAGAGCAGGGAGGATGGGTGGGTGGGTCGGTAAGGATTCTGCAGCTAGCTAGTCTCTACCAGATAAGACGTTACCAAAGGTAAGTAACTTATTCACCTGATAAGAGACTTCTAGCCACAAATTCCTTACCTTAGAATAGAAACTTAATCAATACCTCCCCGGAGGAGTGTCGGCAAAACCATTTCAAACTAAATGTCCTGCAGGACCGAACAAGCAAAGTTCCCATCCCGACAGACCCGACTGTCCAGGCGGTAGTGCTTGAAGCCTACATTGTTGCCTGGCAGATTTCCAGGACCGGAACTCTGCGTGCTAACGCAGTGGCCACAGCCTTGTCTCTGGTTGAATAAGCATGCAATTCTCCAGGCAGATGTTATTGCCATTAGGAAGGTTGTCTTGATGGTAAGGCGCTGGAGAGGAAAGTTGTACAGTGGCTCAAAAGGAGCACACATCAGAAATGTGAGTACTACCTCAATGTAGTACTCACATTAAATGTGGCAACAAATGTTGAAGACCTTTCAAAAACCTATTTACAACAGGAGATTTGAACAGGGATGGCTGATCTGGAAACCGCAGAAAGGCTGAGATGGCAGAAAGATAGCCCTTTAACGTGCCCAAAGCAGAGCCCTGCTGGGAAAGAGAAAGAATAGATAGAGGGACCCGAGAAAGGGAAGCAGAAAGAGGGTCAACTTTCCTTTCTGTACACAGTGCAACAAACTTGCCCCAGCGGCAGGAGTATAGCGGCTTGGTGGAGGGACGCCTGGCTGCCAACATAACATTGCAGACTTTGGGCGGAAGGTAAAAATCTGTCAACTGTCTCCACTCAATCTCCACACATGAAGGCAGAGTGTTGACAGGTTCGGGTGGAGAACCCTCCCCTGCTGCTGCAACAGAAGATCCCCCTGAAGAAGCAGCCTGATCGGAGGACCGATGGCCATGCTCAACAACTCAGGATGCCAAACTCTCTAAGCCCAGTCTGGAGCCACAAGGATGACTTGGGCCAGGTGGTACCTGATCTTCTTGAGAACTCTGGGCAGGAGTGGTATGGGTGGAAAGAGGTATAGAAGGCCTAAGATCCACTCGAGAGAAAAAGCGTCTCAGACGGTGATTCGCCTTGGAAACTCCAGCGCGTAGAAGTGCTGACAGAGCACGTTCTTGGCAGTGGAGAACAGATCTAACCAAAGCACTCCGCACTGTTGAAAGAGACCTTTCACCATCTCTGGATGGAAACCCATTTGTTATCTGGAAGGCATCTTCAGCTGAGTTTGTCCACCTTGGCATTCAGAGAGCCCACCAGGTGTTGAACCACCAGGGATATGCCCTGACATTAAAGGCCATGTCCAGAGGTGCTGGGCCTCTTGACAAAGGGTCAACAACCCAACCCTGCCCTGTTTGTTGCAGTACCACATGGCAGTGGTGTACATGAACACCTGCACTAGGCTTCCCTTGATGGTGTGTAAAAAGGCTTTTAATGCCGGCCGGCGCTACAGTTGGTTGATGTGGAGTCCGGTTTCCACCGGAGACCAGAGTCATCCGATCCCCACCTCTCCCAAGATGGCCTCCCCATCCGAGGAGTGACGCAGCTGTACCCCTGAGATAAGTAAGGATAAAGGCTAGTCTAGCAGTATCAGAGGGAAAGTCTCCTGGTTTTACAAAGAAATTGCAACTGGCACAGACTCCAGAATGCATCAAAATTGTGACTATCCCCAAAAAATTGTTTGGGCCGGGCCAAGTGCACTGGGACTGGAGTGGAAACTGTGACATGAACAGGATTAGCGCTTCGAGTAGTGGAGGTGCTTGTTAGATTTCCCAAATTGCTAAAGTGTGGGGGTTATAGAACGGGGCGTGTGCTCTTGGGAACCGCCCTAGTTCCCACCTCAAATAACCATGATAAGAGGCGAGGGTGAAATCAGACTAGTTCGTCCCTAAGCAACTGATTTTCCCGTTGCAAGGACTGAACTTTGTGCTGTACATCCCCTAAAGCCCTGGCCAAATCTAAAACACTTGGGGGTCTTCGGGTAGGGCCTGGGCCAGGTCCTGAATGTGTATCTGGTCATCCATGTTGTCTGAGCGGTAGAAGCATACAAGGCTTGGCCTTCTGTCATGCACTCACCGGTCCCAATCGCGAAGACAACACTGGGGCTGATGCTGGACCTCCTATCAATGTCAGAGTCGCACAAGATCAAGGGACCAAACTCCTCATATCACGCACGGCCCTTGGGGGGGAAATGGGGGTTGGGATCAAATAAGAAAAGAGATACTTGTGGTATTGGATCGGCTCAGCTGCTGTGTGACACTGCGTAACAGGATTTGCCACTTCTGAGACCTTCTACGTTCGCAAAGGCAGATGTGCACTTAACCAGAACCTCTGGTTTTGCGATGATGCAATGCACTAGAAAGAATAAGAGGAGGCAGTTACCAACAGTATACTAACAGGTCTCTACATGCACTGACCATGCATTAACTTCAGTGACATACAGTAACAGGTTTCATCAGCAGCACGTCATGAGAGCAGAATAACCAAAATCACAGAATGGAGTGTGTCACTCCCAAGGATAAACTCAGAACACAGATTGGAGTTACTTGCACTCCCAAGGATAAGCGCGGAACAAAGATTGGAGTTACTTGCACTCCCAAGGATGCACTCAGAACACAGGTTGGAGTTACTTGCACTCCCAAGGATGAACTTGGAACACATGTTGGAGTTACTTGCACTCCCAAGGATAAACTCGGAACAAAGTTTGGAGTTTCTTGCACTCCCAAGGACAAACTCGGAACACAGGTTGGGGTACAAGGTTCATGCATATATCAAAGACTCTGAAGTGCTTTCTCTTGGCACATTGTTCGTCAGAGAAACACGGAGCTAAAGTCTTTCTGGCACATGCATCAAGCTAGGATTTTGCGAGTCCTTAATAGCGAATATTAAGGATTCGCAATTAAGGATTCGCAAAATCCTATGCATGTAGGAATCGCTATAATAATAGCGATTCCTTCACATTCCTTATTTGCGACTCGCAAATTGCGAGTCGCAAATAAGGAATGGCTTCCCATTCATTCCTAAAGGCCTACAGGCCCATAGGAATGAATGGGAAATTGCGAGCGCTATTTGCGAGTTCCAATAGGTACTCGAAAATTGCGCATGCAATTTCAAGGGTGCAGGGGTGTCAAAAGGACACCCTGATGCACCCCTGAAATCGATCCGTGCACATATGTTGCGCACACACATGTCCCAAGGACATGTGTGTGTGTAACCTTCAACTTTGAAAAATGCACTTTAGTGCATTTCTCAAAGTTTTTGCAAATTACCATGAAGTTCAACTTCATGGTAATTTGCGCCCCCTAGTAGCAAAATCGCAATTTTTTTTACTTTGTTGCATTGCATTTAAGGAATCTCAATTTGCGATTCTTTAAATGCAATCGCAATTTAAGTAATCGCAATTTTGCGATTCCTTAAATTGCGATTTTTGCCTTTGGGATGATGCATCCCAAATGCAAAAATACAGGTCGCAAAGGGGCAGATTCTGCGAATCTGCCCGTTTGCGACCCGATTTTCGGATGATGCATGGGGCCCAACAATCCTTGCGCTGTCACAGTTCCAGCGCCAAGGTTGCAGGGAGGGTCCGAAGTATAAACACAAAATAAGCGCTGGATTAAATCACAGAGAGGGCATAGACCGAAAAGTCTATAGTCTTTGAAGACGCTGATACTCGGTCCTGTTTACTACTATAAGAGGATTAGTGAGCACTAACCTGATATCAAGTACTTAGCCTAGTTCTTCCACTTGACTTAAGTTCGAAGAAGATCTCGAGGCTTTGACTCAGGGAGTTGCGGGGGGTCCAGAGTAGCTGTGCAGGAGGGAGAGAGGAGGAAGATGTCAAGGGAGCTGGAGCCATGGCAACCACTGGTTCACTTGGACTTGAAGGAGACAAGAGTGCTTCTGTGTTCTGGCTGGATTCTTCAGGTGAGTGAGAAGGGTGACGCTTGTTCTGCAGGGAGTGAGGCCAAGCAATGACTCTGGGTTTGGCAGGGTTTATATACCCTCTTGAAGGCTCAATGGATGTAGCTAAATCATGTGTGGCGCGTGGGGCACCTGGCTGTATGGAAGGTTTTCGAACCTTGAAGAAAACACGTGTTAGTACACTCACTTTGACCTTACAGAATGGGCAGGTGGAACTTGATGATCAGAACCAAATAACATGAAACAAATGTATCATTTTCGCTCGAACGTGCATTATGGAAAACAACACCAAGGCCCAGTAACAGCGGGAGTAAGTCTTGCCATTGGCTCACCGGATTTTAGGGGGAGCTTGCAGGGATTCAATGGAAAACCATACCAAGGCCCTAGTAACAGCGGGTGCAGATAATCTATTGGTTCACGGGTTCTGGGGGACATTTGCAGGGATTTAAGCACAATGGAATTACAGGTCATGGGGAATATCAGTCATAGAATCACAGTGTGCCATAAAGCACCACAGGGGTAAAGCAACATGAGCTCTGCACGCTAGACCACTACGCAGGTGGTGCAGGTAGTGGTCGTGACAGAGGGTGCAGGAGGGGGTCGTGACATATGCACGGAAGGGACCATGACATGCAAAGCTTTGAGGAACCAAGTGCTTTCGACCTTGGAAATCTGCAGCAGAAACAGCTGGATACCAAATAGAGAGCACACCAGTAGGTGGCTCAAGCTGATTTCACGTCACAGTGGTACAGCAAGTGACGATACAAATTGAAAAGTTGATTTAATGTACTGCCTCTGCCGTTTCAGCATCATTAAGTGCTGTTGCAAAGCCGGAGTGGCACACAGTAGAAGGCTAGTGTGAGACAAATGACAACTATCATGGTCCTCCAGAACAGAGATGAGGCCCTAGCACAGATGTGAAGGGAACACTTCAGGTTCAAACACCCCATGACTTGCAAGACAGAATTTGTGGTTTATGTTCTCTTTTATCCATGCCTGAAGATGTACATAGGTAGTGCCATACTTCCGGTGCACAAGCGCATATTACAACACATTTGAGCCATCAAAAATGCAGATGATACTTATCCTACAGCTCGCTACTTCAGGTCGATTCACCAGGCATACCAAACCAAACTGACTGTGTTAGACTGCATCCCCAAATCAATCAGAGGAGGCAATAGAGTGTTGCAACTGAGGAGGCAAAGACCTCGACTAACTTTAAGGTTTGATACAAGGGAACCGAAGGGCCTTAATATCGATGAGGAGCTTTACACCAATTTATAATTGACTTTAAATTAGAGCAATGTGTTTTAACTGTGGGTACTTTTTAGTGAGTTTCTCAAACTTATGTTGTGTTTTGTGTTTACAATTACAGGAACACAGCTGCAGTAAATGTAGACCGCTTTAAGAAATTACGATTTACAGTTACAGAAAATAGTAAGACAGACTACTTGAAAGGGAAGTGCCCACGTGGGCCTTTCATCTTTATTTATATTTTCAATCTCATTGATGGATTTTTTTAATGATATGCACAGTTGAACCGGTCCCCAGTGGGGCTTAATTTCTGTAAAGAATGGAAACATTTTTAAAAAATGTGGGATATACTGTTTTCTGACCAGGTGTTAGATGAAAATTAATGCTGTTGACTCTTACCAAGGATGATATTTTGGTTGTTATATTTATCATCACGGTTTGAGTATACGACGCTACACAATGGTCAAGCGGGCATGAAGTATATTTTCAAACAGTTATATGGTCATTGATTTTACATTTAATTTCACAGGAGCGTGCAATTTACATAACTTGGAAAATTGAAGTAAAACTGTTCAGTATGAAACTGTCACTATCAGCCTGTTCTATCTTGCACTACAGGTGTTATTTGCTTCATAGTCTACCTTCATATTTGATATTTTCTGTTGTACAGGATAATATGGAGCATAGAAATACGTCCATACCAGATATATACATTGCAATATTGACTGAGTTGACATATATCGCAAGTTGACTGTTTATTTTGAATATTTTGGTTTTTATGTCTGTGTAACTATATTGTTTATGCACCAGCTTAAGATGGCGTCCATAACACAAAGCTATGTTCAGTCCTTTGTTTATGTTGAGTTACGACGTGGTTTTAAAAACGGTGTTCTGACTCCAGGTCAGTGCCGTGATCAAGGCCTGTCCCAGACGAAACGCGTTGATGTTTTTTTATCCCAGTGTGTGAATAAATCCTTTGATATCACACCACCAGAAGTGCTGCCTTTGTTCTTCTCAATACTTGAGGAGCAGAACTGCTAATGATATATATATATACACACACACACACACACACATATATGGTTAAGACACTTAAAACCCTTAAGAAAATTACTTACCTAAGTTGTAAAGTACCATAAAAAAGCCCTTGTGGTACTTATCAGCATTGGAAATACTTGCATGGTTCTTTACTCAGTGGTAATGACTGATATGTAAAGGCTACATTAATTTGAATATTTAAACTCTTTAATTATATTTATTGGGAGTGCTACTACCTCCTACACCCCCATCGAATAACTAATAATTGTTGTATGTTTGCTCAGGCCAAACTACCAATCGCAAGCCAGAGGATGCATTCAGAAGACTATCTTTCTGGGCTATCCTACTCAAGTGGCGTGGACGTTCAGTCAGAGCTCACATCAAGTCTGCAGCTTTTCTCCTGCAGGTGAATTTCCTGCAGGCTGGCTTGAAAGGAATGAGGTTCCCCTCACCATGCATTCTATTGTGGCCACGTTCAAGCGTACAATAATCTCAGTAACAGGAACACAGTCAATGTCAATGCCAAAACCGAACGTGGAGGAGAGGGCTTGATGCTGGTTTCAACCAATAAACTGGCAAATGGAATGGAGGACATTCTGAATCAAGACGCTTATATTCTAGTCTTCCCAGGTAAATACGAAGCACTATGTGCGCTGAACTGTGAATAAAGGTCTTTATTTAACAGTTCCTGCCTGTTCATCCATTATCAATGAAGTAATATTAAGTCCTGAACTAACTACGCGACTACCAATGTACCATAATGATCCCTTGAGCGACTAACATTTAAGAAGAGCATCACAGCACTAAAGAACGGTTCTCTTCACCGTAAAGCATGGATTTGCAAAGTCCAAATCCACCATGTTTTTGCTTGAATTAATGCACAAGTTACTACTTTTGTAACGATATATCTGTAAGAGACATTAGTTAGTGATAGATTCCTTACCTTAGAATATCCCCAGGCGTCAGACTGGATCCGGAAAGTTTTTCGTTAGCAGTACCCCTGCGCGTCAGTAGGTGGCGTCGTGCAGCTCCGCGTCCGTCGCTGGCTTCGTAAGCGCCGAGATGACGTCACGGAGACTACTTAGGCGCCACTCATGCGCGCTGACGTCAGTTCTGTACACGACTTTCCGCGCCAGGAACGCAGAGCCATGCAAGAAACTGACCATTGGTGCTATGAAACTAGGGCCCTGAAAGGGATGACCTTAACCCTAGAAATCAGTTCGCAGAACGGGGAGGATGGGTGGGGCGGTAAGGAATCTATCACTAACTAATGTCTCTTACAGATATATCGTTACACAAGTAGTAACTTGTGCATCTGAAAGAGAGACGTTAGTGATAGATTCCTTACCTTAGAATAGATACCCCAGCAATACCAACCCCGGTGGAGGGTCTGCGAATGGATTACACCAGAAAGTCACGGAGAACAGAACGGTCAAAGAAGCCGTCTCTCCGGACCGGACTGTCAAGGCAGTAATGCTTGGTAAACGTGTGCAGCGAGGCCCACGTAGCTGCCTGACAAATATCCTGCAAGGGGACGCCGCGTCCCAAGGCAGTAGTGGCTGCTGTCGCCCCGGTAGAATGGGCACGCAGCCCCACAGGCGGCTCCTTCTTAGCCAACGAGTAACAGGCTTTGATGCAGAGAACGACCCACCGAGAGATGGTCCGTTTGTGCACAGCCCGACCTTTTTTGGCGCCCGCGTAGCCAACAAAGAGCTGGTCCTCCACCCGGAACTGTCGAGTGCGCTCCAGGTAGAACGAGAGCGCACGTTGTGGGTCCAAATGGTGGAGCCTCTCTTCCTCTTTTGAAGGATGCGTAGGCGGAAAGAAGGTGGGCAAAGTGATGGTCTGCCCGATGTGGAAGGGCGTGACAACCTTTGGCAAGAAAGAAGGACGGGTCCTTAAAACCACCTTGTCCGGATGAACAGAAAGGAAAGGAGGTTTGGAAGAATGAGCCTGGAGCTCACTCACTCTGCTGGCAGAGGTGATAGCTACCAGGAAAGCCGTCTTGAGAGTGAGAAGACGCAAAGGACAGGTATGAAGGGGCTCGAAGGGAGCGCACATCAGATATGTCAAGACAAGATTTAAATCCCATTGAGGCATAATGAACGGCACGGGAGGAAACGTGTGCGTAATGCCTTTCAGGAAACGGTTAACAACCGGAGATTTATACAAGGAAGGCTGATCTGGAAGCCTGAGAAAGGCGGAGATGGCCGAAAGATAACCTTTGATAGTGCCCAGAGCAGAGCCCTGCTGGGCCAAAGAAAGAAGGAACAGAAGGACTTCGGAAAGTGGGGCAGAAAGGGGATCCACAGCCTTAGCTGTGCACCATGCCACAAACTTGTTCCACCTGCAGGCGTATACCGATTTAGTGGAAGGCCGCCTGGCTGCCAGAATGACATCACAGACTTCGGGAGGAAGATCGAAAGCTGTCAACTGTCGCCGCTCAATCTCCACGCATGGAGGTGGAGGCTGGACAGGTTCGGGTGGAGGACCGTCCCCTGCTGCTGCGACAGAAGATCCTCCCGAAGAGGCAGTCGTATCGGGGGATCGATCGCCATGTTGAGTAGCTCGGGATACCAGTATCTTCGTGCCCAATCCGGAGCCACAAGAATGACTTGGGCCCGGTCGCGCCGAATCTTCTTCAGCACTCTGGGCAGAAGTGATATAGGCGGAAAGGCGTACAACAGACCGCAACTCCACTTGCGACGAAAAGCGTCGCCGAGCGAGTGCCGCCTTGGAAATTCCAAAGCGCAGAACTGATGACATTGCGCGTTCTCTTCGGTGGCGAATAGATCTAACCAAGGCTCTCCACACTGCAGAAAGAGACCTTGCGCCACGTCCGAGTTCAGACGCCATTCGTGATCCATCAAGCACCGGCGGCTGAGTTCGTCCGCCCTTGCGTTCAGAGAACCTGCCAGGTGTTGAACCACCAAGGTAATGCCTTGACCTTCCAGCCAAGTCCAGAGGCGCAGAGCCTCTTGACATAGGGTCCACGACCCCACCCCGCCCTGCTTGTTGCAATACCACATGGCGGTGGTGTTGTCCGTGAACACCTGCACCACACTTCCCCGGACAGAGGGAAGGAATGCCTTCAGTGCAAGCCGGATCGCCCGAAGCTTCAAAAGATTGATATTGAGCCGGGACTCCGCCGGAGACCAGAGGCCTCTGATCTCCGCCTCTCCCAAGTGGCCACCCCATCCCAGGAGGGACGCATCCGTCACCACTGTGTGCTCCGGTTGGGGAAGGGAGAGGGATCTGCCATTGACCCAATCGCGATTCGTGAGCCACCACTGCAATTGTCGTGCAGTGCCATCCGAGATCTGGACATGATCGGACAGGTCGCCCATATGCTGTGCCCACTGGAACTTCAGGTCCCACTGCAGAGCCCGCATATGCCATCTGGCATGTTGCACCAGCAGGATGCAGGAGGCCATCAGGCCCAGGAGCCGGAGGGTCATCCTGACTGAAACCCGGGATAGAGGCTGAAAGATCGGAATCATAGCCTGAATATCCCGGACTCGCTGCTCGGGAGGATAAACCCGAAACAGCGTCGAATCCAGAACCGCTCCGATGAAGGGGAGCTTCTGAGAGGGACTCGGGTGCGACTTCGGCACGTTGATGGAGAACCCCAGCAAATGCAGGAGGTCGTCCGTAGTCTGAAGGTGGGTGACGACTGCCTGGGGCGAGCCCGCCTTCAACAACCAGTCGTCGAGGTAGGGGAAGACTGACACCCCTGACCTGCGCAGATGAGCTGCGACCACCGTCATCACCTTCGTGAACACCCGAGGGGCGCTGGTAAGGCCGAAGGGGAGCACGGCAAACTGAAAATGCTCCTGGCCTACCGTGAACCGCAGGTAACGCCGGTGGGCCGGCAGGACTGGGATGTGAAAATAGGCGTCCTGCAAGTCCAACGCTACCATCCAGTCTCCAGGGTCGAGGGCAGCCAAGACCTGAGCCAGAGTCAACATCTTGAACTTCTCCTTCCGGAGGAAGCGATTGACGTTCCTGAGGTCCAAGATGGGGCGCAAGCCCCCCTTGTCCTTCTTGGGGACCAGAAAGTAGTGGGAATAACAACCCCTCCCTACTTCTGACCCAGGAACACCTCGATGGCCCCCTTGGCCAAGAGGGCTGTGACTTCCTGCAGGAGAAGTGCCAAGTGGTCCCCCGACATGCGGTGGAACTGAGGTGGCATGGCTGGAGGGGTGGACCGAAAGGGAAGGGCGTAACCCTTGCGGATGATCTGCAACACCCACTTGTCCGATGTGATAACGTTCCAGTGGTGGAGATGATGGCGGATCCGGCCACCCACTGGCGTGGGGTGCCCCCCAAAACTCGGATTAGGAAGGTTTGGAGGCAGAAGCAGCGGGGGCGGAGGTGGACTGACCCCCACGCTGATTCCCGGACCCGCCCCTGCGGAAACCGCGTCCGCGTTGAGGCTGGTTCCGCACAGGTTTGCTGAAGGAACGTGCCTGGACGCCCTTTCCGTGGCCACGAAAGGAACGAAAACCAGGAGTGGCTGGGCTTTTCGTGGAAAGACCTAAGGACTTGGCCGTGGCCCGCGAGTCCTTAAAATGCTCCAGCGCACTGTCGGCCTTATCGCCAAACAGGCGAGTGCCATCAAAGGGCATGTCCATGAGCGAGCTTTGGACATCTGGCGAGAACCCGGTAGATCTCAACCAGGCGTGGCGACGAAGCGCCACAGTCGTAGAAATCGCTCTACCTAGTGAGTCCGCGGTGTCCAAACCACACCGAATGGCGAACTTAGCCGCATCTTTACCCTCGGCAACAGCTTGGGACAGCACAGCTTGGATCTCTTCAGGACACTGAGGCAACACCTGTGCAACTGTATCCCACACCGCGTGGGAATAGCGGCCCAATAGGCAAGCGGTGTTCACCGACCGCAGCCCCAAGCTGGCCGAAGAGAACAACCGCTTGCCAAACTGTTCCAGCTTCTTGGAGTCCTTATCCGGCGGAGCCGTGGGGAAGGCACTCTGGGACGTCGAAGCTTGGATGACCAGGCTCTCAGGCGTAGGATGAGTGGTCAGAAAGGCAGGGTCACCGGGCGCCGGGCGATGACGCCTGGCGACGTTCTTATCCACAGGGGCCCCTGTGGCTGGACGCGACCAAGTGCCCAGCAAGACGTCAGTGAGGGCGTCATTAAATGGCAGCAGGGGCTCCGATGAAGTGGACGCCGTCTGGAGCACCTCAGTGAGGAGGTTAGTTTTGAGGGCCACCGTAGGGAGATCAAGGTTGAGAACCTCAGCTGCTCGGCGGAGCACCATCGTGAAGGAGGCGCCCTCCTCCATGGTAGGCGGGGGAGAGGCAAACCCCGGGTCAGAGGAGACGTCGAGGTCGCCGGCATCCTCCAAATCGTCCGCCCAGTCCTGCTCAGAGTCACACTGACGAGCAAGAGGGTCCTCGAATCCCTCCCAGTCGTCCTCCACCTCCGCCGCATGTGGCGCAGGCCGCGACGGCAGGGCAGGAGACGGAGAAGGAACAAACGGCGTCGGGAACGGCGCCGGCTGGGGCCGGACCGGCGCTGTGTCCCAATGCGGATCCCAGGCAGGAGCAAAATGGTCCTGGAACCTGGGCAAGGGCGGGACAAATGGCACCCACTGCGGCGCCGGAGGCGGAGCCGAGGGTGGCGCTGGGGCCGGAAGCGATGGACCTTGTGGTGCCGTGGCCGGAGCCGACGGCGCAGGATCCTGTGGCGCCGAAGCTGGAACCGCCGGCGGCGCAGACGGCCCAACAGGATCCTGACACGGGACCGCGGGGCCGAGGGCGCGCCGGTGGGAGCCCGAGGCCTAAAAAGGCGGTCCATGGTAGCAAGAAACTCTTGCACCTGTGCGGGAGTCGCCGACGGACCCGGGTAAGGTGGGTAGGCCGCGGGACTCTCGAGCTCCGAAGGAGCCGCAGGGGCAAAGCCCCTGTCCCCCTCGTCCGCATCCGGGGACCGACGGGGGGACGTCGGAGAGCGAACACGCTTCTTCGACTTCTTTTTGTGTCGTCTCTTACCCGAATCCGAGGGTGAAGACTTGGAGCCCGAGGAGCGATGACTGTGGCCCCGCGAGCGTTCCCTGGAACGGGAACGGCGCTGGGACGAGTGCCGGACCTCCAGCAGCTTCCGGTGCCGCTCCCTCAAGGCCTTCGGGCCATGGCCCGACAGTCCAGACAGGACCGGGAGTCGTGGTCGGTCTCCAGGCAGTAGAGTCAGACATCGTGGGGGTCCGCCACCGACATATTGCGACGGCAGGCCCCACAAGACTTAAATCCAGGCATCCCTACGTGCACCAAGGAAACCAAGCTTACAGGAGACAAAAGTCTCAAAAAGGGTAGTCAAAAAGTGACTAAGGTACGTGCTCTAACCGGATCTGCGCTTACTGGCGCGGAAAAAGAAAGAACTGATGTCAGCGCGCATGGGTGGTGCCTAAGTAGTCTCCGTGACGTCATCTCGGCGCTTACGACGCCAGCGACGGACGAGGAGCCGCACGACGCCACCTACTGACGCGCAGGGGTACTGCTAACGAAAAACTTTCCGGATCCAGTCTGACGCCTGGGGATATTCTAAGGTAAGGAATCTATCACTAACGTGTCTCTTTCAGATACATTCTTTACTACATTAACTCAAATATACAAAATTACAATATAAATTTGAGAAATAACATTTCCCCTTTACCGTAGGTTTGACACTTTTAAAACCATTTGTAGATGACCTGTAATCAAAACATCCTGAAAAACAAATGCCAGACGTTGCCTGAAAGAATCATATACATTTTCTTGGACTTAAATTTCCTAGACTTGCTGTATTACAGAACTGTTACAATGCAAACACGAGCAGATTAAGTCATAATTTTTTGCAGAAAATCAAACAAGGGTGCATTTTGTAAAGGCAGTGTTTCCGCTGGGTACCTTCAAAGTATGTAACTTCACTGGACCTACGCACACACTCCTGCACTGACTCAATTGAAAACGCTTGCAAAAAGGTCAGAAAGACGAGGATTCACATGCTATTATCAAACAGGCCGACACCAAAGCCGTCATTAAGGAAAGGAAAGGAAAACAGAAGACATCACAGAACTAAGAGTCCCACAGGAGTAGTTAGGGGTTAGGCATAACCCTGAGGGCTCTCAGCCTAACAATGAAAATAGGATCCGAGCCGCTAGATCAGTGCGGCCGAGCTCCCTCCCTGCAGCTATGCGCTTTTGAAGTTGAAATGGTTTTGTTGTACCTCCTTCTCAGGGTCCGAAAACCAGCTGGTGTCTGTGCTGGAGCCTCGAGGCAAAACATGAAGATCCACCAGAACGGCGAAGTTCCCACACTGCAAAACAAAAGAGTCCCATTACAAACTGCTGTGAGGCGCAAGTCTGAGAGACAAGAGGCGGAAGCCATGTTAAGCAGGCTCCTCGTGACATCACTGCAGCCCCACAAGCAACAATGGGCTCCTAGCTGGTGCAAGCACGCTTTCACACTTTGTCTGCACCTTGTCCCCAGTGCAATCACCACTATGAGAAACACTGTAAGGCTGCGCAGGTTGAGGTGTCAGAGAGAAATGTAGCTGCAATATAATGTATATAGGCATATATATATGTATTACCTGTCTAGCTTTGGACGGTCTTTCCATTGAAAAGGCAGTTTTGCTTATGCCGTTTTGAACCTCATTTGCACGATCTTTAGCAATCTATTTACTCAGCTAAGTTTCGACATGCCACGGTTTGTGACAAAACGCCCACAGGGGAAAAAAGTTAAGGGGAGATTGAAAAACAGTATGATTCCCCATTTTAGCTCCTGTAGCTAAATTTTGCAGAAAGGTAGAGCAAAAAGTGCTGAACAGATTTACACCAAAGTTGGCAGTTGGAACTTTAATCAAAAAGCGTGCTTTTTTTATTTGATGTAAAACTGTTCAGTAGGTTTTGAGATCTATGCATTTGAAAAAGATGCAGTGTGAGCATGAACAGGTGAACACTTTTGTATAACTTGTCAGTTGAAAAGCCATCTGTTAATTTGCTTACAACTTCAACACCTTTGAACAATATGCCTAGAATTTGGCAGACAGTACCTTCAGATTACTACTGATATTTTGAAACTTGTGCATATCTATAAAGGGAGGGGGGCAAAAAGGCGTCCATTTGCTAATATGTTGGGCACCGGGTGATGAATGTGGACAACATTAGGCATAAAGGAATAGATTTCTAATGGTAAGTCGTGTTTTTTCTATCCATACAGGGGAGGAGCGGGCAGTTAGCAAGTGTTAACCATTGCGGTAAGTTAGGTTTTGTGAAAATCCATTTTGGGGGGGGGGGAGGGTCCAAAAATAATTTTCATGAACTAGTAACTTGGGTGTCGTCTGATGTATCTGTGCAAATTTGGCAGAGACTTAGCATGTTTAGCCTACTCTTGGTTTTCTCACTTTCATATAGGCCTGTCAAGGTGGGGTGGGGATTTCATGGGGGTTAGAGAAGTATTCATCTGCTAATAAATTTGGCATTGTTTGATGATTTGGCTGATGTTAAGCATGTTTAGCTTACTGTTGGTTATGTCAAGTTTTGAGCCGATCCATCGGGGTGAGAGGGGAAAGATACCTGGGAGGGCAAATAGTGATTCATTCACTAATAACTTTGGCTCGTTTTAATCAATCTGCATGAAATTCTGCAGCTAGCAAATTAAACCCAGTGCAAGTCTAGGCAAGTTCTGTAACCAACCCCCGCTGCACCCAGCCGAAAATGGTTAGGCACAGTTACTGGCCAAAGTGTGCACACAGAACTTGTACAGGGCGGGCTGTGTGCACACTGTGAGTTGGGCAGCCACAGTGGGCCGGGAGCAAGGCCTGGCTGCAGGCCTAACTGTGCACAGCCAAAGACAATGTGCAGCAGGGATTGAAAATTAAGTGAATACATTTTTTATAAATTCTATGAAAAACACAATCCTAAAGTGAGTTATGTTTGAGGCTCAAAAGCATTACACCACTAAAATCCCCCTAGTATGTGGAGAGGAGTTGGCCTAACGGCTAGGGCTGTCGACCTCGAATCTGGGGAACTGGGTTCGAGTCTCGGCAATGACGCTGAACATCCTGTGATTCTGGGCAAATCACTTAATCTTCCCGTGCCTAACAAAAAAAATGAATGTGTCCTCATGTAATGCAACTGGTGCTATGTAAAACGCTCTGATACCCGATTCGGGTCAAGTTCGCGCTATATAAAACTCTGTAAAAATAAAAAAAAAGAAAGAACACACACAACATAACTCACAACCGTCTGCCATGTGGTTTTCATCTTTTTTTTAATTTTACTGTGGGCAACCTTGACTTTTGCTGGGCCATGTGCAGTCATAAACATAACCCTCAAATTACAGTGGCTTTACAGATATGAGGTACAATCACAGCCCAGATTGTGACTGTTTTTCTGATATATATATATGCAGAGTATAATATGCTCAATGAAAAAGACTTGTTTGTATATATAAATGATGTGCAGCTGTGCAGAGTGCAATTTATTACTATTGTTAAGTGTGGGGAGGGGCCATAACTCACGATTTTTGCACAAAGGCAACTGATTTACCAATAAATGTTACCATAAATCATAGGAAGTGATGGCACCATATCAGTGAACAGATACATTAAAGAATTAAAGGCAACATGCACATAGTTTTTTTCTCGGCACAAACGGCCCGATTCGCAGAATCGGGCCGTTTGTGACTGGAAAAATGCATTTTCCTATGTACCCACCCATTTTGAGATCTGGTAAACTATTACTGAATCGCAAAATGGGTTAGCGATTCGGTATTAGGAAGGGGCGTGTTAAGGGCGTCCCTTCCTAATAGCGTTTCGAAGTGCTATGTACGAATGTTTTGTGGTTGCAAAACATTTGCATTTTACCACCTACTTCAAGAAGGTGGTAACCCATTCGCAAACGGGAAGTGGTCCCCAGGGTACTCAATCCCTTTTTTTAATCCATGCGAAAACGTTTTCAGAGCAGGCAGTGGTCCTATGGACCACTGCCTGCTCATAAAAAATTAAACTGAAATGTTTCATTTTTCTTTTTGAAACGCATAACATTTTCCTTTAAGGAAAACTAGCTGCATTTTAAAAACCTTTTTTGCTTTTGTTAAAAGCAAACACAGACATGGTGGTCTGCAATCCCCAGCAGGCCACCATCCCTGTATTTTTAGCGATTCCCAATGGGTCGCAAGTTGTACCATTCCTCATGAATATTAATCAGGTAGGTCAGTTACGACGCCATTAGGAATCGCCAAATGTGTCAAAGACCCATTGCTACACAGGTGTTTGTGATTTCCTAATAGCCAATTCGCTATTAGGAAATCGCACAATGAAACCTACGTACGTGGCCCTAAAAGATGAAAGGACCCCTTTGAATGCGCTACGACCATACACATACCACCTCCTGCCGAGGACTGAAGAATGCCCCAAAGATAGTGTCACTAAGGCACTTGCCCATCTGTCCCACATCTCTATAGCCCTGTGGATCGGCATCCTCTACACTTTTTTCCGATCACTTTCTTAACAACCAACCAGTGATGATGGAACAACTTCCAGAGAGTGGGGTGCTGCTATCACTGTTACATCTCCGATAGGGTTTGTGAAAAATCAAAGCGCTACATAAAAGACAGCACCTTGCAGCAGGAGTATGCTGGGAGTTGTGGAATGTGTTCGGTGGTGCACTTTGAAGCATATTATCTCAAATATATGCGTGTAGGATGGAACGGTAGGTTACTGCCATGTACAGACAGCTTTTCCATTAAAATGCCCTTTTTCAATTGCTATTATATTTGCATAAGGCATGTAGCTTCACTGCTAACCGTATATAGCGCGCATACAATAACTTGTGGAAATTTGGTTTTTGTGCATATTTATCACACAGGTAACGTGTATTGTGTTTTTTTTTTTTACCCTATTAAAATCTTTGTATCCATCATAATTCAGAAGTGTCAAAAACCATGCCTTATTTGCATTTTACTTGCTGCTTATATATTTTGAAATATTTGTAAAGTTAATTTACAAGTATTTCAATTTTGTTGTGTGCTAGAAAACTACAGCATTTTCCTTTCACACATTTTGCATCGCAGAGGTATTGTGACTGCTGCAAATTCTTTCTCTTTGCAGTAAGAAAAGGGAAATGTAAAGACCAGTCTCCATGCAACAACAAAAAAAAAGGGAATAATGAACAGACGACATTGCCTGGCATTTGACCGCCGTGTTTGAATACACAGTAAATGCTACACGACAAAAACAAAATTCAAAGGACTCTGTATTGATCGTTCTCATTTTCAAGTCCTGCAAGGTTATTCTGGGGGTGCTGCAGATGTCACCTACCCGCACCTATTTCCAGAGCCAATGCAACCAGGAACCAGACGAGACACTGCAAAGTGGGAAACAAATTTGGAAATGGAGGTCGACAGTTGTTAACAGAGAGAGCATAATGGCAGAGGAAAGAAAGAGTATATATTTTTATTCCGGAGTTCAACTCCCCGCATTTCCAACCAGTTTTGAAGCATAAGCAGTGTATTTGTTCTGGTTCTTTGAACATATGAGTTTTAGCATGAACATTGTTTACAGGGTAGTAAGCTTGGTCTCTGAAAGACTATAAATTCTCGGTTCCCTATAAAGAGGAATCGTAATATCTTTATGAAGACAATAACTCTAATCCTGCATCAGTGCATCTACTCATTAATACAAAATGGTGAAAGAGGACAAAAGTGGATTTTTTTGGCGATGGTAACTAACCATAGCCTTTTTAGACTCTGTAAAAGAGGGCCCATAATACATACTGCCATTTGGTGCAGTAAGAAATTATTTTTATAATAGGAAAAGAGAAAAGAAACCAAAAGGGGTAGGTGGACTTAAATATCGTGATTTTAGACATCATTTTAGGTATTTCATTAACCTAGTATTTTAAACTGTAATGTATTTTGCATTATATTTTTTTTTTCTTTTTTCCATATATTTGCACATGATGAAATGTATTTTTCAGTATGCCAATACACATAACTAACTAGAGGTTTTAACCTATCCGAACTGTCAGACCAGGGGGATTACTAATACCCTTGGTGAAGAAGTAAAATAAAGCATGAGTGGTGACACAAGTTGTTACCTTTCGGAACAAATAGGTAAATGACTATCAAAGCAATTAAGTTGCGTTGTATCTGATGAAGTCGGCATAGATACGCTTAGGATAATGTTGCATTAGAATATACATCAAAAAGTTCCAAGTTTTGATAGGCAGTGACAAAGAAAAAGTTGCACAATAATATGGTAACACGCGTAAGCATTCAAAGTTCCTCAGGCTTCATTGTCGGATGGTATTAACATGTTTATAAGATGTTTAGTAGGCTAGGACATCTTTTTCACAAACAGATATACACTTGCATTTGGTCCACTAGAAACTAATGGAAAGAGAGGTAAATACAGTTGTGCCACAAGTGAATTCTTGAGACAGGCCATACTCATCCTAATCTTAATAAATTTTGAAAATAACTTAATGGGGCCAATCAGGTTTGACAAAAAGTAACATTTCTTTAATTACAGCAATAAACACCCGAAGCAAACAGTTTAACTAAAGCTTTTGGCTTACAGTTTAGAAGCCAAAAGTTATTAAAAAAAAACAAAAAACTCTTCTGTTGTATCCCGGGAACAAATCTGGTTGAATAAGCGCACCTGTATGTCCTTTTTCACTAAGGATGTGAGAGGCAAGTGGCACCTACCTAAAGATAACATGTAGGGTTGTCTTAAGTAATGATAAGACTAAAGAAATAGCTTACATGCTGATAAGGGTCTTCATTATATCTGGGTTGGATGTTTGGTGTACAGAGAGATGCTTCACATTCACGCTATGGTCCCAGATATGCCAGCTGCATCCTCTTCCTCACCCATTTGCTCGAATATTGTGAAATTACTTCCCAAAGCATAAGTACTAGCAAACTGTAAATACTAGCAAACTAGTAATCTAGTTACATAATTGCAAAATTATCCAGTTGTCTCAGTCTTGACTTAAAAAGACATGCAGTCAGTTGTTCGTGTAGCTACTAATCACTGGACCTTTTGCAATGTAAATATATAATTTGAGGCTAGTACAAATGGTACATGGAAAAACAGCCATTCACATGTCTCATGATAGCAAATGTATTCGGGTTATTGTAGGACTGTCTCTGCACACAAGAAGTTGACTGATTTACCCTCTAATTGCAATGATACCACTGCATGCAGGGGGCTGGTTGCAAGTGTTTGCAGAATGAAGAATGAAATTCTGCAGAATGAAATGAAGGAAAACAGTGTTTAAATCTTTCAGGACATATGAGAACTTTAAACTTCTTTGAGGATTTCTGAGCAAATGTTCATCTATATTGATTTATATATACCTTGAACCATACTTGAATCACTCTCTTGCAATACGTAGACAAGAATTAAACATGGGAATATTGTGGCAGTGGCACAACAAAACTTGGAGTCCCCCCTGCAAAGTACATGGAGGGGCCCCCCACCCCAGCCCACCACGTTTGCTGAAGGGCCCCCTGGAGCTCACGGGCCCCAGCACTACGGGGGCTACAGGGGCTCATGTTACGCCCTTGTGTTGTGCCATTTGTTTTCTACTGAAGATGATACGAAAAACTTTACTTCTTTTTAAGCACAGTTCTCCAGCATGGTAGCCTTATATTAATTCACACGCTTAAATAATTTCCGGTAGCCAGTATAGGAATCCTCAGTAGTCAATGCTTAAACAACAGCACTGGTATGCAATCATTTACTATTGATTTAGCCAGGCACTATGTGCAGTCCCTCCACTTCATTATTTGGCCTAAACTCTGGATAAAGAGACTTCGGCACAGAGTCTTCTGTAGCTCTAACTTTCAAAGTAACACCTATAAACATGCTATAGCCTCATAGACTAGGACAGGAGAGAGGGCTGTGTGTCAATGTAAGAAAGAAATTAAAGCTGGAGAACTGTAGACACATAAGTAACTTTTTCTCCTCCAGTATTGGATTTTTCACAGATTTACATGCTTGAAGTATAGCTCTGAGGATTCCCTCCTTACACTTGACAGGTTATACATATTCTGAGCTATGGAAGCCTCTGAGGGCAGTAGATTTCAAAGTTTCTTCCAAATGGGCAAGAGTCTGGGCCACATAATGAGTTGGAGGAACTGCACATAGTGCATGCTTAAAGCAATGTTAAATGCTGTTCAAATATGGACTACTGAGGATTCCCAGCTTAACGTTGAGGAAAAATTCAAGCATTTGACACTATGAAAGATCCAAAGTTAGACAACTGAGGGTTTTGAACAAATGGGAATTTGTTTTGTGGTAGAGTGATTTCCCTTAAAATGGCAGGTAAAAACCATCTCAGTAAATGGTGGACAGTGGCAATGTACTTTATTCTTACCACTTAATCTCTACAGATTGAATTAAACTCCAAGAAGCAATCACTCAACCACAAGTGTGCAATTCACTGCACTTCATATGGCGAAGGTTTTGCTCGTCAGACATGTAATATTTTGTGGCTTCTTTCGCTTAGCTGATATTCTTCATGAACCAATCAAACATGGTGCTCAATGCAACAAAATCCATTATCCTGTGAATGTCAGCACTATGAAGACCCTCTAAACACTGCATTACTTCAGAATCACTTTAATTCAACACTTTAAAAAAAATCAAAATAGAGTAACATAGTTTAATACAAAAGTAAAATAATTGGTTATGCAAAATGTATAGCAGCCCTGTTCAAGGATTACACAAGTCTCTACATGGGTTAGGTGGAATAGAAGATTTTACAGTATATTTGCTTACAAGAATCATTGTATGCAGTCAGTAATGTTAACACAAACACAGGTTCTCATGGGAAACTGAGAAAGACAAATGGAAAGGAGTGTTTATAAAACTCACAACTGTGTCTACTTCCATACTGTAGACACCATCTGTATTCTATGATTTACCTTTGGTCTACTAGCATGGTACATGGGAATTTATTTTAACAATTCAATTAATTGAATCTAAAATCGTAAATTGGGTGGCGTCTTATTCTCAGAGTGCACGCTGCTTTTTCTCCCCATAAAATTGTGATACAAAATTACATTCAATGGGTCTGGTGGCTGGAAGGTCTAACTGATCGGCTGCAGGAATATGGGTTGGTGCCCTAAATCACAAATCTCAATCCTGATGTGTTCACTCAGCTTTTCATCATCCTTTTGAGGTAGATGAAATTAGTATGATTGAGTTTGGTAACAATAAATATACATTATCTGTCAACAGCACATGAAATCCTCTGGGGTCATATCCAACATGCCAGTATATTCTACTAAAAGCTTCATAACTTGAAGTGCAGGCATGTCATTAAAATATTTAATTATGATTTATCTCCATTTAGAATGTCAAAAGATGTGTAACTTGACAAAATACAATGCAATGCTTAAGTTAAAGCTGTTTTAAAAGCTGGGTTAAAAGCAGAGTTAATGCTAATTTCCATAATTAGACCAATTAAAATACCTTATACGCAAAGGGGCACTAGGGGTTGCCACTCCTGTGTACATTTAGCAGGATACTCGGCCCTCATTCGGTGTCTCCTAATGGCTATTGAGGTAACGGTGCACCTAATAGCTACCAATGACACCGCATGCTGTATTTTCTGGGTGCGTTATTACCTCACTAGTCTGAGTTCCGAACTCAGAATGCAGGACCATTGAGTTATAACTCACTGTTTTCATTCCAATAGAGCTACAAACTCACATAATTTCTTTTTACCCAACACAAATTTCACCTTGTTTTACCTGGTGAAATGTGTGCGTTGAAAAAGTAGGCTAGTTTAGCATCATTTGCAATTAGGGTTGCTACCTGGCCAGTTTTATACCGGCATGACCAGTATTTTAATGCCTTTGCCGGAAGAAGAATCTCCTAAAGCCATCATTTTTAGGTCTCGCCTGAGCCAGCGCGCATGCGCTGCTCTGCGAGGCTTTTAGTAAGGACTTTAAACTCGGAACACACGCTCGTGCGTGTGCTTTTTTTTTTCATCACCCGCTATTGGCCTTTGCATGCGTCTTTCTAAGAAAGACAGCACGCAATTGGCCAAAGGCGGGTGCATGTCCCGCCTTCTCTCTCCCCTGGCCTAGGGAGCTAGGGAGCGAGCTGCAGCGCCATCTGTTTCCAATTATCGCGCCCGCGTCTCGCGGTCGCGTTAATTGGAAACAGATGGCTGTCGCGCTGGCCCTGGTGCACTTTTGCTCCAAACGCGGCGCTTTCACTTTCGCCGCCGACCTGGCACGTGCGGCCGCGCTTGTTATCTCTTTGTCTACTGTTGTCGTCTCTTGCCTCTTCTTCCTGTTTACCCCCCCTCTTACCATTCATCATTCTCAATCCTCTGCCCTCTATCTTTACTCCTTCCTGGCATTTCTCCCTTCTCATCCCCCTCTTTTGCACGTCTTTCCTTTTCTCTTTCTCTCTTCAAACTGTTTCCAAACCTCTTCGCCCGTCGTTTCCTTTCTTCCTGCCTCTATTTAATTTCCACTCTTTCTCCCTCCAATCCCTCACTCTCTCCATAACACTATCCCAGCTCGTCGCCACCTTCTCATCTCTCTTACTGTCTTTTCGACCCCATTCTCTCTTCCAGCACGCCCCCTTTCTTCTCTTTCTCGCTCTGTTGTATTTCGCCCTTTTCCACGCACCGTCTCGTCATTCTATTTTTATTCTCTCGCTTCCCTCTTCCTCGTATTCCCTCACACATATCCCTCCATCTCCTCTCCTCGCGGTCTCCCATCTTCATATTCCACCCTCTATCACACCCATCGCGCACTGCCCCCACGCTCCTGCTCTTTGCGTTCTGTCTCCCCTCTCCACCAAGCTCCCCTCTCCCTGCGCGCACACCCCTCCCTCCGCGTCTCTGCACATCTCCCCGTCTCATGCTTAACTTCCTATGTCACTCCTGCCCTGTCGCGCGGACAGCGATGAGCTGCTGATGTCCTTGGCCCTATCTCTCTCTCTCCAGCAACTGCAGCCCTGTTGGAGCCTCACCCCCTCCATTGCAGGGTGATGCTGGCAGTATTATTGTCCTCACAACGGATGTCTCCTGTCTGTCCTGCTGCAGTCTTGCTGTCTAGTTTTTAAACAGTGTCTACGAGATGCTCAGTTGCAATCTCACTATCACCCCTCTGCCTAGTTGCCTACAAACTGCCCCCCGTCTTTTAAATGTCTCTTTTGGAAGGTGTTTTTAAAGCTGCTCTTCAGCCTTCCTCACTAACGTCCTCTTCTTTGATTTCTCCCCTCAGACCCTCCTATAAATGCTTCTCCTGCCCATCTGCTCCTTTCCAGGCGCATCTCTTCTTCGTCTCCCCCCCCCCCCCAATCCCTGACGGAAACTCCTCACGCGACTCTCTGAACCTCGCTTAGTGCACTACTGCTTCTTTCTCTCCTCCACATCACCCCCGTGCCCCCCCGGACTCCTGGCTCCCCAACTTCACCTTTATTTCTATAATCCTTATTCGCCTTTCGTCTCCCCCTCACACCAGTCTCCTCACACCCCACACTGTCCGGTCAGCCGGCTGCTCTTCGTTCTCTCCCTTCTTCACGGCCCTCCCCAGAGCTCTCACGCTCCTGTATTCACTCACACCTCCCCCTGTTCCCACGCACCTCTTCTCCTCAACTATTTCTTTCCCTCACTCTGGATTCCTCAATCTCCCCATTGCACCCCCAGACACCCCTCCGTTCACCTCATCTGCTTCCCCCCCCCCCACGCTGTTTCCCATTCCCTGGAATCGTACTGCTCTATAAACTGTTCTTTAGCAATATTTTTTTTAAGCATTCTGGCTCTGAGCTGTTGGCGCACTACGAATAAAAGCAGGCAGTAATTATGCAAGTGTGGTGAGGCATCGACGGGGCACGGTGGGGGGGGCAAGGAGCGAACGCAAGAAGGCGACGCTAGGGTTTTTTTTTATTGCGCATGGGTTTTGTCTCTTCAAGTGGGCAATCGCCTTTTTTCCAGCTTTCTTTGCAGGCCGTGTCCTTTGACACGTGCTGTTACAAGCAGGGGGCTAGTTTTCATGAATTTTCTACTCATTTCCCCTTTCCTATATATTAATTTATTTCCCTTTCGCACTTCCTCTGTCACCCTTTCTCTTCTTCTTTCTCTGCTCCTCTGTTTATCTCTTTCCACTCTTCCTCTCACCATTTCCCCTTGTCTCTTTGCTGCTCTTTTTTTAATCTTTCTATCTAGTCTTCTGCCGTCTCTCTTTCTCTGTCTAGCCATCACCCAGGCACTCATCCTCTATTTCTTTTCATCCCTCCTGTGGTCACTCTCTTTGTAACACGCACTATCTGTTTCCCTCTCTCAGTTTCATTCCTTCTCTCTCTCGCTTCCTCTATCTCTCGCTCAAGCACACACACACAATTTCTTTCCAAATATCTCTGGCTAAACACTTATAAGAACCCAAAGGCGAGACCTATTGGCTATGCCAATGCTTGTTTCCTCTTACGTCCTACGTACTTCAGATAGTAATTGTTAGAAGAAAACATTTTAAAATGCGTTTTACGGCTGCCCTTGAGACCCCTCACTGATAATTAAAGTAACCAAAGGCAGAAAGGCCATGTTGAAAATGAATAGAAACATTTCATGTAAAGTTCTACTTAAAAAAGCATGTCTGGGAATTTGCAGAACCTTAAAACGTGAACAGACGGCCGGAGTTTTTCTCTAGCAAAGGTGGCAACCCTATTTGTAATCCTGATGGAAATGAGGGTCTGAGAAGAAAACTGTACTCTGAAAAGCTAACCATTGCCCCAAAAACCAATTGCTCTTAAGATCCTAGATTGATATATATTTCATTTTCACTCGTCAAATCTTTTGAAACCACCATCAAAAATATTAGAGGTCAGTTATACCAAACCCTCTAAAGGTAAATTGTTGTAACAGGTATGAGACAAGTCTCTCTTCCTTTCTCGCTTGACAGCAGCTCTGGTCTCCATCATTTCCAGTTCCCAAGCGTCCTTCCACCTCCCCTTATCTTTCTCCCAGTTCCCCACTGACAAGCGGTGTTGTTTTTTTTAGTGAGCTATGGTAAGTATGAAGGGAAATTGCTCAGAACCTCACTGCCCTTTGGCACAGCTATCAGGACTGAGATTTTCTCGGCCACGTGAGCAAAGATCTTAGCAAGGAATCTGTCTTTGAAAATAAATGTCTGTGCACGGTTGTACAGTTACCAGTAACAGATGTTGAGAGGGTGTCGGACATGGGGGCACAGCCAGAGGACTGCTCCAGCAAAAACGTAACTGATTTAATAAAGCATTTTGGAGCATTCAAATGGGGGTGTTTACTACATAACTGTTAGCATGTCCGTTTTCTTTTGGCGTGTTTATTTTCAACTTTGCTGTAAACTGGCTCTGTTCATTATCATCTTTCCAGAGCACAGTGAACTGCAAGATAGCATCCCAATGTGGCATGAAGAATCTGAAAGAGAAAACACACCACAAACGAATGGCACGCTGCATCTTGAGATGTATACATTAAACCCTTTTAATGATGAGAGTCTATGTAAGGACCGGAGGCGAGGATTATGCTTTTACTTTATTCACTTTTGATATAGCGCAAACTGCATTTTATTATTTGTAGGGGTGCATTTTAATCACACGTGTAGAGCGCACCCACATATAATCCTTTGTCGTATTAACGTGAAGTGTTAGAATTCGAAATGTAATAACATGAAAAGTGAATGTATTTAGGCCATTGAATAGTAACTTGAAGAATTAACGTAGAAAGTAAATGTAACTAGCAGAAACCATTAAAGTGAAGAACTCATGTTGTGCAACTGACAATCATTCATTTATTAAATGTGTTTATTAATGTGTCATTTTCCATGTAGGTAGGAATATTAACTTAACGTGCAATTCAAAAGCTCATATGCCATTTCCTTATATTAGCTGAACTTGTAGGCCTGAAATGTAATTCCCCAGGAAGCTCTCGCTTTAGAATTAACAGTTTGAATTTCATGTGTGCTGTGGATTTCTTCTTTCTCACTTTTGTGTTGCAGGTGGAAGAAGCACCCTTGGTAGCTAGAATAATGTCTTTGTTTTATTAGTCAGGCAAGGAGAGAAGGAGATACATCGTAAGCTGAAGCCGAGAAGGGAAATTGTTGTGTTTTCACACCGCTATCCAGTGGAAAATTACCTTTGAGATCGTGTTCAGAGCGGATGGCGTGACCTGCAAGGACTCTTGGGAAAAATACCTGTAATAATGCAAGGCTAGAGTAGGGAAAGTGCCCACTTCATCTCTGCTTTCGGGGAAAGAGCATCTTAGAACAAGCTCTGTCTCGATATCTTTATGCTATTTGACCCATCGATGGTGGAGAGACTTCTTAGGGAGACTGAAAAATTTCCTAGCTTTCGTAACAGAAAGTTTCAATTCTATTAAGGACTCGGAGGCGAGGATTAGGCTTTTCTTTCTTCCATTTATTCAACCAGCAGCCTTAAACAACAAACAGTGAACAGTCATAGGACTTCATTTCCCATGAAGCCTATAGAAAAAGACATCAAGTTTGTGAAACAGTCCATCAGCCAATCAGGCGCCTCCTGGGACAATAATAGACCATGATCCCTGCTGGACGTCCTCTTTCTTCCCGCGACAAAGCCGACTGCGGAAGTTTTCAATCCTGTTTCGAAGACTCTGTCCCTGCAGGCAGAAAAAAGGAGTCGTAATAACCTGCGAGCAACGAAGTTTAACTAACACATCGTTAATGCAACACTAATAACCGAACAGGAAAACGCTTTACTTACGCCTGACAGAACATCCTGATCAACCCGGGCGGGTCCAGGAGCATCCTGAGGGAGGGCTAATCCTCGCCTCCGAGTCCTTAATAGAATTGAAACTTTCCCTTACGAAAGCTAGGACATTTTTCATTCTATGTCGGGACCCGGAGGCGAGGATTAAGCTAGTTAAAAGCTTATCAACCACAAGGGCCGCTATGGAGGAGACTGGCTTGAAATAAAACCTCTTAAAGGTTGAGTCTGAAGACCAGTCTGCCGCATTTAGAATGTCCTCCAAGCGGGCTCCTAGCATGAAAGCCTTGGATGCCATGGCACCTCTCGCAGAGTGTGCCCCGAAAACCTTAGTATCGATGCCGGCCTCTATCATCACCCAACAGACCCAGCGAGCAATAGTTGGGGCAGAGACCGCTCGAAATGGTTTCCACAAGGCAATCAGGAGCTGACATTCCCCATGCGGGCGGACATCTTCCGTCATGGCTTCGTAAGCCTTAATGCATCTGACGACGCAGAGTTTAGGACAGTCAGGAAACGCTGGGTAGGAAATCACCTGAGACTGGCATTTGGTACGTCGGGACACATGGAAGGTGACCCCATCCGGGGTGAAGGACCTCCCGGAAATGTCCAGAGCCCTGACATCCGAGACAAGTCTACAGGACACCAAACATAGCAACATCGCCAGCTTCGAAGAAAGCTGCTTGCGTGTCAAGTACTTGTTGCTGGGCCATTTTGAAAGTAGGCTCAAGACCTTGTTTACATCCCAGAGAACTGAATAACGTGGTTCTGGGGGAAGGGAAAGGCGAATACCCCGGAGGAGTTTCCTCACCAACGGATGATCTCCCACAGGATGATCCGCCACCACAGAGTGGCCTGCCGAAATCGCGGAACGGAAGGTGTTGATCGTTCTGTATACCAACCCCTCCGAGGCCAGATGGGCTAGGAAGTTGAGGATGTGGATGACAACTGCCCCCACGGGATCCAGACTCCGTTGCAGACACCAACCCATCCATCGAGACCAGGCCGACCATTAGCCCTGGACTGTACCATCTGCCCATGCCCGAGAGAGTAGCTCTGCAGCGTGTCTCGAAAGCCCCGGGACCTGCCATCGAGCCCGGTAATCCTCCATGCCATCAGGGAAAGTGACTCGTTCACTATCAGGGGATGAGGGTTGCTGTTGGATCGAGCAGGAGATGAGGGAGCTGGGGTAGACGGGTTAGAGAAGCCCAGGAAAGTTCCATCAGACTGGAAACCAAGCTTGCGCTCTCCAGACCGGGGTGATCACCACCAATTCCGCTCTCTGTCGACGGACCTGCGTTGTCAACCGCATTATCATGGCAAAGGGGGAAAAGGCATAACCCTTCTCCAGTGACCAACCCTGAAGGAATGCATCGGTGGCTGCCGCCCCCGGATCCGGCCTCCAGCTGAAGTACCTGGGAAGCTGATGATCGAGGCGAGAAGCAAAGAGGTCGACAGAGAAGGGACCCCACTGGTCCTGAAGGGTCTGAAACACCGGAGGGAACAGCTTCCACAGACTCGAGTCCCGAAGGTATCTGGATTGCTAATCTGCCACCTGGTTGGCCACACCCGGCAGATGTTCCGCTATTACCGACAGCTGGTGGGACAGGCAGTACTCCCAAAAATCCTTGGTCAAATCTGCCAGGGCCTTGGAGCGCGTCCCACCCAGATGATTGATGTAGCGCACTGCTGCCACATTGTCCATCTTTAGGAGGACGCATGAGTGAGCTCTGTCTCTGGTCCAGCAACGGACCGCGAACGAGCCCGCCATGAGCTCTAGACAGTTGATGTGGAGGGAACGTTCCGCTGCGGACCAACCTCCTCCTGTGGTGAACTCTCCACAACGTGCACTCCAGCCTGAGCCGCTGGCATCGGACTCGATCACCATGTCCGGGCGGGAACCGAAGATGGCTCGTCCGTTCCATGCCTCCATGTGGGAAAGCCACCACTGCAACTCCTCCCTGGCCTCCTCGGAAAGTGGAACTATCTGGGCGTAGGACAAACCCCAGCGCAAGTGAAACGCCTTGAGTCTCTGAAGGGCCCGAAAGTGCAAAGGACCCGAAAGATGGCCTGGATCGAGGCTGACAAAAGGCCGACCACCCTGGCAATGCTTCGTAAGGAAGTCAGATGTTTCCGAAGAATCTGTTGAATCTCGTGGCGGATCTTCGCCATCTTCCTGGAAGGAAGACTCGAGGTCGCCTCCACGGAATTGATCACAAAACCTAGGAATGTGATCGAGCGAGAGGGAAGGAGACAAGACTTTGACTGGTTGATAACAAAACCCAGAGACTGTAGGAGAAGCACTGCCGACCGAAGCAGATTCGACAGAGTTTGTGGACACTGGTGCATGAAGAGCATGTCGTCCAGATAAACAATCATCCTGATTCGCTGTGATCTTAAATTCTCCACCACCGGGTGCAGGACCTTGGTGAAACACCAGGGTGCCGACGACAGACCAAAGGGAAGACAGGTGAACTCGAAAATTTGGCCCTGCCAATGGAACTGCAGGAAACGACGGTGGGGAGGAAAAATAGGGACTGTCAAGTAGGCGTCCTTGAGGTCTAAACGGACCATCCATTCGTTGGGACGCAACAGGTCTCGAAGAAGGTGAATACCCTCCATTTTGAAATGGCGGTAGACTAACCATTCGATGAAGTCTCGGAGGTTTATCACCGGGCGTTGGCGTTCATCCTGTTTTTGAACCAGGAAGAGATTGCTTAAAAAGGACCCTGAGCGGGGAGATGCAAAACAAATTGCTCGTTTGTCCAGGAGCTCCTGGATCTCCTGATCTATCAACGCAGCTTCCTTGCCGGAAAACCTGATCGGTGTCGGGGGAGAGGCCTGGACGGGAGAACCAAGAAACTATGTAGAAACCTTGAATGGTTTGAAGCACCCATGCATCGGAAGTAAGGGCCCGCCAATTGTCGATGATGTGGGCCAGCCTGCCCCCCAAGCAATGATATGAAATGATGCTTGAACTCACTGTGAGCGGGGGGGGGGAGCACCTCCACCTCGTGCCCCGTTACGCTGGCCTCTGCGGTGGGAACGACCTCTGGTGGGGTAGAACCCACCGAAACGCGAGGAGTCTTGGTACTGCCCCCTCTGCGACCGCTGTCCTCTACCGGAGGCTGTCTGGGAGAGTTGGCCAGCCGAGCGTCCCCTGCCACAACCGCCCCGCCGAAAACCCGCGCGTTAAAAATGCGCTTGACGGTGGACTGAGCTTTGTCTATGGAATTGAACGTGGAGACGAATTTACTCCGTTTCTTAACAAAAGGGTCCCCGAACAGGCCGCCCTGAGCCACCTGACCCACCTCCGAGTTGGCCAGCTTGCCAAGCTTCGGGTCCAGTTTGATTAGGAGCGACCTGTGCCTCTCCGTAGAGATGGCGCAGTTCGTGTTCCCCAGAAAAATAATTGCCCTTTGGGCCCAGCTAGACAGAACTTCTGGTGGAATTAGGGCTCCCGACGCCTTGGCGTCCTTGGCCATGTCAAAAATCTTGACTAAAGGGCCTGTGATGTCCAGTAACTTGTCCTGGCATGCACGCCAGGACCTGACAATGCCCTTCTTCGGGTCTTTCATATATTTGGTGAGGAAGGTCGCCATTCTCGCATCGATTTCAAGCGTTACGGCAACCTTGCCCTCCAGGGACGGGCGACGGCATTTCGCCCTGAGGCGGAAGCGGACCTCCAGGTCCAGGGGTTTTCACAAACGACTTGCCATATATTTGGCCACCTTTTGGCAGGGCACCCACTCCGAGGAGCGGGGGTGCAGCAGATCCTCCGGATCCAGGAGGTCAGACTGGGAGTTGCTATTAGGAGTCAGGGCCTGGGGAAGGTCCACGGGCCGAGAGGGGGATGGGCACCAAGACCTTTCATGATCGGAATCCCCGTCCGAAACACCCTGGGAATCCTCAGAAGGATGCGGGGAAGCCACAGGCTCTTGAGTTCCTGCTGGCGGAGAGTCTGAAGGGGGTGGACCCGATGGCGTAGGGGGAACCTTGGTGTCCAAAAATGCTTGCTTCAATCTATCAAACGCGTCCAAATCCACCCCTTTGGGATGGGGGCGTTTGCGCGGTTTCTCAGGAGGGGGAGCGGGGCTCGACTCTGGAGGTTGGGGGCCCGAAGGTCCCATAGTCTCTTCCCTCGCGGGGAGGGGTTGAAGGCACCTCTGTGCCAAGTCAATTAACCTCTTCTCCAAAGGAGCCACCGCCTCTGTGACCGCCCTGACAATGGAGGCGTCAACCGCGTCACAGAAGTCGTCTGTGAGCGGGAAATACTGAGTCTCCTCCTCCTCCTCCTCGTAATAATCGTCAAACCCCTCCATGTTTCTAAACAGGAGCAGCTGAGGATCTGAGGTAGGTGTCAGGTAAGTAGGGTAAGCATCTGGGTGGCCACCCACCAGGTGAGAGGGCTTAATCAGAAATTGGGACAGAGCCCAAACAGAGAAACAGGGTAGAACTGACCCCAGGAAGGCGGGATTTTAAGGAGGGCTAGACCAATCTATAACTATAGGTCTCTAGAAGGCCCTATACAATAGAGCAGCACCAAAAACGCCCTTATTTTCACACGGGCAGCAGAAAAATAACGTGGGAGGCAAACTGTGCTGCTCGGCACAGAAATTGAAACGTCTTACCCCCGGGGGGTGTCTACTCTCCAGGTATGCCGGCACAGGGCGCGCGACAGCATAGACGAAGGCAGAAGCTCTCGCATATGGCTGCAACTGACGTGCCTCCGTCCGTGTCCTGCTGAGGAGAAATGCACCAGAGGAGAAAGGGAGGCGCGCCCTCTCACGGTCGGCAGACCACGCGCCTCCCGCCGGTAACAACGAAGCACACAGGAGCGTAGGAGCAGGCAAAACGTTCCCGCAGCCGTGTCTAAGGAGCGGAAGCTCCAATTACATGAAATAACCAGGCAAATGAGGAAAATAGGACAAGCAAAGCGGAGCGGAAGCTCCGAAACGTATTAAGCCAAAATTATGCACAAAAACCAACCACTTAAAATACCGGCTCCATAATAATGAAACACAGCGTAAAAGGGGAGCGAAGGCTCTTACAATAACAAACAGGTATATAAAGTGAACCAAATCCCCCCAGCCTAAGAAAACTGAGGGAAGTGGAAACTTATCTGAAGGAGGCTGCTAGCAGCGAAGAAAGAGGACGTCCAGCAGGGATCATGACCTATTATTGTCCCAGGAGGCGCCTGATTGGCTGATGGACAAACTTGATGTATTTTTCTATAGGCTGCATGGGAAATGAAGTCCTATGACTGTTCACTGTTTGTTGTTTAAGGCTGCTGGTTGAATAAATGGAAGAAAGAAAAGCCTAATCCTCGCCTCCGGGTCCTGACATAGAATCCACATGCTGACACCTTTATTCCTTTCCCTGAAGATGCTTAAGTAGGGATGCCATGTTAGTGCTAGTGTAGGGATAGACTGATGCTTTATTTTTATCAACCCTCAATGCAGGGAAATGTGGACTCATGCTTTCTGATCCTCTGAATCCTATTTCTTGAGTTAATTGTTTTGTGCATGTTGCATCGCCTCAACTTTATTCGCAGATTTGGCTTTGTTAGACCTGGCACTGTTGGCGTGGGTCTCCCTTCCATTTTTTTGCTGTTGCCTCATGTGTTTTTGCTGGTTATAGATGCTTTGGGCACTGTGCCACTGCTATTCAGTGCCACAGTGCAAGTGCTCCCTATGGTAAATTGATGTATGGATTAGTGATTCCATGATTGGTTGGTTTGGTTTACTTGTCAGACCCAAGTACAGTGCACTGAGTGTGCCCATGGCTTGTAAACCAAATGCTGCTGGTGGGCTTGCAGCACTGGTTGTGCCACCCACAGAAGCAGCCTGTAAAAGTGTGTCTCAGGTCTGCCATTGCAGAGCCTGTGTGCAGTCTGGTACTGCCATGTTGACTGGGCAAGTGCACCCACTTGCCAGTCCCTAAACCTTCCCTTTTCTTCATATCAGACACCCCAATGGTAGGCCCAAGGGCAGGGTGCATTGTAAGTATAAGGTAGGACATGCCCTGGTGTGTGTGGCATGTCCTAATAGTGAATTACAGCCATTTTCGTTTTTCACTATTGCAAGGCTGCCTGTTCCCCATAGGCCAGAATGGGCAGTTTGATTATTACATCTTATAATCCTAACTGACCCAGGGAACATGGTAGAAAAACGAATTTAGTATGCCTGAACTCAGAATGACAAAATACATCTTTTAGTGAAGTTGGTTTTAACATTCTGTGTTTGAAAATACCACTTTTAGAAAGTAGGTATTTTCTTGCCTAACTATCCAAGCCTGCCTCTGCTAGGTTGTGTATTCCTGAATAACCAAAACTGAATGTGGCAAGGCTCTATGCGCAAAATAGTTCACAGTAATCCCCACAGTCATATGCAGAAATATCAAATTGTGTGCTCCAAGGAAGAGGGCAGCCACTCATACCCCCAAAACTGGACCAGAAAAATCCGATCCTACAATAAACAACAAATAATCCTGAGCACTACTCAGTATGTATTATAAAATCAAAGTCCAGTCCGTCTTCTTGCAACTCCGATGTTTATTCCTGAAATATTCCCATCACGGATCACTATTCATCCTTCCTTCACATGTACAATATTCTCCAGGTAGAAAAATAGCCAACACGTGTTTCGTCAGATCTGATGCGTCCGCATCTCTGACTTCATCAGGGCTTGTACAATATCTCTCTAATCCAGACATCCACTGCTTGACATAGACTTCTATACAGTCAATAGTCTTCTATAGGCCTCCATCCAGGATATCCAAAAATCAAAATACGATTTCTCTAACCCGAGTGGCAGAGAGTACTCCTCACTCGTCTTGACGGCGTTGTGTATTCCTTGTCTGGTTTGTGAGTGACAGGGGCTGGAGGATTCCAGGAGACAGGGTGAGTCAGCCCAGGGCTGAATAGAGAGATCTGCATGGAGATGGGTGGGAGGAGTTGCACCTGGGACCTGAATAGGGCTGTGCCTTCCCTCCACAATGCTGGCTCCACCTCCTGTGGTGCGTCTGATGTCCCTGGCCTACACTGTGAAAGGAAAGAAGGAGTCTTGTCAACAAAGTGATCCAGGACTGACCAGAACTGGTTTGGACTAGGCATAGGCCTCTCTGCCTTCAGAGAACAAAGGGAAAATGAGTATAAAAGAGGGGACCCAAACCCCAGAACTTTAGATCACTTTGGGAAACAAGAAGAACCTTTGCTGAGGAGAGGAACCAGAGAAACTGAGGAGGAGACTATCCCTAAGCTGAGTGCTGTTTGGGGCATTGGCCTGCAGTGGTTGCCTGACTGCCAAAGAAAGGAGAGAGGAACTTTGTGTGTACTTTCATCAACTTGTAAAAGATCTCCAAGGGCTTGAGAGAAGAGCTTGCCTCCTGCTGAAGTCTCAGGGACAACAGACTTCACCAACCAGCTCCCCAAGAGTCTTTCTGGAAAGTGCCTGCTGCTGTGCTGGACTTTCTGAGGGACTGCGTGTCGCAAGGAGCTGGAAGCGCGACTCACGAAGAAGAAACGTCGCCGCCGAAGCGCCTCGCATCGCCGAAGAAAAGGATCGACGTCGCATCAGACGCCGCCGCATCAACGGAGAAGTGTCGCCGCCGCTGTAGCATCGTTGCCGAAGCGCCTCGCATCGCCGGAGAAGAGGATCGACGTCGCATCAGACGCCGCCGCATCACCGGGAAGCGTGTCGCAGGGCCTGTCGCGGCTCAGTAGAATCGTTGAGTCGCCGCACGGCCGTCGGGCGTGCACGCATCGTGTCGCTTCAAGAAGAAGACGCCATCTTTGTTTCATTGCACCGGATCTTCATTGCATCATGGCGTTGCTGGTCGCATCGCCACGAAAGCGCAGTAAGAAACCGACGCATCACCTCCCCACGCCGAGAAGAACCAACGCATCCCCTACGCATCAGTAGGGACCCGATGCATCACCGTTCTTGCGTGTAAGGAACCGACGCATCACCTTCCCTGCAACACTTTCGTTGTATAGCAATACGCATCCTAAGGTACATTGAACTCAAAGTGTCACATTTTACATCTTAAGAGAACTGAGCTAATTCTACCATTTTTGGAAGTACAGTATTGTGGATTTGTGTCGTTTATGGTCTTGTGTTAAATCTATATAAAAGATACTTATTTTTAATATACAACTGGTGTGGTGTCCATCTGTAGTGTTGTCACTTGATTACGGTATGTGCTCACAAATGCTTTACACACTGCCTCTGAGATAAGCCTGTCTGCTCATGCCAAGCTACCAAGGGGGTGAGCAGGGGTTATTTTAGGAGTGTATCCCCCTTACCCTGACTAGACGCAAGGGTCCCTATTTGGTCAAAGGTACCTACCTCTGCCAACTAGAGACCCCCAAATCTAACATTGGTGGTCAGCGGTGAGGATTCTGGACTTGCATTTGTGACTCATGTACAGTAATTGGTGAACACTACTAGTGAGTGCAGATCAAAACGCGACCACATACTTTTGGTAGATTGTTTTTCTGGGATTTTCTATTTTTGCAAAGAACTGCCAAGTTTAACCACCATGGATAAAGCAGCATCCATAGCATCTGTTGATTATGAGTGGGAAGAGGAGAAACTGGAATGCTACAATGTGAAACAGCTCAAGCACTTCTGCAGGAAATTTAAAGTTGCTATGACCGGTCTCACCAAGAAGGATGAGTTCCAAAAGGCGCTGAGGGCCTGGGTTGAAGCAAGGAATACCCCTGAGAATGAGGAAGGGGCTGAGAATGCAGATGAGCAGCTGGAGGGGCCATAGGGTCCAGAGGGGAGGAGAGGAACTTCCCCAGTAGGTAGCAGTGTTTCTGCCAAAGGCCTGTCCCCAGAGGAGTTGGCGGACAGGAAGGAAAACAGGATGCACGAATTGGAGCTTGCCAAGCTCAAGTTGGGTGGGCAACTGGAGTTAGAAAATAGGAGATTGGCCCTGGAAGAAAAGAGAATGCAGTTGGAGCATGAGAAAAGTTTGAGGGAGTTGGAGTTGAAAGCTAGAAGCTTAGAGATTACTCCCTCTGGTGGCAGCACACCGTCCATGCCTGTTGAAGCTAGGGTGTATATTCCTAAAGATGTGGTGAGAGAGTTTTATAAGAATGATGATATTGGGCAGTGGTTCAAAGCCTATGAGGTAGCCATGTCTTCCCACCGGGTCCCTGAGAAGGATTGGGGAGCGGAGTTGTGGGGGCGGTTCCTTAGTGAGGGGCGGGACACACTGTTAGACTTGCCTTCTGAAGTCCATAATTCTTATAGCCACATGAAAGATGCATTGATGTCCAGGTATGGGTTGACTCCTGAATTGTATAGACAGAGGTTTAGAAATTGCAAGAAGGTGGAGTCAGGTACATGGGTAGAGTATGTAACTTTCTTTTGCAGAGCATTGGATGGTTGGGTGAAGGGTAGCAAAGTGAATGATTTTGAGGGGCTCTTTGATTTAATTGCATGGGAGCACTTGTCAAGTAATTGTTTTCCAGAGCTACGCCAGCACCTGATTGATAGCAGGCTGACTAACCCTACGAAGCTTGCTGAGGAGGCGGACCGCTGGGTGAGCACCCGGGCCCACAAGGGTCAAGTGGGAGACTCCGCCAAGAGTGGGCAGGGTCCCCAGCAAAAGAGTGGGGGGGACAAGGGTAAACAGAGGGAGTTCCAGAAAGGGCCCCAAAGTAATCCCCAAGGGAAGGGTTCCCAGCCTCCCCCTGAGAAGAAGCACGGGGCCCCGACAGGTAGGCCTGTTCCCAGGGGACCCCTGAGGTGCTACAAGTGTGGTGAAGTGGGTCATAAGTCGGTTGATCCCCAGTGCCCACAGTTTGGAAAGACAGCACCCACTGGTGCTCCACCCCGGCAGATGGCGAGTGTAGCCCTGGGGGAGGAGAGGGGTGTCCAAGGTGGGTGGGGTCCCGCAGAGATGTCCCTTGTCTCTTTAGGAGACTGTGAGGTGGTCCCCAGGACCCAACTGCCTGATAACACTAAAAAGTATAGGCAGTGGGTGACCATCAATGGCCATAGAGTGGAGGCTCTTCGAGACACAGGAGCCAGTGTGACAGCTGTCAAGTGTCACCTGGTGTCTGAAGAGCAGGTTGTCCCCAATGCATTTTACCCAGTTGTTGCCGCTGACAACACAGAGAGCCACTGCAAGGTGGCTCAGGTTCCCTTTGAGAGGGGGGGGGTCTCTGGTACTCTTCAAGTATCTGTGAGGCCAGCCATGCCTGTTGACTGTTTGTTGGGGAACGATTTGGAGAGCTCACCTTGGGCTAAGGTGGAGCAAAGTGCTCATTTGGAGATGTTGGGTCTGCCTGACTGGGCGTGTGTGACCACACGGTCCATGGCAGCCAGTAAGGGGGTTCAAGAGGACCTGGAGCCTGAGAGGGGGGCCCAGGTGCCTGCCTTAAAGAGAAGAGGCAGGGGGCGCGGGAAACCGGCCCTCGAAGTTCCCACGGTCCAGGAGGAGGTAGACCCTGAGGGGGATGCCCTGGAGCCTACAGGGGAACAGGTAGCTGAACTGGGGGACCTGCCTGAGCTGACCCATTGGCAGCAGGAAGGATGACCCTCCAGGGAAGAGTTCTGCGCGGAGCAGAAGAAGTGCCCTTCTCTTGTGGGTTTGCAGCAGCAGGCTGCAGACCAGGCAGCAGGTGATCAGTCTGGATCACATTGGATCTACTGGGAGAATGATCTCCTGTATACTGAGCCTAAGGTTGCCGAGCCTGGGTCAACACGTGTGCTGGTGGTACCCCAGCGCTTCAGAGCCTTCCTACTGGGGCTGGCTCATAATGTGCCGTTAGCAGGACATTTGGGGCAGGACAAGACCTTTGAGAGGCTTGTCACCCACTTTTATTGGCCCCAAATGCGCAGGAGTACAGATACTCACTGCAGGACCTGTCAGACTTGCCAGGCAAGTGGAAAGAGTGGGAGGAAGCAAAAGGCTCCTCTCCAGCCATTCCCTGTGGTCAGCACCCCTTTTGAACGGGTGGGTATTGACATTGTGGGGCCCCTGGACCCCAAGACAGCCATGGGCAACAGGTTCATCCTGGTCTTGGTGGACCATGCCACCCGGTACCCGGAAGCCATACCTCTGAGGACAGTGACGGCCCCCGTGGTGGGAAGGGCACTGATGGGAATTTTCTCCCGAGTGGGATTCCCTAGAGAGGTCGTGTCTGACCGAGGTACAAACTTAATTTCCAAGTATATGAAGTCCCTGTGGCAGGAGTGTGGGGTAACTTATAAGTTCACCACTCCTTACCACCCCCAAGGAAATGGGTTGGTTGAGAGATTCAACCGGACCCTAAAAGGCATTATTATGGGTCTTGAAGAACCTATGAGGCGTAAATGGGACGTCCTCTTACCATGCCTGCTCTTTGCATACCGTGAGGTGCCACAGAAATCTCTAGGGTTCAGCCCCTTTGAGCTTCTCTATGGACACCCAGTGAGAGGACCTCTGAGTCTGGTCAAGGAAGGCTGGGAGCAATCTCCCAGGAAACCTCCCCAGGATGTATATAGCTACATGCTGGCCTTCAGGAACCAGACTAGGCGTTTCAGGCAACTCGCTGAGGCGAATCTGGAAGCCAGCCAGGAGGAGATGAAGCGGTGGTACGACCAGAATGCCATTCTGGTAGAGCTTCAGCCTGGTCAGAAAGTGTGGGTCATGGCCCCCGTGGAGCCTTGTGCGCTCCAGGATAAGTGGACCGGACCATTTGAGGTGGTGGAGCGCGAGAGTCCTGTTACCTACTTGGTGGACTTGCGATCTCCCAGGAACCCCTTGCTGGTCCTGCATGTCAACCGCCTGAAGCCCCACTTGGAGAGGTCCGAAGTGGGCATGCTCTTAGCGACAGATGCTGGAATAGAGGAGGAGACTGAGCCTCTTCCTGACCTCCTGTCGGCGACAGAGCGAGATGGGTCAGTGGATGGTGTGAACCTCTCTTCCACCCTGACCCCTGAGCAACAGAATGACTGTCACCAGTTGCTGGGACAGTTTTCTGATCTGTTCTCCCTGATTCCCAGTGTCACTGATTGGTGCGTCCATGATGTGGACACTGGAGACAGTCCTCCTGTTAAGCACAAAACTTATAGGGTAACTGACAGGGTGAGAGCTTGCATCAAGAAGGAGGTCTCCAAGATGCTTGCGTTAGGGGTGATTGAGTCCTCTAACAGTCCTTGGGCCAGCCCAGTGGTCTTGGTCCCAAAGGCTGCCGCACCGGGTGCCACGCCAGAACTCCGGTTCTGTGTGGACTACCGAGGGCTCAATTCAGTCACGAGGACTGACGCACAACCCATCCCCAGAGCTGATGAGCTTATCGATCGGTTAGGGGCTGCCCGGTACCTCAGCACGTTTGATCTAACGTCTGGGTACTGGCAGATCACCTTGACTGATGGGGCAAGAGAGAGGTCAGCATTCTCCACACCAGATGGGCACTACCAGTTCCGGGTTATGCCCTTTGGGATGAAGAATGCCCCTGCCAACTTTCAGAGGTTGGTCAACCAGGTGTTGGCTGGACTGGAAGAGTTCAGTGCCGCCTACCTGGATGACATTGCAGTGTTCAGCGCCAGTTGGGAAGAACATTTGCGCCACCTCTGGGAAGTGTTGATGGCGCTGCGGAGGGCAGGCCTCACGATTAAGGCAAGTAAGTGCCAGATCGGGCAGGGTTCCGTAGTGTACTTGGGACACCAGGTTGGGAGCGGCCAGGTGGCGCCCTACAGCCCAAGATTGAGACCATCCTGGCTTGGGAGCCCCCCAAGAACCAGACAGAGGTGAGAGCCTTTTAGGACTCACTGGGTATTACAGGAGGTTTGTCAAGGGGTATGGCAGCATCGTTGCACCCTTGACAGAGCTGACTTCCAGGAAGCAGCCCAAGAAAGTGATTTGGACTGACACCTGTCAGAAAGCTTTTGAGGCCCTGAAAACTGCCATGTGCACGGCGCCCGTGCTCCTGGCACCCAACTTCTCAAGAGAGTTTATCGTTCAAACAGACGATTCAGAGCATGGTGTGGGGGCTGTTTTGTCACAGATAAATGAGGAGGGCCTAGATCAACCCGTAGCCTTCATCAGTAGGAGGTTACTTCCACGGGAACAGAGGTGGAGTGCGATTGAGCGCGAGGCATTTGCTGTGGTCTGGGCGCTGAAGAAGCTGAGACCATACCTGTTTGGGACTCACTTCTGGGTTCAGACAGACCACAGGCCCCTCAGATGGTTGATGCAGATGAGGGGCGAGACTCCAAAGCTGTTGAGGTGGTCCATTTCCCTACAGGGGATGGACTTCACGGTGGAACACCGCCCTGGTACAGAACACGCCAATGCTGATGGTCTGTCCAGATTTTTCCGCCTTAGTGAAGAGAACTCCCAGGAGGTAGGGTAGTTCTCCCCACATTTCAGCTGGAGGGGACACGTGTTAGACCTGGCACTGTTGGCGTGGGTCTCCCTTCCATTTTTTTGCTGTTGCCTCATGTGTTTTTGCTGGTTATAGATGCTTTGGGCACTGTGCCACTGCTATTCAGTGCCACAGTGCAAGTGCTCCCTATGGTAAATTGATGTATGGATTAGTGATTCCATGATTGGTTGGTTTGGTTTACTTGTCAGACCCTAGTACAGTGCACTGAGTGTGCCCGGGGCTTGTAAACCAAATGCTGCTGGTGGGCTTGCAGCACTGGTTGTGCCACCCACAGAAGCAGCCTGTAAAAGTGTGTCTCAGGTCTGCCATTGCAGAGCCTGTGTGCAGTCTGGTACTGCCATGTTGACTGGGCAAGTGCACCCACTTGCCAGTCCCTGAACCTTCCCTTTTCTTCATATCAGACACCCCTATGGTAGGCCCAAGGGCAGGGTGCATTGTAAGTATAAGGTAGGACATGCCCTGGTGTTTGTGGCATGTCCTAATAGTGAATTACAGCCATTTTCGTTTTTCACTATTGGAAGGCTACCTGTTCCCCATAGGCCAGAATGGGCAGTTTGATTATTACATTTTATAATCCTAACTGACCCAGGGAACATGGTAGAAAAACGAATTTAGTATGCCTGAACTCAGAATGATAAAATACATCTTTTAGTTAAGTTGGTTTTAACATTCTGTGTTCGAAAATACCACTTTTAGAAAGTAGGTATTTTCTTGCCTAACTATCCAAGCCTGCCTCTGCTAGGTTGTGTATTCCTTGTCTGGTTTGTGAGTGACAGAGGCTGGGGGATTCCAGGAGACAGGGTGAGTCAGCCCAGGGCTGAATAGAGAGATCTGCATGGAGATGGGTGGGAGGAGTTGCACCTGGGACCTGAATAGGGCTGTGCCTTCCCTCCACAATGCTGGCTCCACCTCCTGTGGTGCGTCTGATGTCCCTGGCCTACACTGTGAAAGTAAAGAAGGAGTCTTGTCAACAAAGTGCTCCAGGACTGACCGGAACTGGTTTGGACTAGGCAAAGGCCTCTCTGCCTACAGAGAACAAAGGGAAAATGAGTATAAAAGAGGGGACCCAAACCCCAGAACTTTAGATCACTTTGGGAAACAAGAAGAACCTTTGCTGAGGAGAGGAACCAGAGAAACTGAGGAGGAGACTATCCCTAAGCTGAGTGCTGTTTGGGGGATTGGCCTGCAGTGGTTGCCTGACTACCAAAGAAAGGAGAAAGGAACTTTGTGTGTACTTTCATCAACTTGTAAAAGATCTCCAAGGGCTTGAGAGAAGAGCTTGCCTCCTGCTGAAGTCTCAGGGACAACAGACTTCACCAACCTGCTCCCCAAGAGTCTTTCTGGAAAGTGCCTGCTGCTGTGCTGGACTTTCTGAGGGATTGCGTGTCGCAAGGAGCTGGAAGCGCGACTCACGAAGAAGAAGGGTGGCCGCCGAAGCGCCTCGCCGAAGAAAAGGATCGACGTCGCATCAGACGCCGCCGCATCAACGGAGAAGAGTGTCGCCGCCGCTGCCGCTGTCGTATCGTTGCCGAAGCGACTCGCATCGCCGGAGAAGAGGGTCGACGCCGCATCAGACGCTGCCGCATCACCGGGAAGCGTGTCACAGGGCCTGTCGCGGCTCAGAAGAATCGTTGAGTCGCCGCACGGCAGTCGCATCGTGCCGAAGCGCCTCGCATCACCGGAGAAGAGGATCGACGTTGCATCAGACGCCGCCGCATCACCGGGAAGCATGTCGCAGGGCCTGTCGCGGCTCAGAAGAATCGTTGAGTCGCCGCACGGCCGTCGGGCGTGCACGCATCGTGTCGCATCAAGAAGAAGACGCCATCTTTGTTTCATTGCACCGGATCTTCATCGCATCACGGCGTTGCTGGTCGCATTGCCACAAAAGCGCAGTAAGAAACCGACGCATCACCTCCCCACGCCGAGAAGAACCGACGCATCCCCTACGCATCAGTAGGGACCCGACGCATCACCGTTCTTGCGTGTAAGGAACCGACGCATCACCTTCCCTGCAACTTTTTCATTGTATAGCGTTACGCATCCTAAGGTACATTGAACTCAAAGTGTCGCATTTTACATCTTAAGAGAACTGTGCTAATTCTACCATTTTTGGAAGAACAGTATTGTGGATTTTTGTCGTTTATGGTCTTGTGTTAAATCTATATAAAAGATACTTATTTTTAATATACAACTGGTGTGGTGTCCATCTGTAGTGTTGTCACTTGATTACGGTATGTGCTCACAAATGCTTTACACACTGCCTCTGAGATAAGCCTGTCTGCTCGTGCCAAGCTACCAAGGGGGTGAGCAGGGTTTATTTTAGGAGTGTATCCCCCTTACCCTGACTAGACGCAAGGGTCCCTATTTGGTCAAAGGTACCTACCTCTGCCAACTAGAGACCCCCAAATCTAACAGGCTTTATGCTGATTCCCATGTATTTTTACACTCCCGTTTTGAGGTGTCTCTATGTGCAGTTATTTTTGGCTTTGTAATAAATTAACTAACCTTACGCAGTCGTCTGTGGGTACTATGTGTCCAGAAAAATTCTGGTTGAATTGATTGGCATTGATAACGTCTTTCTCCCCTCTACGCTTACATGCTGCTAAAAAGAACCATCGGATTGTGATTCTAGAGTAGGTCTAGAACGTATGGGCCTGGCCCTTTCAGTTAGAAGCAGAGTAGGATGGTTTGCACATGAAGCGAGGGGAGAATCCAGAACTAGTCTAGAAAAGAGGGAACCTAGAGCCCCAAAATAGATCCCAATGATCGAGAACGGAGAGCGACGGAATTCAGCGGAGACCTACGGAGTTTGATGGTGCAGCAAGATCGGCGGCGAACAATGGAGTGAGTATCAATAGGGTGTATGGCTTGTGATAGATTGCGGGAATGAATTGATTGTGTGATGTCTGGCGGAGTTGGTGTGAGTCGAGTAAATGTGGTTTCGGGCCAGACATGGTCCAAGGATTGAGATTTGAGTTTCAGGTCCCGAAGTGCCCAAAACTCCCGGGATATATTAAATGATGGTGTAGAAGACACCAAGATTTATTGTGATTATCTGACCGAGGAGTTATCGTGAGACATCATCGACAGTTCCACCTAAGACAGGGAACTTTGTGTGAATGGGTCGTATGGGAATCATTAAGTGGACCTTGTGTACAGAGGTGAACTATACTGATTCAGGTGACTAGTGCAGGTCGAGGGTCGCCGTGTGTGAATGTTCTTGGATGACTGAATTCTATTGATCCCTTTAGATGGCAGACAATTATGGAGTTTAAGACGATTGTGTGAGTGAATGGGTACAGAGAAATTGTAAAGGAGGTTGAGTCGCTGTGAGGAGTGAAGGTGACGTCAGAGTGTGCTGCGCTGCGATAGGTCGGTTGGTGTAACGCCCTGCTGGGATTGGTTGGTAGTCAACGGGAAGTTGTGGTTGGAAAATATTGTTACGTCGTTAAAATTTGAACAACTTGCAATTGAATCATGCGATGTTTTAGGGTGTTGCGGGATCTTTTCAGGGGTGATCATGCCACCTAAAAGAATACTCCAGCACACTATAGAACGACAAAATTAGGGCTCCATACTATAATATGGCTTCAAAACAGGCACAAAATCACTGAAGAAGAGGGTGAATTGGCATTTCCACGTTTTGGTTAATTTCAGTTGGACATCACATTGGTAGTGCTTTCTACTTTTTCCATGTTTGCATTGGACAGGCACCGCAGTGACATATGATGTCCCTGTTTACATTATGCAATATTGCATCAAGAAACTAATTGGTTCGTTCATTTTCTTGTGTACCTTGCAGAAAAGGGAAAATGGGCACAGAAAGATCAAGTGATTTTCCTTAGAACAACCTATTTGGTGAAGACAGACAGCCCGTATTTGTACCCAGTTCTCCTGGTTTTAAGTTGTGCAATTTAAGAAACAAGGCACTAAAATGATTTTAGGGCCCCTTTTTACTAGTGTAACTGCAACAGGGTTTTGAGGCAGAACCTAGGTGTGAAGGCATTGGTGGTAAGACAATGAGAAATATGCACACAGCAGAATAAAAAATAAAAAAAACACCTCTTGCTCAACACCCTTGTAATAATGCACTCAAATAAGTGAGCACCACTGAAAATAGCGACAGTTATGAATATTTGTATAGCTCTCTAATCATCCATGAGAGCACCCAGGTGCTTTGCAGGTGGGTAGTGGGCGGTCTCCCAAGGAGAATTTATTTGAAAAGTCAGGTATTCAAGTGACGAGGAGGCTCTGATGTGCTGTGGGAGGTCGTTCCATGCTTTGGTGGAGAAGGCACGACCTCTTGCTCTGTTTTTGCGTATGCGGGGTACATGTGCTAGTGAGAGTTCAGCTGAGCGGAGGTGACTGGAAGGTTAGTGGATGTGTATGCAGCAGTTGAGGTAGGCAGGCCTATGATGTGTAGCACTTTGTATGTGAGGAGGCTGAATTGAGTGCGTTTGTGTATGGGGAGCCAGTGAAGTTCCTTGAGGTGTGGGGTAATATGGGTGCATCGTGGTATGTTCAGGATGGGTCTTGCTGCAGCGTTTTGGATGAATTGGAGCGTGTTTAGGTGCTGTTTGGTAATTCCCGCATAGAGTACATTCCCCTAGTCAAGTCTGCTGGTTATCAGGGCCTTTGTAATTGTTTTCCTGGTGTTCTCTGGTAGACACGTGAAGATTTTTCTCAGGATCCTCAGGATGTGGAAGCACGTGGGCTGTCAAGTTGAGCCTGTTGTCTAGGATGATTCCTAAATTTCTGGTGTGGGTAGTGGGGGTTGATGTGGAACAGAGGTCTGTTGCCCACCAGGTGGCATTTGTAGCAAAGGTTTTCCTTCCAAAAATCACAACTTCGGTCTTGTCAGAGCTGAGCTTGAGGCAGTTGGATCTTATTCAGGTGGCTATCATGGTCATGCAGGTGGCTAAGTTGTTTTTTGTCATGGGAGTCGAGACCATCAGCGAGAGTATCAGTTGGATGTCATAAGAAAGAATGTAGATGGTGTACAATCTGATGATGTCGGCCCCTGGGGTTATATAGATGTCAAACAACGTTGGGCTGAGAGATGATCCTTGGGAGACTCCACAGATGCATTTTCTGTTTTCCGACGTGTAGAGTGGTATCCTGACTTTTTTTGCTCTTCTTGTGAAGAAGGAGCAGATCCAGTTGATATCAGATCCTTGAATGCCTGTTCATGTAGTCTTCCGATCAGTGTGGAGTGGGAGACCATGTCGATGGCTGCTGAGTGGTCGAACAGGATGAGAACCAGTGTTTCTCCTCGGTCGAGGATCTTCCTAATGTCGTTGGTTGCTGCGATGAGGGCAGTTTTGGTGCTGTGATTGAGTCTGAAGCCTGATTCAGTGATGTCCAGGATTTTGTGTATGTCGTGGTATTGGGTGAGTTGCTTGTTGATGGGCTTCTCCATGACCTTGGCTGGGGAAGGTAGTAGGGTGATCAGGCAGTAGTTTGCTAGCTGGGTGGTAGTAGTGCATTGACTGCTGCGTGTTTCCAGGCCTCTGCGAACGTCGAAGTGTTGATAGAGCTGTTCAGGATGTGGGTGAGAACTTCACTGATCAGGAAGGCATCAATGCTGTGTATGTGGTGGGGGGGCAAGGGACCGTCGGGGGCCCCGAAGTGGATGGTGCCCATGATGTTGGCTGTCTATTCCATGGTGATTATTTTCCATGAAGTCAGAGTGCTTCCGAGGTTTTTTCAGTGACAAAATCTAGGACGGATGAGATGTGGGGATTATGCTTTTACTGTCTATACTTTCACACTCAGCAGCCTTCAAATTATAACAAACTACACACCACACTATTGCACACAATAAGTGGAAAAACAAAAACAAAAAAATAGCCAAAATCAGCAAATTCCATGCTTAGTATCCCAACAAAACTCCTCTGCTGTCTGCCATAACCTATCTTTCTTTGCTACTTAACAGTGCAGTCTCTATATAAGTTACTTTGTTAAAAATAGATACTCATAACTTGTATTTTTGTGATACTGTATTCTGGTGGTATTGTGAAATTACAGCCTGCCCCACTGCTTTTTGCCCATCAGGTGGCTGGCTTCATGTGTGCTCCAAACCCAAGAAATTACTGGATCAGACATGCGTTTCAGAGGGAATGGGTGCGCTGCTGCGCCGTTGTCCGAGGTGAGTCTTGGGTGACCTGCTTGTTCAGCACTGCTCAGCCCCAAATTTGATCCCAACATTTTCCCGGGAAGCGGCGTGGCTGGCTGCGCAGGAAAAGCTTTAGTGTCTGAGGCAGTCCTCTTTCAGTTACAGACATGCAACTCTGCCATTTTGGAAATGTGGACAGCTCTGATGACTATATTTAGCAGACTACTCCTGTTGTAGTGCTTCCCTGATACACTTTGTAATGCCCCACCTTACTTGAATTCTATTTCCTGGTTGTCCTGGTTTTTCTTTCTGGGCTGAGTAGTTGTGTACAGGCTTTCGAGCTGCAAGGCAGGAGGTATTCTCGTATATCAAGATGAGTGTGTGACGCTGCAACATGATGTTTGGCTCTACTTTGGGTAAGTGTATGTGTGGTCACTGTGTCTGTCAGCACTTGGTGCTAAAGCTGGGCGCGGGAACCCTTGGCGATCGTTTGCCACTGAAGTCCTTATTGAGGACAGTTTTACTGTCACAGTTGAGAGGGGCTGTGTCATCTCCCTCCGACAGGGGGAGATTGTGGAGGAGGATGACACTATGGTGGACCTTGATTACGGCCTCTCTGAGGCATTTGTATTGTCGGTCGAGAGAATGGTGCCTGGCTCTCTGAATTCTCATACAACCAACATGTGCCATCCCCTTTGAGGGAAGATGGGTCCGGTGAAGTGAAAGAGTAGTGCACAGGAACATGACTATGTGCACAACCGAAAAGGCTCTGCAGTCCATCTGGATGCATATGAGTGCCTCAAGAAACCATTTACATCTACTAGGCCTACCACTACTATTCGTAGAAAAATGTTCCACTTCAGGAGGTTACTCTGTCTGGTTGATCATGGCATGGCAGAGAGTACCAAGAAAAATGGAAGGTGCAGTCCCCTTGCAACCCTGAGGTAGGTCGAGATGGGTGCAGACACAGATATGCATGCTGGGAAATGCTAAATGTAAAATCTCAGGGCAGAGACCATGTTCGATCTTGCCCCAGATAGATCCTTAGTTGGCCGACCAGGCTACACTGGAAGTCGATGTGTCATTATGCATGTCCACACCTAAATATATGCTGAGGCAACCATTTTTTAAACATTTACCAATCCAAGACAGATTGGTAAATAAAAACAAACATGAAATAGATTTAGCTTGAAAGAGCTTTTCTAAATCGGAGAGGCTGGTAGCAGTTTAATGTTTGGGCTCCCTCCACCAAAAAAGTTATTAATTAAAACTAAAATATTTTTTTTCAAAAAGACCATGTGATGGGAGGCAACGGAGGAGCGGGTGACAGAATGGAAGAAGCAGCACATGACAGGGAACACCACGTGGTGTAGGGGAGAAACACACAAGCAAGAAAGCAACAACATGGAGAATAGAGGAGCTTGGCAGGGGAAAGAAGCACAAAAAAGAGCTTGCTACAAGAGGGAGACAGCAACAAGGCACGCAGGGGTATGGATATTTAACTGGGGGAGAAGCACACAAGGGGGATAGCTGGAAAACCCATGCACTCTCATGGATGCATAAGCAAAAAGAAAAAAAGTAGCTCACTAAAAGTCAGCAGAGGAAGAATGCAGGTCAGCCAAGCCAAAGGATAGTAAAGAGGCTATACTCCATGAGAGGCACAGCACAAGATGGAACAAGACAGACAAGAAATCTTAATGAATAAAAAGCAAGAAAATGAGAGTGACAATAAAATTAACCAATGGTAAGCAATGGGGGTTGGCGGTAAGCCAACTGTGAGTTCTTGGTAAGCCCACAATAATTTTTTCCAACCAGAAAGCTTGCATTGTCAGGTAGGCAAGACCTAAAAATGGATGTTCTATCATTCCAGCAAGTATTTAATTAGCTTTATAAGTAATACTGTTTCTTGTAAAAAAAGAAAGATAAATTATCCAGGCCATTTATCTATTTAACTATCTGGGACCTAAATGGTTGGTAAATTTTGTGACAATTGAAGATGGAGGGCATCCATTACCTGTAGGATTTCGATCCACGACAGCTAGTTAGATCGATCCCTGAAGAGACTTATGGTGTGTTTGTGAACTGTAGTGAGCTCTGTGTTAGCAACCCCTTAACTCAGCGCAAGCATGCCATTATAAAAAAGGGAGGTTTTCAGGCTGTTACGAGAACAGTGATTTTGCTCCAAGGATAGCAGGGACTGTATGCCTACTAGCCACACCAATTCAGGCTATATTTCTTAGGACTCTTCCTTACATTACCTCTTCGGAGGCTGAAGATTGTACATCCGCGAAAAGGACTATCTTATATTAATTCAATGTCCCTATCACAGAAGGAAAGTTTGGAGATTCAGTGGAGGGGATAACACAGAAAGATATGGAACAAGAAGGCCAATTTTAGCTGGAGCATGGAGAGGACGACGAGGTCTAAAGCCAGTAGGGTACTATAGGGAGCCAGAAGTGGGGATGTGCCCACAGAAGGTAAGTGTTCATCAAACAAATTCGATCTCCACATCAACTTATTGGACCTCCTAATGGACTCCTCTGAGATGCAGTGTTTAGCGAAGTACAAGATCGAGTGCCTCACTACCTGAAGAAGGACAATATATCTACAGTCTAATGAATAAATCCCCTGGGGGGGACACCAGGTCTGGCTATCGGTGGAGCTGAAAAGGATTTCTGGCATTGTTGCCTGGATCTACAGATTTTGGTCACAGCAGAGTATCTGCCAGAGTCGCCAATGCTGTGTCAGACTTACAATCCAGCCAACTTTAAACCTTCATCAAATGTAAGCTGGATCTGATACTTTTTCAATAGCTGATGAGAAGACGGGGACCCTCTCGGATGGATTTCTTTCCCTCCAAAGTGAATGCTCAACTTCCGGAGTTCCCCAGTTGGAGACAAGATCCGAGGCAGTGTGCCGGAGACACCTTTTTGGAGGACTGGGGGAGGAAGCAAAATATGCCTTTTATCCCCTTTGCAATGATCTGGAAGGTGACTATATGTCTGCGGAGACAGAAGGCAAGCCTGGCGCCCATGACACAGATATGGATGTTGTAACTATGGTGTATGGTTCTACTGGAATATTCTTGGAATTTTCCGTTCCCTCTCCTCGAGGCTCACCTGATTCTGACAAGAGTTGCACCCCTTGGCTGATGGATACCTTCTGCTGCTGGCTTCCATGTTTACTGAAAAGGCATTTGGTTGAGGAGTCAATAAGTGGTGTCAAAATCTGCATGGAGAAGATGGTTTGAGCGTTGTCTGAGAAAAGACTTGGACCCTCTGGGAGCTCACATGACAAGACCTTATGAGTTTTTTTTAGTGGAGTTGGCAGGAGAGAGAATGACATACAGGAAGGTAATTTTTTGTTACACTGACCATTTCCAATATGCATTTCTCGGTGGATGGGCCACTGGTTGGCGAGCACCTGCTTGTCTGCAGGTTATTTACAGGAGTTAGTCTTTCCTGCCATCCTCAACCCTGGAACTCTCCTTTATTGAATGTCAATAGAGTTCTTAGTTGTTTGGGACCTGGGGTCCAAACAAAAACCTGTCTAAGAAGCAACTTTCTGTGAAGATGACAATGCCTATGTGCCTTGTGTCAGGTACAAGTGTCAGATTTAGAGCACTGGATCTGTTGAGTAGAATATTAACTCCGGAAGAGACAGTGTGAGAAGCTGGCTTGGTATATGGTGTACACTTATGTAAGTGGGCACCTTGCACCAATCCAGACAACGCTTATGGTGATTTTAGTGGTCTTAGACAACCTTAGAAAGCTCTCTAAGTGGTAGCTGTGCAGAGCAGCCTGCAGGCTTACTCCAGAAGGAGTGTAAAGCAGCTTGTTTTACAAGAACATAATCTTATACGTATAGATTAAGTGAAAAAGAACCACTCAGTGTATTTATAAAAATAGGTATTTATTATAAGACACTCACTAACATATACAGATATCTCCTGTCCGGAGATACACACAATACTTTACGATAGACACAGGTAAGTAGCACTTAATACACAACGGTCACCAGGGGGGACCAAACCATATACTAAATAAGTGGAATGCGGACCACGACTCAAGACTGTACCCAGAAGACTTAGAAGTGTCGGGGACCCAAGGAACCACCCGAGGTAAGTAACTAGGAGCCCCACAGAGGTCGTGTGTTAAGTGGGAACACGACCGCGTGATCATTACAAGTCAATGGGTAAGTCGCAGTTGCAATTTTAAAGAAGAAAGACCCTTCCCAGCGGACCCTGAAGAAACCCTTAGGAAGACAGAAGGTTGGCGAGCCACCCCACCCGTGGATACCTTAGGAACCAGGATACTTGCCCCAGGGAAGCCGGGTGCTTAGCTGTGAAGTGGCATCGGAAACCGCTGTCGAACCCAATGGAGGACTTCAGAAAGATGCCGCTGCTGGAGAAAGTGAAAGTGTCCGGTGGAACCCAAAGGTGGTTTCAAGATGTGAAGAACCTGCAAGCAGAGGGGACAGAGTCTATGCCACTCAGAAGTGAACAGGAGGCACGGGAGACGAATGCCCACCGATGTCGGGTGTTGCAGGGAGGCTGACAGTGACCTTCAAACTGCAGCTGTGTTGACCAGGTGACGCGGAGGACGATACGAGCTGGCCCACGTCGGATGTCGAGAGTTGAGGGGTCAGTGTCCGGTGGGAGCACCAACAAGCCTTGGCAACAGCAACAAGCTTGGAAGTTGAAGAAGATGCAATGTCGGGACCAGCAAGGTCCAGGAGACTCACCACAAGCAGGGGAGTCAGGGCAAGCCCCGAGCAATCAAGGAAGCCCAAAGAATATGAAGATGACTCTCAAGAGGACCCACAGGCCAGAGGCACTGGAGTCGCAAGAGGACCTCGAGCAGCTCACCAAAGATGCAAGCCCACGCTGCAAGAAGATGCAGTAAGGATGAAGATCTTGGTCACTGGAGATGTTTGATGTTGGGGCTCCTCGGAGCCCGAAGATCTTGGTGGAAGGAAGCCAACAAGCCTTTGCAACTGCAAGTCGATGCACTGCACAGGGGTTCGGTTCCTGCGGTTCCGACGAGGGATACTGGCCTCAAACTTGGTGAGAGGACAGGGCAGGCCTCGAGGGATGTGAAGAACCACCACCTGTGTTGCTGAGCCTTTCGGAGACCGTGTGAGCTCAGGATCAGCAGACCGGTCAGCTTAGTTGCGGTGCCTGCAGATGCAGGGAAGTGACTCCTTCATTTCAAGGGAGATTCCTTCAGGTGTCTTGGATGACCACAGGCCTTGGAAGGTTCCTGTATGGTGCACAGGCACGGACGTTGCAGCAGACGAGCAGGGCGATGAGATCAGGAGAGGCAGGAGTCTTCCCGATTGCAGCCTTGATGCCCAGAGCGAACTCCAGAGTTTTTTTTTTTTTTATTGAGAAAAGAAAAAAGGGCATTGTTAAACACAGCAGAGTGCCTACAACCCTGGGGCCGGCCGCCAATTTCTTTAATACTCAGTTTACGTCAGCACTACCCACATCCCGGAGGCCGGGCATCGTCGTGCTCAGGTGTTATTATTCCAGGCCGTTTACCAGGTGCAGTCACCGCACTGCCTTGGGATTAGTAAAAGCTCCATGAGTATATACTTGTATATATGCAGAAACAAATTGTCTGTTTCCCCTTTCCTCTTTTTCTCTTTTAGTTTTCCCCCAACAAACAAACCAACGGAAGTCAGTGCAGTCGCTCTCAGTTAGGACCTCGACTCTTGCACACGCCCATTGCCACATGGCCCTGCTGTGGTCGCCCACTCGCCCCAACTCTTCCCCGTCATCGTCGTGTCCCTTCGCTGTCCCCACATATTAGTCTAGTCTCTTCTGACCACCTGATCCCTGCAGTGTTCCCAATCCGCGGGGTCCGTCCAGAGCACCCACTTAGTTAGAGTCTCTATGTCGCCAGAGCGTTAGTACCTTCCTCTGCCCCGGACTCTGCCGAGGGACCTCCACCCTTTCCCTTCATGTATGTGGTGTAGAGTCCCCAGAAATTTTTCGGTCTGCTCCGCGGAGGAGCAGTTCGCTAAAGGTTTCCGATTGAGTGCTGCAATAAAGAACATCCCGTGACCATTGCGATACTGTAGGCAAGGGACCCCGCAGCCAACACATTGCCACTCTACGCTTCGCCAACAACAGACCCAGATCCACCAGCCTACGAGCTGCCTTCGGCAATAGTTTAGTGTATCCCAGCAGTGCAATCACCGGTTCCGGAGGAATCTCCAACTCTACTACCATGCTTATTTCTCGAAATATTTTTTCCCAGTATTGGAAAACCCTGGGCAGCCCCATGCTAAGTGTACAAAGTCCGCCCTCTGGGAGTGGCATCTCTCGCATGTAGCGTCCTCCCTTAGGCCGTACCTATGCATTCTCTCTGGCGTGTAGTACACCCTGTTGATGAATTTAAAATGTATCAGTCTGTGCTTGCCATGCAGTGACACACGCTTTATGTTAGCGCAGCAGTATAACCACATATCATCACTAATAACCATGTCCAGGTCGGGACTGCCAGGCCAATCTGGCCTTGGTGTAGTGGTGGGCCCTCTGGGACATTACCAGTTTATATATGTTGGTTACTAGCTTACGGGGAGACTTAGTTTTAATGAGGTACGAAAGCTCTCGTACCTCGGGGGTTCAGCCATGTCCTCCCCTAGCTGTTTACACAATGCCGTATGCACCCTATGGAACTGGAAACGTTGCAGCTGAGTGGTTGCTTCTATCGTGGTCGTAACCTCTTCCCATGTTTTGGCAACGCCATCCGAAAACAGGTCTCCCACTTTGCTAATGCCCAGTGCTCGAAGCGCCCTGATGACACCTTTGTCGCGACAGGGGGTCAACCAGACCGCCCATTCCACCAGCATTTCCGGTGAGTATAACAGCGCCCCTGCCTGCTGTTGTAGTAAACAATGCCATGCATGCCGAGTTGCGTTTAGAGAGTCGAGGATCCCAGTTCTACGGTCCGCAGTCTCGAAAATGACGGCTGGGAGGGGAGCGAACTCCAGAGTTCCCAGACGGTTGAAGTTGAAGTGGTGTCTGAATTGTATCGTGTCCCAAGACGAATCTAGGGACCCACCCACAGGTAAGCCCTTAAGTATCCTAAGGAAAGGGTTGGGATGATACAGGGGTCCCTGCCTAAGGAGGGGCTGGAGAAGGGGAAGGATACTCCCCTGTCCTTTGTCCAGTTTTGCGCCAGAGAGGGAGCCAACGGCTCCATGAACTGGTTTGAGCTGGACTATGCATGGAGGGCACCAAATGTGCCCTACCTGCAGACTATGTGGCGCTGGCAAGCGCTCCCACCCTGCCCCAATACATTAAACCCTGTCTGGGAGGTGGTCACACCTCCTTGTGACAGGATGCCTATTGTTCTGCCTTCCCCTGCTCGAGCTTGGCTCAGCAGCACGAGGGCAGAATCGTCTCTGGTCGGCAGCAGCCATGTTGTGCGGTCTGGGTCTAGAAGACTGGTACCGGGAGCACTGAGGGCCTAACGGAGGGCCTTTACAGTGCTTGGAAACATACCTCCCACACCGTTTATGGTGTGGGGGTATGATTTCAACATGTCTGATATCAAACATGATAGGGTTCGTTACAGCCAGTTTCAAGATGGTCATCGCGTAATGACGCAGTGCCCCTCTATATGTCATATGGCTGTCTCACAACCCAGGAGAATGGACTCCATGGGCAGTAGGGGTGTCCTGCTCATGCAGGGGCACCCTCCCACTTAGAACCAAGCACCCTGCCTTCAGGATTGTAAGGCCTGCCTTAGGGGTGACTTTTAGGTTTTAGGTGTAGTGACCCTAGATATAGGGAAACCTATATCTGTCGTAAGTGGTGCTAGCACCAGCTTAAACAGGCTGCAATGGCAGACCTGTAGTTGCAAATTGAGTGGTCTCCCATGGGTGGCATAATGCATGCTTCAGCCCATGGGGGTCCCAAGGTGTACGTATGCCCTGGGTACCTTAGTACCATATACTAGGGACTGATAAGTGTACACCAGTGTCCAATCTGTGACGTACCTAAGTACTTACCAAACCAATTTAGGTGAGAAAGCACAGAGCCTGGGGTCCTGATTAGCAGGATCCCAGTCAGACTAGTCAGAAACAGCATTACATCAAGCAAAAAGTGGGGGTAACCATGAAAGCAGATCCTACTTTCCTACAGACAGCCTTTACATTTCAAGAAGGAAAAAATCCACACTCACCTCGTTCTACAACTTTCACCGTCTAACTCGTATGTCATTGGGTCAAGGGGGGCTTAAACAGCTATTGATTTCCACTAAGAAGCTGTTTGCTGCGATTTCTTCTCCCACATTAACACGTTGGGTGTGTTGCGTCATGCAGAAGACCGAATTGTCCATTTTCAGGGCCCACTCCGCTAGTCATGCCATGTCATCTGAAGGTTTTTCTTTGGGTAGTGGATTGGAGGACAGCCTTAGGACAGAAGAGTCGTCCTAGGACTTGACATTTAAAACGTTTTACTTTAAAACTGTACAAAGAGCGGCATCTGTTATACTGACAAAGATTTGAATTAGAACAATTCTCACCTCTGTCTGTTTCCTAGAATGAAAGAAAAAAAATCCTAGCTTTTGTGATGGAGTGTTAAAATTCTCCAATGGGCATTGAGGAAAGGATTTCCCCTCTGCAAGTTTTAAGAGAACAGACAGCTAAATCTTTCCCTCTTGGATATGATCGATTATAAGGGAGTTTTAGGTTTTGTTTTTTTATGATTTGAAAACGTTATATTAATTGTTGTTATATTCACCAGTGATTTCTAATTTTGTTTAATGCTTCATGCTTTGTAACTGTTATAATGGGCTGGATCATGTTTGTTGGTTTCTGTTAGCTGCAGACCAGAGAAAGAATAAGGTGCCTGTTGAGAAAGAAGTGGACGATTTACCCAGGATGCTTTGTCGCAATGGTTAACAGCAGAGATTTTGTTAGGAATCGGAGAATGTGATTGGCTGACTTTGATCACGTTTGTTTTTGGTTCTGCACTTTTTGTGCAGAGTTCTGGGAAGTGTAGTTTGTTTTGAAGGCTGCTGAGTTCTAAAGTAGAGAAAATACAAACATAATGTAATGTAAAAGGCATTTCGAAAGTGCACTGCTACTCTGAAGAGTGTCCTGGCGCTCTACACTGTCAGTGGGGGAGAAGAGAGATCAGAGAGAACCCAGATTAGTCATTCAGAAAAAGCCAGGTTTTCAGCTTCTTCCGGAACCGGGGGGGGTGAGGATGGAATTCCAAAGGGAGTTTATTCCAAAGAGATGGTCCCAAAAAAGAGAAGGACCTGCCCCCCGTTCTGGACCTGCAAATCCGAGGGATTTTGGCCAGAAAGAGATTGGCTGGGCGCAGTCATCTGGAGGGAGAATAAAAACAAATCAAGATTCTGTCACATTACAAGTCCTTATAAAAATTCTGACAGACTTTTTATAAGGACTTGTTATGTGATAGAATCTTGATATTCAGGGATTGTTTGCAATTTGTTTTTAATCATGTTTGTATGTTTATAATGTGGGATGTATAAAGTGTGTCTACAAAAAATGGAGGGTCTGCTTAAGAAATATTCTAAACGACCAGATATGTGCACATTAGAGGGGCCCGTTTGGGCACACTTGATATTTCATATGATACTTTTGCCACAGGTGACAAGAGTGGCACTGGTTATCCACATTGGAGATAGAAGTATGTGAAATGATATAGACCAGAGTACAAAAAAAACAAATATTTCCCCACAAAAACGGTACCACGCTCACAAATGACCAGTAGAGGTGTTCAAAGATGAGAGGAGCTCAGACGCAAAAGCAAGATTAATGATCTAGACAAGAATACTAAACAGCTTTGGGGTCATTGTCTGTTATCAAATGGCGGTGCCTTATCAATTCTACAATGTGCTTTGGTACCACCAGCTCTGATTGGCTAGTTGGCAGAGATATGTCACTGTGAATACAACAGGGCTCTTCATTTCAAATGAGAACAATCTTTTTTTTTGTTGCATCAATCCATTTACTGGTTATACAGTACACACAACAGTTGTAAATACTTCAAAATATTCATAACCCAGCTTTTACATTAAAACCAGAAACTGAAAACTCCACCCAACAAGTTCCCACCTCCTTTTCCCATCCTACCCCCGCCCCAATTAGGAACAAGACTGTGGATTATTTCAGAGGTTCTGAGCCCCAATCCAAGGGAGCTTTGTGGATACAAGCAGTGTTCCAATAAGGTTCTTGGTAATAGAAGTCCAGCGCTATTAGTCTCTGTGGGGAGTTAGTGCAAAACCTGTCTTTGCTGAGTTTGCCAGAAACAGGCTCCAAAGCCCATGAAATATTGATTACTGCATGATAATGATATAGGACTGTTTTTCTATTGTCAGGCTCTCCCGAAATATTAGTAAAAAGAGACTGTGCCCCAGGCTTCTTCCGTGCCCCCACTACAAGTGTCTTTTCAGCCCCCAGTGTTTGATTCAGGGGCATTCTATCAGAGAATGATAATTTCAGTAGTAGCAAACCCAGCAACACCACTGTTATGCGTTTATGTTTATCTTGAGTAAGTTAGCACTGACACATAAGAAAAGGGGTTTTGACTATATTTCAAACACCTATAACCTTGCAGTTTGTACCTCCAGAGCTCAAACCAATCTCATCAATTTGTGCACCTAGGTCACGCTCCCATAAGATTGGTCTTTCTGCTTAAGGCAAAGAGTTCTGATCTCCTACCATAGAGTGAATTTTGAGCTTTGGATGTTTAAAATTGGTCTACGTATTGCACTACAAAACTTAATCGTGAGAGTACCCTGATTAGAAAGGACAGGCTAACACAATCAAATGCCTTCTCTGTTTTCAGCACCAAAAGGATCACAGGAAGACATCTGTGCTGGTCTTTCTCTATAAGACTAGCCACTTTCCTAATATTATCATGTGTTTATTGACCCAAGACAAAGGTCAAAGATCAATCTCTGTCAACTGAGAAAACACATTATTGAGCTCGTTGTCTTGCATTTTCATGAGAATTTCAGTGTCAGAATGGATCAAAGCTATCGAGCAGTATGATGCACACTCCAAGGAGTCCTTACTCGAATTAGGAATCTGTGAGATAACAGCTTCTGCCATGGATGGTGTGGCATGATCCCTTTATTAGCAGTGAATGTGTTAACTAAATACACCAGAATTGGGGACAGGAGATCCTTAAAGGTTTTTTAGAACTCCATGGAGTACCAGTCTAGACCACATGACTTTATTAGGCCTCATCACTTTAACTGGCTTCCAAATTAGGACGTCAAGCTCTTCTCATTGCTCAGTAGTTGCTGTAAGAAGTTAAGCTGAATGCAGGTAGTTTTAAACTGATCATCAGCAAGAATATTTGCCTCTTTTGTTTTTAAAAGCTGAAGCCTCCCCAGCCTCACTTCGAACCACTGCATCTCTACTTTTTCTAACTTAGCGCACAAGCCTCCTATTGAGTTGTACTTTAATTCTATTGCCTAATCATTTCCTCTCTATATTTCCCATTCTGTAAAGTCCTGCCATACTTAGAGAAGCGTCTGCTCAGCTTTTTGTTTGAAGTATGCTAAATTGGCCTTTAACCTTACTGATTTACATTAGCAAGTTCACATAGCTGCATCATTTTTGCTGAGCTTCCAACTCCACTACTACTTCTATTTAAATTCTTCTCCTCTAATCTACACTCCACCCTCATGAATGCCTCTATTGTTGTAAGACTTCTGCATGCAACTGCCTTACGGCATCCTCATTTGCAGCGGGGAAATTGGGACTCTACTACTAAAGTCTAAATTGGAAAGCTTGTCCAATTTCCAACCTACTATTGAGTGTTCTAGCAAATCAGTATGATAACACCAATAAAAGTGATTCTTTTTTCGCACATCTACCTCTCATTTTATCCCTAGGTCTGCGTTGATACAAAAGAAGTTGCAGCCTTTAGGCGTTTACTGGCTGCTTGCACTGACCAGGTGTCCTGTCTAGACCTATCAAATGTGGCACACCAAACAAGAAAGTTTCTTGCCCAGTGCTCAGGGTATGAGCACTCGCAAGCCTAACCCACCTTCTACCAGAGTTCACCACTACTGTAACAAATATACAATCGAAATCAAGCTTTCCTCACACTTTTGTGTGGGTCACTGCATTAATGAGTAGGATAGCCACTTCAGCTGCCTTGGAGGCAACTAAAGAAAATCTAGCAGCTACAGTCCAAGCTAAACATTTAGAAGGCTGCATTTTTACAGAACATGTATTCCTCACAAATTATGTAGGATTTGTGTTTTGGGCATTGAAACATTATTGGTGTCTTTCAAACAGTTTAAGGAGAACCAGACAAGATTCTTGTTTCATACATGAGGTACCGTGGGTGAAACCTCTCTTCCAAATCAAACAAAATATCATTAGTTGTATTTTATTAAGAGTCAAAATCCAATGCTGGTCACAAGTATCGTCACTCTAAAAATAATAAAAGCCCCCATGTTGTAATTTAGGGTACGTAAATCATAATAAAAACCAGTGTTTAACTGTTGTGAATCCTTATTAAAACGAAATCGCATCCACACCATTTAAATATTACAAATATTATTTTAAAGTATAACTATTCATATTAAACATTGTTATAACGTATCTGAATATCCTTAAAACAAAATGGTTTAAAACTACAATTTTATTAGGTTTAAATTCATGAATATGGCTGACTATCCTATCTACTACACTTCAAACAACTCACACATGCTCCATTCCCATTTCACCCTGTTAACTTGTTTAAATTTACAATATGTGAGTCTTTGCTCATTAATATTCAGTGCATAGATTCAAGAGTGGTTCTCATATACAGGTCGAAACAGTTTTACAGTGGTTAAGTAAATTCCTCCTTCTCCAGAACTATGTTTCATGCATTCTATTACCATACAAAGTGCTTCCAAACTTTCTCCAATAAAATCCGCTTTTAACAATTATATACCTTCAATTTCCCAATGAATCAATAGATAATAAGTTTTTTCCCAGGCTGAAATAGGAACCACCACTATGTCTTTATTTTTCTGAACCACTGTCAGGGGTGTGGAATTTAATAAAATATCTACTTGTCCATGGGGCAGGTTGCTTCATAAAGCTATTTGTCCTGTAAGAAGATCCACTTGTTCCTTTTGTGCCATGTAATGCGGTGACAAATTATGGCAGTAATCTCATTATATACGAGCTCTGATATAGCTTCTCTTATTATGCCAGGGCTCATACCATAGTAGGGTTTGAATACTAGCAATTCCCTTATTTGGCCACGTTTCCGCAGATCTACATACTGGGGCTGAAGGTAGAGGTAAGCAATAGTTCCAGGGTTGGATACAATTTTGGGTCTGTGCAAACCTACTAACTTTCATGTTTTAACGGTTTTCACCAACTCTTCTCTGATCTTTTTAGGCAGGCAAGGTTGGAAATTTACTCCTGTAAAACTTCTTCCAGGGCTGACAAAAAAGTGGTTGGAGGGAGAGTGAACTTGCAAACACATGCATATTTGCTCATGCTAAAATGCAGTTCACAAATATTTTTTAGGAGTACTATTTCTTGTCCTACATCTGTAAATTCTTGTGAATTCAAGGAAGCCGTAAATCTGCACTTAATGCAAGGACATATACCATGGGTGCACATTTTAGACTTTCTTTAATAATTGGACCACTTATTTGGTCTGGCGTTAACCATGACCTTTTATGTTTATTAAAATCTGTCTCTCCCTCCCTGACTATTGGCTGGCTTCACTGTGATTGTCATTATTCTGCTCTTTCACAAGGAGCATATCTGTAGTTTTGTCCAGTACCAGGAACTATTGTAACAATGTGTGCTTTTTGAGAGCAAAACAGTTTTTGCTTTCGCCAATGTGTATTATAATGGTGTGGGCCCGGCAGCTCCCACACCAATAAGGTTTACAAAAACCATGCCAAAACAAGACATGCATTGACAAACCAAAAGGCTGACCACCAATTTCACGCCTACTGGCTTTGCCACCGCTTGTTTATTTTTATGTTTCCCATAATTTTATTGAAACTGGTTACACTGATTTTCCATTATGGATATTTTTGGGAAATACTAGCATACATAAACACATTTTACTAAAGATGCTGCAAAGAAATGGTACCTAAAATTTTACAGTAGTTTAGCGAAAAAAAAATTCCTACTGCCATTTTTTTGTTAACATTTTATTTTGAAAGCAAAGAGTCATCAATCTTGCTTTCAAGCTTTTGCATCTAATCAGAGAGCCTTCTGGGAGCATTATACATTGCCTCATTGCTAAACTTTGAAAATGTGTGTACGCATTTTAATACTGGAACCACTTTCAGTAGTGCAGTCAGAGCTTACAACATTCACTTAGAGTGCTCACCCTAATAATAAAGGCTTTGCATTAATGAACCATACATACATGTTTGAACAGCATTAACACATGGATACAAATATTACCTTAACTGCAGACAGTGCCCTTCCCTGATCCATAATGTGATACTGTAAACTGGCAGCCAAAGGGTTTGTGCTGTAGGGGGTTGGGCCTACTTGTCCCAAGGACAAAATACACATGAAAACGTATTGCCCTTGACCCCAAACAATATGACCTGGGCGTCTGGTTATAGGAATTCCACATCCCTGCACTGTATTTTAAACATGCATGACACCACATTTTGTTTCATTGCAGTCTTAGTGAAATTTATTGGGCTTGAGTATTAGGAGACCTGCTATTACACATGATCTTGTAAAGCCTAATCAAAACAGATTTATTCATGGCCAATTGCTAGCTTAGAATATGCACTACCTTATGGAGATTTAGCCAAGGCTCTTCAGTTATCAATGGCATTGTGGTTTTGAGGTATTTCAACAGAGCCAAGTTTGCCTGTTGTCTCCATTGTCATTTTCTATCTAATTGTTTTCTCGTTGGTTAGCATAACAGAATTGTTAGACCTGACAGCCATAGGATGGTCTTCTCCCAACTTTTTGCCAGCCTCCCTCCATTTGTCTTTACTTGTTTTTTCTGGCTTTAGGACTCTGCGCACTTTACCACTGCTAATCCGTGTTAAAGTGCATGTGCTCTCTCCCTATTGGGTGCTCTCTCCCTAAATCATGGTAATATTGTCTCCTACCCAATTGGCATATTTAATTTACTTACAAGTCTCTAGTAAAGTGCACTGCTGTGCCCAGGGCCTGTAAACTAAATGCTACTAGTGGGCCTCCAGCACTGCGTGTGCCACCCACCTAAGTTGCCCTCTGAACATGTCTCAGGCCTGCCACTGCAGGGCCTGTGTGTGCAGTTTACTGCCACTTCCACTTGGCATTTAAAGCTACTGGCCAAAGCTTAAACTCCACTTTTATAACACATAATTCACCCCTAAGGTAGGCCCTAGGTAGCCCATAGGGCAGGGTATTGTGTATGTAAAAGGTAAGATATGTACTTTTATGTTTTGCATGTTCTGGTAGTGACAAACACCAAAAAACGTTTTTCACTACTGTGAAGCCTACTCCTTTTATAGGCTAACATTGGGGACTCCTTAAAATACCATTAGGCTGTACTTCCTGATTAGAAAGGAGCATCTGCATCGGATCTCTGATAAATTCTCTCTACTGGTAAAGCTGGATTTAACATTACTGTTTTAGAAATGCCACTTTTAGAAAGTGGACGTTTCTCTGCTCTTACTGCTCTGTGTGCCTTACAGCCTACCTCCAATACACGTCTGGGCTGAGTGACAGCTACACTTTGTTCATTCCCTTCAGACAGCCACAAACACAGGAAGGCTAGGTGTGGCTGAGTACTCATCTACATACACCTGCATTCTGATGGCCCTTCTGGGGTAGGAAGAGAGGGAGGGGCTAACACTTTCACTTCAATAGCTAGTGGTGCTGCTAAAAGGACTGCTACGCTGTCGAACTGCTGCTTTGCTGAACTCTGCCTTGCTGTGCTCTTGCCGTTATGAGCCGTTCTGTTGCCTGTTGTTCGATCGACTAGGTGAGACGGACTGGACCCGCATCACTTGAACCTAGAGTGACTCCAAAGGCTTGCTGGGTTGTCTCCTGTTTCCAAGTCTCAGGGATATCAAAGACTTTAACCACCTGCATCTGCACCTGGATTCTACAACCCGTGCGTCTGCCCTGGCAAGTTGTCCAATACCAATCATGGACCCTTGGAAGTGAGGCCCTAAGGTGCTCAACAACCCATACTTACATCTGCATCAGATTCGGTGCCTCCCTGCCGCAGTGTGGGTCGGAAACAGCGCACTCTCTCAGTTACGTGTAATGGACTCGGCACATCACATCAGCTACGATGAAGAACACTATGCATCTAGTCCGCAGCGCGAACTTAGCAGCCTAGTAGCGACGACATCATCCAGATCAAAGGTACTTTTGTTCAGCCGAACCAAGGAAGTCCCTGCTGCCAGCCGACGCTCCCTCGCGGTTGGCCTGAAATTTTGATTTTGTCCTGGCCTAGCGCAATCCGACAATTTACTTAAGCACTCATTGTCTCTAAGCGTTCTTCTAACTTTAGGATTCCGTACAACTTCATACTTCAACGTCTATTGAAAAGATTCTCATAATTTTGATCTTGTTTTATTCATAAAGTCATACTTTGTTTTTCTTAATGGCTGTGGAGTCTTTTTATGGTCCTTTCACTGTGTTTCTGTATGGGTTATTGCACAAACTCTTTACACATTGCCTTCTAAGTTAAGCCTGCTGGCTCTGTGGCAAGCTACTAGAGGGTGAGAACAGGATAATTTAGGTTGTGTTGTGACTTGCCCCGACTAGGATTGTGGTCCCTACTTGGACAGGGTGCATACCTCTGCCAACTAGAGACTCAATTTCTAACAAAAATCAACCTGCCCGGCCCCAGATGTGCCAGGAGCAAAAATAAGGATATATGCCAATGACTTAGACTTATTTTCATTGCCGGAAGAAGAAAATATTGGATTTGTAATTGATATTATGAATAATTTTGTAAATATATTGAGATACAAGCGGAACGCTACAAAGACTGATGCCCTGCTGATTAGAAGTCACCCAGTGGACCGGACCTGTGTTCACAGTTTTGTAATATGGTATCAACACAAGTATTTAGATGTTTAGGAATACAAGTTCAAGCAAATGTGGGAGATACCCATTGTCTTAGTTAAAGTGGATAATTAGTAGAAATAAAAGAGTTTGAGACTTTGCATCACCTATTGTTGTTGGTTGTAGATTACATTAACCCTTTCTCTGCCAGGCCTCCCCCTGTGCCACGCCCTTTTTTGGCTATTTGGGGTAGTTAGCGCTTAGGCCCCCATAACATTTTGTGCACTTAAGGTATCAACGTCAAAATCACGTCCTTTTCTTCCAACATCCTGAGGATTCTAAAGGTACCCAGGGTTTCTAGATCCGAGAAATTAGCAAAAATACAGCAAAAATAATTAAGGGGGAAATGGGGAAAAAGTGCTTCAGAAGAAAGCGTCTGGTTTTTTCCCTGCAAATGGTATCAACAAAGGGTTTGTGGTGCTAAATTCACCACCTTCCCAGCTTTCAGGAACAGGCAAACGTTTGTCAGAAAACCAAAATTTTTGACACAGTTTTGGTATTTTACTGGGACATAGCCTATTTTTCCTTTTTTGGTCTTTCAACCTCCTTCCAGTTAGTGGTAGAAATGGGTGTGAAACCAATAATGGATTCCGACAAGCTATACATTTCTGAAAAGTAGACATAATTCTGAATTCAGCCAGGGGTCATTTGTGTAGACCCTTCAAGGTTTTCCTTTATAAAGTAACAGTTGAAATTAAAAAAAATGAAACTGAATTGAAAAAAACAGACATTTGTGCCTACATTTTCACCTGTCACTTCATCTAACTATGGTACATTTTTGAAAGCAATACACCATTACGTCGGCGGGATCCCTCGGATTGTGGGGATATATAAGGCTCGTAGGTTCACCAAGAACCTGAGGTACCCAGAGCCAATAACTGAGCTGCACCTTGCAATGGTTTTCATTGTGTACCGGGTATACAGCAATTCATTTGGTAAAATATAAAGAGTGAAAAATAGGTATCAAGCAAGGAAACCTATGTATTTCTGAAATGGGAACAAGATAAGGAGTTTAGAAGCAGTGGTTATTTGTGCATTTCAGAATTTGTGGGTACCCATATTAGCATGTTAATTGGAGGGCATTTTTCAAAATGACTTATTTTTACACACTGCCTTACATTTGGAAGGCAGAAATACATAGAAAGACAAATGGTAATAACACTTGTTCTACTATTCTGTTTTTCCTTAAGTCTCCCGATAAAAATGGTACCCCACTTGTGTGGGTAGGCCTAGTGCCCGCGACAGGAAAGGGCCCAAAACACAATATGGACACATCACATTTTTCCAATAAAAACAGACCCTTTTTTTTTGCAATGTGCCTAGCTGTGGATTCTGGGCCCTAGCTCAGGCGGCACCTAGTAAAACCTAGCAAACCTATACATTTTGTAGAACTAGACACCCAAGGGAATCCAGGATGGGATGACTTATGTGGATCTCACTAGGTTCTATTACCTAGAATCCCTTGCAAACCTCAAACTTTGTCCCAAAAAAAAACACATTTTCCTCACATTTCTGTGAAGAAAAGTTCTGGAATCTGTGGGGAGCCACAAACTTCCACCCATCCAGCATTCCCCCAAGTCTCCTGATAAAAATGGTACCTCACTTGTGTGGATAGGCCTAGTGCCTGCGACAGGAAATGGCCCAAAACGCAACATGGACACATCACATTTTTCCAATGAAAACTGACCCTTTTTTTGGAATGTGCATAATTGTGGGTTTTGGGCCTTAGCTCACCCGGCACCTAGAGAAACCTAGAAAACCTAAACCTGTACATTTTTGAAAACTAGACACCCAGGGGAATCCAGGATGGGGTGACTTGTGTGGCTCTCACCAGAGTCTGTTACACAGAATCCCCTGCAAACCTCAAACTTTGTAAAATTCCCCCAAGCCTAGTGCCTGTGACAGGAAATGGCCCAAAACGTATCGTGGAGACATCAAAATTATCTATCACAAAACGACCTGGTTTTGCAAGGGAGCCACCTGCGTTTTTGGTCTCGGGCTCGACGGCCATCTAGGGAAACCTACCAAACCCCGACATTGCTGAAAACTAGACACCCAGGGGAGTCCAGGGAGGTGTTGCTTGCATGGATCCCCCAATGTTTTCTTACCCAGAATCCCCTGCAAACCTCACATTTGGCTAAAAAGTCAGATTTTCCTCACATTTCTGTGCGGTAAGGTTGTGAGAACACTGCGCCGGCACAAATTTCCCACCACCCAACGTTCCCCTCAGGTTCCCGATAAAAATGATACCTCCCTTGTCTGGGTGCCCAAAGCAGAGTCAGCCTAAAACCTTATGAAAAAAAAACTGCCTTTTTGGACACACTTTAGTTCCCCCTCAGTTTTTCATAATATACGTTTTTAGGTTCTTTGCTTTGGGCACCCACACAAGTGAGGTATCATTTTTATCAGGAGACCGAGGTGAACGCTGGGTGGTGGGAAATTTGTGCTGGCGCAGTGATCCTACAACTTTTCCACACAGAAAAGTAAGGCAAGTGTGACTTTTTAGATTAGTTTGAGGTTTGCAGGGGATTCTGGGTAATAAAACGCTGGAGGATCCACGCAAGCCACACCGCCACCCAAGCGCCATCCATGCACACCACCAGCCAAGCGCCATCCATGCACACCCCCAGCCAAGCGCCATCCAAGTACATCGCCAGCCAAGCAACAGTCCATGCACACTGCCAGCCAAGCGACAGTCCATGCACACCGCCAGCCATGTGCCATCCAGTCAGACCACTAGCCAAGCAATAGTCCACACACACTGCCAGCCAAGCACTAGTCTACACACACTGCCAGCTAAGCGCAAGTCCACACACACCACCAGCAAAATGCAGGTTCTCACACAGCCAGCCAAACGCCAGTACACACTGACCGTCAGCGGAACTCCAGTTTTCACAGACACAGAAAACGTTCGCTAGTGTCTAGTGTTTTTCTGACCCAGGGGGAGCAGATGAGCCTAAAAATATCACTGATCTGCCCTGAAGCGGGTGAAGAAACGGGCAAAATGTGTGCACAAAAAAAAAAGTGGGAGCGACCCTTGCTTAAGGGGCCGCTCACTGACATGCCGATAAACATAACACTGGTGCCTAGTGGGCTTTCTGCCCCCCGGGGGGCAGATCGGGGGCTATTGCCTCCATCTTCCACCCAGAGGGGCTGAAAGACTGTGGCTATTTAGTTTGGGGGGGTGGGGGGGCATGGACATCCCCATTCTGGGCAGCCCCCACCCCCTAACTACTAAAAAGAAAATAGTCCCTGGCTTCCTAGTGGGCTTTCTGCACCCCCAGGGAGGGGGTAGATATGGGTCTATTGCCCCCATATACCCCCGGGGGCAGAAAGACTGTCCATTTGTTTTTGAGTGGGGTGGGGGCATTGGCATTCTGGGCAGCTCCCACACCTCCTCTGGTTAAAGAAAATACTGAAAACACAAGGAGATGATGGACTGAGCGCTGAAACTTTTCAGACACTCACACTCACCCCCAGTCACAGATCTGGGTAGAATCCATCATCGTTTTTTTAGCTCACTTCGCCACCCCAGTTCAGACCTAACCATATGCAAATCAGTCTTGACCCTGTTCCTAATGGGAACAGTCCAGCCCGAACTGCCAAGCCAGGTCTTCCCTGGACCGGAAATAAGCCTCCTGGGACCGGTTTCATCGCCTCCTTGTGTTTGCTTTGTTTACCCTAAGTTGGCATTAAAGTTAATTAAAATGTAATCCCTGGTTCCTAGTGGGCTTTCTGCCCCCCCCCCCGAGTGGGCGGGGGGCAGGAAGACTGTGCCTATTTGTGGGTGGGGTGAGGCATTACAATGTCCCTTCAGGTCAGCCCCCACTCCTAAATTTACATTAAAAAACAATCCCTGGTTCCTAGTGAGCATTCTGACCCCCCCGGGGAGGGGGGGGGGCAGATCGGGGGCCATTGCTCCGATCTGCCCACCTAGGAGGACAGAAAGGCTGTCCGTTTTGTTTTATGAAGGGGAAGGGGCATTGGCATGCCCATTTTGGGCAGCCCCCACCCCAACATATACAAATAAAAATAATCCTTGGTGGTTAATGTTCTTTCTGTCCCCCCCCCCAGGGGGGCAGCTTGGGGGCTACTGTAGGGTATGCCCAGACCTGGGTCCCTTGCTCACTTTGCCACTGGATTCAAGATAGCCTGGCTGATGAAGGCTGTAAGCCAGAAACCGGTCCCAGGATGCTTGTTTCCGGTCCAGGGAAGACATGGCTTGGCAGTTCGGGCTGGACTGTTCCCATGAGGCACAGGGTCAGACTGATTTGCATATGGCCATGTCTGAACTGGGGTGGCGGAGTGAGCTAAAGAATGATGATGGATTAAACCCAGATCAGTTGACTGGGGCTGAGTGCTTGCAATGTTCAACACTCCGTCCATCATCCCCTTTGGTTTTGCTATGTTCGCCCTAAGTTGGCAGGGTATGCCCAGACGTGGGTCCCTTGCTCACTTTGCCACTGGATTCAAGATAGCCTGGCTGATGACGGCTGTAAGCCAGAAACCGGTCCCAGGATGCTTGTTTCCGGCCCAGGGAAGACATGGCTTGGCAGTTCGGGCTGGACTGTTCCCATGAGGCACAGGGTCAGACTGATTTGCATATGGCCATGTCTGAACTGGGGTGGCGGAGTGAGCTAAAGAATGATGATGGATTAAACCCAGATCAGTTGACTGGGGCTGAGTGCTTGCAATGTTCAACACTCCGTCCATCATCCCCTTTGGTTTTGCTATGTTCGCCCTAAGTTGGCAGGGTATGCCCAGACGTGGGTCCCTTGCTCACTTTGCCACTGGATTCAAGATAGCCTGGCTGATGACGGCTGTAAGCCAGAAACCGGTCCCAGGATGCTTGTTTCCGTTCCAGGGAAGACATGGCTTGGCAGTTCGGGCTGGACTGTTCCCATGAGGCACAGGGTCAGACTGATTTGCATATGGCCATGTCTGAACTGGGGTGGCGGAGTGAGCTAAAGAATGATGATGGATTAAACCCAGATCAGTTGACTGGGGCTGAGTGCTTGCAATGTTCAACACTCCGTCCATCATCCCCTTTGGTTTTGCTATGTTCGCCCTAAGTTGGCAGGGTATGCCCAGACGTGGGTCCCTTGCTCACTTTGCCATTGGATTCAAGATAGCCTGGCTGATGACGGCTGTAAGCCAGAAACCGGTCCCAGGATGCTTGTTTCCGGTCCAGGGAAGACATGGCTTGGCAGTTCGGGCTGGACTGTTCCCATGAGGCACAGGGTCAGACTGATTTGCATATGGCCATGTCTGAACTGGGGTGGCGGAGTGAGCTAAAGAATGATGATGGATTAAACCCAGATCAGTTGACTGGGGCTGAGTGCTTGCAATGTTCAACACTCCGTCCGTCATCCCCTTTGGTTTTGCTATGTTCGCCCTAAGTTGGCAGGGTATGCCCAGACGTGGGTCCCTTGCTCACTTTGCCACTGGATTCAAGATAGCCTGGCTGATGACGGCTGTAAGCCAGAAACCGGTCCCAGGATGCTTGTTTCCGGTCCAGGGAAGACATGGCTTGGCAGTTCGGGCTAGACTGTTCCCATGAGGCACAGGGTCAGACTGATTTGCATATGGCCATGTCTGAACTGGGGTGGCGGAGTGAGCTAAAGAATGATGATGGATTAAACCCAGATCAGTTGACTGGGGCTGAGTGCTTGCAATGTTCAACACTCCGTCCATCATCCCCTTTGGTTTTGCTATGTTCGCCCTAAGTTGGCAGGGTATGCCCAGACGTGGGTCCCTTGCTCACTTTGCCACTGGATTCAAGATAGCCTGGCTGATGACGGCTGTAAGCCAGAAACCGGTCCCAGGATGCTTGTTTCCGGTCCAGGGAAGACATGGCTTGGCAGTTCGGGCTGGACTGTTCCCATGAGGCACAGGGTCAGACTGATTTGCATATGGCCATGTCTGAACTGGGATGGCGGAGTGAGCTAAAGAATGATGATGGATTAAACCCAGATCAGTTGACTGGGGCTGAGTGCTTGCAATGTTCAACACTCCGTCCATCATCCCCTTTGGTTTTGCTATGTTCGCCCTAAGTTGGCAGGGTATGCCCAGACGTGGGTCCCTTGCTCACTTTGCCACTGGATTCAAGATAGCCTGGCTGATGACGGCTGTAAGCCAGAAACCGGTCCCAGGATGCTTGTTTCCGTTCCAGGGAAGACATGGCTTGGCAGTTCGGGCTGGACTGTTCCCATGAGGCACAGGGTCAGACTGATTTGCATATGGCCATGTCTGAACTGGGGTGGCGGAGTGAGCTAAAAATGATGATGGATTAAACCCAGATCAGTTGACTGGGGCTGAGTGCTTGCAATGTTCAACACTCCGTCCATCATCCCCTTTGGTTTTGCTCCCTTCTGCCCCCCAGCTGAGGCAGAAAGACTGAATATGCCCATTAAAATATGGGGTGAGAAAACGGCCTTGCCCAAGGGGCCGCTCCCCCCTCCCTGGTGTCTAGTGGTGGATCCCTACTGGGGGATCACCCTCGTGCAGCGATTCCCCAAGAAGGGATCCACTAGGGAAGGGTACCATTGGAAACGGGAGATTCTCCCCTTTCCAACGATACCTCTCCTGTGTGTTTCGGTGCTTGGGGGGCTGAGATAGTTCCACGAGCACTGAAGCAGTGAAATTGAAACTAGGCAATCGGCTCATTTCAGTTTCACTTTCAATGTAATGACATCAGCGCGCCACGCCCAGGGCTAAAAAATAGAAAGGAAATTTCTCTGCTGTGCCCAGGAAGGAACAGTTACGTCCTCGGCACACCAGCGCACAGATGAGGACATAACAGTTACATCCTCAGGACGGAACGGTTAATGTTATTACAATAGTGACATCGATCAATGTTTATTTATGCTTTAGACACTTCTATGCCATCTTTCTTCAGAACTATTAAAGGTATATCATCATTCATTTGGGGATAGAAAAGGCTGTGAGCAGCAAGGAAAACCCTCTGTGCTTCATAAGATAAAGGGGGACGGGCACTTCCTGATTTAGTCTTATTACCCAGCAAACCAGTGAATTATCATACAAGACATTAGTACATAATATAACACCTTTCCTTTGCAGGTTATTACTGGGATCCGGTGCTTCATGGCTTTTAAGATAAAATCCATAACCCTACAAGTTACAAAATAACTGAGTACACCACACTTAGGTACTTATGCAAGGGTACTCTCTATGGTTAAAACCCAAAATAATTAGCTAGGATGAAAGTCTACTACTTAAGGCACACTGAAAGCAGTTTTAAATGCAAACATGAGTAAGAGGAACGCCTCTGGGTGAACATGTGTTGTGTCATTTCAGAAAATTCAACAGTTCGTAAACCTTCATTTTCGATATCTATTGCTGAGGAACTATTTTTCAAATATTCAAAAGATAAAAGTCCGGAACATTTAAAGAGGTTTTTCTCTGTCTGCCAGGCAGTGCCTATATTTGTATGGGTTTATGAGAAACTGGTGGAACTGAAAACCCCAGCCAAAGAGAATGTAAAACAATTCTGGCAACAGGACTTGCGAGGCCAGCTTCTAGAAGAAGAATGGAAGAGTATCAATGGGAAAATTGATCTTGTTAGCTCAAAGCTTTGTTGAATAAGACCCTGTAGTCCAGCTGTACATGACTCCAAAAAGAATAAGTCGCTTTTCTGAGTCACTCTCACCATTGCGTACTAGACGTAGGGCTGGAGGCAACTGAAAGCTTATTGAAAGGAAGCACCCCACAAGAGATAAGGTGGGTACCTCGTTTATTTGTGACCGTCTTGATGGCTCCCAGGCAGCAACTGCCAACCTTCACACATTCCATGTTCTACGTAGAGAACATCTCCCAAGGAACATTCCAAGAAGAATGTGCAGGAGATCCCAACACACCTCCCTCCCCACAAATGAAAGAAGAGAAAGAAGAATAAGCAATAAAACAATGCAATGAATAAATTAAACATGCGATAGTAAAAACAATGACAACATTCCAAACATGTAAAAATCATGACCTAGAGGAACAAAGTGTAACATCAGTACATAGCATAGTCTTGAAACTTTGCTGGCGTGGATCTCATTCTGGAAGAAACTCTTTGTAAGCATAATAACTCGGATGATCATTCCTATTGGGAGGAATAGGACAAGAAGTAGAACAACTAGGGAGAACAGGAGTTGCCCGAGGGGAATCCAAATGAACACCCATTTTCCCACCAACATACTCCCTTTGGATTCAGGAACAATAGAGATGGCAGATTTGTTCCAAATCTTGCCGTTCTCCAACACCACCACCCTGTCCCTTACATCCACCACCTTAGCAGGAGTAGAAAACCTAGAAGCCCCCTTGCGAATGAATCCAGGCTTCTTGATTCTTACCCAATCTCCAACGCACACAGGGGAAACTCTCTCAGAAACGGTGACATATTTAGACTGAACAGCGGTTCTCACATCCGCCACCTTGCCAAGTTTAGATTGGTCAACATCCTTCCTAGACATCCAATCTTTGTTCAATTTGGAACCGGCAATTCTCCTCTAAGCAAGGTAAAAGGTGACATCCCCGTACTTATATGAGGAGTGGTTCTAATTGCCCACAACATGTCCGCCACCACCACACGCCAGGATAAACCATTCACCAAAGCCAATTGCATTTGGTCCTTAATGACACGATTAAAACGCTCAACTAATCCATTGCTGCGGGGATGATAGAGTGATGTCAAAACGTGTTTGATGCCATGTTCTTTGAGAAAATTTTGCATCTCCAGAGACACCAACTGAGTTCCGTTGTCTGTCACCAGTTCCTCAGGAAATCCCTCCCGGAGAAACACTTCCTTAAAAAAACTGATGACAGACAAGGAATTAACACATTCGACAAATTTAACCTCAGGCCATTTAGACATATAGTCTACCAAGACCAAAGCAAACAGGGGAGAACTACCAGAAATCCCAAATGGACCAGCAACATCAAAGGCTAGCTTGCACCAAGGTAAATCTTTAACAATCACAGGATCAATGGGAGATGGATGAGTCACCTGAGTCTTATCGCTGAGGACACACGCACAACAGTCCCTGACAAAATGCTCGATGGACCTATCCACCCCAGGCCACCAAAAGTCCTCACGGATTCTGCGTTTCATGGCACGAATACCCTGGTGACCTTCATGGGCAAGATCTAGAACCTTTTTCTGCATAGTAGTGGGAACAACCAGAAGACCACCTCTGCGCAAAATTCCGTCCACCAATGATAATTCATCGCACACTCTTTTGAAAGCAACTAACTCGGATGATAAATCCTTGTTCACAGGCCACCCCTGGGCCAAAAAGTCCACTACCATTTTAATGTCTTTGTCCTCAGATAGAGCATGCAACCATTCTTGCTCAGAAAGTGCACCCTTCACCGCATCAACCACAGCACTGACGGCACACACTATATCGAGATCATCCTCGGCAGGTACACTGATGTTGTTGGCAAGAGGTAAACGGGAAAGACAATCAGCAATGTTGTTTTTGATACCAGGTACATATTCTAAGCGATAATTGAATTCTTGCAATCTATATTGCCATTTGGCAATTCGTGGGGTGGCACGACCTCCACCTTTGGTGGTGAAAAGATCAACCAAAGGTTTGTGATCGGTTCTGAGGATGAACTCATTTCCCCACAGGAAATTCCGAAAATGCTGGACACCCCACCATAGAGCTAATGCCTCTTTCTCAATGGTGGAGTAAGAACTCTCAGCACCACGAAGTGTCCTGGAAGCAAACGCAATAGTCTCCTCACGACCATCACATCTTCTTTGCATTAGTACAGCGCCCAAACCAATGTTACTGGCATCAGAGGAAACAATACATTTGTCATTGATGTTGAACAATTTCAAAGGGCGAGCCAGCACGATTTCTTTTTTAAAATACTAAATTGATTGACACATTTATCACACCACACAAATTTAGCGTTCTTCTTTAGTAACTCTCGCAAACAGGAGGTTTTGTCAGCAAAATTCTCTACAAATTTGGCATAATATTCCGCCAGTCCTAAAAAGGAACGCAATTGATCCTTGTTGGTAGGTGACGGTGCATTCTGAATGGCATCTAAAAATTTTATTTTGGGCTCAATACCTTTGCAGGAAATGTGGTGACCTAAATAATCAACACCCTCCCTAAAAAATGTACACTTGTCCTTCCTTAAGGTTAACCCGTGAAGCTTTACAGTGTCAAGAACATGTTTAACTCTGCTATCATGCTCAGCCTCAGTACTTGCATACGCCAGAATATCATCTTGAAAAACACGACTCCCGCTGTGTTTTTGAATAGATTCCCCATGAGGCGTTGAAACACAGCGGAAGCCGATGCCAGGCCAAAAGGCATACGTTTGTAACGGAAAGCTCCTTCCGGTGTTACAAAAGAGGTAAGATGTCTGGACTCCTTGCATAACTCAACTTGGTGATAAGCTGAAGAAATGTCGAATGACGAAAAATACTTAGCTCCGTCAAGCGTCGCCAGCATTTCATTAATGTTGGGTAACGGTTGGCGGTCGATCCAAATGTTAGAATTCAGATCGCGCAAGTCAACACACATCCTAAGGGACTTATCGGCCTTGCGTGCGAGAACTATGGGAGCCAACCATTCAGATCCTTCGATGGCCTCGATCACATCCATGCGGCATAAACGCTCAAGCTCTTCCTTAAGTTCCACACGCAAACTCAAAGGTACTTTGCGCACCTTGTGTGCGGTAGCTTTAGCACCACTTTTTAGAATAATGCGGTGTTGGAAGCCTACCAGTTTCCCAAGCTTGTCACTGAAAACTTCAGGATATTTTTGGATCCACTCATCCCCAGACAAGTGTTTTACTACTGCACTATCGGAAGGATTTAAGGATGAAAAGGGAGTGTAAAATTTGCAAGCTTCACGTTTAGACAGAACCATGTCCGGATGATTGGGATCAAGGATGATCCCGAGTTCCCCTGCTCCTCCCATCCTAACAAATTTGCACCATCCTTGACGATGAATACAGGTCCAGTGGCTAGATCCCCACAGAATTCCAGATTCGCCTCAAATTTGCCCAGAACTTCCACTCTTTTGCCCCCATAAGCAAAAATTTTAATATCTGACTGGTGCAACTGAATGTTTTCTAACGACCCAAAATCCTTGACGTTAATAAGGGTAAAAGGAGAACCAGAATCAGCCAAAAAATTAACATTCTTCCCATTCACACGGATAATACATGCAGGAGATTTCCTT